>CM077243.1:9099078-9841578 GCA_039654775.1 Spinibarbus caldwelli
TTTTAAGTTTGTGTACTACTAAGGGCATCAAAATGCCACTTCATTTGGTAATAAGTTCTAACAAATGAGTTTTTCCCCAGAAGCGATCATTTTATGGATTCTACCTTACCTGGAAAACCCTACTTCACTTCCACTCCGACTCACGGAAGTTGTAGTATCTTTGCCGCAATTATCATTTATGTGTGTAGTATACAAGACAGTCAGTGAACTGACTATGTGTGGTCTGCGGCTTTGAGACTGATACTAATAAAAAGAAGCCCACTGTATTGATTGGCCAAATACTCAGCCAATCATGTGTGATGATTTGTAAAGCTCTTCCTCTTGGAAACGGAACCGTTTGCAAAGTCATATCGTCCTTTGCATCCTCTCCTGGTTTGTTATATATTCTTGTCGTCTGTCCAGGTTATGTGTTTTAGGATAGATATTGATTGGTGCACACACAGTGGATCATCTTCTTGCTTTCACTCAGGAAGTCAGTGCAGTGATCTGAGCTCCAGACACACACCTGTAAACACGGTTTCATTGAATGCTAGCAGGCTTTCATTCATATTTTTTTTCTCTTATTATCTTCCTGACTGTTCTGGAATTTATATTATGAAAAGTACATTAACAGCTTTTTCATTAATCCGTGTCTTGTTTTCCAGTATTAATATATGGACAGCGTGAAAACAAGATAAATTTACTTTTTGCAAAATTGTAGAATACATTAAGACTTGTTTTCAGAGAATATATATTTTTATTTATTTATTTTATATCACCTATTTTGTTTTTGTTTTTTATTTAGTGAGGTCTATAACAAGGAAAGACCTATCTGCCAATTTACTAAATATGAACAGTTTAAAAGGCTCTCAGTAATGCAGATCTCAGTAAAATTGCATACAATAAAATGCACAAAAATATATACAAATATATATATATATAAACGTTTGTTTTTTAGCCTATAATACAATCCACAAACACATACAGGTCATTTTATATCTGTAATTTAATGCTCAAATATATGCGTTGCATTTCTGCTTGGCATTGAAAATACACATGAATGTGATTTTGTGTTTTATGGGCATTTTTGAGAGCATTGTTTTTGTATGTATGTGTATATATATATATATATATATATATATATATATATATCATTGTCTTCCATCATGCACAATACTTAAGTGTTAATGGCTCTTTAAAGTTTGCGTGTGCCCTTAAAAGCTCACAACTTCATTTAAGTTTAATGTACAAGTTTTACCTGCTGTTCACTGTACCAGAAACCCTCTGAGAAAGCCTTTATGTCATGATGTAAGAGGGATCCCAGATGCCTTAGTGTGGACCCTGTAATCTACTGTCCCTGTAGAGGAGGCTCTGAGAGAGCAGTAACTATAGAATGGACCTTCCCCAATAGAATTGGTCTATCCCAGAGGATCCTATTGTATTTCAAGAGCTGGAGAACAAATGTTAGTCAAGCAAACAGAATATAATATACAGTTTGGAGTATTTTATTTTTCTTCGTCAGGTCCACTTAATCAAGGTTTCCTGTTCCAAAAACGTAATTAACATAATTATCTTAATTAACCCTCTGATGCATCTTGTTCTCTACGGTTTTACAAATTCAATACTTTAGCTTAAGAAAGTGGTGATGGATCAAGTAGCTCAGCTGGAATAGTAACCATTATATTCTTTTGCAATCATTAGATGAATAACTCTCTTAAACCCAATATTTTAAAAAAGAAATAAGAATTGTGAATAATTATATTGTCGTACAATAAGATAATTTTTCCCTTAGCACATCCATTTTCCATCCTCTCTCTGACAATATGGCCACGATTTAACAAACTAGGGAACAGAATAATAAAATGAGGGACTGAATTCTTAATTCATAAATATATATGCTTAAAATCCCTCACAGCTGCATTGTGTGTTTACTAGTTCAAGTCCACTCTTCTCTGCTTTCTTTGATAACAGAACTCTGAGTTCTGTGTCTGAAATGAATGCAGCATTGCTTGTTGTCTCTCATAAATAGCTCTGATAAACACCTCAAACAAAATACAGTTACTTCATCACAAGCCTTTTGTAAAATTCCATAGCGCAAATTCACCATGTTAACTTTCATGTGAATGTCTTATCACATGAAAGAGAATTTTGTATTTAAAATTTTGCTGTAAAAATTATGTAATCTTCTGTTTATTCTCGTGAAGACCATCTGCATCTAGGCAGGCCAGCATCAGAGAAAGATAACATAAGGAACTCACATGACTTCAGGCTTTAGTAGCTCCATTATTCATATATTAATACAAAAATTTGGGGTTTGCATAAATAAAAATATGTTTATGATAACTTGTGGAGCTGTTTTTATATATGCATGCATGCATACATACATATTCAGTGGTACATTTGTTTGGCTAGTGTCACTTTGCTGGTATTTGTTCAGGCTTACTGATTTAAAGTTGTTTCTTAATTTCACATTTTGTTTGCTCTGTGCCTAACAATTAAATATCCATTAATGTGTCTAAACTTATAGTTAACAAGCTATATTTATTTATTTATTTATTCATTTATTTGCTTCTGCAATCCTGGGTAGGACTGGGGATTGGACTTTTGTTATGCTGTATATCTTTACATATTTTGGTTTTTAGCTTTTTTAGTAACACACTCTTTTCTCTCTAAATGCACCAGACACTTTCTTATAAACACTCCATGTTACAAGAACTTAATAAGGACTTAACAAATGTTTACTTGTGAATGCACCACAAATCATATTGCACTATTTGCTTCTTAACCTTAAATACCTCTTTTGCACAATATCATGCACAGCTATTATGTAAAGTACTTGTATATTCTGTCTTAGGTTATGTGTATGTATAGTCTATTTATAGTGTATGTATAGTTAGACTACCACTTTCAGAAAGTTAGTTATGTATACGTTTAAAAAATGTTCTTACTCTTGTGTTGTATGTTTATATTTGTTTATTTATGTAGCACCATGGTCCTGCGAGACACGACATTTCGTTCCACTGTATGTCCTCACTAGGGGTGTGCGATATTGACAAAAAATAATGTATAGATATTTTCTGGGATTTTACTGATAACGATAATTAGACAATATTTTGCTGAGTGTGTTATTGTGCTGGTACCTTAAGGACTGCTGTGAACAGCTGACTCCTCAAGTTTTTAATATTCTTCTTATTCTGTGTAGTCAGTTCACACTGATTGAAATTAATGTTTTCCTATAAGTTTAAACTGATTTTTACATTTTATGGGCATTTTTACCTTTATAAAGCAATTTTTTTCTAAATGTGTCAAAAGTTTCAAAAGAGTCAAATTCTTACATTTAATCAGTGAATTAGAATAATAAGACATTTAGGCTGTTACCAAGCAAATGAAATAAACACAGAAGCTGCGTCTGAAGTGGCATTTAGATGTAGCCTATTTACACACTGTTTAATGCAAGACATGAATGCATTTAACCTGCAATTACAAATGCATAAATAATGTTTTGATATATTAAACCTAAAACGTTGAATACTGTTATTTGAAATTATTTAAATAATAAAAGATACTTTGAATGTGAAATTAAAACCGCCAGCAGGTGGCAGCAAGTGACTGTTAATAAGTGAGTCATTGCGATTGAACCGAATCATTTAAACGGATGATTCTTCAGGAACGAAACACCGTCATGTTGCTCAGAAACGTGAAACAGTGCTGTGGCTGTGTTTGGAGTTATTTCTGTTGTCGAAATTGTGCAGAAAGAGGAAATATGGTGTTTAAAACTTAGGTCTCTTAATTAACTTCTTGTTTATTGAACTGTTGTAAAACTATATCACATTTGTAATCATGGTAATATTTGGAGAAAAACTCTTCGTGTGAAATTTATTAACTATATGAATTGGTATAAATATATAAATTTTCTGCCATCATGTCTTGAATTTGTGATCATTCTAAATGCATTTTAATAGACCGAATCATGTAGTGAAAGAACGCACTCTAATATGCGCACACGCACTAGTCTAGACTTCACGAAATCTGTAGCTCTGTAGGGGTGTTTTGAATGGTTTTTGCAAAATACTCGATATTGTCAAATCGCACATTGTTAAAACAATAATTACGATATTATCGCAGACGATATATATCGCACACCCCTAGTCCTCACATGTAGCGGAATGACAATAAAGGGACTTGACTTGACTTGACTTGACAATTTTGGTCTAAGTTTAAGTGAGTATAGCAGGCTGCATTGTTGGTCATTTCTGCTCACTCTAATCTTTCACTTCATGTCTGGAACTGAATTTGCACTTTAAAGGAAAGGAGATGCTTCAGATGGTCACTCTAGGTCAGGCTGGACAGAATAGCAATGTTTTAATGCCGTGGAAGGACTAAAGTGCTGCCTGACATCAAATTTTCAGAGGCCTTTTAATGTTGGAGGGTCATGTGGGAGAACAGAGCGTTCTCCCCCCAAAGTGATTCTGATGTCCAACCGCTTTCGTACCTTCTTTCTGTCGTCTTGGCTCAGCTCACCTGCTCCAAATTTAGAACAAACTGTTTGCAGAATTTTATTTTGTGCAATTAGGACTGTAAAGAGTGTGTTCAGTGAACTGAAAAATTTGAATAGCGCTCATTGTTTCAGAATGTAGCATCCAATTAACATTGCTGTGTGCCAAATAATATTAAATAACTCAATGGTCTGTTTAAGCATCTTTGTGGGAAATAACAATGGAAGAATGATTTAACCAGACAGATTAAATGTCAAATTGATTTCCCTTTGTGTGCTGCATGTCGTTGTGTTGATGATTGGTTAATTATGGGTTTATAAAGAGCAAATCTGTGTATGAAAGAAAATCAGCTGATTTTCTGATGCATCCATATTTTTGTATGTATTACATGTGTGTGTGTGTGTGTGTGTGTGTGTGTGTGTGCGTGTGTGTGTATGTATGTATGTATGTATGTATGTATACATATATATATATATATATATATATATATATATATATATATACACACACACACACACACACACAGCCGTTCAAAAGTTTGGGATCAGTAATATTTTAATGTTTAATGTCATCAAGGCTGTATTTATTTAAAACAGTAATATTGTGAAATATTACTGCAATTTATAATATTGGTTTTCTATTTTAATATACTTTCAAATATAATTTAATTTGAATTGAATATTCATCAGTCATTACTCCAGTCTTCAGTGTCACATGATCCTTCAGAAATCATTCTAATATGCTGATTTATTATTAATGTTGAAACTGTTGTGCTGCTTAATATTTTTTGGAACCTGTGATGCTTTTTTCTTTGATTTTTTGATGAATAAAAAGTTAAAAAAGAATCACATTTATTCAAAATAGAAATCTTTTCTAACAATATAAATCTTTACTATCACTTTTTATCCATTTAACAGATCCTGGTTATTAATTTCTTTTTTAAGGTATTAATTTCTTTTTTAAAAAAGGAAAGAAAAAATTTGCTGACCCCAAACTTTTGAATAGTATATTGTAACACAAAATTTCTATTTTGAATAAACACTGTTTTTTTTTTACTTTTTATTTATCAAAATTTATTTATCCTGAAAAAAATTTCACAGGTCCCAAAAATATTAAGCAACACAACTGTTTTCAACATTGATTATAAATCAGCATATTAGAATGATTGCTGAAGGATCATGTGACACTGAAGACTGAAGTAATAATGCTGAAAATTCAGCTTTGCTTCACAGGAATAAATTATATTTTAAAGTATATTAAAATAGAAAACTGTTATTTTAAATTGCAATAATATTTCACAAAATTACAGTTTTTTTCTATATTTTTGATCAAATAGATACAGCCTTGGAGAGCATAAGAAACTTCTTTAAAAAACATTAAAAATCCGACTGATCCCAAACTATGAATGGCAGTGTATATATATATATATATATATACACACACACATATTTTATTACATACTAAATGTGACTGTCTGTTGTTATTTTTTCTCTTTTCCAGGGCATCAGCAGCTTATTCAGTTCTCTGAAGGTAGTTCGACTGCTTCGATTGGGTCGTGTTGCACGTAAACTGGACCACTATCTGGAGTACGGCGCAGCTGTGCTTGTGTTACTGGTCTGTGTGTTTGGATTGGTGGCCCACTGGCTTGCCTGCATATGGTACAGCATTGGAGATTACGAGGTCATTGATGAACAAACCAACACCATCAAGACTGACAGCTGGCTCTACCAATTAGCCACGAGCACTGGATACCCATATCGGTACAATGCCAGTGGGACTGGCCAATGGGAGGGTGGCCCTGGAAAAGACTCTCTGTACATAACGTCGCTATATTTCACCATGACCAGCCTGACCACTATTGGCTTCGGGAACATCGCGCCAACTACAGACGGAGAGAAGATCTTCTCTGTGGCCATGATGATGGTCGGATGTGAGTGCTTGTCTTCTTTCATGTCAGACCTGTCTTGGCTAAGTGATCTGATCACAGATGATCAAGGGAGACAGACTGTCATTTTCATCTGGGAAATCGAATCAGCCAAAGTAAATCTTAATACTAGGTTAAACGGGGTCTCTTTTTTGTTCCTTTCTTGCTTCTTTACTTCTTTTTTCTGTTTATTCTCTCCTCTGTCAGAATAACTCAGACTAATCTCATCTGGCCCTCCAGACAGCAGTGCTTTGCTTCTAGTGCATCTCCTTCAGAAATAACTCTGAGACAGTAATAGAGAGAGATCGGTGGAGAGAGGGACATATAACTGGCCAGAATGAAGGAACGAGGCCAGTCATTGTTAATGTCCTTCTCCAGATCTGTACGTGTGGTGAGGAGTCACTCTAGAGACTAAGCAAAGATGTGGTCATAATTACCAGCATGTGTGAGTGCTGACCCACACAAACACACATATAGAAACCCCACTGACCCCCATGCACTGACTCTCAGGGGAATCATCCATGTTTTAAGGCTACTTTAAGTTTACAGTATTTCTTTATTGTGCAGGAATGATTTTTTTCCCATTAATTTATTTTCTATATATGTATTTTTTTCTTTATAATATTACAGTACAGTTCAATTTTTTTAAAGAGAAATTAATGCTTTTATTTTGCAAAAATGCATTAAAATGATCAAAAGTGACAGTAAAACCTTTAAAATTTGTATGTACATTTATATTAATAATATGTTTTTCTTTAGCAGCAAATGATTTCCAAAGGATCAGGTGATAAAGACTGGTGTAATGGCTGCTGAAAATCCAGTTTATATAGATTATATAGATCTATATATAGATTTTAATGTTAAATGTAATGATATTTAAATATTTTTGATCAAATAAATGGTGAGTGCAGGAGACTTTGCCTTATTGCCTGTTTTAGTTGACTCAAATATGACTTGCTTCCTATCTCTGCTCCAGCTCATATTCATTTCCTTTGCCTTTTTGTAAAAATACCCCCATTAGATCTGTGAATCATAAGGCATTTTCTTGCTTTTGACCCAGACAATGGTTTCCCTGACCTGTAATACTCTTTAACCTGACTTCACACAGGTGGAGGAGTCATTTTTAAATGCTTATTAGACTAATGGGTCATTATGGACCTTTAAAAGGATGCTCAAATGAGCTCTGTTGATGCTGTTGTGGGTACTGACACATGAAATGTAAGGCTCTTCAAGGAACAGCAAGAAACAGCTATCAGTGTGACTGGCATATGACTAAGCAAATGTCAGCATGACGTTAGAAAAAGGGATTTCTCCCATGTGTCTAATGACATTATTAAGGCCACACTTTTGCCAGCTTTTGAAAAAAAGTACAAAAGCTGGCACTGGGGAAGTACCCTTTTAAAAGGTATACCTTTGTACCTTATTTATCTTTAAAGGGTGCATATTAGTACCACCCCAGTGACAGCTTTATTGCCGAAGTGTAAGAGTGTAAAGCCAGAAACGAGGTTGTTTTCAGCCTAAGGCCCTTAACAGGGCTGTTGATCTACTCGTGATGTTGTCTTCAGGGGAGATGATAACACATGCACAATAAAAACAGCATTACACAATTAATGAAGAGAATAATTGTAGTTACTGTAGCTGTCCTGATGACTCTTTGATGAGGCTCATACACACTGCAGAATCCCATTCTCTCTTTCTCTGTCTGTAATTATCTGAACACATTGTTCTCATTTACTGATCCTTCAGTCAAGGTCTTTTCTGTTTTGTTTCTGTGTTTCGCTAAAGATCCCAACCTTCTGTCTTTATTCCTGTCTTGCCCACATCCCTCTGTTTGTCTCTGCGGTAGTGAGGTCCTAGAAGGCCTCATTATGTGTGGTAGTTTGTACAGGTTCCCCTGAGACTCTTCTTCATGCACCATCCATGCCATTTGCTCTACAACTTTCTCCATATCTGCCCTGAAGTTACACCTGGATAAAAAGCTTAAAATCTCACTGGGTGATATGTAGGGTAGAATATAGTTATATTTTACTGATATATGCCAGATAAACCTAGCCTCTAAATCCCTCATGACATGATTTTTAATGTTTATATTTATTACAAGCTGTTCAAAACAAGCAGATTTTTATGATCATAAGTTCTCAGTCATCATCTCTGACTGATGCTGAAGTCACTGAGAGGAACTGTCACATCCAGTTAAGACTAGAAAATATATTCAAGATTAATAATTCACATGCAATGTTAAGGTGATGATTTTTGCACATTAATTGGCCATTAAAGAGATATTTCACCCAAAAATGAAAATTACTCCATGATTTACTCACCCTCATGCCATCCTACGTGTATATGACTTGATTCTTTCAGACGAATACAATCGGGGTTATATTAAAAAAATATTCTGGCTCTTCCAAGCTTTATAATGGCAGTGAATGGGGGTTGAGATTTTGAAACCCAAAAAAGTGCATCCATCCATCATAAAAAGTACTCCACACGGCTCCGGGGGGTGAATAAAGGCCTTCTGAAATGAATCGATGCATTTGTGTAAAAATAATATCCATATTTAAAACTTTATAAACTCTAATCTTTGGCTTCCCCTAACTGTCGTACGCGCGTTCATGAGAGACTTGGTTCTCGCGAGACTAGCATATTCTCACTGGAGCTTATGCTACGCTTATGTCATTCGCTAGAATGCCACTCTCTCGGAAGCTAGAGATTACGGTTTATAAAGTTTTAAATATGGATATTATTCTTACACAAATGCATCGATTCACTTCAGAAGGCCTTTATTAATCCCCCGGAGCTGTGTGGAATGCTTTTTATGATGGATTTATGCACTTTATTTTGCTTAAAAATCTCAACCACCACTGCCATTATACAGCTTGGAAGAGCCAGGACATTTTTTAATACAACTCTGATTGTATTCATCTGAAAGAAGAAAGTCATATACACCTAGAATGGCTTGAGGGTCAGTAAATCATGGGGTAATCTTCATTTTTGGGTGAACTATCCCTTCAAAGACCTATTGGATTTTTTTTTTTTTTTTTTTTTTTGTATAAGAATATTAAGTGTTAAGATGTTTTAATTGCAACTTTAGTTTTAAAAATTCTGTGCCAAAAAATGGCATTAGAATTGCTAAGGTCAGTTCAGTGCAGTTATGTGAAGTAGTTTAAATATTTTGTTTCACACAACTGATTCATAACAACTGATTCACAGTTCACTTACATCTTGCATGGAGGTTAATTGCCTCACAGATCATTTTTGTTTATCAAATCATATTGATCCAGGTATGACAAAAAGAGTGATTTGTTTACGACTGAAAATGTTTTGATGCTTTCAGTCTGATTTTTGGCCTATTAAAAACATAGGTGGACATTTGATCAGTTTACAGCATGAACAGAGCCACCATCTTTACACTTTTCAGAACCTAAAGTAAAAGTTATTTCAGATTTCCTTCTTTTTAAATGACTGACACACACTCTGGTGTGATTATGAGGTTAATATTTTGGTCATAGCTGTGTGTCTGGTCTCTTTAACTCTAATTACTTTCTCTCAGTACAGGTGAGTCAGATGGGTGATATCCAAAATAAGAATCAGAAAGACACTAAGAGAAGAAATCCCCCATCATCTTAACTCACACTCTTCATCCTCCCTCTTGTTGTCCATGTTTCTCTCTATCTGTGTCTTCTCCTCCCCTTAACTCCTGGCTCCCTTTGCTTTTCTCTGGCAGACTTTCTGTGATCAGAATCATTTTTCTTACTGTACAAATTCTTGGTCATTTTGTTGCCTTTTCATCATCCGTTTTTATCTTATCATATTCCATCCACTTCGCTTTCTTCTCTGTTCCCACTCTTCCCTTATTGGTTATGAGTGGAAGTATTTGGAAAGCTATTTCAGGGAAGGTTGCCATAGAGACGAGGAGCGAAGATACTGTGGTAACTCATGAGAAAGGCAATAAAAACAGTACCAGAAGTTTACATTGTACATGTACTTTTCTTATAAAAGATAACTGGTAACACTTTACTTAAAGCCTTTATGTATAATGCATTATTAAGGGTTATAATGCATTGTAATTATTAATAATGTGCATTGTAATACATTAAACCTTGTTGTAAATAATTATAACTGAATTTAAAATGCATAGTATAACAATGAATTGATAAGTGTTATAATGTATTAACTGTGGTTACAATTATTCATGAGATTGTGCAATGCATTATAAGGTGTATTACAAGGCATAATTAATGCATTAAATCTACTTTTATAATGCACTATACATAAAAGCTTTAATTAAAGTGTTACTAAATATCTTACTGTAAAATTGAATATTTATAAATACTTATAAGTACTCAAAAAAAGGAAAAACAACATTATTGTTTGTACTTGTTCTGTTACAGCATTAAAATTATTTTCTGTTCTTACAAAATGTTTTCCAAGTGACATCCAGTGACTTTCATTATTACAAGCGATTTGTCCATCAGGTAATTTGGAAATTAATTATTGTAAAAAGTGACATTTGGAAATACCCATTTTTGTAATGAAAAGAAATTATTTAAATTAAGGTCTAGCTTTGTTAAAGTACATATGACATTTTTAAACAATTACTGTGTATTGCAATTAATACAAAATATGTTGCTAAATTTTTGACAACATGTTAAATAAATATTTATTTAAGTACTATGGTCCAAAGCTATATTTGCAAATTTAAAGTTTATTTAAATGATTAAATTACATTTGTTCAATTTTAGATTTTTTAATACTTTTTTTTTTTTTTTTTTGTTAAATGTTTGAAGGATTGATTTAATATTTAAGTACTTTAGGCTGCCACATAAAAAAAGTAGCCAGAGTTCGTTTTCTTTCTCATTTCAAATCTGTCTGACATCACAATTTTTTTCTCTCCTCATGTCCTATAGCTCTCCTTTACGCCACTATCTTTGGTAATGTGACGACCATTTTCCAGCAGATGTATGCAAACACCAACCGTTACCATGAAATGCTGAATAACGTGCGGGATTTCCTCAAGCTCTACCAGGTGCCCAAAGGCCTCAGTGAGAGAGTGATGGACTACATTGTCTCCACATGGTCCATGTCCAAAGGCATCGACACAGAGAAGGTGAGACTGAAACAGATGGGATGATTGCATGACTGAAATTTTTTATATTATTCGTGGAAAATACTAAACTGGAAATTCATCTGTGCACAGGTGCTCTCCATCTGCCCCAAGGACATGCGGGCAGACATCTGCGTGCACCTGAACAGAAAGGTGTTCAACGAGCACCCAGCATTCCGATTGGCCAGTGACGGATGCTTGCGCTCATTGGCTGTAGAGTTCCAGATGATACACTCCGCCCCCGGTGACCTCATCTTCCATGCGGGTGAAAGCGTGGACCTGCTCTGCTTCATGGTATCAGGGTCACTGGAGGTCATCCAGGATGACGAGGTCATCGCTATACTGGGTTAGTTGAAAAACTGTTTATAAAAGTGCTAATTAATGCATTCTATGAATGTCAGCTTAGTTCACACTGCCAGTCCAGTTCCGATTATTTGTGTATCCAATTGGAATCTGATCTAAGTTATTGATTATCCACACCGTATAATGCAACTGTTCAGATTAAATTTGTGTGTCCTGTGGCGGAGTTTGCAATACAGATGTTGGAATGGCTTTATTCTGTGCTGCCGTCTCCATCGGTTTCAAACTTCAAAGAAGAGTGTAGAACAGACTGACTAGCAGTATACTGTTATTTTCCACTCAACCTGCACTTCGCAACAACGCAACATTGTTTCTGCACCAGCTTTCGGTATGTTTCATACAACAGCGTCAGACATATTTATGTTGTACATGGTGTGAGAAAGCAAAAAAGCTATGTGGAATCCAATCAGAACGGTCACACTGAATCGGATTTCCATAAATGAGATTTGAATAGGATTTCAAACCACATATGAATGTGGCTTGAAACGGATTTGTAAAAATCGTATTTCACATGATTTAATTTGTGTCATTCACACTTGATAAATATGATTGGATTCCAATCAGATATGCATTTGGACTGAAGATCTGAACAAGGTGCTTTCGTTCATCTATAAGCGTGTCTCTAAATCTGTCTTTTCTTGCTGTCAGAGTTTGAATGCTAGATTAGAATTGCATTTTGGTTGCCATGGTGATGAAAACAATTTAAAAAGCAGTAACAGAGATTTGTGACACAACAGAACAAAACCAGCATATGCTTCTCAAAGATTTAAAGGGATAGTTCACCCAAAAATGAAAATTCTGTTATTAATTACTCATCCTCATGTCGTTCCAAACCCGTAAGCCCTTCATTCATCTTCAGAAAACAAATTAAGATATTTTTGATGAAATCTGAGAGCTTTCTGACCCTGCATAGACAGCAATGCAATTACCACTTTTAAGGACCAGAAACCTAGTAACCTAGTAAGTTATAATAGTCCATGTGGCATCAGTGGTTCAACCTTCATTTTATAAAGCTACGAGAACTTTTTGTGGGCAAAGAAAACAAAAATAAAACTTTTTATCTTCTGTGTTAGTCTTTGACGTGCAGTCATGACAGTACCACGATGCATCCTAATTTGTGTTCTGAAGATGAACGAAGGTCTTACAGGTTTGGAATGACATGAGAGTGAGTAATTAATGCCAGAATTTTCATTTTTGGGTGAACTATGCCTTTAAATAATAGACTTTTTCTTTAAAATTGGTGTCTTTTTGACATCATTAATTTGGTTTTGATTGGATCTCCAGCTATCAGACTGACTTCCATTAAAAACACCATCTCACTTTCAAACATTCAATCAGCTGCTTCACTGAAATCACATTAGATTATTATTCTCACTTGAGTCATCATAACAACGGAACCATACAGCGTCGTTAATCATGAATCTCTAACGGCCACTAAGTTGAGGCCTTGTCTCTCCTCCAGCTCAGCAGGAGGCCTGGGCCCACAGTGTCTCTCTGTGCCCAGGAGGGTGGTGGGTGTCTGGGCAGAGGAAGATGAGCTCCTGTAGAGCTGAGTTAGCGAGGTGTAGGGCTGAGCGGCTCTGCAGGAGACGAATGAGATGAAATTAAGTCATTAGTCACATTGATCCATATGGCTCACATTTACCCAAAACAATTTTCACTGGACTGTCTTCAACAGAACTGTTGTAAATGTGCGTAAATGAAGGAAAAACATTACCACGAGTTACTTGTTTACTTAAAGGGATTGTTCACACAAATTGAAGGTTCTGGCATCATTTACATACCATCATGCGTTCCAAACCTGTAAGAAGTTTTTTGTTCTGTCTAAAACAAAAGAAGATATTTTGAATAGTCTGTGTTTTTTCCCTATACAATGAACTTTTGTGGGGTCTGATGTTGATTTGAATTCCATTGACTTTCATTTTTTGTTCTTCAACATTGTTCAAAATATTATCTTTTGAGTTGTCCGGTATAAATAAAAGTCATACAGGTTTGGAACGACATGATAGTGAATAAATAACACATTTTTCATTTTTGGTGGAACTGTCTTTAAACAGTTTGGTTTCAGAGCCTCATTTGCATATTCCGCCTAACATTCTCAAACTCTACAAGTATTATAAACGGTTTCATCGGGCGCGCGCGCCTGGCCCTAAGTTAACTTCCGGTCTGTGTTTGTTTATTGGTCTGGCTAGTGGCGCCGGCTACAAACGCAGTTAAATTTAAAGTGATGAGTAATGAAGATGGGCTCAGGTGGTTGTGCTGTGGGATGTGTTTCCCATACATTTATTTATTTGTGGCGACCCGCCATGATATCAAAACTGACTGATTTTCCAAAAGGCTTCGTTGAATAAACATGAACATGTACTGCACGTTTAATAATCAAAACGAGGCGCGGGTGTTTTTATATCACTGTATTTCTGAAGGAAGACTGTCTTTAGAAAAATTTCGATGTCATTTTCATTTCATCTTGCATGTTATATGCCTGATAAAGCAGTGTTTGTGAGCAGAGCTCTACTTTGTGTACAGCGTTACTGGGGAAACCTCTCTTTCTCCCGCTTTAAAGCACCCCCTGCTGGCAGAGAATGAATTTGGATTTTCAATAAGCCTGTCTGATTTACGCAGCAAACATATTTAGCTTGTTATCAAAAAAAATAATCTACTCTAGAGGGACTTGGCTGTTGTTATTGATTCTATTTGGAAATCTACCGGAAGAGAAGTTAGGGCCACAAAAGCGTGCGTGCACAGTAACGTTTGTTTATGTTGTTGCTGTTGAAACCGTCTATAAAATATTACGGTTTAGATCCTGAAGGTATAGGTTCCATTGTCCCCAAGGCAACAGAGTGCCATGGTAACGAAAGACTCCTTGGAGACCATGTTTGGTGGCTTTGCTCTTCTGTCTGAGATAAACTGTAAATCCCCACAGTCTCTTCACTGTAGTACAAATGTCTTTAAACTCTCAGTAGAGCCCTTGACAAAGTCTCTGCAGGCCAGATCTGCTGCACACAGTATGTTCGAATCAAAATAAACACCCTGACCATGTGAATCACACCTTATTTTTTTGTACCAGAATGTTATTTACATAACTTGAAAATCAATTTGGAATAGGTATCAAGTTGTATAGAGGTTAAGTTTTTAATATACTTTCAACCAAATGCATCTCAACAGCTTTTGTGCTTGCACTCTACAACCTATTATTACAGTTGACATGAGAGTGGTTTGCTTTGTTATAAAAATGATGGCAGAACAATGATTTTCAGGAAAAGAGAATTTTTCAGTTTTGCTTTGATAGGTTAATTAGAGCGCATTTGTGCATTGACTCCTAGCTGCTGCTAATTGTGGTTTAATTGGTCTGGCATGTGCAGCCAATTAAATGTGTTTTGCTACTAGGAATAAGTCTTTAATTGGCAGGACAAACACCTGTGACAGACAATCTCGGCGGTGAGATTATGCTGAACTCAGCATCAAAAACAAGAAATATTCTTTTTAAACCAACCAAATAAGGTTTATGGTCTGTCCAGGTGTATGTCTGTTGTTCTAGTGGTAACTGCATGTTCAGCACTGCTGCATCCTATGGAATCAGTGCAGGGCTGGGACTTGAAGGTTGAAGGTCTATTTTAGGTTCCTGGCGCCGAGGATCTGCGGAAAGTGATGGGAGAGATCAGTGTGCCATTGATCTTCGGCATCTCAAACGAGTAGAGACAACTACACTCCTCTCTGATAATACCACATTCATCTAATGCAGCAATTATCCTGCTTTCTTACTGTGTTTCTTGCCCTCTTTCACTCAGGCTTTGTGTCAGTTCTGAAAATGAGAGATAATTAAAGTATGGTCCTTGAGCTTTAAGTTTGTCATGTGCTTCACATTTATTGCATTTGTAAATAGTTTTGGTTTCATTTTGGCCTTAAAATTTGAACTTGCCCTGAAATGAAAATTTCTTCTATTTTCTAATGCTATTGATCTTGTTGTTAATGGTTCATTAACTGTTGAATAGAACCAAGTCCCTTACCTACATTTTTTTCTTTTTGATAGTCCAATTTGAATGTAAGTCACAAAAAAAAAAGATCTGTCACTATTTTCATTCCATTCACCAGCAAACTAAAATTGTCATTTAACTCACTCTCATGCTGTTCCAAACTGATTTGATTTCCTTCTGTGCAACACAAAAGATGTTTTGCAGAATGTCCAGCTGCTCAGAAAGTCGATTGTAATTTATGCTATGAAGGACCAAAAAGATTTAATATGACTCCTGCACTTTGTTCTAAAACTTCTGAAGTCATTTGATGGGTTTGTATAAGGAACAGACCAGAGCAAGGGGAAAACTTTCAAAGTTCAAAAACAGTTTTAAAATATCTTTTGTGTTCTGCAGAAGAAAGGAAGTCATACAGTTTTGTAACGGCATGAGGTGATTAAATGATGACAGAATTTTCATATTTAAGTGAACTCTCCCTTTATTTTTCTGTCTGTTCATCATATAAACCTATTGTTTGGCTTCAGAAGACTTACTTTTGTGTTCCACTGAAGAATAAAGTCTTATAAGTTCAGAATGACAAGAGAGTGAGTAATTAATTACAAAATTTTTATTTTTAGATCAGTTACTCATTTTAAGATGAGTTTGCAAAACTTTTTCTAAAACAGTTAAGTAATTCTCCGACTCAAGCCGGTGCGACTCCAGCTCTATAAAGAGAATATTAATTGAAATGTCAGATTTGATCAATCTACTGCTCAACCCTGCTGTGAGATTATGCATTTGATTGACACAAATTAAAGCAGTCTAGTCTCACACTGTCTCTCTGCTCTGTTAAATATCTTTCTAATCTTCCCTTTGCATATTCTCTGATATTTTTCTCTCAGGTAAAGGAGACGTGTTTGGTGATGTGTTTTGGAAGGAGACAACTTTGGCCCACTCATGCGCTAACGTTCGGGCGTTAACATACTGTGATCTTCACATCATAAAGAGAGAAGCCTTGCTGAAAGTGTTGGACTTCTACACAGCGTTTGCCAACTCCTTCTCCCGAAACCTCATTCTCACCTGCAACCTACGCAAAAGGGTGAGACGCATTAGCCAACACACCTTTCTAATGTTATGTATCTCTCTCATTGTGTCTGCTAGGATTTTTCAGTGTTTTACTTTATTTGTCTTAGTTCAGCTTTATTCAGTCAAATTATTTTTTTCCTTTGTGCTTAAATCTCATGCTTTCCCTTGTTAGTTTGCAGGCTCTTTATTATTTTTTTCCTGTCCATTTCTGGGCCCTGTTCTCTGATCACGTGTTACAATGTTAAACGGATTTAATAGTTGATGATTTGACACATTGATTATTATGTTCTTTTAAGCTGCTCTGTGATACTAATTAAAGCAGTAAGTGTGTTTAAAGGACTGAATTATCCAGAGAGGAATTATGATGATTAGAATTATGATGATATGTTGGATATATTAAAGGGACAGTTCACCCAGAAATGAAAATTGTCATTTACTCACCCACATGTTGTTCCAAAACATTGGTTAATCTTCAAAACACAAATTAAGATATTTTTAATAAAACCTGAGAGGTTTCTGTCCCTCAGATAACCAAAACTTACAAGATCCAAAAAGGTCATAAAGGTTATCTCAGGTTTCGTGAAATATATCTTAATTTGTGTTTTAAAGATTATATTCTAACTCTTATGGATTTGTAATGACATGAGGGTGAGTAAATGATGACAGAATTTAAATTTTGGGATGAACTATTCTTTTAAGTCACATTCTAAGAATGGGGTTGTGTACTTTGAAATGATGTTTTTGCTTGTTTTCAAAGCTACATGTGCCCAAAAAATTAAAATTCTTGTCATCATTTACTCACCCTCATGGCATTCCAAACCTCTATGACTTTCTTTTTTTATGGGTGTCTAAGCTGCTGTTTTCATACTTTGAAAGTGAATTGGTATATTTACTAGGGAAAAAACAATATGAAGGTTGTCATCAAAGTAGATCACAAGCCGCTTAAGTGATTTGAGAGATGTGCAGAGAGGGGGAGGTTAATTTTTGTCTGTTCCTCAAAGGAAGCTACTATATGGCTTCAGAAGACTTGAATTTTACAGTTGTTTTTTTTTTTTTTTTTTTTGGATAATCACAAATTGAGCTAGAATATATTGAAAATATCTCTTCATATGTAAAGAAGAAAAATTATAAAGGTTTGGTACAACATAAGGGAGAATAAATGACAAAAAATCATTTTTAGGTTAACTAACCCTTTAAGTTCTCAGAGCTCTGATTGGATATAAGCCACAATTGTCATAAATTCCCCTAATCGTATTGGATACAGGACAGAGTATAAAGATGTGTCATGGCCGTCAGGGGGATTATGGGTAGAACTGGGTCAGTAGTGTGAAAGAGGGGAAGTCCGTGGAGAAAAAAAACATTCAGTATGTTGGTGCATATGGAGCGAATATTTTCACTGTTCAGTTGTTATCTTTCTAGTTGTCTTCTCATTGTTACACACTGTTCATCTCTACTCGTTTCTTTTATCACCAGACTTGGATTTGACTAGAAGCTTATTGTTTGCTCCTTCCCTCCATATTTTCTCTCACTTGCTCTTTTCTGAATAATTAAGCCTCTCTCTCTCACACACACACACACACACACACACACACACACACACACACACAAACCTACAAACAACAGTGTTTCTAGGTTAATGGTCAGATATGAATAAATCAAAACACAAAGCAAAAGCTCCTCTCATACATACTTCTGTTTATCACTTTCTCTCTCTCGCTCTCTCTCTCTCTCTCTCCCTCCCTCTTTTCTTAATGTTATTCCCTTTTTCCACCCTGATTGTTCCCTGCCTCCTTTTACCCTGTCAAAGAGTCTTACATCAATGCTGAAGCAAAACAAAAATTCACAGCAGCACTGTTTTAAACAGTCTCAAGATATTTTTGATCATTTTTGAGTGTTATTCTTAGTCTTTTCGCTACTGTATTAATATTAACTAGAGGACAGAAAATTAAGGGAGTAGAGTGGAATATGATCAGAAGTCAGATTTGTGCCTTAATTAATTTATTTATTATGCATTTGGCAGATGCTTTTATCCAAAGCAGCTTACACTGCATTTAAGGTACACATTTACATTTTACAAGTGAAAAATTTTAAATTGTTTTACATTAATAATATTGCCAGAAGCACTCTTGACTGTGTATATATTATATAGCCTCAAAGATCATATGATTTTTTTGGAGGTGAGGCTTTATTTACTCTTTATTTACTTTATTTATTTGATTGCCTTAATATCAGTTTCAAGATATTTTTTGTTATTTCTGAGTGTTATTCCTAGTCTTTTCGCTACTGTATTAATATTAACTAGAGGACAGAAAATTAAGGGAGTAGAGTGGAATATGATCAGGAGTCAGATTTGTGCCTTAATTTATTTATTTATTATGCATTTGGCCGATGCTTTTATCCAAAGCAACTTACACTGCATTTAAGGTACACATTTACATTTTACAAGTGAATAATTTTAAATTGTTTTACATTAATAATATTGCCAGAAGCACTCTTGACTGTGTATATATTATATAGCCTCAAAGATCATATGATTTTTCTGGAGGTGAGGCTTTATTTACTCTTTATTTACTTTATTTATTTGATTGCCTTAATATCAGTTTCAAGATATTTTTTGTTATTTCTGAGTGTTATTCCTAGTCTTTTCACTACTGTATTAATTTTAAATACTGTAGACCAGTGGTTTTCAAACTTTTTTCAGAGTGACCCTCTTTTTTTCTTTTTAAATTGATGCGACCCATATATATATATATATATATATATATATAAAGAAACAAAGAAACAAAGAAGGAGGGAAGGAAGGAAAGACAACTGTGCTACAGACTGATCTCGAATCCAACCGTAGAGCTCCAGAAGGATGCTCTGTTCCAAAGTCAAATCACTGTCGGTGCTTCTAAAATTAGTGAGGGTGCTTGCCTTCATGTACATCTATTCTGACATATCATATTTTGTCCAGTCCATAGTTATGATTATCACAATGTCATTGCAATTTCGAGAGAAAATGTGGATGTCACTTCTGAAAGTTTGTTGCAAGTATGCCACATTGGTCCTCTTAGCAGCATGAAAAACGAAACTTTTATTCAAATTCTGAATGGAGAATAGGCTATATACAGCAAAGAAAGCGCGCAAAGTGCACTTCCTTAAAAAGCTGTCACTCATTTCAGTTTATTGCGATCTCTAATTCCAATATAATCAATGAATCTGTCAACACAGCACAATTAATCTCTTATTTACATCACCTACACTTTGTTCATTATAATCAGAGGATTTGCGTCGCGAGCTTCCAGAACACTGGACTGAACAAGAACACTCGTGTTCTGAGCGGTGAGTGGATTCTGACTCAATAAAACTCTTCTGATTGGCCATTGTGTTATAGAAATCAACAGATATGTCGCTGCAAAAACAGAGTGCAAACCTGAGATTCTGACCTGAGGTGGCTGCTGGTTAATTTCGTTTTGTTGTTTATGTTATTTAGTTGCTTCTTTCCTGAGTCTTGAACTTGGTTACATACGTTTTCCTTAAATCATCCTGGTGACCCATTTTTTAAGTCTCGCGACCCAGCCAATTTATCCTTATAGTATACTGTATATGATATAGAAACAAAACGGCAGCTTACTGAATTCAGATCTCTTCTGTGGTCATGTTTAGTGTCTCTGTCGAGGGAGCCTGAAGGTTTCAACAGAATGAAACATTTAGATTTCAAGCATGTATCTGCCATCTAATGGAGGACAGAGAGAGAGAGAGAGAGGGAGGGATGACATCATTCTGGAGAAATAAAGAGAGTCATACACAAAGTTAATCTTGCTGGTGTGTTGTTGATTATGTGTGTGCAGGCCAGAGGTGTGAGATGATTATGGAATAATCTCACATATAAATTGTATTTGATGGCTGACCTGTATATGTGTGTTTTCTGGTTAATCAGTCAAAGTTTTTAAGACAGCTTGTGGGCCTTCAGGCAGACACGCTACACACAGACACACTTCCACCAGAAGGCTTTTGCATTAATGATGTGACCCAGAATAAGAGTGTGTCTGCCACTAACTTCTAAATTCTGAGACTGCTTGTTTGCCTAAAGTACTACAGTACTACTGTCAAACCACATCAAATTTTCATAAGTGCAATTACTATCTCAGCATTGCACGTAAACAATGACATCATTAGCTGATGCTCATTTTATTCTGTCAGTTACATTTGTGATAATAATGACAATGAGAAACATATTAGTTAACCAGACCACCTTGCATTGCCCCCTTAAATAAAAAAATAAAAAAAAGTTTTACAAATAAAAATTCCAATATTCACCTTTATTATTATTACTATTAATATTGCATATATTTATTGTAAATATATAGATATAGATACATAGATATATTATTAACAATAGGTAGAAACTCTGGGCACCATGTAGCAACTGCAGATTTGCGTAAAGAGTATGTTATTTCCACCAAGAGTCAGATGTTTTCTCAGGCAAAAAGATTCGGACAGGTTTAGAATTATTTTCTTTAAGCAGTAAATTGAACAGAAGATTGAATCTCATATCTCATCAGTCTGTGTGTGACTGAATTAGAAGTATTTCAGTGCATGGCTGCATTAGATGCGTGTGTGGCTGTAGGTGACAGGCTGGATTACCTAAGCAGTCCTAATGTGTCATCTAATCACCCACTGAGACTGACACACTCTGTCCCTCAGTGTGTGCGTGAGAGAGGAGCGAGGTTTGGTTACGGTACAGTGATGGCACCAGGGTGGGGCTGAAAGAAAGAAATGAGAAAAGATATTTAGAGAGGAAAAGAGAGGGGCAGTGCTCCCTCTAAGTAGCGTCTGTGCACATCCATGCACTTCTAATATTGCACTTATGTTTTTGTGATCTTGATCATAAGATGTATTGTATTTTTTACAATTAATTTTATTATTAAATTTCTTTGTAAAGAGTTAGTGCTTCTTCTCAAGTAATGAAATGATTCATTCAGTAGAAATAGGTTTTATTCACCAAGAACAAAGATAGTCAAAAAAGAAGAAACCATATCAGACCAATCTAATGCTAAGGTGATACATCTTGACCTTGAGACTCTCTTTCGATATATTTCTTTTTATTTATTTATTTTTTTGTACTAAGCATCAAAACACAGTGAAAAAACACAGTTCCTTGCTCACAAAACATTTGCTTGCCAATGCTGCACTTTTATCACCTACAGAAGAAAAAGAAAAGTTCATTTAGAAGTTTGTGTACATTTTCTATTGACCAGTGAATCAAATGATGGAGAATAGTGATTTAACCAGGCATATGTCCAGTGTGCCATAAGTTACTGGTAAACAATAATAATAATTCTAATATTAATGTTTGTTTGTTTATGTATTTATTTATTTATTTAGCTCATTTTATTCGTTAATAATTTACATACTACTTTTATCATATAATAAAAAATATTAATAATGTAACTCCTGACTGTATATACATAGCCTCAAAAATCATGTGGTTTTATTATTTTAACCACTGTCAACTGAAAGTTACTGTTATAAAATAATTATATAATTATTAAAATAATATAAAATAATAACAAAATTAATTTGTATATAATATATTTCTAATCATTTATTGTTTATAATAATATAATATAATATAATATAATATAATATAATATAATATAATATAATATTTTTAACATTTGCACCATTACCTGATTGCAATTCCTTTAGTGAATCAGGTGCTTAACGTGAACAGCACATGCACATAAACAATGCTAGCAACTGGTGCCATTCATTTTAACTGAATTCCCCCCAAGACATTCTCTCTCTTTTTCTCTCTCTCATTTGTTTTCCCTCTCAGTCCTGTCTTGATCTCCATTTGGTCTGTTTAGTGATCTAATTAGTGATGTTTTTAAGTTTATTCTCTGTAGTGCCAGGGCTCAGGAGAGAACAGAGATACACAAATACAAATTCTGACACTTTATATGATAAATACATGGAGAAAAGATAGAAAGAAGTTACACACATAGAAAAAAAACAAACGGATAAAGATTAAATGCTCCAATTCGCTCCCCTCAGGCAAATGGTCCCCAAGAGCTCTTACCCAGAAAAAAAATCAGTCTTATCTAATCATGGATACCCCCCCCCCCCCCCACACACACACACACACACACACACACACACACACAACACAGGTCCTCAGGCAAGAAGGTGAGACTCCCCTGCCGTTTTCCTCTCTGGAATAATGGCTTCTCTCTCGAGTGCTTCCAGAACATTCTGGAGAGTGAGAGATTGATGGAGGAGTGGAGCGGCCCTGCTTTTTCACTTGCTGGCAATAATGCGTGAAAGGGACTTGGAGTGATGTGGCAGCTGTAAATCTGAAAGCTTGTGTGTGTGATATTTTTGCTGCCGTAATGTCAAGAGAATTTAATTTATTTCTCCACCTGTGTGGGGATTCTTACATTTAAGATGGGGTTACATTGTCTATTAGTATATAATGAGGAGGAGTTATGTGTATGTGAGCACACCTGGTTTCCTCCTAACTGTAATGTGACAGTAAGAGGGTCTGAAGCATTTGTCAGTGATTCTCAGCAGTAAACGTTGTGGACACATTTTGAGCCAATTACCTCTCGTCAGAGAGAATACGCTTCCCCACTGCGGGATGGCAGTTTGTGTGTGTGTCCAAGTTATGTTATGCAATTGTGTTGCTAACAGGCTTCTGTGTCATTTTAAGTAATTCAAACCTCAATGCTACACATACATAATAAACATTCAAACTGGAAAGGACTGACAAGTGACATGTTCAGAATAACTACAGATGTGCCTCTATATATATATATATATATATATATATATATATATATATATGTATGTGTGTGTGTGTGTGTGTGTGTGTGTGCGCGCGCATGCGTGTATATGTATATGTGTGTGTGTATATATATATATATATATATATATATATATATATATATATATATATATATATATATATATATATATATATATATATATAGATATATATAGATATATATAGATGTGTGTGTATATATATATATATATATATATATAGATATATACAGTGGGGCAAAAAAGTATTTAGTCAGCCACCAATTGTGCAAGTTCTCCCACTTAAAAAGATGAGAGAGGCCTGTAATTTTCATCATAGGTATACCTCAACTATGAGAGACAAAATGAGGAAAAAAAAAATCCAGAAAATCACATTGTAGGATTTTTAAAGAATTTATTTGCAAATTATGGTGGAAAATAAGTATTTGGTCAATAACAAAATTTCATCTCAATACTTTGTTATATACCCTTTGTTGGCAATGACAGAGGTAAAACATTTTCTGTAAGTCTTCACAAGGTTTTCACACACTGTTGCTGGTATTTTGGCCTCTAGAGTAGTAATGTTTTGGGGCTGTCGCTGGGCAACACGGACTTTCAACTCCCTCCAAAGATTTTCGATGGGGTTGAGATCTGGAGACTGGCTAGGCCGCTCCAGGACCTTGAAATGCTTTTTACGAAGCCACTCCTTCGTTGCCCGGGCGGTGTGTTTGGGATCATTGTCATGCTGAAAGACCCAGCCACGTTTCATCTTCAATGCCCTTGCTGATGGAATGAGGTTTTCACTCAAAATCTCACGATACATGGCCCCATTCATTCTTTCGTTTACACGGATCAGTCGTCCTGGTCCCTTTGCAGAAAAACAGCCCCAAAGCATGATGTTTCCACCCCCATGCTTCACAGTAGGTATGGTGTTCTTTGGATGCAACTCAGCATTCTTTCTCCTCCAAACACGACAAGTTGAGTTTTTACCAAAAAGTTCTATTTTGGTTTCATCTGACCATATGACATTCTCCCAATCCTCTTCTGGATCATCCAAATGCTCTCTAGCAAACTTCAGTCGGGCCCGGACATATACTGGCTTAAGCAGGGGGACACGTCTGGCACTGCAGGATTTAAGTCCCTGGCGGCGCAGTGTGTTACTGATGGTAGCCTTGGTCCCAGCTCTCTGCAGGTCATTCACTAGGTCACCCCGTAAGGTGAGATCTTACGTTGAGCCCCAGATCGAGGGAGATTATAAGTGGTCTTGTATGTCTTTCATTTTCTAATAATTGCTCCCACAGTTGATTTCTTCACACCAAGCTGCTTACCTATTGCAGATTCAGTCTTCCCAGCCTGGTGCAGGTCTACAATTTTGTTTCTGGTGTCCTTTGACAGCTCTTTGGTCTTGGCCATGGTGGAGTTTGGAGTTGGACTGTTTGAGGTTGTGGACAGGTGTCTTTTATACTGATAACAAGTTCAAACAGATGCCATTAATACAGGTAACAAGTGGAGGACAGAGGAGCCTCTTAAAGAAGAAGTTACAGGTCTGTGAGAGCCAGAAATCTTGCTTGTTTGTAGGTACCAAATACTTATTTTACCGAGGAATTTACCAATAAATTCTTTAAAAATCCTACAATGTGATTTTCTGGATTTTTTTTTTCTCATTTTGTCTCTCATAGTTGAGGTATACCTATGATGAAAATTACAGGCCTCTCTCATCTTTTTAAGTGGGAGAACTTGCACAATTGGTGGCTGACTAAATACTTTTTTGCCCCACTGTATATATATATATATATATATATATATATATATATATATATGTGTGTGTGTGTGTGTGTGTGTGTGTGTGTGTGTGTTTGTATGTATGTGTATATATATATATATATATATATATATATATATGTATATATATATATATATATATATGTATATGTGTATTTGTATATATGTGTGTGTGTGTGTGTGTATTTTTAATTCTTTATGAAAGATTTCTTATGCTCACCAAGGCTGCATTTATTTGAACAAATGTACAGCAAAGTAAAATAATGTTAATATTTTTATATTATTAATAATAACTGTTTTCTAATTTTAAATGTTTAAAAATTCAATTTTTATTTGTTGGCTAAGCTGAATTTTTAGCAGCCATTACTTCAGTCGTCAGTCACATGATCCTTCAAAAATCATTCTAATATGTTTAGTTGGTGCTCAGTCATTATTGGTGCTCAAATATCAATAATGGTTTTTATTATCAAAACCCACTGAAAACAGTTTTTGCTGCTTAATATTTTGTTGGAAAAGATACATTTTTCAGTATTCTATGATGAATAGAACATTCAAAAGAACAGAGTTTATTTGAAATGAAAATAATTTGTAACTTTATAAATTGACTTTCTCTTAAACAATTTTAAACCCTTTTAAAACAATTTAAAATTAAAGAGTTTCATTGTATTACTTGCTGAATAAAACTAATTATTATCTTTCTTTTTTTTTTAAATAAATAAATTACTAATACCAAACTTTTGAATGGTAGTGCATCACAGTTTTGATAAAAAATATTAAGTAGTAAAAACTATTTTTGCATAATAATAATAAATATTTCTTGAGAACTAAATCACCGACTGGAGTAATCAAATCAAATCAAATCAATGTATTTATAAAGCACCTTAAAAAACACAGAGTGTAGCAAAGTAAAAGATAAAACCGTAAAAGATAATACACAGTAAAATACAGAGAAAGAGATGATAAAATAAAGCAAGAGAAAAATAAAATAAAAAAGTAAACTAATATAAATGCATCTAATCCAAACCAATAGTCCTCACAAAGTCCTCATCAAACAAAAATGTCTTAAGATGGGTTTTTAACATGTTTACAGATGTAAACAATCTGATAGATATCGGTATAATGGATATATGATGTCTGTCTTATGGTTGCTAGAGTATTTTAATTGCTCCACTGACCTCAGCACTCACATGCGTCATGACAACTGTTTTTTTTTTTTTTTTCTAATCTCTCGTTCTCTTATTCTGTTGCCAGTTGCAGGTGAACACACACCAGTGCACAAATCCTTCACTCTGTCGCTCCGAGATCAGAAGTAGAATCTTAAAATAGCCATTCCAATATGGAAAGGACGTTGTCAGAGTGCTTTAATACGCCAAGAAAAAGCATGATATTCTGATGTGTATTGCTGTGATGTGCATTGTGTGTGATATTCCTTCGGGAAGGACAGTCAGGTCAGCCATGCTGTCTCTTGTTTAGACACAGTGAGATGCTAAAGTCCTTTGAGGTGAATGTGAGTCGGTCCATTTGAAAATTTCGAACCGTATCATTGCTTCAGATCCGTAAAGAATGTGATAATGGCTCTGACCCAGACTGAGGCTGTAGTTTATGAGTTTATAAAGGCCTCTTCTACTGCCTCTTTCTTCTGATATGAAAGCATTTATAGATTTTCATGTAGATATTTCAGTCTTGCACCTCTTTATCCAGTAATTGTTTATACAATATGCCTTCTGGCGATGTTAATTTCTCTGATATTATCATATGCATTTCACAAATCTGAATATGCATATTACAAATTTGCATTGTGTCCTTTCCGCAAGAGGGTACACGATTACAATGTCATAATGTGGATTATCTCATCTTTTGCAGCAGTCAGTGTCATTTAATTATTGAGAACTACAGAATATGCTGTAAATCATCTTTACTTCTATTGGCTGCATTTACTTTTAAGCCATAGTATTAATTGTGTTCATGTTTTTGAGGTTTAGTTGAGTAGAGCCTCTCTCTCCTAATCACTCACATGCTCTTCATGCACTAATTGCTTGGTTTATGTCCACTTACAACATCATGAAAGAGATTCTTCCTTAATTTTAACCTTTCTCTAAGGACTGTTGTCACAGCACAGGGAGTGATGGAGGTCGGAAAGAAGAAAGACAGAGAGAAAAACCAGTTGAGGCAGGGGCCAGTCACTAACTGTCCAGTGAGAATATGAACAGAGTCAGTTTGACATTATTTTTATAATACAAGTTGTTGTTTTGATCTACTTTTATTAGAGAAGACTCATCTAAAGCCAAGTAGAAAATCCAAAATAAGCTTCAACATGATATTGAGAGGCGCTTAAATGTATAAATAAAACTGTGTATATATTTTTATTTATATAAATTTTATACTAATAATACATTTATATAATACATAATACATAATTAAATATATTAAATATATAATCATCTATAATACACATACAGAAGAATTAGATTGAATATCTTCTATTTAAATTTGAAATTTTTTGTTATTTTTCAAAGAACTTAGTAAAAGAAGTGCAATTGATTGCATTTTTAGTGTTTTTGCTGCAATAGATTGGAATCTGTGATTGAGCTGTGTGTCCCATGTTGAGCCAGAGAACTTTGCTGCTTTAGGCGGTTATCTATGTTTTCTGTGCCAGAATCCACAAAATTGGTGTAAATGGACCGGCAAGAAGATGTCAGAACCTTTTCTCTCTTCAAATATTTGTTTTTGCTTTGTATGTTTAAATTGATTTTGACAACAAGCCTACAAGATAACAGTCTCAGCATCCCTGTGCTCCCTATGGCCAGTTCATCCCCAGCTTTATCACAGTTAGTGAAATCAAATTTACTGTGTTGTTCATAAAACTTTGTTTGCAGAAGTGTTGAAAAGGCGTACAAGCAATTACTGCCTTGAAAGGGGTCAGAAGGAATAGGTTCTAATGAGCTTTCATTTCCCTTCATTATTAAAAAAACAACACAAATGCCGGCAGTTCCCTCCGTGATTGGAACTCATTAAATAATTTCTGTTGGTTTTGTGTGAATAACTCTAAGCTGTACCAGGAACTTTGTGTGTCAGAGGAAGGTGTGTGATCTCAAACGAAGCCTCAGTGTGACAGAAAATGTTGTAATGTTCAAACAGAGAATGTTGCAGTGTTCAGCTCTTGTTTTGCTGACTTTCAGAAAAAGGGCAAAAGAGAATGACAGACGTTCTCTCTCTGTGAGCTCCAGTGTCTGAACGAATCCATCAGTTTTGTACGTTTGTGTTCAGATTTAAGAGTCGAACGCACTCAGTATGGATTCTTCAAAACAATACAGATTCTTAAGAAAACAGGAAAATAGGTGATGTGTGTGTTATTCTGCTAAACTTGAAATAATTTAATTTGTTCCTATCCCAGCTCAATATGAATAGACAAGTTAGCCATTTGTAGGTTGATTTTGCATCCTAATTCAGTTCAACATGGCAGCACTGAGACTAGCTTGAGAGAAAGACACAAGTCAATTAATATTATTAGCTGAACTAAATGAAACCATCACCACAAATTAGTTTCAGTAAAGAACTTGATTTTCGTGTGGTGAAAAAATGAAAAAAAAAAAAAAAAATGAGATCTGAGAAAGACAGGGAAAAGACAAAGAGGGGGTGAAGAGAACAACAGACATAATTTAAGACTGAATCTTAAAACACGTAGTCTGTGGGCAGATCATGGCAAGACACAAAATGGAAGCTTTAGTGTGACGGTGGAGAAGAAGATAAAACATGTATAATTTAAATCTTTCCCAACACAGCGCACATTTTCAGTAATACCCTGAAATTCCTGTTATTACATGTTAAATGTTTAATTTTTATACTGTGGTATGCACTTCTTTTTGATATTCAAGTTACTATTTTATGTTTAATATTTAAATATTTTGTCTTTTCTAATAACATTTTTGTGATATGATTTTATCATTTTTTCACTTGGTTTTTTCAGAAATAATGGAATCTTCATCTTTCAGAATTTGAAGGAATTTTAGTTGTGGCTATACCATGCTAGAAGAACAGTGTTTTACAAAATAACCAAGGCACTTCAACAAAAACACAGTGATCAAAATTAGAGAACAGCAATGATTGCAGCACGAAGAAAGATTACAAGTAAAATTTCTGAAGGTTACAGCAGTCAAAAATTAGTAGGAAGTGTACAGGCCCTTGCTTTGAACAACTATAGCAATTCCAGGTGCAGTATTGAACCGATTCCCCATTGAGAGTCTCCGCATTATCCTGTCCTCTTGTGTATTTGACTTTCGTGGAAGACCAGCCTTTTTGGGGTACTTGAATGAGTTAGTGACATATTAAAGATACACTATTCAAGAAATCACAGATTTGGAATGTCCATCTTCTCTTGCTATGGCTTCTATTGGCCTTCATCTGGACAACTTGCGGTTGGAGGGTTTCAGTCACTTTAGAACAGCTCACCATCTTGCAAAGTAAGTGAAAACTGGAAAGTAAAGCTGCCAGTTAAATAGGGTTTGTCAGATAATTAAGGAAATTAGTGCGAGGTGCCAGATTAACACCAATAAAGTGTTCTCTAATTTTTCTACAGAATATATTTAACTCAAGCTTAAAAAACTGCACTTTTACTCCTGTTATGATAACTTCAATTTGGACTCTATGCAGTGACCTCGAAATTTAGAAAGTTGTAGGTTGTTCTCTAATTTTGATCTCCGCTGTAAGTGAAAGTTTTGATGATTCCAAAATTCTCATAGATGCCATTTTCTATTTAACTGATTGTATTTCTTCTCTCCGTATCCAGTTTATATTCCGTAAAATCAGCGACGTGAAGAAGGAGGAAGAAGAGAGGCAACGCTCAAAGAATGAGGTTCCACTCACCATTCCTGTGGACCACCCGGTCCGAAAACTTTTCCAGAAGTTTAAACAGCAGAAAGAGCTCCGTAACCAGGGTGCTTCGGCCCAGCTGGACATAGAGAAGAATCAGCAGCATCTACAGCAGCCCACACGCACGCCGAAACCTCACACCTCACTCATGCAGAACTCACTGCATGCGGTTCAGAACGGGTCCACCAGTGTGGTCACCATCTCCCAAATCACACCCATCCAGAACTGCCTGGCCTACCCTAAAGCAGGCGACTCCGTCAAGCAGAACAACCGCGACATCATGGAACTCAAACCTGCCTTGGCCAGCGGTGATCAAGTTGCAAATCAACTCAAAGTGAATAACACGGCGCGGACCAAACCCGCAGGAACCGCCCGTGGCTGGATGAGACTGAAAAACAACGTGGCTGCCCCAGGTTCACCTCCAGAGGACGAGAGGAAGGAGGGATTGAACAATGCAGCTAAGGCAGTGTCCGTGGAGCGCATTTCACCAGAAGTCAAAGTTCAGCTAGAAAGAGTCGCGGAGGTGGGAACATCCAGGAAGAATTCGCTCCGCAAAACAGACTCTTGGGATAGCGGCCTGACATACAGTGACCAGAGACTGGATAGGGTTTCAGAACCACAGAGCCCTGTTCCTGGAGTCGGTGGAGGAGAAGGATTAGCCCGGGATTTTTACCCCAATAGCGAGAGCTCATTCCAGGCCTCGCTGCAGGAGGCAAGGCTGGAGCTGCGGACAGAGATCCAAGCTCTGAACGGAAGGATGGCGGCTTTAGAAGAACGGGTCGGACAAATTCTCAGGCTGCTTTTAGACACTTCAAAGCCCACATCTAGCGAAGACCCAACTCCAAAAATGCACAGACCCAAACTCAAAGCACAAGGCAGCATCCCAGTGTCCACACTCAGTACGCCAGACTCTGAAAAGGAAGAGGGTTTGCCATAGGAAAACAGACTTAGCATTCCGTAAGCATTTGAGATGAAGCCTTTGTAGCATCTCTGGGGTTTTGGTGCATCTGAATTTGGCACCTGTACCTGTAGCTTATAGAGAAATGCCTGAAATAGGAGCTTGGGTTGGTTTCTAGCCTCTGATTTTTGAGGATAAAGCTGATACCTGAACATCTTCATGGGAACAGGAGTTGGTTTCTGGATCTAAATAACTGCCAGGAACGCTAACCCTAATAGACTACATGTGGCATGTACTGATAAATACAAAAATAAGAGGATTTTTAGTTTTAGTACTTTAATGTTCAATCAGCACTTCTTTTGCACACTGAAGTAATGCAGGAACTATTGACAACCCCCCCCCCCCCCCCCCCCCCCCCATGTCCAGCTGGGTTCTGGCTTGCCAACAATGTACAACCCTGATGATGTCTGTACAATTTAAATGATATTTAAATGCTTGTATATTATGCAGTTAACTGCATGCAGATCTATTTATTCTTACAGAATGCTTATTTTCAATGTGTAAATGAAAGAGGCTGTTGATTGTCTTGATATCACCGTAATGTACATTCAGGTTTTTAACAAAATGTAGCATGACAGATCACTGAGGAAGAATGTGTTGTGTTTGAAACATTTACGTATGCATGAATGACTTTCATAGCACTCAAGAACTTTGCCTTAAAGGACCTGAACATCACTCTTGAGATAAAGCTGAATAAGAAAAACCTGCACTGGTTGTCAGTGTAGGACAGGTCTGTTTTTTTTCTGTCTGTCTTTCTATACATTTTAACTTACATGTGTCAGTTTTCATTTCAGATTTTGGAGGGTGTAGGGTTTTATGCCCTTCATTTATGTTCCACTCAATGTTATTGGGTTTATTTTATATAGCATCAGTAGCAGCTTTTGGGCCTGAAATGCAGCTTCACCACTGTATATCTGTTGACTGTATTATATGCAACCTTAATAAAAAAATGGTAAATAAAAAATTACAATTGTAAGAGTAAACCACAATGTTTTCTCATATGCAAGATAACATTATAAATGATTTGTTTATCTCTCAAAACAAAGTCCCTTATCTTAGGATTGGAATCCACATGACCGAAATAGGCTACATCTGCAGATCGGGACCCCACAATGACAATGAAAATGGAACCAAATCTGAAAAAGTGCCTAAAAGCATTTAAAGGTATTGCTATATTTATTTCTTCTAAGGTTCACTTAAAAAGCTTTATGTGCAGTATATATACACTATTTTGGGGTCATGTATTCAGCAAGGAAGCATATAAAGCAAGGAAGATTTATCACCAGTGACTTTTACATTGTTACAAGAAACTTCTGTTTTAAAACATGCTGTTCTTTTGAATCTTCTATTTTTTTAAGAATCCTAAAAAACAGTTTCCACGAAAATATTAAGCAGCACAACTGTTTTCAACATTAATAATAATAAGAGTTTTTTCTTGATCAGTTAATCGGCATATTAGAATGATTCTGGAGGATCATACATTGTATTATTTCTTTACATTTTTTTGGTATATTTTCCTTTTTCATAACTATTTTTCCTTGACTTTTTAAAAATCTGTTTAAATAATGCTGCTTAATAATGTCTCCCTCTTTGTTTCCAGGTAGCAGAGAGTTAAATGTACAAGAGTGCAGCTCCCTGTATTACAGTCCTGCTGGTTTGTTCCTGTTCTCTACAAAAGAAAGACAGATGAAGCTCTCGGCTGAAGTCAATTTTCAGGTAGCGGTGCTGCAGCTTGGCATCAAGCCCTCAAGATTCTGTTATTACAACCCATTTATCTCTCACTCTGTCTCTCTTTTTGCTAAGCTTGCTAAAGATCTGGGATGGCCTGGTTTTAAAATATCTTTTTTTTTTTTTGCTTTTATATTATTTTATATACTCACACACACATAAATATTGTTTCACAGACACAAGCCCATTTCAGCAGTAATATGTGTTTGTGAATGTAAAACTAAAGACTATGCTGTATTGAATATAACATGAGGTCTGCCTTCTGTGTACTAAATAGTCCGAGTTTTGGTAGAGCTGTTGTTCGACAGTATATAGATCATTGGACAAATTCAATCAGGAAAAAAACCAAGGGGTCAAGGGTTTTGCTAGTTAGCATAGTTAGCCACTTCTGGAAAATACAGTAACTACCATTCTGCTGCTCAAAATCTTTCAGCACAGACAGCCATTCTAAAGTCATTATATATTGCAATTGCAATGAATGGGAATTATCAGATTCTTATTGATCAGGTTGTCTAGATAACAGACAGTTCTCTGTAGCAATGTAGTTGCATGCAAGCTAATATTACAAGATCACAAGGCCTAACTCTCCTTCTCGTCACTTTCTTTCTCTGTCAATCTCTCTGTGTGTTGAAAGAGTGTATTGAAACTGATATCAGTGTAACTTTAAGATGCTATGAAGTATCACAGTATAGGAATGTAATCATAAAATCACTGCCCTTCAAAAAATGGATAAGCCTGGACATATAGAGAGAGTTCATAATCGTTGTCCAGTGATAAGATTTGGTTATCACAAACATTTACATTATGATTTACTTATTTAGTGACTTTGAAATAGTGCGGATTTAAATAATAGTACTTGAAAAGACCAAAATTAATGAACATAAAGGTAAGAGAGAGGTGTTGTGTAAGAAGACTGTACAGTGTCTCCCATAATTTTCACTCTTGCTTATATTTAGAAGCTCATTTGTTTGGATCTGTACCTGTCAGCTCAAATGCCTGGAGTTTGAAAGAGCCTGTCTGTCCATGAGTAGGGCCAGATTTAGAGCTTGTTTATTTGACAGTTAATTGAATGGAAGTGATTTGACAGAAGGGTAATTTTGCCAATTAATCTGGGACAAAGGCAGCATTGGGGGAGGTTTGACATTTCTGGGAATGCTGGTGAATTCTGTACATGCCAACATTACCGTAGCAACAAAATCACTGGGAACAACGCTGATCAGAAGCAAGAACAGATTATGGCCTTAAGGCATCAGCCTTTTTTGGAGGACCCCTCTTGTACCCCCACACACGGTTTTTGCCAGGGAGTTAAAATAGGGAAAAAATAGTATCTTGTAACTATGATTTAAAATCCCTTTATATTGCACGACTCAAAATTAAGAATTTGGTTTTAGCATCTCATAATATTTTCAAATGCAACTCGGTGGATAAAAATTTAAGTGATCTGCATTTTTGTCCCACTCTTCTGAAGAAACCACCACATTTATCTGAGCAAAATCAATGAAAGTAATCTGCACATATTTGTGATTGTGTAACTTAATGAAACTATATTAAACTGTTGGCCCTAAATGTAATTTCCAGTGCAGAAACTGCTGAATTTGACCTCTGAGGCGTTACACACTGTGTTCAGGTTTATAATGGAAATAATAATAAAGGTAATAATCATGTGCATCTGCTACTCAATACAATGCCAGAATAGGAGAGGGGAATGTTTTCTCATCATTTTCACATTAGTGAGGTTTTAAATAATTTATCAAGCAGGGACTGCTGGGACATGTGAACTCACAGTAACGCAGCATTTAGAAAAATTAATCTTCAGTGCTGCAGGATTCTGATGATGAGAAAATTATATATTGTCGTTCTCCTATGTGTATGTGTGTGTGATCAGCAAATGTAAAGTAAATACACTAAAGTTTAAATGGAGAAAAAGTTTGTCTGGTTGGCCTGAGATGGAAAGTCAAGAGCAGGTGGTAAATATTTGACTATAAATGGCATTACACTATGAGTCAGTGATTGAGATTAGAGCAGCATTGAGCAGGTGGTTGGACCCCCTATTGATTTCTTTATCACACATATGGACGTGTGTCATAATCACAAGACTTTTGCCTCTATGGTCTACAAAACAAACACAACAACTTTTTTATTTACTGTATGATTATTTAAGGTAATTTATATGGAAATATTGAAATATACTTCTGTTCAAAAGTTTGGGGTTGGTAAGATTTTTTAAAATATAATAAGTCTTTTATTTATTTGATAAAAAAAATGCAGTAAAAACAGCAATTTTGTGAAATATTATAACAATTAAAAATAACTTTTTAAATTTAATATACTTTAAAATGTGATTTATTCCTGTGATAGCAAAGTTGATTTTTTCACCAGCCATTACTCCAGTCTTCAGTGTCACATGATCCTTCAGAAATCATTCTAATAAGCTTCTTTTTTTTTTTTTTGCTCAAGAAACATTTCTTTTTATAATCAATGTTGAAAACAGTTTTGCTAATAATTTAATTGTGCTAAATTTTTGAAGTCTTTGATAAATAGAAAGTTCAAAAGAACAATTAATGTGTAATAAATATCTTTAGTAACATTATAAATGTCTTTACTGTCACTTTTCATCAGTATAATAAAATGCTTAAATGTTAGTGCATGAGGATTTGAATGTTTTTATGTCTCAATTAAAAGAACACGATAGAACTCAAAATGTTTCATAATTTAATGGCTTATGCCCTGTAGCTACAAGATTTTTTTTCAGGTAATGACAGAAGACCACAAGTGTGGTGTTGCATTTTTATTCAGTTTTGCTCTTTTCAGGAAAAAAAGGAGGAGGAAAATACAAAGAAGATGAGAAAGTAACATACAGTGACCATTTGAAGGTAAAATCTCTCCTATGTATATAGACATCAAACAGATTGATTTTGGTATTTGCTCTTTGATGTTTTAACCATAACTAAAGTGGAGGCTGGTTTCTCCTGTATATCAGACTGAAGTAATGCATTCAGTGGTGCTAGTGAGACAAACCCCACAGTCACACCGGAGGGCCACTGGGTAGGTGTAGGACGGGTCCACGTCTGCTGAGCAGTTTGGCAGCTGCACCGTCTCCAATCGAGTTTCGTTATAAGTGCACACACGCTGGTGGGACTCGATGAAGGGCGGGTCCAGGACAGGCTTCTGCAGTGATTGACAGGTGAAGAGAAGGGTGTGTATCAGACTGATGTCATAATGAGGACTTTTCATTTGGGTTGCTGATTTATTTTTTAGATAGATTGTAGAGCATCTTTAAAGTTTAATATTTAATAATATACTGTAGAATCTTTAATAAAACATGTTAAATAATGTCTCAAATGTCTGTTCCAACCAAAATAACATTTACTGGAAGTGAAATTTGTCCCTGAAGACACTTTTTTCTTCAAAAATGAATATTATACTGATCTGACTCTTAAAACTGAACAACCTAATGTAATGAGGATTATTTAGATATATTTAGTTATATTTTTGAGTAATAAAAGTTGATTTCTTTAGTTTTTTTCTGAGTGTACACATTGAAAATAAATAGTCACTTTCTTTCAGATATGCTCTTATTAATAATTAAAAGTAGTAAATAATAATGTATCTAAAACATCTTTTGCAGAAAATCATCATGAACCAAAAATACATAAGAAACCATTATGAAACAATAGGAAAAAAAGCCAGGCCTGACTGCAATATCTCAACCATTTTTCTCTATTTTCTGTTATTTTTTCCCTTTAATTTCCAGCAATCAGCCCAAGAGGTTCTCCGCCTCTCTCTTAAGAGCACTAAAGGAAAAGCTATTCAATTTTTTTTTTTTTTTTTTCGGAAAATGATTATTTGGGTCAAAGTGAGTTCTGTTCCCAAAGTGCTTTCAACTGCTCTGTGTAAAATTAAAACACAATCCAATCCTACAAACACAATAATACAAATGTAAATTATTTTGCAAATTAAATACAAACTCTAATATAATATCTTTGCATTTTTGTGAAATAGTCAAACTTTTTTGGCTGCTTCAGTTTGTATAAAAGCAAAATCACCTTGTCTATTATTTATGCTAATATGTAATATACAGTATCTGGAGTTTAATTTGATATATTAGCGAATTATAAAACACTTAAATAATTGCAGTGCTTTAAAATTCTTGTAATAAAGTATCATCACCTTGACATTTTTTATATGATTTTGATTAACTATTGATCACATTGCAGGTGTGCTGCAAAAGCTCTTCTCTCTTTTTATGTGAGTATATGTTTGTCACAGGCTAATAATATCAGTCTTACTTCCCAGGTCTCACAGCGTCCCCAGCAGGCATCAGTGGTGATGTGCAGCCCACCGCATCCCGGCTTACGGGCCAGAAAGGTAAATTCTCTGACTGCACACCCGATGAAACGCTTCAGGTTGAGCACAGAAGCCTCAATATGAGCACCACAACACAGCCAAACAGCCAGTGTCACACAGCACAGGGTTACAGGAGACAGTCTATCACACATACACAAATAATAAGAGTTCATGATGAGGTTGTGTGTCTCAGAGGAATGATTAAGTGTTAAATCCTCTGTAAGTTGCTAGATATCAAGCAATTACCCATGATTAACATAACTAGTGTTTATAATTTGAGTTGTAATGATCCATGAAACAGAGCTGTTTTTCTTTTACTTATATAAAGGTCACATTAAAACTGTTTTGTAAAATTTGTATCATTCCTAATATGTACACTGTCATTCAAAAGTGGTCAGTTTTTTTCAGTACTTTCATTCAGCAAGGATGCATTATATTAATCAAAGTGGCAGTAAAGACATTTATAATTGTTATTTTGAACATTCTATTCATCAAAGAATAAAAAAGTATCACAGTTTGCACAGAAAAACATTGTTTCAATGTTTTCAACAGTGATGATAAATGTTTCTTAAAGACCAAATCAGCATATTATAATGATTTTATTAGAAGACTGATCCATATTAGAAGGATCATGTGACACTGAAAATTCAGCTTTGGTATCACAGGAATAAATTGCATTTTGAAATATTTTAAAGTAGGAAATTTATTTAAAATTGTAATTATATTTCACAATTTTACTGTCATTTTGATTAAACCAATTACATTAAAAATCTTACCAACCCCAAAATTTTGAAGATTATGATTTTTTTTTTATTATTGTTTTGCTGTTTTACCCTTGAAAATCAATCATAAAAATTACATTTTTAAACTATGATAAGATATACCAAAATATAATTTCCATAAAGAGCTTTAAAAAGGACTATTTAATTTTCTCACCCCTGTGCTCCACACCTCAGAGGAGCCATCGCTGATTCTAGTGACTGTGGATCTGTTTACAGAACAACAGTAATTAATAAAATAATTAATAAAACATAAATCTCATTTATCTTCTAGTTGTCTTAATTTCAGCAAGGTCAAAATACCTGGATGGCAGATGTAGGACAGCTAAACTCTTCAGAATCAACAAGAAATCTCACTTCCAGTCCTGATATCACCTCTCCTGAAGTACCTCTGACACTGAACTTGCACAAATCTGTAATTTATTAGAAACGGCACTGCCAACCCCACCTAAAACACATGGGGCTGTCTCTGTAGCGCCAACTGCATCCAGCAGTAATAAAGAGATGTCACATAAGACCAAAGACAAACAGGGAAGGAGCCAGTGAGTCCATGTGTGTGGAGATTGATCCAGCCCCTCAGGCTCTGAAATCTGTGCATGTCTTACCTGCTGCTCAGGTACATCAGCCATACATCCATTAACTTAATGAAGAGGAAAGAACCTCCTTTTGTTCAGAATCATCCACATGGAAGAGAATGGGAAGCATATTCATCCTCTAATCCATGTATTCATTTATTCATCCATCCAACTTGTGGCTGTGGTTAGTCCTGGCTCCAGAAGGAATATAAGGAGGTGTCAGGACAGGTTAAATGAGACGTCATGCTCCAGACAGTTAGTGTTTAATCAGATACTTACCATGGCAACATGGTGGAAAAATCTAAGAACTGATTTTCCCAAAAAGGTCTGATATAATTGACACCTGAGGGCGCAGGATGACAATTGTGCTGACTTAATTTCCTCGGAAAATCATTTTCTTTATTACATTCTTTATTCTTTATTTCTCAAATTAGAAAAAAAAAAAAATGGCATTGAACGTGTTTGGATTTCATGAGTGACAGACAGGAATATTAGATATATAACTATGCTGCCAACGCCTGAAGAATAGTACTTATCTGCATGGGGCCACTAATGCATAATTCCAAACAGCTTTAAAACTTTTTTCATTTTGTGTAGAAAACAACAATAGAACAGAAACAATACTGCTGGTGAAATAAAACACATATAGCCTTTCATGCACAATACAGAATATATATATATATATATATATATATATATATATATATATATATATATATTAGCTGAAATGTACAAAGTATTATTTAGATTAAACAAGTAGTGTTTTTGTGTGCATTTAACAAACTGAGACCATCTTCAAGTAACGTTAAACATTTTTTTTCTTTTTCAAAATATGCCACAGTGACGCCCAGTGGTCAATTTGGGAAAGTTTTGGTAAACTTAACGTGATCTAATCACAAATCTTGACTCACTGTATAGTGATCATGTTGTCCCACATCATTTCTCTTTAGTTCATCAGTAGGCCTATCTTCTACACATTGTTAGTTTTTTAATTAAATGAACATGTAAGTGTGCTGAATGTAATGTAGGCCTATATATGCACATATATGCTATATATCTTTACTATGACTAATTATAGGCCTAAATAAAATCATATACGTGTAATTGTAAAATGAAGCTTTTTTAAAATAAAATGAAACTTGCGCAATCTGCCATTTTTTTTCCCCGTTTAGCGCAAGTTGTAGTTTGGCGCCACTTGCTCAGTTAGGAAAACGTCAATTATTTTGAAAAACACTCTTAGCTATATGTGTTAAACCTATGTAAATCTATAATAAAGTTTTAAACAATGATATTTTGTGAGGTGTGCCTATTTGTCGTATGTAAATTTATAATAAAGTGATAGCCTAGCTATATTTGCTATGACCTATAATGCTTTACCGACGCATCGCTTTGAGAAATGCGAGGTGCGATCAAAATTACTGTTGCTCTGCGAAATTTTGCGGGCGATTCGAATTAATTTAAGTAGGAATCCGTGCCATCGGGAGTTTTGTCTGAGGGCGAAAAACTTTCCCACGCAGATTTCGCTAGTGTTCAAATAAACTGATTTGAAAGTAACTTCTGCGTGAGCGTTTCTTTAACCTGAGTCCATATGGACAACAGAAAATTAACGCATTTCCTGCGAAATTTTGCCTACATTTTGATAATGTGGCCCCATTTTGTCATGTATTTTAACATTTATCAATATTGAAACTTTGCTGAAATTCAGTGTTGAAACCTACAGTATCTACAGGTGCATCTCAATAAATTAGAATGTCGTGGAAAAGTTCATTTATTTCAGTAATTCAACTCAAATTGTGAAACTCGTGTATTAAATAAATTCAATGCACACAGACTGAAGTAGTTTAAGTCTTTGGTTCTTTTAATTGTGATGATTTTGGCTCACATTTAACAAAAACCCACCAATTCACGATCTCAACAAATTAGAATACTTCATAAGACCAATAAAAAAAAAAATAAAAAAAACATTTTTAGTGAATTGTTGGCCTTCTGGAAAGTATGTTCATTTACTGTATATGTACTCAATACTTGGTAGGGGCTCCTTTTGCTTTAATTACTGCCTCAATTCGGCGTGGCATGGAGGTGATCAGTTTGTAGCACTGCTGAGGTGGTATGGAAGCCCAGGTTTCTTTGACAGTGGCCTTCAGCTCATCTGCATTTCTTGGTCTCTTGTTTCTCATTTTCCTCTTGACAATACCCCATAGATTCACTATGGGGTTCAGGTCTGGTGAGTTTGCTGGCCAGTCAAGCACACCAACAACATGGTCATTTAACCAACTTTTGGTCCTTTTGGCAGTGTGGGCAGGTGCCAAATCCTGCTGGAAAATGAAATCAGCATCTTTAAAAAGCTGGTCAGCAAAAGGAAGCATTAAGTGCTCCAAAATTTCTTGGTAAACCGGTGCAGTGACTTTGGTTTTCAAAAAACACAATGGACCAACACCAGCAGATGACATTGCACCCCAAATCATCACAGACTGTGGAAACTTAACACTGGACTTCAAGCAACTTGGGCTATGAGCTTCTCCACCCTTCCTCCAGACTCTACGACCTTGGTTTCCAAATGAAATACAAAACTTGCTCTCATCTAAAAAGAGGACTTTGGACCACTGGGCAACAGTCCAGTTCTTCTTCTCCTTAGCCCAGGTAAGACGCCACTGATTGGCATGTCACCATATTCTAATTTGTTGAGATAGTGAATTGGTGGGTTTTTGTTAAATGTGAGCCAAAATCATCACAATTAAAAGAACCCAAGACTTAAACTACTTCAGTCTGTGTGCATTGAATTTATTTAATACACGAGTTTCACAATTTGAGTTGAATTACTGAAATGAACTTTTCCACGACATTCTAATTTATTGAGATGCACCTGTATATAGTTTGAAACTTGCGGTAACTTTTACAAGGACACGAACCCTGTTTTGACTTCCTTCGTAATAGCTGTTGGTGGGTGACTTGCACAAAACCCCTCATCATAATTCCCACTGTGTGGTTATTGATCTACAGGGGGTTAATATACTGGTTTGTCTGCTATACTCCTTTAGTTGCCCTGAGTGGTCGTTATAATTAGAGACCCCCGCGGACGCTTCGGGTTACACTCACTCACTCCGCCGCCCGGCCGCTTCTCCCGGTGAGCTCAGCGGGGAACGGGAGGGAATATACGAGCTGCACTCTTCGCTACACGCAGTAATATGAACTCCCTAACGATTTGTATTTGTCGTTATTGTAGTTGACGACGGAAAACAATCAACACTGGTGCAAGTGGACATTTAAAGAGAGTTTCATACTTTGCCAAACATGTAAGTAGAGTTTGAGTTCATCTGAACAGACCCACCTTGACCGATCTAAGGTCACTGAATAACCCATAACTAATAACACCGTGTTTATTTTAATGTATTAACTATCTTTGTTGTTATTAATTTTGTTCTGATAGTTTAAAACGTTATATCAATACTATATTACCGCCTAAATAGCCTACTTAAAAAAATAAATATAAGCCACTTTATATAATAGGCTCTAACTGAATAGGTTTTCAGTTTAAAAGAGTAGCATACTATCGGGAATTAAATAACGTCATAAAGCCATGCAGTAGAGTAAAACTGTATACTGTATGAGTTTGATAGTTGATATTGATATTGAAGTTATATTGTGCTCTACTTGTAACACGTGCCCGCGCCAGCGCTATTTTGGGCCCGTGGAGCGCGCAACACCCCTCTTGAGCTCAAGGCATTTCGTGTGTCAGAGGTCACGCTGGTTATTCTGGACCGCGTGCGGAACGTTTCTGCTGCCTGTGCATGCAACTCAGATAATGAATTCAACTGAAACGTATTTAATAATTTAAATAAAAACAATAACATATACTACTGCAATTGTGGAGATAATATACTGTACATGTAATTTTTTTTTTTTTTTTTTTTTTGCCATTGACTCGGTATGCCACTGTATGCGAACCTGCTAACAGTTACTTACAGCTTTCATTGTCTCTTAGAGGGACGAGCACTGTTACTTATTGTTTTGGCAGTGATTTCTGTTATAAAAACATAGGTGTTGGGCATTGGTTTCAAGGAATAGTTCATCCAAAATAGTCATGTTACTGTAGCAAATATCTGGAAAAGAGCTACATAAAGAGCTTAATTAAAAATGTTAGTGGATAGGCATTTCTACAATCTGGGTGAATAAAGACAGTTGTCATGCCTAGTGTCATGTTCAAAGGCAATTTCAGACACTTCACTTCTTTGTCAGTGTTTTTAGTTTTCAGGTTAGGCATAGTGACATGTTCTCATAAAAGAATTGTCTCTGCTCTGAAAAGGTGATCGTCCTGTGGGAGTGTTGCGTTCTGTACGTGTGAAATGCTTTAGATGCTGTTGTGGTCAGTCCATGTGGATGAAGTTTCCATGTAACTCTCTTAGTCATTTAGGTTGATTTGTCTGTGCTCTCAGCACTCTGATTCAGAGATAATGCACAGATTTGTTTGATCTCTGGGAACGAGTCTGGTCTGTGTTAAGGCCTGATGTGTTTTCATTCCACATTATTATGCCAGTATGTGCGCTCTTTTTCTCTCTCTGTTCTCGTTCCTGTGTGTCCAGCTAAGGATAGTACACATTCTTCCACCCCTCTGTTCTCTAAAAGAGTCACGTTGTGCTGCAAGGACACACATTCACATGGTCACAGACTGATTCTGCCATGACTTTATGATTTTACTGTTTATTTGAGAAATTTGTGTTTATCCAACACTTACAATCTTTAATCATGCCTCACAGATTCTGAAAAAAAAAAAAAAAAAAATGGCAGTTTTGGCTCCCCAGAGGGTGCCATTGCTTTATGTGTCTACCCACAGGAACTTAAGGATCATTGCTACTGTGCAGTACACTCAGTATGTTCAATTTCCTCATCATATGTGTCTTATAATATAAATGGATGTAATATAATGGATAAAATATTAAAAATGCACACACATACACAAAAACACTATGAAACTTAGTTATTTCTGTTTCTATGACCTCTAAATTAAACTTTGTCTTGAGAATATTGTTTTAAGTACTCAGTTTATTGATTTTTCAATTGACATGTCCTCAGATTAATTTTTTACAGGAAAATGCAAGCATAAACAACCAGTACTAACAGCAGAATTGCTATTTCATAAGACTGTGTAAAAAAATAAATAAAAATTCAGGTAAATAATCAGCTTGACCAAATCATATTTCTGTAAGTCTAGTATACCCTTATATTGAAATGTTTCCTTAAACTACAAAACAAGCATTTCATAAAAGTTACAGTCAAAAAAAAAAAAAAAAGAAAAGAAATGCATAACACAACCCTGTGTTAAAGGAATGTAAGGAAAGCATACCTTAAAAAATAAAGGTTCTTTATTGTCATCTATGTTTCCATAAAGAACCTTTCAAATCCATGGAAACTTTCCATTTAACAAAACAGAAGATTTTAAAATGTTCTTCACACTAAGAAAAAAAAAGTTTGCTGAAAGGTTCTTTTGGGGAATCCAAAATAGTGTATCACTAAATATGGTATCACTGTGAAAACACCATTTTGTGAAAACACCTTTATCCTTAAGAGTATAAACCTGGACTACTATGACATAATTTGTCCTCTCCACAGATGCAGCAATGCCTCAGGTTGTTCTCAGCTGACCTCTCTCTGTGGGAACCATGACATCACAAAGGACATCCGGAGACCTGCCCGATGAACGTGGCTCGCTCCCACTGGACATTGATGATGTCCACATACTACTGCAAGGTCAGATTGAAGCTGAACATAAAACTAAAATAAAATGTTGCTCATATCTGATTTGGTGTGTCATTATCTATTATAGGTTTGACAGTTTTGAAATGTATATATTGGAATGTAATTATCATTGGACTTTGGGTGATTCTATGATATCATTCATTCACTCATCCAACAAACTTTCTTCTTCATCTGTTCATTCAAAAGCAGATTAAAATGATTTATTGGTTATGCCAACCGGTATGGGTTAAAATCTCTCTCACTCTCTCTCTCACGTATACATACACCCAAACACATTATGCTGTGATATTAAATCAATGACTTAAATAAGGCATAAATAATGCATGGCCACGTGTTTTGCAGATTATTTGGTAACAGACAGATGTAATTAAAGTTCTGTTGCCCTGAGTCATGAAGAGTTGCACAAAAGTGTTTTTCTAGAATGCAGGGTGTGTGTAATTCAGTTTTATTTTTTAATCCACAAAAATCTTCGCTGTCTCTTTTGTAGTGTCTTTGTTGTTGTTTTGAGAGTAAAATAATATGGATGTGTAGATAAAGAACAGTTCATCCAAAAATGAAAACTTGCTGAAAATGTATTCACCCTGAGGCCAAGATGTAGATAAGTTTGTTTCTTGATCAGAACAGATTTGGAGAAATTTAGCATTACATCACTTTCTCACCAATGGATCCTCTGTAGTGAATGGGTGCCATCAGAATGAGAGTCCAAACAGCTGATAAAAACATCACAATAATCCAAAAGTAATCCACACCACACCAGTCCATCCCATCTTGTGAAGAAAAAAGCTGCACGTTTGTAAGACTCAAATCAATCATTAAGGCATTTTCATTTAAACGGTTGATTCTAGCCAAAATATGAGTCCACAATTGATGATAATGCTTTGTTCAGTGAGAAAAGTCCTCTTAAATCAAATTCCACCAACACATTTCTTTAAAACTGTTTTGGACTTTTTTTTTTTATTTTTCCACTGGTAAGTGGTGCTTGATCTGTTCATATTTCAGAATCAGAATCAGAAGATCAGAATCAGAATGAGCTTTATTGCCAGGTATGTTTACACATGCGAGGAATTTGTTTCAGTGACAGAAGCTCCACAGTGCAACAAAATGACAGCGACAGGACAGGATACAGATAATAAAAAGAATAATGTACAAATATACAAAATAGACAATGTACAAAATAGCAAAAACACAATATATAATATAGACAATTATGTACGTACAGATATAATATGTGCAAATTTGTAATGTAAATAAGTATGTGTGTTAAATAAATTAATGTATGATAGTGTTGTGTGTTCCATGTTTATTGTCAAGTGTTCATAAGATGGATTGCCTGAGGGAAGAAACTGTTTCTGTGCCTGGCTGTTCTGGTGCTCAGAGCTCTGTAGTGTCGGCCAGACGGCAACAGTTCAAAGAGGGAGTGGGCTGGATGTGAGAGGTCCAGAGTGATTTTGCTAGCCCTTTTGCTCACTCTGGATGAGTACAGTTCTTGGAGAGTGGGGAGGGTTGTACCAATGATTCGCTCAGCAGTCCGGACTACCCTCTGTAGTCTTCTGAGGTCAGATTTGGTAGCTGAGCTGAACCAGACAGTTATTGAAGTGCAGAGGATGGATTCAATAATGGCAGAGTAGAACTGTTTCAGCAGCTCCTGTGGTATGTTGAATTTCCTCAGCTGACAAAGGAAGTGCAACCTCTGCTGGGCCTTTTTCACAATGGACTCAATGTGATTGTCCCACTTCAGGTCCTGAGAGATTGTGGTGCCCAGGAACCTGAATGTCTCCACTGCAGTCACATTGCTGTTCATGATGGTGAGTGTGGGGAGAGCAGGGGGGTTTCTCATGAAGTCCATGATCATCTCCACAGTTTTGAACGTGTTAAGCTCCAGGTTGTTAAGACTGCACCAGACAGCCTGCTCCTTAACCTCCTGTCTGTAAGCAGACTTGTCACTGTCCTGAATGAGGCCAATGAGTGTGGTGTTGTCTGCAAATTTTAGGAGCTTGATAGAGGGGTCTTTAGAGGTGCAGTCATTGGTGTAGAGGGAGAAGAGCAGTGGGGAGAGGATGCAAACCTGGGGGGCACCAGTGCTGATCGTACGGGTGCTGGATAAGAATTTTCCAAGCTTTACTAGCTGCGATACTAGGAGTGATTGGATGATGGTGTTAAAAGTGGAGCTGAAGCTACAAACAGGATCCTCACATAAGTCCCTGGTCTGTCTAGATGTTGCAGGATGTAGTGCAGTCCCATGTTGACTGCATCATCCACAGACCTGTTTGCTCTGTAGGCAAACTGCAGTGGGTCCAGTAAGGGTCCAGTGATGCCCTTCAGATAAGCCAAAACCAGTCTTTCAAATGATTTCTTGGCCATAGATGTTAGAGCCACCGGTCTGTAGTCATTAAGTCCAGTAATTTTGGGTTTCTTTGGGACAGGGATGGTGGTGGAGCGTTTGAAGCATGAGGGGACTTCGCACAGCTCCAGTGATCTGTTGAAGATCTGTTTGAAGATGCAGGCCAGCTGGTCAGCACAGGTTTTCAGACAGGCTGGTGTCACACCGTCTGGGCCTGGTGCCTTCCTTCTCTTGTTCTTTCTGAAGACCTGACACACATCATCTTCACTGATCAAGAGTGCAGGTGTGGGGGAGAGGGGGGTTGCAGGAGGTGTGAATGGTGTTTTTTCAAACCTGCAATAAAACTCGTTCAGATCATCTGCCAGTTGTTGATTTTCCACAGTACTGGGGGATGGTGTCTTGTAATTGATAATGTCTTTCAGACATTTCCACACTGTAGCAGGATCACTGGAAGAGAATTGGTTCCTTAGCTTTCCAGAATAATTCATCTTTGCCACTCTGGTCTCCTTTTCCAATGTGTATTTGGCCTATTTATATAAGAATCTGTCCCCATTCCTGCGAGCATCTTCTTTGGCCTAACGGAGCTGTCTGAGTTTTGCAGTGAACCATGGTTTGACATTGTTGTAGGTTAAATGAGACCTGTTTGGAATGCACATATCCTCACAGAAACTGATATATGATGTTACAGTCTCTGTGAGCTCGTCCAGATCGGTGACAGCAGCTTTAAAAACAAATCAGTGAGGTGGAAACAGACTTGTAAAAAATTTCTCTTCTGATTCAGACGAGACAACATTTTCACAGGAGAAAGCAATATTATGGATACAGGCCTTGTATTTTAACTGGAAGCACTGGTTTATTATTGTTAATTCATGGACTAGAGTCATGTGGATTACTTGTGGATTATTGTGATATTTTATCAGCTGTTTGGACTGTCATTCTGACAGCACCCATTTGTGAGCAAGTGATGTAATGCTAGATTTCTCCAAATCAGTTCAGATGAAGAAACAAACTCATCCACTTCTCGGATGGCCTGAGGGCGAGTAACTTTACTGCAAATTTTAATTTTTAATGAACTATTCCTTTAATGAACACAATTTAGGCAATTAGTTCTGAAAAAAAAAATTGCTCACTACTTGTTTGTGGAGTCAAGGGGTCGTTCAATTGCCAAGAACTGATATGTTTTAATGTGTTTTCAGGCTACTTTTTCTCGTTGTGTCATTTTTAAATCATTAGAAAAAAAAATACATTATAACTTTGGTAATATTTCTCTCTGTCAGTGTTCTGAAATAAACTAAAAAAGTCAGTGTAAATTACTAAAAACTGATAGCAGGTGAAATTGTGTTGCACAATATTTGTTTCATGAATTAGTTTCAAGAATCAGTGAATAATTTATGTCTTAACATGTTGATCACTGCCGGAGCCCTGAGGATACAGTAGAACTGCATTAGGAGAAGCGTTAATCAGCACCTGTGTGGACATGCTGTGTGCGTTTCTTTTGGCATAAGTAAAAGGTGGAGCTTTTTTTGAAACCTGCAGTACTGGCACTTGATCCTGAATTACTTCGCTAAAGATTACCAGGGAAGTTGCGCCATGTGTTTACGGTACTTTTCAGTTCTACAGCTGACACATGTTCTCCAGCATTTCAATGCGGGAGTTTTGGACTCCTTTGCTGTATTGGAAAATGAGGCTGGTTTCTGAAACATTTCTGTCTCTGCACACTTCAACATGCAACAACTGATGAAAATACAGGGAATTCTGGGATAGCAAATCTGCTGACAGCAGCATGGGTGAGTTTGTAGTTGGTTTGAAATTGGTTAAAATATTTTTGTTCCTCTGTTGCAAAGTTGTTTAAAAGTAGATAGAAAAGACATATTAGAATAACATTTAGTGCATTTTTAACTTACATTAATATTATTCTATCATGCACATCTGAACATCATTGTGCAATCACTGCTGTTGATGTCTCCTTAAAAGACATCAAAAAGAAGTTGCCTCATTTTGTTGGAGTTGAACACTCATCTGAAAGATCTCATAAGAAGAAACATGGATCACAAGGTGACGTGCACATAAATTGTATCAAAAGACACAAGTATTCTCCGGTGCAATCTTATAGAAAATAGGCTTTTTAAAATAAAATAAGCATTAAATATTGGCTGTATGTCTTGAAAGAATTCTTTCAAATTACAGTAATCAGGAGCTTTTTTATAGTAGTTTATTTGATTTTACTTCACTATTACTATGAATCATTACCAAAGTCATTTGTTCATCATATCTGTCCCGTCTGAATGAAGTGTCAGTCAAAAGCTGTCATCCATGTTATGTGTCTTTTCTTTTTTTCTCTTCTCTATGCTTTCACTATTGTGTCCCCTCCCTCTGTTGTTCTCTCAAAGGGAGGTGTTGTCTCTAACGAGTTAAGAACTGAACCTCCCAAAACACATTAGATTATACGATATGAACTTTGTTCAATGGAAACATTCCAGTCTTTTCTGTCATTGTGTTTCAGTAGAGTTCATTTCAATTAGGTCACCAGTAAAGGGTAGTGTTTGCTGGGAGGATTTTGTTGTTTTGAAATCTTTCTTTCTGAGGTGGATCAACACCTTGGCTACTGGTTCAGTTTTTGAGTTTGTGTGTCTGCCACAAATTTTCCCTCGCTGCACTTGCCTCACTCATTTCTTTTGCTGTTTTCTTTTCATTGTTGTCTGTTAGTTATGAGTCATTCTTTTGGACTAGGTCTCTGGTTGGTGACCTGAGTTACAAATCCCAGGAACCGAACCCGATCCGTGTCAGTTTCTGTTTTGCTTAACAGCAACACTAGCAACATGCAGTTTCATTTCATGCACTTTAACAACATGGTTACCTTTGTTATGTGTCTTCAATTTGTGTACAGGTTTCTTTTACCTGTTGTGTGATAAAGCAACATACAATAATATGTACTTCTTCAGTGCTTGACATATCAGTTTCCGGGGTAAAAATGACCATGGGTTAACTGTGTCAAGTGTAAATGTGTGTTAGTATTTGATAAGCTGAACTCTAAAAAAAAATCCCTAGGAAACTTAGCGTGGGTGTTAGCTGATAACTTTAACCATTTCAAAGCTTTCCCTCATCCTGTGCTGCTGATACAGCAGTGTGTGAGCAGTGATTGTCAAACCCTTTCAGTCCTGTCAAGGAATCTATTCAAACACACATTCTCTCTTTGTGGGTCAGTTGGTCAAGAGCCACATCTCTGAGACGTTATCCTGATAACTGACCTGAGAGTCTTATTCATAGTGAGCGTGGCCATGTTTAGCAGTTAATGAGCAAGAGCTCTTTTAGAATCACTGCAGGCTGGCAGAGAGAGTCAGGTTGGCAGTCAGGTTTGACTTATTGGTTTTGCAGAAAAAGGGTTGGAGATTTCACATGTTCGTTTGAGAAGAGAGTTGTCAACACTGAGAAAACAGAATTAGTAAAAAATCTGATCTGTGTAGACTTGGTCGTATTGTGAGAGATTTTAAGGTCCTTGTTTAAGAAGAAGAATGGAAGAAGTGGATTGTGAGAGAATGGAGGAGAAAGATGTTCTTCACACAGCTGATGAGCTCATTGACTTTGTGGAACTTTATAACGGTAAATGTAAACAGCACTCTATTTGATGTGACTAATTTTAGGTCTGTATTGCATTTCATGTGGTCAAAAGTTGGATGAAAGGATGAATGAATTCACTGTCAAACAAGTGTTTTTTCCCGTGTTTACATACATCTTTATTCTTCTACAGATTAAAGCATGTTATTTAAATGTAATTTAATTTAGGTAAAAAGTTATGCCATTGATACACATTTCATGTATCAAAATTGACAAAGACAAACCTGTCGATTTTCATTATACCCTCCAAAATGTTATTGGTGAATATAAATGCACCTGTTTCTTCCTCATGCATTTATAAGATCTATTCTTAGACGTTGTTTGAATTGAAGTGAACATGGCACATAGCGATTCAGTCCTTCAAATCGTGTGTGTAGTTGTATGAGGTGTGTTCACTCTCTATGTTTCTACATGCTGATTTTCATAATGTTCTCCTGTCTATTTTGCCCTCAGTTGAGCAGGAGCAAATTCAGAAAAGAACCTTCACGAACTGGATCAATGCACAGCTGTCTAAGGTGAGGGTCAAAGTTCAAGAGCTCCTAAACCTGACTTGGAAAAGCTATAATAGTGATGCTGTGTTTATCTGAATCATCATGGCCGTTACTTGCTTTATTTTTAATCATGTGTATTGACAGTTAATAACAAATAGTACTTTTTGACATGAGAGAATGCAACTGAATTGCAGATAAATGACCGACATGGAGAGATTTTTTGGTAGAGGTCATTCCTGCAGGTTCTCCAATAGCGGAGAGGGAATGAGGGGTGGGCAGTGGGTAAATATAATCTTCTCAGACATGGGCCAGAAAGACAGACAGCAACAGGAGTTGATCAGCACACACGCTCGTGAACACACATATTCACACCCACAGCTACTTATAAAGTGAGCAAATGACACAATCAGTTTGTCGTGGCTTGATATCTTACATGCATGAACAGAGGACGTGTAAGAAGTGTTATTTTAGATAATTTCATATGCTCTTCTCTCCATCTCCCCAGCAAACACTTACTAATGCCTGGAGCTCTCAGTTTTATGTAAAAGGTTTTAACAGGATAAGTTCAAACAAGCTTGTCTGATATGTCCTCTAGACATGTTTGAATATCTTCTGTGGACACATTACCTAACAACTTGGATACAAATGGAAACAAAGCAATCTTCCAAACTATAATTTTACACAAAAAAGTTTTGGGTATATTTGAAGGGAAACGAGGGTGCTTAATTGTAATAGCCAAACAAAAAAAAGTTTTGGTAAGACTTTACTTAAAGCCTTTATGTATAATGCAATATAAAAGTTGTTTTAATGCATTAGTTATGCCTCGTAATGCACATTATAATGCATTGTACAAGTTAATGAATAATTGAAACCAGAGTTAATACATTATAACACTTATCAATTCATTGTTACACTATGAATTTAAATTTGGTTATAATTATTTCTGACAAGATGTAATGTATTACAACGCACATTAAGAATAATTATAATGCATTATACCCTTTAATAAACCTTTATATTGCATTATACATAAAGGCTTTAAGTAAAGTGTTACCAAAGTTTTGTTTGTTTGTTTGTTTTTTTGTTTTGTTTTTGTTTTTTTGTTTTTTTTTAAGTGATATTTGATATATGATCCAGAAATGTTTTTGTATGTGTATGGTTTAGTTATGAATTTATATATTGTGTGCATTCTGGTGCTTAATATGTAATATTTCATTTTGCTTTCTCAGAGGAGTCCTCCAGTTACAGTGGTGGATCTTTTCAGTGAATTCAGAGATGGAAGCAGACTATTGGACTTGCTGGAGGTGTTGAGTGGTCAGAGAATGGTAAGAGTCTGATTCATTAGTGGTCAACTAATTTTTCAAGGTTATTGAAAAATCAGTTGACCACTAATTAATGCTGATATCTAGAGAGCAAGGTGACCATTGCCCAATATATATACACATCCATACCTATACACCTATAATACAATAAAATTTAATGTGACGTTTATGAGAAGAGATTAATATTTATTTTGCACAATTATACAACATATCTGCTCAAAAATGTTGTTGGTTATTGGTTGATTTGGAACTGACACAAGCTGAGCTGTTATTTGGTCATGTGGGCATGATTGATAATCTCAAAATATTGGCAGATATACCAATCTATTACAAAAACATGAGCAGTGATTTTGTGATAACCACAACCTACCTTCATTTCAGAGCCGGGAAAAAGGAAGAGGAACATTTCAGCACAGAACAAACATTGAGAAATGTCTAGCGTTCCTTAAGAGGAAATCGGTAAGATGCAACACAGTGGAAAATGCTATCAACACATTAATGGATCAAAACAATTCTCGACTTTTTTCCCCACAGGAGAAAGTTTTCAACTTTAATTGTGTGCAATCAATTTAAATTTGTAAAAAATAAATAAATAAAAGTTAATCCATTTGTATTGTAACTACATTAATGATTTTTATTTGTTTGTTCAGGGGATTTTCTGTACTCAGCATGCATTCTTTTTTTAAGAGTTTCTATTATGTTGGAGTTTTGGGGTTACCATTGTCATGAAGAGTGGTGCTCTGGCTGAGCACAGGCTAATGAAAGTGAAAATTATTCTGTGCTGCTTTGAAGAACAATCTCATTTTTCTTTGCTCCTCCAGCCAACATCATGCACTTCACACAATTGTGTGAAGAAAAGCATTACATTTAGCTCCCTGCTGTGTGGAGGTAAAATATCAACATCTGTTAATTTATCAATATCTTTGTCCTGCAGATCAAACTGGTCAACATCAATGTCTCGGACATCATGGACGGGAAGCCTTCCATCATTCTGGGTCTCATCTGGACCATCATCATGCACATTCATGTAAGTTTACTGTCTCAGTCTAGCAAAAGAGTTGAGTTATATTAACCCTTAGTTTTAATAAGTCCTAATAAACAATGCTAATATAAAATGTACTACAAATATACTAAACTGAGGAGAGTGCTTGTCAATTTTGTGATTTTCTGATGGGTCTTTTACACTGTTTAGATCGAAGAGTTGGCCAGCACATTGAACTTTAGTTCTCGTCAGTCGTCTCTGGACTCACTGGCGAGTTTAGACACTCGTTCGACCAGCAGCAGTGCCCGCAGCAGTCCGGTACCACCCCGTGGTTCGCCCCTTCACACCCGTTTCCGCGTATCTGCCAAGAAAGCCCTGCTGCTGTGGGTCAGAGAGCAGTGCCAGAAGTGAGGAACAACCTGTTAGAAGGGATTCTTGGGAATAGTAAGATTCTGTTCTATGAAACCAATTACCTCTTTCTATTTTTTTTTCACAGGGCTGGTTGTACTCTGAATGTGAAGGATTTTAAAGTGAGCTGGAGGAGTGGTGTAGTATTTTTGGCAATACTTCATGCTCTAAGACCGAATATAGTGGACCTAACCAGAGCCCGAACAAGAACCAACAGACAGAACCTGGAGGAAGCCTTCCACATTGCTGAAAGAGAACTTCACATCCCCAGACTACTAGATCCAGCCGGTAACTGTGTGTTTGTGCTGTGCAAATATATGCTGTTCTTGTTTGATGTATGTATGCAGCAAACAGTGATAATTTTAGGCTTTTGTTTTTTATATGACATAAAGAATGGTGTTTTTGTATTTCAGATGTTGATGTTAGGGATCCTGATGAAAAGTCTATTATGACTTATGTTGCTCAGTTTCTGCAGTACTCTAAAGATGCTTCTGTTTCTGATGAGGAAATGCAGGTTAGCCACACACACACACAAAAATGAACATTTTTCTCATTGACTTTTTATGCCATTTACAATGACTATACCCTAAATCTGGACTTTTACATGTGCATTTTGCCATTTCTTTTTTTGTTTAATAAAAATAATATTTTGCCCATCTGAATTATTTTTACAAGTGAGCACTATCCTTTCATTTATTGAAGTAAGGGTTGGGGTTAAAATTAAAGTTCTGTCATCATTTATTCACTCTCATGTTCCAGCTATTCGTTGAACTATTTCTTCAAGAGGTTTTACTAGATCACAAAAGAGTTTTTTTTTTTTTTTAAATTTCATTTTGAATCATAATCAAAAATTTTGTCATCACAATTAGAAATTTTCCACAAATCATGCATCCTTGGCTTTTACTATATATGTGGGGACATTTTTATATTTATCATTTTTATATTTTTCATAATATATCAAAATATACACAGGATGGAATTCCTCCAATATTTCACACTGTCAATCTAAATACTCAAGTGACTCTCACATCTCTTTTTCTCTGCTTCCTCTGTTCTCTTCTTCTTTCTGTTTTTTTCCCTCTCCATGGTGGTTTAGTATTTCTCTCCTCCTCAGCGCCTCTCTCCTGTCAATCTGCCATCAGACTTTACTCCTTCTATAGCTGCATCACCTTTAAGACAGGTACTTCTAACTGTCTGTCTCCATCTTAGTTTTAGCTGCTGGATTCATTAACTGCTTTTTCTCTTTTAGTTTGGTAAAGGTGTCTTAGTTGTTTCATTACCAGGATTATTCACAAATGTCTATAAAAGCTTAATTTGGACTTGTCTGGTCTGTTGTTCAACCCTAAACCAGTGTGTGAGTAAATATGAATGTATATGGAGGAAGAACGGATCTGACTAGGTGTTCATACAGATTATTTAGTTAGTTTTTATTTAGGTTCTGTTCGTATATATAAATATATGTAGGAAAGTGAAAAGAGTGTATTAAGATAAGGATGAGATGACAGAAACATGAAGTTAATTTGATGATTATTGTTATTGATTATTATTATCAATGCAGAGTTATGAAGGGGTAGGATTAAATAAGCTTATGCTTCTTGCTACTCCTTTTTGGACATGTACAAGTTAAAATTATTTTGTATTGTATTGTATTGTTTTTTACTATATTTATTTACATGTTCGAAATAAAAAGTTTCAATTCAATTCAATTCAACTCTCAAAAAGGTACTAAAGCAGTCACTCACATGGTACCTTTTCAAAAGTTACACCTTTGTACCATATTTACATCTAAAGGTTGAATATTGGTACCTTAAAGGTACATATTAGTACTTAAATGGTACATATTAGTACTTTTTGAAAAGGTACTGCCCCAGTGGCAGCTTTTGTACCTTTTTTTCTGAGAGTGTACTGTAAGTAGTTGACACATAACATGTTTTTAGGCTTGTTTTTATCATCAAGATTTTGGGTTTAAATTTATGAGAATATATAAGGAAAGTGTATATCTTAGGTTGAAGTATGTTATCTGAGATTCTTAATAATTTTAAACTTTTTGACACATTTTTGCTACGGTCCACTTTTGTAATTGTTTTACTTGAACTGTTCTCTGTTCAGGCTCACCTGTTAATGCCCTGTCCAATCAAATCAGGCCCTCCCAAATCACCTGAGACAGCTCAAGCAGCTGCCCCTGGGGTAAAATATCAACCCCGTCCCCTTTTATGATACCCCTTCTGCTGCTCAATAACTACTAGTGTCTTTCATGTATAAACATGCTGATAAACCCAATTATGAAGATAACCCCAGAAATTAAAGAGCTAATCCATTAAAACTAGACGTTATAGAGATAATCTGTGGAATTAAAGAGATAATGCATTTAATAAAGCAACTCTTGTGTTTAAAAACTCTAATACACTGAACTTGAGCTTTCGTGGCACTTAGCAGAATCATTTTAATTACAGACATGCTGAGAAAGTTGGTTTGTGTTAAGAACTTGCTTTCTCTTGAGGACTGCAGTACTAAACTCTGACTGCTTTACTGTTTAGTCTGTAATGCAAATAGTATTTAACTTGTGCAAAGTTGTTTAATCCAAATTTAATCCATATCATTTACCTAAGACTTTAATTGATGAAAATATTTTTGTTTTGTATACCTTGATTATGACACCATAAACTAATTAATGGATTAAAAAAAAATCAAAGGCTGTGTTCGAAATCGCACACTCTTTGAATACTTCTTTTGAATAAGCATTTACTTCGCAAAAAAAAAAAAAAAAAAAGTATGTTCTAATCTATAACATTAGCCTTGTTTTCATTGTCATGTGTCCTACCAGTGTCAGTTGCGTTGCTTACTAAGCCATTTGGGTACTTTTCAGCTACTGTACTGTTTTATGAATATTATGAATTGACATGCTACTCTTTTCACATACTGTTTAAACTACTATATAGTAGGGAAGTATGCGTTTCAAATGCAGCCAAACAATTTTTGTTGTTGTTGATCTTTCTTTTTTGTTCCTGTCTGTCCAGACCTCAGCCAATCAGAAGGCTCAGGAGGTCACATGCTGGTTGGATCAGGCCTATCAGGAGCTGATAGAGGGATGGGACTCCACTGAGGGAGAGAGCTATGCTGAGAGATACCAAGTAAGACCTGAATTCTTATACATTGATATAATCTTATTTTAATAAAAATCATTGCAGAATGAAACAAGATGCACTGAAGTTATTCTGGGAAATACATTATTGAATTGATTGATTGATTGATTGATTTATCAGCAAATAATGTGAAATTATTTTATTTTAATTGTATCTATTTTAATCTATTGACTGTGTTGTTTATCTATTTTAATCTATTGACTGTGTTGAGATACTGAGTAATAATATCCTGGCAACGAAATGAACACATTTCAGATTTGCATCGGTTTTGTTGTACTTTTTTTATATTGTTGTTGATTTATTTGCATTAATGTTTATTAACTTGTGTTTCAGGTCTTCCACACCTTCATTGTGTCCTTCAACGAGCAGCGGAGGCCCGTAATGCCATTACTAACAGCGATGAAGAGGACTCCTCATCTCAGTGCAGAGCAGAAAGCTCTCAGACGAGCCTGGGACGCTCTCGCTGAGAAGGTCAGAAGTCACTGCATCATAGAAACTTTCTCTGTTGTGTTGCTCTTTTTATATTTGATGGGTTTATTAATCTATTTTGAGTATTAGATTTTGTACTGAGATTCATCAGACTCAATAGAAAAAAAGAAAAATAATATGTCTGAATGCATGTCATGTAAATGAATGCAGTTTCCTCCTAGTGTATAAAAATTCCTACAGTACAAGTCTTATGCTAATTTTCACTGATATGTGTGCCTATGGTAGCTGCGTGAGTATAAAACAGAGCTGGACCTGAGTCTCCCATCCCCACTGGACACTGTAGGCCGCTGGTTATTGCGTATTGAAGAAGTTTTATCTGCCGAAGAGGGCGAGTCAGTGGATCACACCCGAGCCGCTGAGAAGGCCCGGGAGAAACTTGAGATACTGAAGGTTTGACTGATTTCCTTACATTAATTTTATTATGGTTATAAAACCGTTCAGTCATGAAAATGTAAGTAATGTGTTTAAGTATTTGTGTTTATCTGCAGGTGTGTTTGGAGGAGATGCCACATCATATCAAGAGGTTTAATATGTTTCAAAACACAAATGAGTTTGGGGAGGCTCTGGTGCCAGCGGACAAGATGGAAGAGATGAAGAGAAGGTGAGTTTGTTAGTTAATTAGACATAAGTTATATTGCAAATGAAACAGCATCACTTTTAATTGCAGTATTGCTATTCTCATTTCATGAAATGCAGTAAACGATTTAATTTTTTTGCATATGCGTCCATTTTCCAGGTTCACCAGTGTCCGTGTAACAGCTAAATATCATGGTATTAAGCTGGAGTACCATGAGTGCAGACACACAGTGTTAGACCTGCTGAATCAACTCAACGTTAAACTACGATCTTGGAAAAGAGCCTACTTTTCCCAGGAGGCTGTTCGTGTGCTAATGCAGGACTGGAATGTGAGTGAGAATTTTAGATAAACTGATAGAATGCTAAAAATTCTAATTTGGTGCTGGGCATTGCTTGGCAAGTAATATTAAACATTAAACTCTGAAATTATGGATGCTTTAAACTTTGTTCGCAATAAATGTTTTTAGGAGACTGTGAACAAACAGGAACTGACTTCTTTGCTGGATGGAGCCCTCCACAGACTCAAACTAATAGCCAACAAATACACCAGCAAGGCTGCCTTGGGTAATACAAAGGAACCGTATATGCATGCTCCTAAATGACCATAAAAATTACAATATAAATAAATATGAAATGACAATAAAAAACTCTAGATGTATGAAGAACTGTAAAACTGTTAAAAAAAATGTCTTCCTCTGCACTTTTTTGTAAAATGTATTGTTGTTGAACAGTGAATAATTATTAATGATCTGATGTCTGCTTCAGCTGGAGACTCGACTCAGGTAAGTCGTCAGGTGGCTGATCTGGAAGCAGATGTGATAGTGACTCTGGAGGGCGTACGGATGGTGAGGGGAACTATGGGACGTGTGTTGGCAGCATGGGACTCTTACAGTGATATCTACACCTCACTGCGAGCATGGCTGGAGCAGAGTCCACATGCCCAACGACACGGGCAGAGAACAGAGGTGAACAAACACATGTATAGAGAAAACTCTGAACTGACTTTGTGATTGAAGTTATCAAAACTTAAGTATTCTTAATGGCTGTTGATGTTTTTTTTTTTATTATTGGAATGTAAACATGCCTTCCCATTGATTTCCTAGGTGACATTATCAGTTATGTCAGAGTGGAGTTCTCGCCAAGCTCACCTGAACGAGGTGGCCAACTACTTGACAGAGGTCACAGACCCACAGACTAGCCGTGCTATTTCAGATGAACTCTGCAAGATAAATCTGCTCTGGGCTGACTTTGCCAAAACAGCCCAGTTTGTAAGTTACCCATCATGTTTAAACATGGATACTCCATGTGCAAACACAATCATAAAATAAAGTATTAAAAAATGTGTGCTTATCTTTAATAGGAACAGTAATTTTTCTGATTGCATTGGGCAGAGAGTCTACTAAATAAATTGCATCTATAAATATAAAATAGAGTGCCTTTTGTAGTATTTTGAAGCAAGTTGTATATTTCAGACTTTAGCTGAGGAGCCCAGTGCTGGCCTATCCAGTCCTCAGACAGTTCAGTCTCTTATAAGGGAGGCCACTCAGTTACTAAAAGAACCTGTGGAGGTGGTTTCTGGATCACTACGTACTTACACAAAGAGATTACAGGTATGCAGTGTGTGCACATACATTTATGCACACACTCACACATATATAAAAACACAATATAACCTCATATTCTCTTTTTTTATTAATACATATTTTGTTTTCTATATTAAAGAATAGACTAAGTAAGATTTAGCTTAAAATTGTTATTTCTCACAGCTTATAATGAAGAAAATAAAGGATGTGGATCTAGATGCCCTCTCGCCATCTCTAGACTGCTCTCCAGAAACACTGAGCAAACTTCAGCAAGCTATTCCTGAAGTAAGCACCACATTGTTTTGGTTGGCCCCTTAGGTCTTCATGCGCATTGTGTAAATTTTCTTGCCTTGCATTTCTGTTTTTTCATTCTGTTTTTTGTGTGTGTATATCTAGGTCTTGCAGACACTCTGTGAGGCTGAGCAGGTGTGTGATGAGCTGCGAGTGAGTGTGAGTGGGTTGGACAGGCGTCTAGCTGAACTGTTACACTGGGAGATGGAAGCCAGAGAGCTGTATCAGCTTCTAAAGGAGGAAACACACAGGCAGAAGAGAGGACAAGATCCCAGAGCACGGGTGAGTATCTACAAGCACCACAAAATATTCATACATCTCTTTACTTACTGTAAGTGATTTGGTATAAAGGGCTCTTCTCTCTTTTCATGTAGCTGTTGATATCAAGGGGTCTACAGTTAGAGGGTCAGGTGGTTATGGAGGAGCAGGATCTGCAGGTGATGGTCATGACTAATCAAAAGACTTCACCACTGCAGTATCTCATTGCATCCACCATGCAGGACAGAGTCCGCACTGCTGTTGAAAAGTCACAGGTCTGTCCACTGCTTTTAGATTAACAACACCTTAAATTGATGTCAGCATGATTGCACCTATACAATTACTTTAATTAATTTTAAAAAGATAATCCATAGCATTGAACCAGCTTTTTCAGTAATTATCAGTTTTGCCATAAATTATGTCTTCTGTTATTTTCCTATAATGCCTAGGATTAATTAACCTTGTTTCAGAATTGTGTGCAAATGCATTATGATTTTGAAATTCTGCTAAATCTCAACAGGAAGCTGTAGGGATGCTCAGCTCTTTGGGGGCTTGCAGAGACAGAAGCCCTGTTAGAGACCAGCCCCCTTCCAAGATCTTTGTTCAATATCAGGAGACAGAGGAAGAGTCCCAGAAACCCTCCTTCCAGCCTGTCTCACCATCAAGAGCCCCTGGCCAACCAGAACCTCAGCCTGCAGTCAGGGCCAAAGTCCCAGAACGTTCTCATATACCCTCAGAGGTCTCTTCTCAAACTGTAGACCTCAAGACCCAGCAGTGTAGTCAGCCTGTGCCTATGATTGTTGTGCAAGAGTATGAAGAGGAGAAAAGTAGCCCACAACCACAAATGCATCAGTCTGTGCAAGTAAAAGACTCTCAGTCCATTGAATTTGAGAAAGTTGTCCATGTTCAAACAAAAATCAACATAGAACATCATGTAGAAACCCAGGCATCTTTATCACAGTCTGTGACACAACAACAGACAGAAAACCAGTGGCAGGTGCAAAGTCCAGTAGCTAGCCAACCCTCACAGAACCTACAACAAGCAGAATCACAAGTACATAGTAAACAACAATTAGCAACACAGCCACAGGTGCACATCCAGGAACAAGAGAAAACTCAGCTTGCAAAACAGCAGAAGGTTCAAGCGCAAACACCAATCCAGTCACAGCCTCAGGGCCAACTAGAAACACAAACACAGCAAGCTCCAAAGCAGCAGAGGAAAGTAAAGAAGTCCCAGGCACATCTGCAGAACAGACCTTGGCTTCAACAAAGGAGTCAATTGGAAAATGTTACCCAAAAACCAACGCCACAGTTGGTGCCACAATCTCAGTCAGAGCCTGAGGACAAAAGTCAAATAAGTGCTCAAGCACCACCACAGCATATAGTGGTTGTTAGCCCACCCGAGGCTCAGGGACCTGCTCAAGGCACAGCACAGTCAAAAAGCATTGTTGAGAGTGATGAGAAACACCTGAAGCCAGCTCAGCCTGTTGCACAAGAGAAACCTATTGTAGTAACGCAAAAACTACCTCAAACTGTGCCAGCAGTTCCAGCACAACAAATGTCTCAAAAACAACCACAACAGCCAGTGACTGTTCTGATTCATCAACAAGTATTTCCCCAACCTCAGCCCTCTTTATCACCTCAAGCTCAAACAACTACACAACAACCACAAGCTATTCTACCAATTAAGCAACAAAAGCAACCTCAAACACAGATAGTGACACCACAGCAACCTCAAGTCATGATCCAGAAACAGGCACAATCTCAATCCACGACTCCCATGCAACCACAGGTTATGGCTCAATGGCAGCCACAACAGACTATTGCTCAGCCTCATCCTGCAGTGCCACAACCACCAAGATTTCCAGTGGCTCAGACAGTGCCCCAAGGCACTTCCAGACCAGTCCAACAGTACCCAACATCTCCCATTCAACAACAAATAATAATGCAGAGACAACAGTTACCACATGGTGTGGTGCAGGTTCAGTCCCAGCAACCCACAATGCACAATCCGACTGTAATTTCCCCTCAACCCAAAGGTGCATCCCCCATACAGCCCAGAATCATCTCTATGCCTCGACCACAGATGCCTGTTCAATCTCAAACCCAAACTCAGGTCAAAGCACAAGGAATTGCACCACATATGATTCAACCTCAGGGGCAACCACAGTGGGGTCAACCAGTAAACATCACCCAAACGTACCCCAAAGTCCAAGGACCAATTTCTGTTGCTGCCCAAATGCAGCCTCTGGGCCATTTCCAAACTCATCCCCAACCTCAAAGTATCCCTCCAGCTCAACCTCAGCAGTGGTCACCAATAAGACCAGGCATAGTGACCCAGACCTACCCCACTGTCCAAGTTCCAGGTCAGGTAGTCCAACCTCAACCTCAAATAGCAGTTTACCCTAAAATCCAGTCGCAATCACAGCCTCAGCAGTGGCCCTCTGCTAGACCTGAATCACCTTGGGGTCAATCACAGATAAGACCTCAAGGTCCAGCTCAGCAAATGGTTCTCTCACAGCAATGGAGGCCTGTCAGTCCAGAGAGAGTCAGTCCAGTATACCCCAGGGCTGAAACCCAAGGACCCAAGGGACCACATCCTCAGTCCCAATATCAAGCCCTACCAAGGCCACCAAGCCCTCAACGGCAGTGGGGTCCAGTCCGGCCAGAACATCAGTTTCAGGTCTCTTCCCAGACTACATTCCATGGTGTTCCCCAGCCAGTAGCTCCATGGAATCAACCACCTGCTCAAGCTCCCATAAGACCTCAGAGTCCACAACAGCCTCAGCAAAGTCACCAAAAGTGGAGTTCATCCAGGACAGAGGCTCCATCTGCAACCCTCATCAAAAGCCAAGTTGCCCAGGCAGAGGTTCAGTCCCAAGATCTGACAAAGCCACAGTTACCAGTACAGGAGCCACCCCAACAGCAGTCAGCTCCTCGGGTTAAGCAGCCAGCACTTGCCCAGGCTCCCCCTCAAGCCTACACTGAGGCTTACATAAAGGCACAGGCTCTGGTTAGGGATAGATTTGAGGAAGCGAAGCACTGTCTTCAAGAACACATTATAGAAGCTATCAATGTATTTAAGGACAAGAGAATGACGGACGAACAGGCATCAGTTAAGGAGGTTTGTTCATTTTAGACATGAGTTAGTTTGCTTGTTTTTTGGCTGTTTGCAACAGAGCCCAATATCATTAAACTATATTGTTGTGTCTATATGTTTTATAATAAATTTTGGTTAATTTCCCTTAATGTCTATGTTGGGTTTTTTTTTGTTTTTTTTTGTTTTTTAGGAGACGCTTCGGACTCTGGACCCTGAACTTCTTGAAGAGTTCTTGAGGGCTGCAGAAGGGATGGAAGCTTTCTGCACCCCATCTGAACTTAGAGACATGGAGTTTTTCACACAATCTGTTAGAACACAGTGGAAGGTATCTGTATAGTAATATTAGTGCTTGTTTGTGTATATCTGCAGTGTGACTAATGTTAACCATTTTTATTTTTGATACTAACGGAAATGCTCTACACTTTATTAAACTGATTGTATGTGACATTACAAACATTAAGAGGTTGTGTGCTTGCTGTTGTGTTTTTTATTTTATTAATACTTTTAGGATGTTCGAGTGCAAATGTCAGAATTTTTGAAGCAACTGAGATTTGAGTTAACCCGCCTGCATTTTAACCGTATGGTTGAGACATGTGAGATACACTTTAAGAAGAAAAAACTCAACCATAGGCCTGAATCAATATCAGAATCAAAAGAAGAGGTAAAGTTACAGCTACCCTGAAAGCAGAGCATGAACAATCATATGGACAAATGGGTGTGGGGATGAAATTCTCTTAGCTATATTTAATTTCCTCCTTTGTTTTTTTTTTAATGAAACATTGGTTTTGGGGGTCAATTAATCCCTAAATTTCTTGTTATTATTTTTCCTCTTAACCACATCACTAATCACTCGCTTGGCACATGACACAACTTTATTTTTAACTTTTTAACTTTGTTGCATATGAAAATTAAAATACTGTGAAATAAAATAATAGTGCAAAATAAATATATTAAAGTAGCTTTAAATAGCAACAGTAAATAAATTAAATGATGAATGATAAAATAAGATGAAAATAGGAGTAAAAATAACAACAACAAAAAAATACATATCTGTAGGTTTAGTTTTTCCTCTCTCTCTTCCTGCAGACTTGTTTGTCTGCAGAGGGCAGTCTGGCAGAGGCAGGACAGCAGCTAGAAGCTCTGAAGGAGTTGTGTGATACTTTGAGCCCTGAGGACGCACACAGGCTCGCACAAGCCCAACTCAGAGAATGTGAGAGACGGCTTGCTGCCATCCAGCGGCAGTTCAGTGGAGACACAGATACACCTTCTACAGACACTGGGTAACAGAAAGCGAAAGAGCCTCCCTCATATCACTTAATTTTGTCTGATGAAACCATTTATAAATTCATACATTTATTTATTTTCAATGTCTAATAGTTTACAAACAGAGCAAACAAAAGAGCCACCCACTCAGAAAGCACCAACAGTCCAACCACCACCTGAAAAGCCCAAAGAGGTTATTTTTTCAGAGGTACAACTATATGATCATTTTATAGAACTTAGATTTTAAAATAAAATTTGTATTATTTTATCTAAAAATCTTTGGTACATTTTGTTTTAGGCTGATACACCGGTTAGCCCCCAGCGACCGAGAACTGTGGAGAAGAGAGAGATAGTGAAACAAATGAGTACAGAGGAGGACAGGTATGGATGTAAAAAAGACTAGCTATGTGTTTCTGTGCATGATTGCATGTGGTAATGTTTCAGAATGTTATGGTTTACGTCTTCTTTTTGGACTGCTCAGGTACCGCAGCTCCAGATTTGCATTACAGGCTCAGCTAAACAGAAATGAGCAATGCATGCTTGGAGATCGTACCTCAGAATCAGTCACTCCCACAGACCTGCAGAAACGACTGAGAGAATTAAAGGTAATGCAGTGTTTTGTGTTTTGAAGTTGGTCATTTGATATAATGCTGCATTTTCAAATGACAGTTGCTATAAAAAGTCTTTCTTGTCTGTGTTTAAGTCTCTGTGGGACGAGACAGAGTCTCTGTGGAAGGAGTATGAAGCGCTGTGTATGCAATGTGTTCAGTACAATGAACGAGCTGTTGAGCAGGACCGTATGGAGCTCACTGTCAGGTGGAGAGAGCAGAGGTCACAGTTACAGGGCAGGTATGTGTGTGCATTCCTGTCATATGACCATGTCAGACGTGACATTACACTGACTTTCAGAGCAGTATAAGCTTTAATGTATGTTTAAAACTACCGAGCTGAAATTAATATTCAAATAAAAGCATATTACTACTTTTGTTCACTTTCACCCTGTGCCACCCAAAGAATCATATGATCTCCTCAAATAAAAGTTTCAGACAAGATTTCCTGAAGCTAGACTGTATGTGTGTGTGTGAGTGTGTCTTGTTGTTTTTTAAATAAGTCTCTGCATTCTTTCAGGGTGGATTCACTGGGAGCAGCACTTGAGCTCATGGACTCTATTAAGCTGAAGATCTCTCTGATTTCTGAAAGGCTGGAAAATTTCATCAAAGTGCCCAAAGACATTAAGGGATATACACTAGCTAACCCTGCCATTTTGAGAGATGTGAAGGTGAGAGATATTTATATTTATTAATTTATAAAGCTTGTTTTTCACTGAGTTCTATTCACGGTTTACATTCGTAATAGAGACACAAATGCCATTTTTTAATAATATAATATAAAATAAGAATAAGAATGTTTGATAGATTTAGTGGTAATTTCACTGCATGTTAAACTTAGCTCTTTACCACCATCCCATTTTTTATGTAAATATCTACCTCTCCCTCTTATTTTCAGGACTTAGATGAAAGTATCCAGACAGAGATGGATCGTCTGTCTCGATTCGACTCTGAGCCCAGTCATCTGGACCTGCGTGACCGATCACCTCTGACCCAGGTGGTTCTGAACCACAGATCCAGCCTGGACAAGCTCAGGCAGCAGGTGCGCAAGAGCGATGCCGCTGCCCGTGCCCTCGACCGCTTCCTCATGTCCCTGCGCACCGTGGAGCTCGATGTCTCTTCTGTGCAAAGCGCCCCCAGCAATGATGCTGTTGTACTGCAGGACAGCAGGTCCAAGCTAGCACTAATCAGAAAGGGAGTCAGCAGCCTCAAGGATAAGGCTCCACAGCTGGACCAGCTCTTAGGTGGAGCACAGCTCAAAGTGACCCAGGACGGGAGCCCTGTTTCCTGTCTGGACATGGTGGGGGTACTGGTTCACAGGGTGGAAGAGGCAGATGATCGGCTGATGATTCGACAGAATGAGCTCCAGAAGGAACAGCAGAACCAGAGCCTCGGCTTGAGGAAGAAGACTCTGCAGGCTGAGTTGAGGAAGGTGCTTGCGGCAGCAGAAAAACAGGGTCTAAAGGATCCCACCATGCCAGCTGTCCAACACCGGTATGGATCTTTCTTCCCTAGATCTCATGATGCAGATGCTTTAGTCTTGGAATTGTCTTTATTTGGGCTCAATAAATATTGATTTTGGAATTAATTTGATTAACTAATCAGCATATGAGAGTCCATTTTTACAATGTCCACAAATGCTTTTTTTTATACAACAAAAGTTGGCTTATAGTAACTGGCACTGCCAAGCTCCAAAAAAGGACTAAAAGTACCATAAAATGACCATAAAAATATTATATTATCTCTGTGTGTTCTACTTCGCTCTTTTAACACTGTTTGCATCTGTGTTTAGGATGCGAGCACTGTCTGATCTGGAATTGCAACTGAACTCTTTCCGCCCTGAATACCAAAGCATCAAGAAGGCTCTGTCTGAAGTCTCTCCAAAGAAAGAGCACCCTGATCCAGCAAATGAAGAGCTTGACTTCCTTTGGGAAGAGACTGAAAGAGCTGTATCTGACAGGTGGGTTCTAGACCTAAGCTGAGATTTGCTTTATTTTAATTCACCTATTTTTCTTAAAAGGTTAGTTTCCCCAAAATTAAAATCTGTCCTCATTTACTCACCCTCAAGTTGTTCCAAACCTGTATTGATTTCTTTCTTCTGCTGAACACAAAGGTGTTTTGAGGAATGTGGGTAACCAAACAGTTGCTGGTCTCAATGGGAACCAGAAACTGTTTGGTTGAAGGAAATTCAAGTGTGATTGAGTGTTAATCTGTGTATGTGTGTGTTTGACAGACAAGAGCAGTGCACTGTTCTTATGGAACTCCTGAAGAAATTTCAGAACTGTCGCAGTTACCTGGGCAACACTCTCCAGAGGGCGGAGCAAACAATCAATGAGCAGGCTTCATACATGGGAAAAGACAACCTACAGCGACTGCTTGCAAAAGTATGTCAACCTCAGACTAATCACAGTACATGCTAATGTTATAATTGCCTATTGTGATTTACCATCAGGTTTCTTTCATAGAAAGGTAATTTTATGCTGGATTTGCACCACCAGAGGTCAGTCATTACTCAGATATTACAATTCAGATGCAGATGTACAGTAGAACTCAGTGTGAAGCGGTCTTATTTTAAGTTCATCCTGTAATTTAATTTTGTATCAGCACTGATCACAGTTTGCTTCATCTGCATGTACAGAAAGGACTTCGAATTTATTACTCTCAAAGAGGCTTCTCTTTCCATTTTTGTTCTGACAAATCAGTGCCAATGTTCTATTAATCTTAATTCATTTTAATTTTTAAACTAATTTTATTATTTGGTCAGATCCTCCATGGCCTGCAGTACATTTATTTGCAGAGTTATAATGAATAAAATATTTGGTAATTTATTATCATTGTGTAGTCTACATTTGAGTAGCAATTCTTTTCTATTTTATCTCATAATGTTTCTATTTCTAATAATGTTTCTGTCTGTATGTTGTAGGTTGTTGGCATAAAGGAGGATCTTAATAGCCTCGGACCCAAGATGGAGGAGTTCAGATCTGTGTGCAGACAGTTGCAGTCCCAGCTGAAGAAAATTCCTGATTGCTCAGAAACTCCATTTGAGACAGAGGCAGATGCTTTGGTGGACTCATGGCTGGATGTGAGGATATGGAAAACATCTATTCACATTTTGCTCAGTCATTTTATTTCTTGGTAAATCTATGTGTCTCTCTGGCAGGTGTCGGAGAAGACAGACAGTTACATGGATAACCTGCGTGTGGGTCTGGAGTTGTGGGAGAAACAGCTGGTTCTGGGTGGAGAAGTGGACAGCTGGACTTCAACTAAACTCATTATCTTCTCAGAGTCTCACCCTTTCAGCAGCGAGACGGAGGTTGACAGCATGAAGGTGTGACTTCAAAAAATACTTCATCAGCCTAAAAAGGGTTCAAAATGTTCACAGGCATGGATTTAAAGGCAGAGAACTGTCATTTTGATTCTATGGGGTTTTTTTGTGTGTTCATTAGAATGAGATTCAGTGCCAGGAGGACAACCTTGAACACTTCCACAGGAAGTTACTAGAGATCCAGGAACTGCTGCAGAGCAAAGAATTTCCTCTTGAGTTACAGGTGAACATGCAGATTACTTTTTCTGTTTATTCAATTTTGGATTTTCCTAATTGCTAGTTATTCCCAACTTTAAATGCACACACACACTGTGCTTGTCTTAGGTAATGGAAACAAACCTGAGGAAGAAAATGGAGCAGGTGAAGGAACTCTTCTCCGACTGCACTGAAGTGTTCCAGGAGCTCCTTACAGTTAAAGCTCATCTGATAGAAAAGATTGACACCTATCAATCATCTGTGAAGAATATACTGTCCTCAGTAGACATGATCAGTTCAGAGGATCGCGCAGAACTGGATGCGCATTTACAGGTATAATTAACAGACAGGCAGACATGCATAAACACACTGTTTTGATATATAACCAATTTTATTTTCTGTTTGTAGGACTTGTGTGAGCAGCTTTTGGACCAGGAGGAGCAAGCTGAATCTTTGCTGAAGGAAATCAATCTCATGTCCAGCATTACTGAACCGCAGGCCCTGGAGGAGCTGAACAATCATATTAAGCGTCTCAAAGACAGCATTGCGGAAACACGGGAGCTGATTCGTCAGAAGAAGGAACAAGCGGAGAAAAGCTTCCTTCAGACTATTAAAGGTCTGAGAAACCACATTCTGCAATGTGTCATTGCTAAAATTAAACAAGTGGAAAAAGTGATTTGAGTTTTGACCATTTGTCCCATTGGTTCTCTGCAGAAGAGTTTCAGACCTTTGAGGAATGGTTGCAAGATGAGCAGCTCTCTGTGAATGAGTGTTTTGAGAACCCTGAGAGGAAGCAGGATGTAGAAATATCCATGCAGAGACTGACAGTGAGTAACTGTGAGGTCCCAGCCCTATGATTATGGTTTCTATTGTGGCTAGGACATTTTGGAAATACTTTTTAAATAAAAAGACTTGCTTTACAATACACTGATTGCAGGGACAGCAATCCAATGGCAAGAGTCACCAGGTGATAGCAGCCATTGTCAAAAGCATAATTATAAAATTACTGGAAGGGTTCAAATTTAGTTCAACAGTACTGAACAGTTTGTGTTTTCTTCAGAGTTTCCTGGCCTCTAAAGAAGGAGAACAGCGTTTGGCTCAGTTGAAGGAGAGGTTTGAGCGAGATGGACAGGCAAAGCTCCCTGCTGAGGCTCAAGCTTTGCTCTCCACATGGCATCAGGAACAGGAAGGAGAACTGGCCACACTCAGGGCTCACTGCCAGGGACGCCATAAACAGCTAGATGATATCCTCCACAACCTCAACAGGTACATGGAATAAGTTCTCGTTATAGCTATTGGTTGTTACTGTTGTTTTAATTCATTCATGTCTTCATGTCTTTAGTTTGCAAGAGGAACATAACCATTTGAAGGACTGGCTGCAGCAGAGAGAGCAAGTGCCAGAAAAGAGAGAAAAACTAAGGCAAATCCAAGAGGATTTTCTTAAAGAAAGGTACCACTTGCTATTCATCTCAAAAATCTCAAGTTTTTAATTTGGTGGAAAACTGTAAGGAGGAATTTAAGTTTCTGTTCTTAGTTGACCACAGGTTTATGGTCTTTCAAAAATTAAGTCTTGTTACAAATCTGGTAAAATACTTCAAACTTCTGTGCACAAAATGTTTGAAATTGTCTGAATACAAGAATCAAGTGACCCTGATGGATGTTGCATTCCCAAATGCACACTATAAGCAACCCAAACTTGCAGCAGAGATGGAGTTTGTGTAGAGCAGCATTTACTGCAAAACCAGCCACTCCAAGATGCTGAAAACACTCCATCATTAGCTGCTTGCATGTAATTGAACACACTGCCGGGCTTCATCATTGACTAAATTGCAGCCTTTTTGAAATTTGATAATTGCACTAAGCCATATCACAACTTCAATTTTATTTTGATTAATTGTGCAGTATTTTATTTTATATAAGACCTACATAACTCCTACTTTTACCCTTAATCTGCAGCGGCCGTGTGGAGGCATTCAATGAACTGTTATCTGCTGTAAGGATGCGTGGCCTGAGGGGAGACCCTCTCCTTAGAGACTCCGAGACCCTGATAGACCGATATCACAGCCTGGGGATTCTTTTGGAGAATCAGGCACAAGTCCACAAGACACTTGATGATCAAATTGAAACATTCCAAACCGATGCAGAACAGATCAAAGCTTGGATCAGAAATTTAAAGCAAGGACTTGAGTACTTGGGGACAGACACGCCAATGCAGGAAAAACATGGAAATGCTCAGGTGGGCCCCCTAACCCTCATTGTTTGAATTTTTTTATGTATTTTGGGGGAACAACTTGTAAAACATCTTAAGCTGAAAGGAATGATGAATATCCTCAGTGTATTTAGAATAAAATAGTTTTTTTTCCCTGTGTTTTAAGGCTGTTCTTAGTCTAAGTCCTGAGGGTGATGCTAAACTCGTGGCTCTGAAAGAAGAGAGTGATGCTCTATGTGCTCATGAGATTTTGGAGGACACCAGAAGACAGGAGCTCAATCACACCCTTGGAAACATTGAAGATGAGTGGAAAAGAGTTCTGGATATGGCTCAACAGCTAATACATCAAGCAGAACTCCAAGACAATATCTATAGGGAACTAGAAGATCTACAGGCCCAGGAAGAGAGCATCCAATCCTGGGTGAGAGAACAACTGCAAATGCTTCGCTCTTTGGGGAAGGACCTCCTGCCACATGAAAAACTTAACATAGTACAGGTAAAGACAGAGGAAAACTTTTTTTTTTTTTTTAAATCTTTTCATGGCTCTTGCATGATTCTAACCTAGGTAAAACTGAGTAAAACTGCTAGCAGTGCAAATACATGTTTTGGAAGTAATCTCTGTATATCCTCTAGGCTGCCATAGACCTTGGTGATGAAGCCGATTCCAGATTGACCAGTTTACAGAGACAAGGACAGCATTTATGTTCTTATAAAGAGCTTGAGAATGAGAGGAGGAGTCACATTGACCAAACCCAGAGAGCAGTAGAGGAGGAGTGGAGGAAAGTGCTACAACTTGCCCAGGAGCTCAAGAACCAGATCAAGCATGAGGAATCTCTCTACAGAGAGTTACAAACTTTCTGTGATCAGGGAGTAGACACTCGATCCTGGATTAGACATCTCAGAGAGACCCTGGATTCTCTTCTTGTGACATCTTCCATTCAAGAAAGGCTTAATGGAGTTGAGGTAATAGAGAGGAAAATGTAACCCTTAAATGTTTGTACGTGAGAGGCTTGGGAAGGGACAGTGAGTGAGTAAGCCTAATTTATGATCAATTGTGATATTGAAAATGGGGCAACTACTCAGGTTCACTCCGAAGGCTAATTTGATTATATCAGATGGCTATAAATTGTAGCCAACACATCTTAATTATTCAAAATGTGAGGCTACACAAATATAATTTGTATATGAAGTAAAGGAACAGGTCTTATTCCTTAGTTAAGAAACAAGGCAGTACTTTCTGGTAAATGCGTATTTAAAAACCAATGAAAAAACTTTGATGGGTTCCACGATTGGATTAAAAATTTAAAGCATGATAGAAATTATGGTTTAGATGAATATCTTGGTTTTGTTTTTTAGGCATTACTAGCTCATAGATCTGAGGGGGACTATAAACTTTATGACCTAAAAACGAAGGGAGAGAATCTATGTTCCTGTGAAGATCTTGAAGAGGACAAACGTCAGACAATCCAACACACATTACAAAATGTACAGCAAGAGTGGATGGGAGTTTTGATGCAGGCTCAGGAACTGATGAACCTATCAGAACTTGAGCAGTCTCTTTTGAAGGACCTTCAGGATCTCCAAGAACAGGAGGAAAGCACTCAGTCTTGGCTCAGAGAGCATCATCTGCAGATCGAATTGCTCGGTGAAGAGACCCAGTTACAAGAGAGAATGAATGGAGCTCAGGTAAGAGACAAAGAGTGATATTCAACCTTCACCAAATATGTACTTAATGAAAACAGTCTAAAAAGAAAACAGACTTACTCGCTGACATGGTTTGCTTATTCTAGGCCATCCTGAACTCAGAATCAGAGGGGGATTACAAGCTAGCCAACCTGAGGAGGAAAGCAGAGGGTTTGTGCTCTCGAGAAGGCCTGGAGGAGAAAAGAAAACACGAAATCCACCTGAACATGAGATCAATTGAAGAAGAATGGAAGAAGGTCCTGGCAAGTGCTCAAGAATTAAAGAACCAGGCTGAGCTCCAGGATTCTCTTGCAAGGGAACTTCAGAATGTCTATACGCAGGAGGAGAGCACCTGGACCTGGGTGAAGAACCAGAAAGATTGCCTGGATTCACTGGGGAAAAGCACTCATGGTACACAGGAGCAGATTGAGGAGAGACTAAGCAAAGCACAAGTAAGTAGAACAATATGGAGAAACAGAAGAAGAAATTAAATGTCTCTAGTAAAACACTAAAACTGTATTGCACATGATCAACAAAAATGTGACAGTCAAGAACAAGCATATCTCTCTGTCTTTCAGGCAATTCTAAGTCTGCACTCTGAGGGCAACTCTAAGATTGCAGCCCTGAAACAGACAGTAGACCATCTTTTTAACCGTGAAGATCTTGATGAAGATGCAAGACATTCTCTTGTTAAGAAAATGAAAAATGTAGAGGAGGAGTGGAAGACAACACTGCAGCAAGCACAGGAGCTGCATAGGTTTGATATGCCAATTCTCTATGTAAAAGTAATTGCAGACAGCACTGCTAGATGATTCAAGTTAATTGCAAATAATCATATTTATAAATATATTTATAATTTATAAAGCCCATGTAATTGAATGGACATGGCTTTTTATGTACAGTACAGATCAGGGTGCATAATTAAATGCAATTTTTTATGTGTTAAAATGATATTATATTATATTATATTTCTCATTCTGCAGTCTGCTGAAAAGTGTAGTGGAACATCTGGTGTCCTGTCGGTGTCAGAAGGAACAGCTTCAGTCTCGTCTGGAGCAGGTGAAACAGCAGAGAGCTGCACTTCCACAGCACTTCCCCTGGCCTGGTTTAGGGGATCGAAGGCACACATTGGAGCAAGCCAAGAGTCTGATAGACAGTACCAGAGCCCTGACCCCATCTCTTTCTGCTGTCCGAGCACTCGGGAGGGAGATGAGCCAACTGACCCGTGATTCCAGCTGGATTGATCCATCCTGGGCCACCACAGAGGAGTGCATACCTGAATTAATCAAAGATCTTTCGGTAAGGCTGTATAGGTGTGCTGTTCTAAATATTTCTGACTAATCATGACTAATAAATTATAGAAACTTGATTTACGTGTATGACATTCTTCTTCTTTTTTATGTGTGCTTGTGTAGGAATTTTGTGTAAATCTTGAAGAAGAAATCCGGAGAGAGCGAATTTGTGCTCAGTTAGTTGAGCAACACACTGTAGCACAGGATTGGCTGAGAGAGCAAGTCAAAGGTTTCGGTGCTCTGCCCACTGAACGTCATGGGTTACAAAGCTCTATTAACACTCTTAAGGTCTGTTTCAATTCTTTATTTTTTATATATACACATATATATATATATATATATATATATATATATATATATATATATATATATATATATATATATATATATTTTTTTTTTATTATAATTTTGTAGGCTCTTCTTCAGACCATAGACAGGGAGAAGAGAGAAATGAAAGAACTGGATGCCGTTAAAGATTCCCTGATGGATCTTTGCACTCCAGGAGGTTGTGATGCCCTGACCTTAGAGGTCAGCCATCTTCATGACCTCTGTGTGTCCTCGGAGAAAGAGATGAGGGAACGGTTAGCTGTGTGTGAGGCCAGATTGAGTGACATTGACCTCAGGCTTGCTGGCAGGGCACAGATTCTCAGGGAGCAAGCTGAGAGTCTCCTGGATGAGCTGCGTGCTCAGGACCACTCTTTAGGATTTCTGATGGGTAGCGAGAATATCAGCCAGCTACAGGAGAATTGGCATAGCTTCAAGGTATTGTGAGAGAATGTTAATTAATCTGTGTTCACTTGGTTTATTCTGAAACTTTAGAGAAAGTCAGTAAATTTAAATCTGACTGTTTTTATATTCTTATAGACATGTGAGAGAGACCTTGAGTCTTTAGAGGGCAAAGTTTGTGACCTTGGACAGGCCCTCCAAATGGTCCCACCAGATGAGGAGCCCCCCAGTGATGTCATTTCCATAATGGACACAGTTACACAACAATATTGCAGGTACATACAGTATGTTGCTTTTCAAAGAAATCCAATTAGCTGAAATCCAAGCTGTTCAAAACAAAAATGTCTGTAATAATGTGTTTGAATCTATATCCTGTTAATTTTAATTGTACAACTGATAGCATGTTTGCCCATTATACAAAAATGTTGTATTATATTACAGTGTAATACTTATTTATCAGAAGTGCATTATGGAGAATCGTCATAATTTTTTTTCTCAGTCTGCGGTCGAAACTGTCGGAAAAGCAGAATGACTGTGCAGACAGCACTGTGCAGTGTGTGAGACAGGCCTTACAAAACATACAGTCATGGAACCAGACACATGCAAATCCTCCCTGCAGCGCAGCCACATCTATGCAGGTGTGTTTGTGTCTTAATTTGCATACAGTATGTGAGTACACAACAAAACACTGCACCTGCAACTGCACCATACTTGGCCATTTGAACGAGTAAGGTTGCTGTTACCTTTAAACATGCAACATTTTTTCTGCTTAGGCTGCAATTGAGGAAGGTGTGAGACTGCGTAAAAGCCTGCAGGTGGCGCTGTCCCATAAAGAACTGCTGAGGGAATGTTTGGGCCCTGACTTGGCTGGCAAACTTGAAAGAGACGGAACAAAAGCACTAAGCGAAGCAGACACTCATATGAATGACCTTAAACAGGAGCTTATGGTGAGTATGACTCAATTCTGTGAGATGATGCTTCACATGGATGACTAGTGGTTTAAACAGATGAGTCTGTGCTTTAGAGTCTGGAGGAGAAGGTGAAGCAGGAAGCTCAGAGGTTGTCACTGGAAGCTCAAAGCATCCAGCTGGATTCACAGGTACAATTTCATAAACATACATATTCACATACAAACATATTTCTAGACTTTTGTTGTATCTGGCCATTATGTGCAGTACTGTGTATATATGATTAATACCATTTGTAGGTTTCTGCTGTGACACCATCAACAAAGGCTTCTGAACAGTCGGAATTTGTTTCTTCATCATTTATCACTGAGAGCTTTGAAACGACAGATGACAGTCAACAGGCTAAGGTACAGCCATCTGAAAACCCTGAAAGTGAGATCCCTCTATGTGTAATCTCAGAAACTACAAGTGAAACAGAAATTCACACTGCAAGAAAATCACTACCAGAGATTGACACTGAACAGACTGATGTCCAAACAACTGTACCATTAACCACAGAGACGCTACCTGAACCATCAGCAAGAGTATATGAATCTGCTGTTCCTACAAGCATTCATGGTGCAAATGAAACTGAAACTGAGAATTTTGTTTCTGTTGCTTTGGAAACAAAGTCTGATAATGATGAGATTGCAGATGAAAAGATGCCCATTTCCTCATCTGCAGCTGTCCAAAGCTTGGAAACTACAGTGCAAGACACAGACTTAGAATTACACAGCACAGAGAGTCTTAGCACAGAAAGACAAGAAAGCCAGTTGTCTATTGTAGTTGTGAGTTCAGACTCTTTTGCTGATAGAGTGGAGGGTGAGAACATTGAAGCAGCGACTGTAGAGCCAGATAAAGAGGAAGAGGACTCATATATTGCACGTGCTCAAGAGGAACCTTGTGGAGAAGGTGAAGCACAAACCAAAAAGGTTACTGCACTCGTTTTAGATTTGGATACAGTGCACATGGAGAGTGTAGACACACACTCCCACACACCCACAGGTGGTGCTATAGTGAAAACAGCCTCTGCTAGTGCTCTTTTAAATGAGAAGACACTGGGCAAACAAGATCATGAAACACTAACCCCTCCAGAAGCTGAAATTCCTGAAGTAGCCATAGAACCAGTTAGCATCCTGCCTTCTCTTAGTGAGCCAAATATGGTGAATGTTTTAGAAATTAGTTCAGCAGTAGAGCCAGAACAGTCACAGTTCATCGATATAGACACTAATGGACAAGTGCAAATAACAGCAGCTCCACCTACTGAAACACAAGGTATTGAAGATGCTGCTTCTAGAGGTATTGGAACATTTTCTTGGAACAATGGACCAAATGCTGCAGTTGCTGACAGAGAGAGCAACTGGACTACAAATAATGGCCCGCGTGAAATCCAACGCCGATATATTATTCTAGACTTCCCTGAGACGGTGGAAATGCAGAGACATCATGCTCATGAAGCTACTTTTTTCAGGGAACCCACTGAGACACAGATTCAAGGATCAGAACATTCAGTGTCAGAAAGGATGGAGACAGATTGTGATGTGAAAACAGAAACAGAGGTCATAGCCAGCACAAACAGACCTTTAGAAGCATCAGAACAATCTGAACTGACTGAAGCAAACCTAAACCTACCAACAAGGCAAATTGAAGAAGTCATGCATTTCATTGTAGAAAGTAATAAAACACAATTCATAGAAATTGATCCTAAACTTAAACCTCCAATCAAGCAAGAAAATGAGGTAGAAACTGAGGTCCAAACAAACAAAGTGCATGTCTCAACAACAGTAGAGGAGAAACATGAACGTGAAGAAGCCAGTGACGTCATTTTGAGAGAAGAGACAAAGACCCAGTCAGGTGGTAAACCACAATCCAAAGAAATTGAACTTAAACTGAAACCTCCAGTCAAGTTCCTTGTTGACTGGGACACTGAGGTACAACGTGAAAGAATTAATGTCTCACTAACACCAGAAGAAAAACCTGAAGTTGTAGAGGCTGCTGATGTGATTGTAGAAGAAGAGATGAACAAGACCCCATCAAGTGAAAAAGCACAATTCATGGAATCTGAACCAAAAATGACGCAACCAGTCAGGCAAAAAGGTGTCAGTAAAACTGACATCCAGTCAATCAAGGTGAATATCTCAACAACATCAGAGAAGGAACCTGAAGTTGAAGAGGCCATAGAAGTCATCATAGAAGAGGAGACAAACACAAGATCATCAGATGATAAAGCACAATCCATAGAGGCTGAACCTGAACTGACACCTTCAGTCAAGCAACGGAATGACCAGAAAACTGAAGTCCAGTCAGAAAAGGTGGATGTATCACCAGAGGAAAAAACTGAATGTGAAGAATCCTTGCATGTCATTGAGGAACGGAATGATTGGGACACTGAGGTTCAATCTGAAAGAATGAATGTCTCACTGACTCCAGAGCAAAAACATGAAGTTGTAGACACCACAGATGTCATTGTAGAAGAAGAGACAAACAAGATACTATCAGATAAAAAAGCACGTTCCATAGAAGCTGAACCTAAACCTACACCACCAGTCAGGCGAAGAAACGAATATAAGATTGATGCCCAATCAAACAAGGTGAATATCTCAACAACATCAGAGAAGAAACCTGAAAGTACAGAGGCTATCAATGTCATTGTAGAAGACAAGATAAAAATTACTCCATCAGATGATAAAACACAATCCCTAGAAGCGGAACCTATACTGACTCCACCAGCCAAGCAACAAAATGTGGGTGAAACCGAAATCCAATCAAACCAGGTAAAAGTGTCAACAACATCAGAAGAGAAACCTCTGGACACTGAGAAGGAATCAGTTGATAAAGCGCAATCCATAGTAGCTGAGCTTAAACCAACGCCACCAGTCAGAAGACGAAATGAGAGTGAAACTGAGGTCCAATTAGAAAAGTTGGATATCATACCAACACCTCCCACCAGGCGACATAAAGATGATAGATTATCTTTAGATATTGAATCACAGAGAGCGGGAGAAGTTCTTCCCACCCCACCAAGCAGAAGACGTAGAGAGAAAATGGGAATTGAGAGGTTTTCACTTGATTTAGAGTCCCAACCCACACCACCAGCAAGACGACGTAAAGAAAAAGGAGATAGAAGATTATCACTTGATCTGGAGGCCCAACCCACACCACCAGCAAGACGACGTAAAGATAAAGATAGTAGTAAATTATCACTCAATCTGGAGACCCAACCCACACCACCAGCAAGACGGCATAAAGAAAAAGAAGGTAGTAGATTATCGCTCAATCTGGAGACACAACCAACTCCACCAGAAACACAACGTAAAGAAAAAGAAGATAGTAGATTATCTCTTGATCTGGAGACGCAACCAACACCACCAGCAAGACGACGTAAAGAAAAAGAAGGTAGTAGATTATCGCTCAATCTGGAGACCCAACCAACACCACCAGAAAGACAACTTAAAGAAAAAGAAGATAGTAGATTATCTCTTGATCTGGAGACGCAACCAACACCACCAGCAATACGACGTAAAGAAAAAGAAGGTAGTAGATTATCGCTCAATCTGGAGACCCAACCAACACCACCAGAAAGACAACTTAAAGAAAAAGAAGAAAGTAGATCATCGCTTGATCTGGAGACCCAACCAACACCACCAGCAAGACGACGCAAGGATAAACCAGAGAGTGACACTTTATTTTACAGTGCTGAATTAGGAAAAAGTGATAATCTGCAAACCAGTGAACATAAAGACAGGGAAGAGCACACTGTTAAACCAACTCCACCTGTCAGATGTAAAATTAGTCAGGTAGAAAGTGATGTGTCAGTTTGCAAAAACCAAGAAGAGAAAGAGACTTTTGTGAAACCCACACCACCAACAAGAAGGAAAGATAGCAAAGTTGATAATGAAATTGTCACAGGTGCTTCTAACGTCAAAGAAGATATGAGCATATATAAACCAACTCCACTTCTGAGGCAAAAAGACAGCCAAGCAGAAACTGAGATGGTTTTAACCACTCCTAAAAGTCAACCTGAAGAAGTCCTACCAACTCCACCAACCAGGCGAAAGAAAGATCAAATAGAAGCTGACAGAGATCCATTAATGCCAGAAAAGCCACAGGTCATACCAACTCCAACAACCAGCAACAAAGAAAGTTCAGGGAATGAAAAGGTTTCTATGTGTGCAAGACAGGAAGTGGAAGCAGATGTTGAAGCAATGACTAAACAGGAAGATAAAGAGGAGTGTGACTCAAAGTCATTGGTTGGTCAAGAGCAGCAAGAGGAGGGGCAGGACTCTGATACCTTGGTCCCAGAACCCATAAGTGTAATCAGTCAAACAGAGAGCATCAGTGAGATGCAGGTAACGTTAATGTGCATGATTCCACCAAAAGGAACAAACCTGCATGGTGTATGAAGGTGTGATATCTGCATGCTGGACTGTAATGGAAGTCTTCAACTGAGGATGTGTGCTGTTATGGCCAAAATGAAGTGTCTTTAAGCTATCTCAACATTTTGCTTTGTAGGGTGAAATGAATTTTTTTGTCCAATTGTCTACATTACCAAGCACAGCTAACACATTATGTTTTAACTCTAATGGGAGAAGCAATCTTCTAACAAAGTTTCAGTTAAAACCTGGAGCTCCTGAAAAACCCTCCTATTTGTATCTTTATATGTTGGTGTGGCTCTGGCTGCCTTACCACAGAGAAAATCCCATCACATTCAGCTCCATGTATACTGTACAGTCATTACTGCCCTCTATCACTGAATAAATACTCTCTCATTCTTTTAATATTGTCACACTCACAGAGAGGGCATAAACATTTTTTTCTGTTCCATCACTTCTTCCTTATGGCACTGTGAGGGTTTGGAATGGGTTTCTGAGTTTTAATTTGTGTTTTTACCCATGATTGAGTTCGCTTGAATATCTTCATTAACTGCTCTAATATCTCAGTTATGCATCTACAATCTTTTATCCTGTATATGAGATATTGCAGTTGCTTCAGTTCTGTCTTCAGTTCAGAAATTAAAAAAATAGTTTACTCTGCTAATCTTTTATGTGTTGCAGCCACAGGATCAAGATGTAGATGTTTCTCCCCAAGTTGGTCTTGTGCCTGAAATCACTGAGAGTACAGAAGAGGATGAGGAGGAACCAGAGGGACCCACAATGAAGGATATCTTCATGGAGATCAAAAAAATGACTGAAAAGGGACCAAAAAGTGTACTCATGAAGGCAATATTTAAAACTGTTAACAACTGTAACATTAAATTCAAAATACTGAAAGTGATTTAAACAGTGTCAAAACATGAGTTTAAAATAAACATAAACAAAAATTACATGTTCAGTATGTCAACTGTTCTTTCAAAAACCTTTTTTTTTTTTTTTTTTTTTTTAGGGTATACCACATGAAAGTACCAAGAAACTTCTTGACACTTCCAGCATTGATCTTGAAGCTCGGTTAAAAAGGCTAGTGTTCCATTTACTGGACCTTCGAACTTGCCCAGCTGCCCTGAACTCCAAAGATATGGCTAAACAACTAGAGGAGGCTGAGGTGGGACAACCCAATAAAAACATCAGTGTGTGATGAACTTAAACTTTGCGTATTACTGATTGTTCTATGGCCTCTTGCCTGTTTAATATGTAAAAGAATTGTTGATGATTTTTCAAATAATCATTTGTATTTGAATCCTGAGTTGTGTTTGGGCGAGAGCTCATTTAGTACTTGTATTGTTATATTATTTTAGGAATGTAGAAGGTGTGCCCAGAGACAGGTATCTATGCTGTCTAGGCAAGAACAGGCTAATGGAGACATTGGCAGTGGCACTAAAGGCACAGTTCATGACCCTGAGGGCATGCAACAGCTGAGTGCCCAGTGGAGTGCAGCTTTGTGGGATGCAGCAAGCTCTGTCCACTCCAAGGAAGCTCAACTACAGATGGTTGCAGATTTCAACAGACAGACCCAGAAAGTCAAAGCTATTGTGGAGAGACTCAAAATTGAGCGTGTGGCACTGAGAGCGTACGTATTTACTATTAAGCAAGTTGTTTCTGTACTTATCACATTAAACACTGAGCAAGTTTATTGTTGCAATAAACTAGGGGTTTGACTGATTTTTTGGCCTGGCTGATTATCAGCGCCGATATTAAGCAGTTTTATGGTTATCGGTATCGGTCATTTTCAAAATCGATTTGCAGATAAAATCATTTAAAAGCATTTAAAGAAAGTTTTTATCAGAGCCCTTGTTATTCTCAATTTTGACATAAATTTTAATTTTTACACCAGACATATATTATATCGGTTAAAAATATTGGTTATCAGCCTTCCTAATCTGTAATAATCGGCATTGGCCCTGAAAAACACATATAGGTTGACCCCTATACTAAACAACTTATTAGAATGTATAGGCCCATAAATGTATCTTTTATATCTCTAGTTCTCAAGCTGTGAGCAGTTTTGCTGAGGAGGAAAGGCTGCGCTCTTTCTTGAGAAACATGGAGCAGGAAAGGACAGCTTTTGGTCAATTAATTCAGATTCATGCTGAACTGTCCCCCCACCTCAGTGTGCCTGAGAGACAAGCAGCGGAAATACAGCAAAACAATTTGCAAACCCAGTGGAGGGTGCTGGAGAAGGATGCAGAGATTGCTCTTTACATGGTTAATGCTTATGCTAAAGAAAGCAGCAACATTATTCAAGAGGTCAGTGCCTTAAAAGACCATCTTGAGCACATTCAGAAGACCTTGGATGCATCGAAATCCTCACCATATTTATGGGATGGCCAAACAGCTCAAGATATTATGAATTTAAATGCTGATCTCACTTCCGCCCATCAGCAGTACCTCTACCTTCAGCAGACCTCTGAGGCACTTGCCCAGGAATTCCAATTCAATGCAGAGACATCCAGCATAGAGCAGGACCTTCAGCATATAAAAGATCAGCTGGATCAAATGGTTGAACAGTTAGCAGCTGCAACACCTAGCAGCACCGACCCAACGTTAAGTAAAATTATAAAGGTGATGACAGATGCTCTGGCTTGGGCCAAGCAGACAGAATGTGATGTCAAAGGACGACAGAAAAAGGTGTCTTTGCTTCCAGAAGAGGTCCATCGACAGATTAAAGATTTAAAGAAATTGCAGTCTGAGATGAGCTCCAAGCAAACCCAGTTGAAGGCTTTGGTTGAGGAAGTCACTGAGCTGATTTGTGACCTAGATGAGGCTGATGTTTCGATGGTCTCTTCATCCTTGAAGGTCCTAGAGAATTTGTCCAAATCAACAGCAGGAAAACTGGCTGAGGCAGTTCGCGAGATGGAGTCAGGACTTCAGACCCGGGAGAAGATGTCAGAGCAGATAGCAGATGTTGATTCCTGGGTGGTTGGGCATCTGCAGAGGGAAGCTTTGAGGAGAGAGGATTATCAAAGTTTGAGTGTGGCAGACCTGGATCGAAGGTTGAGGCAGATCCAGGATATTCTTGGAGAGGCAGAAAAGCAGTCCGCTGTCACTGACGCCCTTCTGATGAAAAGCAGAGACATTGCATCAGAGCTAAGTGTCTCAGAGAGTACTCAGCTCTATGAGAAACTCACCAACCTTCAAGAGGGCATCAAGGGTATTGTTATCTATGAGAAAGCATGTTGCCAAAAAGTTATGGATGTCATACAGAGCCAAGAATCCTCTCAGAGGAAGGTGTCATCTCTCGAGAACAGCCTGAGACAAATGTTAGTTGATGTAAAAAGACACAGGTTTCCTGTTACCAGGGATACCCTCTCTGTTATTGAACCCTTCAAACAGATGATTGTGGAGCGAAAATCTCAAGTTGAGCAAGTCAGTCCCTGTGCAGAGGACAAGAGAAGAGAGCTTTTATGTGTTATTACTGAACTGTACCACAAAATGATTGATTTGGATCTCAAATCACAAGCTCATGAAAGGTACTTGAGCCTCAGACGGTGCATTGAAGATGTCAAGGATGAAATCGAGGCTCAGATCCCAAGGACCAAAGATGAGAGCATCAACAAAGAGGAACGCTACAAAGCATGTCAGTCTCTACTGATCCATATCTCCTTAATAAAACTCTTGTGTGAGGAAACACTGGATGAACTGCAGGAAATCATAGCAGATCTATATCCATCTCAGCTCTCTGCTGAACAAACAAGTCTCAAACAAATCCTGGAAAGTCTCAAAACCTCAGAATTGGCAGTGAAGAATAATCTTCAGATATTGGAATGGGATCTGCTAAAACATATTCATTATCCATCAGAAAAAAGAGTACTTAAGCAGTTCCTCAAAGACACTAATGAGGAGCTGGAAAAGCCTTGTAGTATAGAACCAAAAGAGGCAGTGACTGAAAAACAACTAAGAAAGTGCCTTGTACTCAGAAGGAATGTAGAATCTAGAATACGAGTGCTTGAGTTTCTTGAAAAAAAGACTGGAGGTCAACCTTCACAGGACTCCAAACAGCTTACTTGCTTGAAGGATATGGTTTTGGAAAAGTGTGATCAACGAATAGTGAGTTTACTCTGTGCTTTATCTTTGACACACAGTTTCATCACTCTGTTAGTTGGTGCAAATGTTTAAAAATATCATATACAGAATCTTTATTGAAAATATGCATTTAAACAGATAAAGTCATGGAAGATTTCTGCTGTCTTTTCAGGTGAGCCTAACTAAAGCTAAAGAACTGTTGAGGAACTACACCAAAGCAGTGATTGATACCATTCGATTCCTCCAAAGAGCTACATTGGTCCTCCTTCCCTCAATCTGCTCTGCTAGAAGCTGCTCAGAAAGACTCAAAGATGCACAGCACGCTTTACTGACCCTAGACACAGAGTTCCAATCACATGTTTCACAGCTTCAAGCTCAAACCCCACAGCATCCCTGCTTCAAGCCACAGCAGATTGAATTTCTACACGCAGAGGTTCTAGGCGAGCTCCTGGTCAGGCTGTCAACCCTGAAGGCCCAGGCTCAAATTCATATAGAATCTTTGAAGAGGTACATACAGTAGTATGAAACCTTATTTTACTGTATAAGAACTTTTTCCTAAGAGTAAATGGTCATAATCGCTAATCAAGATACATAATTACCGTTAACCACAATATACTCAGAATGCTTGTCAAATCTCAAATCTTTATGAAACATTATCATATCCTGTCATCAAATTACAATCCCCATGTCAAAATTAACCAATTTCTTGTCCATAACAAGGTGTGTTGATTGCCAGAAACATTCTCGTAAGTGCTACGAGGAGCTTTGCCAGCAAGTGAGAGACTTAGAAACATTGTTATCACAATGTGCTTCCAAAAAAATTACTTCACACAAAGACTGCAAAGACCAGCAACAGAGACTCAAGGTAAAGTCAAAATAAAACCTTTTTTCTGTAGAAAGACTAGCATTTGTTAGACTAGTATTACCTCCCCTTATAACCTAAAGATCTATCATTTATCTGTGTTTTGCCAGCTGATGCAATGAGGTTTTGTTGGCAGACTAGTATATTTAAACATATTCCTCATCTTTTTAGGCTCTAGTGGAAGAGGTTGCCATGCTTCCTGGAAAACTGGAGAATCTGAGAGAGTGGTGTTCACTATATGGGTGCAGAGCCAACAGGGAGGATGCTGTGAGTGCTATCTGGGGTCAGGTGGCAAGATTGCAGCGCTGTGCCAATGATCTGCAGACACGCTCAGAACAAATGGAAGCAGAGTGGAGCAGTGTCACAAGGAGTGTAAGTGCCATGACCAAAACTGATGCACAAGTGTGCACTTGTGAGGGTGAATGAGAAAAAGAGAGAAAGAGTGTGTGTGTTTCTGAAACAGTGAAAAGAAATTGTGTGTGAAAGTTGAACATGACTCAGCTATTTAACCAGAACACTAACACAGAGCCCTCTCATCTATGTCTGTGTGTGTGTGTGTGTGTGGTAAAGAGGTAATGAGAGAGAAAAACAGCAGAATCTACAGCAGTGTGTGTGTTTGAGCGAGAACAACTGTTTAAAAGTATTTGAATCATTAAGAGTGTGTGTGTTTGAACTGATTGGATGGAACAGCGTATTCAGCACAATAAACAGTCACACAGTGTTCTAAATGGACATAATGCATGTGAAATAACAATGAAACTCGTTTCAGCATGCTTACTCTAAATAATTTATTACACTATGACAGACTATTGTGCGGATAAGAAGAACTGAGCTTGTTTTCCTTTGTTGTCATTCTGCAGGTGAAGCAGGCAGCCGCTGTGTTGGAGCAGGTGGATGCAGAATTTCCAGATAGCAGCAGAGAGAATCTGACTGGAGATGAGCTGCAGGAACTGCTGCTCTTTTGGTCCCAGTACCAGGACAGACTGGACTGTGAACACAGAGCTCTTTCTGCTTTGGAATTAAGAGCTGCGAGGTTGCTTGGTGTGTCCCCCCACCTGGAACAGGCCCCACCCATTGAGCTATGCCAAGAGCTTCAAACCTTGCAAGAGCGTTACCATAGGTCTGGCCTATTACTAATTGCTTTTTTTCAGTTTTCTTTTCCTTCTTCCTGTTTTAAGTTATCTTAAATAACTATTTTCTCAAAATATGAATGTCTTTTGCCCTATATTTCCTATTGTGGACTCCATGTCCTAGTGGTCTGCACATTAATTCCAAACCAGTGGGCTTACAGACTAAAGTAGGTCAGCATTGGATGCCAATGTCCCATCCCAGAGAGGCCAAACCGCACACAGACTAAGCTAAATATCTGGATAATTTTTAAATTTACATGTATGAAAGTTTAATTTATGTTGAACGAGAACATACTGATGTACAGATTCTGGGACATTTATCAGTTTTTTTTTCCTCCTACCTTTTTAACATCCATTTTGCAGTATGGACTTGGACTGCGAGTTTAACATGTCTTTTAACTTGTGTGTCCTGCAGTCTAAAGGAACGGAGCTCTCAGGGTCTGAGGGCAGTAAGAACAGAGGTGGAGGAGAGGGAACGAGTGCAGGAGCAGCTGGAGGGAGTCAGAGAATGGCTGGAATCTGCCATCGCTCTCCTCGCTGTACTGGAGCACGAGCCCAGTAAGAAGCAACTACAGGTTTGTCACTTGTTTTGTGACGTTCATTTGTTAAGCTGGTTTTTATCCACCTCAGATGTTTTTTTTACTTGAGTTAAAGATTTGAATTATAATTTTGTACAGGCAAGATTTGTTACAGTAAGTAAATCTATTGCACCAGCATGAGAATTACTAAAGCTTTTGAGATGGTGATAAAGGGAGGAGGGATTTGCCATTGACACAATGGTCCGTTTGTCCCTGACTTCGGCCAGCAAACTTCATTATCTCTGCCCTTGCTCTGCATGATGCACTGTATGAATAATACCTCTCACCCTATAAATAATACTCCACCTTTTCATGGGAAGTAACTTATTGCTACAACCAACCTGATTACATTTTTCAGTAGGCATGACAAATAATCTGCTTTCAAAACAGTGTAACTTTTTTAATTGCAGTGTAGCAGCACAAATAGCAGTTTGTTTGTGAAATATTTAGTTCAGTGCTGTTGCTCTTTGCTATGTATTCCACTAAACTGAATAAATTAGGGTTTTCTAGTTTGATTAGTTGCTTGCTTTTAGTGTATATTTAATGCTGTATACTAACTGAAATCTTTATTGTTTTTGTGCCAGATAAATGTTTGGGTATTTTTATTTATTTAGTAGTGTAGATTGTCAGATTCAGTGTGCCTATGACTTAACAGATCTCATGACATACTGGAAAAGTGAAGCAAATGCACATACAAAAGTGCAGATGCATTCTGAAATGATATTTCACAATTTTTAAGACATTTTAAAAATAATAATAAACCTGAATAGACACTGACAGATTAATGAACCCTGCAATGTTTGTGTCTAAGCAGCAGAGATACTGTGGGTACTGGCATACAGTGCTGTTTAGTCTAGATTTTATTGTTCAGTATTGGTTGTCCCAACCAGGCTCTTCCAAGTGACACGCAATTTGTGGAAATGGGAAACCAAGCAATCAACAAAATATCCTGTTGTTTATAGCTTACCACGACTGTCGCTGGTTAAGACAAGCTTTTATTTGCTTGTGCTTTATGTCCATTTAGAACACTGTGTGACTGTTTATTGTGCTGAATACGCTGTTCCATCCAATCAGTTCAAACACACACACACTTAACAATTCAAATACTTTTAAACTGTTGTTCTCGCTCAAACACACACACTGCTGTAGATTCTGCTGTTTTTCTCTCTCATTACCTCTTTACCACACACACACACACACACAGACATAGATGAGAGGGCTCTGTGTTAGTGTTCTGGTTAAATAGCTGAGTCATGTCCAACTTTCCCACACAATTTCTTTTCACTGTTTCAGATTCACACACACTCTTTCTCTCTTTTTCTCATTCACCCTCACAAGCGCACACTTGTGAATCAGTACCCCCTAAACACACACACCTGTAAGTGGATCCTTCAGGTCTGATCCAAATGCCAGTAATGATGTCAGCTAATGCACTCTCTATCTTCTCTCACACACAAAATCCCCCTCTCAATTCACTTTTCTTGAATGTGTCCCATATTATATTGCCAAAATGCTAAAGCAGTAAAGCAGAATGGGTAGGAATCAGCATAAAATACTATGAAGAACAGCAGAAGTCATAACTGTTAATAAAACATTAAACAGCTGCCAGATAGTGTGATCTGAGCGGATAAACTTTCTCTCGCTCTAATGCATGGTCCTTTCTGACTCTGAATCCCTCTGGGTTTTTGGTCATTTTGGGATCTTGTTTATGCAGCTTTTCTTCCCATCTTAAATGGCTCATTATAATATAAATAGGGGGTAGAAGCTTTATCTCACTAACTGGAGAGGTGAAAAGGGTTGAGAGAGATAGAGAGAGAGCTTTTTGAGTGGATTGTTCTGGTTCTGTTATCTTAAAGCTTGAGGGACTAAGAGCATCATCAGTGACTGGGTCAACCACCGAGACTAGTGCTAAATGAAGACTGATATGCATTGAATATCACATAAATACACGAATTTCACATTGTGCATCATTTCCATGTGCTTTCTGGTGTTCCTATAAATGTAAGTGTTTTCTTTATTATAACTTTTTCGATATTTTGTATCCAGTAGAATCTCAAAATAGAAATTCTTCCATTGTAAAATGTATAACCTATTTTAAGTAAAGCTTGTAAACACGTGGTAAAATATCTGCTGATATGTGTCATGATGTACAAAGAAAAATGGAAGAGTCTGAAGGGACAATTATTGGTGTTGTTTTTATGCCTGGATCTGTAATTTACAATTATTTTAATACAACTCTTATATGATTATCATATTTTCATTCATTTGAAACTGTCTTATGTATTATTTTTTTGTATTATTCCTTAAAAAGAAATTAAATAATTTGGAAATATTATTAGTACTTGCAAAAACATTTTGTTGTCACAAGGATGAGTAAAGGGTCAATAAGTCTCAGAAATTTCAGAAAATTGAACATTTTAGGATTTGTCAAGGTTAGTTCAGGTAGTCAGAAAAACATTTTTAAGAACTTGGCACTTGTTTGAAATTGGGTTTTTCTTTCCTATTTGTCAGGGACACCATAAAATATCTTCTAATATCTCTCTATGATAAATATGATTATATTTTGACCACAAGAAGAACTTCAAATTTCAGATGTTGTCTGTTTCTCCATACTCACTGCCCTCAGTGAATGCTTGTGTAATTTGGGGAACCAGTCAAATTTAGCTACCTTTGCTGTTCTTGTTTACGGCGCTTTGATGAGCTAAACAGTTTTTGTTTTTGTTTGTTTTTGCTAAACAGGAGGTTCACTCACAGCTGTGTACCCAGAAGGCCGTTCTGCAGCGTATTTCGGAAAGCCTGAAGATGATGTACTCTGACAAAAACACATCAATTCCAGAGGAGATAGAGGGACTATTACAGGAAGTCTCACAGTCATTACAGGAAGTAGAGGAACAGGTTTGATGCATTCTTTGAATGGTTCCCAACTTATTTTGTTTCAGCACCCAGATTTTACATTCATCAAAACATACCATACTTCTTTTAGATATGAGCAACATTTGTTACAGTTCTTGTTACTAGAGTTTTGTCTCAGACACTCAATGTGTCCATGTGTTTTGTACTTTTTAAAAGTAATAATAGTAATTCTGTTCATTTTAATTGACATTTGCCTGTTTTATGTCCATTTCACTCGCTCATTCACAGGTGAAGACAGCTGTGGAGAAAAGTGGCCCACTTCACAGGCTGGGTGCTAAAATCTCGGAGATTAAAGCAGGTCTGGGATCAGTTCAGAGCTGGTTAGAGCAGAAGAGCCTGAACTTCACTGAAGCTGAGAGCACACAGAAGGTCAGACAAGTTTAGCTCAGTCTAAGACCTGTTTCATGCCTTTTGTATTGTAAATGTACAGTATATTACTATTGGTGCCAATATTAACAGGTTACAGCATAACAGATGTAACGCTGCAAGTCGGTTCAGGGAAAGCTCAAAATAAACCTGCCTTTGCTTACAACCTGTAGCTGCAAGTTCTGTGAAAAAAGTGTTTTGAATGTTTTAAATTAGTTTTTACACTATTTAGAAGTCTAGACACAGATTAAAAAAGCAATTGAAGATTTATTATGTGTTTTATTGTTCCTTCGCAGCGAGTGTGGGATGAGTTGGATGGCTTACATACTCGTCTGACGGCAGTCGAGGTGGAGCTACAGGATGTGAGTGAAGTGCATCCAGATGAGACCCGTCTGTTATTAGACAACCTGGCCAACGCTCAGCAGACCCACACACGCCTCACCAAACAGGCCGAACAGAGGACCGCCTTCCTCAGCAAGGTCACCTGCTCAGACTCTTGTGATGCTTTGCTGCACTTTGATAAAAATTAAAGGAAAATGGGAGTTCCAGTGAATTATAACTAAGTTATGACTTCAGTTGTGTTATCTAAAGTGTGTTATCTAAACTGTCTCCATGTAGGTCCGTGACTGGCTGCAGGAGCATGAGGACATGGTGAAGGGTTCACAGAGCTGGATCTCAGAGGCTCAGTCTTGGCTTACAACACCCTGCACATACACCACTGCCAGATGCCTGGACAGTCATGTGAATGCACTGCAGGTATTATTCTCAGAAACATCATTATCATTTAGCTGACTGCTGAAGAAACCTGCATCATCCCACTGTGGGGTTTGAACTTAGTATTCGGTTAATGGTCCAGATCTTTACTGTATGTATTAGGCTAAAAGCACTTTCATTTTCATGTCTAATAATCTATATGTGTATGCGTGTGTTTTAGATGGTTCTGGATGATTCTGCTCAGATGAGACGGACTCTGCAGGGTTTCGGCAGTGTGCTGACAGAGATGGGATGTGTGTTTGATGTCAGTCCATTAGAGGAGCAGCTCTCAAATGCTGATCGACGTGTGGCAGATATGCAGCACAATCTGCTGGGACCCCTCTCTCAGCTGGAGCATGCAGCAGCAGTGAGCACACCGGCGTCTAATAAGATAAATGAGGATATATCATAGACTTGTATTGTTTTTATATAAAGCTTTATGTATTTTTATTTATTCTAATATTCCCAGAGAGAGGTTTTGTCAGATTTAACTCACTTTTATTGATAATTTTGCCCCAAACTGTAGTTTAGAGTGTAAAAATGGACAGCTGTGTTATCTATAAAAGTGAATTTTACGAATTTGTGAATTGCATCTGTTTATGTGTGTGCTTGGTGTGTGTTTTTAAGGAAGTGGATGCCATTGAGTCAGAGGTGAAGGTCATGGAGAAAGATGCGGCCAAAATCAAATCTACTCTGACCACCAAAGAAGACATCAGTCAGGACAGTCTAAAGGTAAAAGAAAATTTTGCCTTGTATTTAAACATTTGACCAGGTATGGGCGTAACCATGTGAGTGTTTTGTGTGTGTTTGCAGGCAACAGAAGTCAGGATTGACTTAATGAAAAGGACAGTCGCTGAGATTCAGAACTGTAAGGATGGTCTGTGTCTTCCTGAACAAGCTGAAAACACACTTCTAGTGTTCAAAAAAGCAGAACTACTACAGAAACAGCTGCTGGAACTTGAACAGGTATACATATATGCACACACAAGCATACAAACACAGTTCAGACAATGCTCAGTATTATATATGTCTCCTCTCAGCTGACTCAAGAATACTCAATTGAGGTACAGGAGACATCTGTCCCACCTCTCTGCGTCACACCCCTCAGTGCTCCGCCTCTCACTGCCCCAACCCTCAGTGTTCCACCCACAATCACTGAGGAAGACACACAGGTTAGATGAAATATTATGTTAAAATTGAATGATCCGGGGTCAATGATTACATATTGATTATAATATGTATGTGCAGGAAAGTGGTCAGATTCAGATTGTGCACGTAGAGGAGAACGTCTTGAAAAAGTCAGGAGCAACACTGATGACGGTGGAGCAATCCACACCGGAGCAGAGACTCACCTGGATCTCTGAGAGAAGCAGCCACACCTTCACAGAAACACAGGTATGAGAAATAAGAAATAAGGTATATAGAAGGTGCAGTATATCGTCATGGCTAAAGGGCTTTGTTGGGCACAGCATACAAAGTTCATTATTGCTTTAATAAAGCAGTTACTTTAAAACAAAAATGGATAAAAAAAAACTGATAAAAAACAAAACAAAATAGACTGGACATGTTCATTTTATAATGCTTATTTTAAAGTATCTTTTACATATAAGAAACCCTAATACTGAAAATAATCATATTTTCGTAGCTATTTCCACATTTTTTTTTAAATGTTAAGTGTACAGTAATCTACTTTCTCTTTTTAATGTTCATTTTTATGTATATAAATACACATATAAGCTATTAGAAAGCAAAGGCTGTATTCATATGGTCAAAAATACAGTAAAACAGTAATATTGTGATCCTGTGATGGCAAAGCTGAATTTTCAACAGCCATTACTCTAGTCCTCAGTGTCCCATGATCCTTCATAAATTATTTTAATATGCTGATTTGGTGCTCAAGAAACATTTCCTGTTATTTTCAATATTGAAAACAGTTGTGCTACTTGATATTTTTCTGGAAACCATGGTACTTTTTTCAGGATTCTTTGATAAATAAAAAGTACAAAAGAACAGTATTTGTTTAAAACAACACAACATGTTTTTGTAAATATTTTTATTGTCACTTTTAGTCAATTCTTTAAAAAAAAAAACCTTAACTCACCCCAAACCTTAACCTGTGACTGTTGTATACTTTTAGAGCAGACAACATCTATATCCATAATGGTTCATATTCTCAAACAAGTACTAAAATACAGATCTTTAGCATTTCTGGTACAGCCAAATGCAAAAGCTGGAGTTCTGCTGGCTTCACACACTTGATGTTATTACCCTAGAAAAAGTTTAACACAGGATTAGTATAATTCCTTCTTATTTGCATACTTGTGAGGTTAATAACATCGAGTGCAGCACATGACATGTCTGCTGTCTGTCTGCGGAAACCTCTCCATCACTCCAGTTGACAATATTTGTGTGTCTGTGTGGTTGCATGGTTGTGTTTGTGTCTGCTGCTGTGCATGTGTGTGTCTCTGATGTGATGGGACAGCAGGAGTCCGAGGAAGAGGAGGAGCTCGGTGAGGAGCCAGAAGATGAAGAGGAAGATGCTTCTAATGAAGACTATGAAGATTGCATAAAAAATGAGGATGAGGAGGCAAGACGAAGATCACCCACCTCTCTGAATTCTGAGGCTTCCTTCAGCATGACTGTGGAGGTAATGCAGAGGGAACAGAGACTTCAGCCCTGGACACCTCCTTATGTTTCCTCTGCTTTCTACTGTCATGTTTTCTACATTCTTACTCTTTCCATATACACAGTTCATAGTTTTCCATTTGACTTAACCATAGTTTTCCATTTGACTTAACTCTGTGCTTCCTGGATCTTTCATCCTATTCTGTTTTTTAATACATTTATCATCACGGTCCTCATCTTCACCAAGTCCTTGTTTCTTCTACTTTCAGATTCTGCTTTGTCACATCTGAGTTTTGTTTTTTCTTTCACTTTAATATAAAGATTATTCTGATTTTATTTTAATGAAATCAGTGCAGTTTGATTAGATGATGATGTGTATGTTATTTCTCGTCCTCTAGGGGGCAGTATGACTTCATTTTTTCATTGAGTTTGCATTTACTATTTTTCAGATACTCCCTGTACTTGAGAATCACAAGTGCTGTGATCTCCATTTGCAAATGTGGCACATGATGAATCATTTTAAACATTATACAAATCTAATTTATATCTGTCTAAAATTTATTATGTATATTTACAGAGATTAAGTTTAAATTGACAATTTATTGATCTTTGGTATACCATGAGTGCTGTAAAATATCATGATTCTGTTCATAGGCACAATATCGAGAACTCTTATCCATGGACAAATCACTATAATGCACAACATATTGTGCTTTATAAATTTGTTTTGCAATCTCTTCATTTTGAGGCTAGACTCGATCTGTATTTGAATAACCAGTCATGTGGTTGACATTAATGTGTTTTGTTTTGTTTTGTTTTTGTGCAGGACACTGTTTCTGCAGACGTGGCTTCTTCTACAGAACAGATTTTGGAGCAAGCAGAAGCAACAGACTCACAGGTAACACTAGACATCTACAGTAATGGCCGGTGTTTATTTGATCACATTAATGTGTATGTGTAGTATATTCAGGGGCAAAACCATTGCTGCCCTGCAACCTCTGAAAAAAGATAGTGTGTCAAATTTTTGTTCTTTTTAAAAGTGCTAAGTGGCTACTTAAAACTCTTGACCAGTTAAAGCATTTTTTTTACTTTTTGTAGTCTTTTGGAACTGTGGCCACATATCATATCAGCGTATGTAAAGAGTAACCTCTTTGTCCCTGTGTTTGCAGGTAGAAGTAGATACATTTGTGGCCTCGGGAACAGGTGTGTCTGAAGCTTTATCTGAAGAGGATGCCACAGTGGAAAGCCAGTCTCTCCCTGCAGACATGGTAACCAATACCTCCTCTGTTACAGAGATCTCCACGTCCCCTTCCAGAGGCCAGCAGAGGTGTTTGGTCTCCTAGTTGTAGTTCTCTCCCTGCAGAACCTCCATGTCTTAACTCCCACTTCTACAACCCCTAGATGTAGATGTTTCTAGAGCTAGAACTCTCTACCCAGTGCATTTACATGGCAGATGTGTAAAAATAAAACTTCTGAGGAGAGAATCTCTTCAAGTAATTCAGAATTGAGTTCACAATAATGAGATGAGAGTAAAATTAAGCGAAATAGTTTTATATAAATCAAACAAATCAATGTATAAAAGGACTTCCTGAGGAGTTTATGATTTTCTTTTTAAATGTTTATGATCTTGACTAATTTTGTCAGGATATTCTGCAGATCAAGAGAGAGAACATTCTAATACCAAAGAGCATTTTGAACATTTGTCTATTTCCATAATATCGATGTTTACATGTTACACCGTGTTTATACTGGACATGTGCGGTGTTGCACAATAAAACTGGATCCCATTATAATCAACTACAATACAAAGGTGCTTTCACACTTACCGTTGCTCAACTGAATTTTGCAGGTGAAAGAAATACCACAAAATACCATGAATGAAATATGGGAATAAAGATGACAGCATAAACTATTCTACCAGCTAGCAAACAAACCAACCAATTGCTTTCTAAACAGATGTTTTATTCATCTATTTATAATATTGCTGTATAATGTTATAGAAAAATGCCTGAATAGACACTGCCAGAATAAGCATGTGGATCTTTTTAATAAGATTGTGGATCTTTTTGCTCTTTTTCAATGTTACAAATCTCCACCCACACTTAACATTGGTCGGTACAAAGAATTGTCAAAGAAAAAAAACATGAAATTTGAATAGAGACATTTCTTTTCACCACCAGAAGTAAATCAGGCAAAATTCTTCATTGCAAAGATTTCAGTAGAAATTTCACCCACAAAATTTTTCAGAGCAAGGATCAATATGACCGCACCTTAACGCATCAAAACCACAATTTTTATACACTGCAAGTTGCTCCCGCCAGTTTCCATCAGATATAAAATTATTTTATTTACAAATATCATTATACACTTCCAAAATTTTGGACACGCCTACTTTACATTACCTTTTCATTATTACTATTGTGCACATTTAAGTGTAATTTCCACATTTAAGCATAATCCAACAAACCAAGAAAATCAATGTATTTTTCTATTGCATGGTATCTTTTCCTTGATTTTTAGCTACTAAATATAATACTATGATACCAAAAAGATCCTAAAATCTTTTATATGGCATGTATTTTTTTTTTTTTTTTTTTTTTTGTATAGCAGTGTGTTTTTTTTTTTTCCAAATGCAAGATAAGATGGAAGGATTGTTGAACAGATTTTGTTTCGTGGAGTGAAACAAATGTAGTGTGAACATTAAAAATCAGCTAATCGATGGCTGCTCACTCTGCACAGTTATGTCTAAGTGCATGTGTATTATGATTAATTTATTGTTTTTCATGAACGATTGTTGTTTACACTACACATTCTCTAAAAGTAAGCTTTTTTCTGCTCAATAATATTATAAGAATAGCAGTATATGGTTTGTTATTTATGTTTAGTATTTTGTCTTTTTGTGCCATGTAAACGCACTGACTCGTATACACACCTGTGCATGTTCTCCTGATCTCCCTCTGATACCTCCTGTGTGAACACTATCATGCTCCTTTCGAGTCTGAAAAAAATAAATTCCAACAAAAAATTCACACTTGCTCGTCTCTCTCTTTCTCTGTCTGTGTCAGGAGCAGGGTGCATGGAGGGGGGAACAGATGCCACACACCAATGCCACACTCACACTGACACACATGACACTCATAGACAACACACAGAAACATTCAGAGTCACAAGCCCCACCCACAGAAACAGAAGACATGTTGACCTCACCTCATGTCAAGTCCTTGAGTCTTGAGGTAGTTTCAGAAATACATTCCACACTCAGTCAACAGGCTTACTTAGAGAAAACCACCTTTGTGCCTCAGAGCCTGAGCTCCACAAATACACCACCAGCCAAACCACCAGAGCAACATTTACACACTCCAACACACACTCCATCAAATGCAAAAGACTGTAGGTTAGACAGCAGAAGCACACACAACACACTCACACAAATTACAGTCAAGCCCTGCCTGGAGAGGACAGAGCCATTGGCTGCGAGTGCATCTTTGGTAAGCACAGATACTGATAGTGAATCTCACCCCACTGACTCGCACTTGACACATAAACTCACTCACCTGCTGACTTCAAACTGCAGTAAATTTTGTCTGCACATTTCTCTTTGCTCACCCAAAGGAGAAATATTTCTGTCTTACACTAGAATAGCCTATTCAGTGCTATTCTTGCAGTCTGAGAGCTCAAAGATTGGATTCAGTAACAGGAATTGACCTTTGCAACTAGGTGATTCCTTAAAAATAATCCTTCATTAATCATTAATTGTTGATTATTAATAATTAACAGCTCGACATGTACTATTATTAATATTATTAGTATTTAGTATTGTTACTATTACTGTGTATTAAACAAATTTTGCACAGTCAAGAATCCACCCATATGCAGAAAATTTAAAACTAAAGGGATCAATTTGTATATTTGTCCACATGTTAATCTTTTTTTTTCTGATTGTTACAAGTGAGCAGGCCATTTTTTGCTGCTGTGCATTTAAAACTTATATATAAATACTCTCTTTGCATATGAAATGAGTTAATCATAAACATCATTATCATTAGTCCTTCTGGTATTTACAATAGAAATCCTACTTCCTCGTTAGCTTACCCAGAGAATAGATGTTGATGTAAATACGGGTAGTTGAGTTTTGAAATATGTCTGTCTGACATCAAAAAGTTAGTCATCTTGCATAAAAGTCTGTGGGCTGGGAAGTAAGTTTGGATTTCTGTTTTCATAGTACAAAAAAATAATAATAAAAAATAAAAAAAAATCACGAAAAGAGTTTGATAAAATATGACCCAGGACCATAACCACCAAAGAAATTGAAGGGGACACATTCCCAATATTCAGATTTGAGGTCCACCATAGGTTATGGTGGTTGATTCTTATATTATGATTATAAGGTTCAGTATAATCTATGGGGCTATATTTCTGATATATAGAAGAAAAAGTCAAATCTATGAATTGCAGTAATATTCTGTGACATCTGAGAGGGAGAACAGCAGGGTTTTCTCTAAAGTGAGAAAGAAATGAAGAGTAATGGAATGGAATAGAATAGAGGATGAAAAATAATCTAGTCCATTTGAGTCAGCGCAAGGCAAAAGTATAGTTCCTCCTTAATGTGTGTGTGAGTGTGTTCCTTGTCACACAAGTTGCCCTCGAAAGTGACGACATTCCAGGAAGTAGTTGTAGCCGCAGGTGGGTGGAGTAAACCAGGCACAGACAGAGAAAGAGAGAGAAGCTACATGACAAATGACTGGTATGAAAGCTGAGACAGTTTATTGAGAGAAAGACTGGACCAGGGGCAGAGAAACAAACAAAAGGGTTAAACCTGTGTGAGACAGAAACTGAGAGAGAAAGAAAGCAGAGTGTATGAGAGTGTGAAAGTTTGTTTGTCTCTGAGTCAGAGGACACACCCAGTGTGTGTGTTGTTTGTGTGTGAGTTTGTGCTGCTGTGTACTCACTGTTTCTGCTGCAGTCAGCCAGAGCAGGTGTGCTCTCTCTCTCTCTCTCTCTCTCTCAGCACACCTGTCTTTACCTTTCCTGTCTTCTTCTATTATCCTTCCCCTGCCTCGTGATTTTCTTTTCTCTCTTCATGTTCATCTGGCTCTGAGCTGCTGTTGTGTATGATTGTCCAGGCCGCAGGTGAATCCGGGGGCTCAGGTGGATGGTCATCTGGGGACGGGCTGCTCCATGCCTGCCGTGAGAGGGCCGAGGAGCTGGAGGTGTGTCTGGAGAGAGCACAGGTCAGCCTGGAGGAGTCGAGACAGCAAGCACAGGACGCAGCCATGCAGCACTGCATTGAACAACAACTTCACAACTGCCAGGTGATCGCACACACACACATATACCTGCATTTCAAAGGTCAAGGAAATGTTTTAATATTTGATTTATCTCTGCATGTGACTTTAAATATATATTGAGGTTATTATGGTTAACTAAAATGGTTACACTTTAGAATAGGGAACACATATTCACTATTAATTAAGAGTTTTCCCTCAATAAACTGCTAATTTGCTGCTTATTAATAGTTAGTAAGGTAGTTAAGTTTAGGTATGGGTAGTATTAAGAGATCTAAAATATATTCGTGCAGAATAAGGCATTAATATGTGCTTTATAAGTGCTAATAAATTACCAGTATCCTAGTAATATGCATGCTAAGAAGCAACTAGTTAATAGTGAGAACTGGTCATTAAAACAAAGTACCAGGCAATATTTCTTTAAAATAATTTACTACATTAAATTAAAAACTATTGACATAATGAAATTAAAATATATATATATAAATGACAAAACACACACACACACACACACACACACACACACATACCCTCTGTCTACTGTTGTTGCTGATGCTGATTCAGCAGAATTGAGGCTGGTTATATATTTGGCTCTGTTCAAAATAAAGTTGCCTCTAAACCTGTCATGAGTATTACAGACCAATCTGACACTATCGTGCTGTCTTCTTCTAAATTTTCTGTCTTTAAAACGTAGAACTGTTCAGTTCTTTAAAACTTTAAAAGACTTCATTATCAATTTCTGTAGAAATCAGTTCTCTCCTATATAATCAAGTCTTTCTCTTTTTCTTTGTGCCTTGCTCTTTCATTGTCTGTCTTTTTCTGCAGTATTTTACAACTGTGAACTCTTTTACTGCTTGGAGATCTAAGAGTTTGCCGATGACAGTAATCACAGATCACAAGCTCAGATCTCATGATGTACATTTAAACACAATGGAGTCTTTTTTATGATTGATAGATTGCCATCATTTATTTTAACTATTAGAATTTATTTTGTTTTGAATAAAAGTTGCAGTGTACAAAAATACTGATTGGCTGAAATACAATTGGAAGCAGATTAGATTAGATTGGATTAGATTAGATTGGTTTCAGTGATTATGGAAACAAAATAATTGTTTTATTTTATTGTTTTATTTGATCATGGATAACTGCTTGTGCTCTTATTGCTAAATCACTGCAGTTAAATCTTAGCGCTGAATCACTACAGTTAAATGCTTATATTTGTGTGTTTATAAGCAATGGAAATGCAAGTGTACAAGTGAGTGAGTGGGCAGTACATCATGGCTCAATGTAAATATGAGTCTGTTATTTACTTTTCGGCTGGAGTGAAGACAAATCAATGTCTGCTTCTTTCTTTCCTTTCTCTTTCTCATCCTATTTTATTCTCTTTTAAACACACATACATACACATGACATGCATGCGCATGTCGGTAAACCCACACAGCATAGTATTTCAGATGCATGAACTTGTCAATGCATCATGAATTTCAACTTCTCTTTTCTCCCTTTCATTTGAAGTTATTTGAGGAGAAAGATAGCTTATCTGTCAGCTTATAAATGCTGATGCAGAATCTTTTTCTACCAGTTCCTTGTAAGTTTCCCATTTAAAGGTAATGATTTAGCTTGTCAGCTCTTTTTAAGTGTGTCTTAAACCCTAAAAGGAGTAAAGATGTTTTTGTTCACCTGATTTATTGAGCTTGGCATTGAACATTCAATCTCATTGTGCTGTTTGGAGGAGGTCATGTGTCTTATTAACACAGAGCTGACATTACTGATGAGGTTTGCTGTTAGGTGTGGTCATGCTAGGCTTTGTGCATGCAAATTTACTTTGGATCCCACAAGGAATGGCCAACAGGATGTGATGTGCACCATTTATTCTTTATATTTAGACATTTGACGTCATTTTAAAGTGGTTGAACCAGATATGCAGTAGCTCACCTTTGTGTGTGTGTGTAACCCGACTCCTTCATCTAAGATTCAGAGGTTCAGCTGAGCTCCAGCACACTGACCTGGTAAACTGTTATAACTACCACTTAAACACACCAACAGACATCATATGCAGGAATCAGTCAGCCTGTAGAAAAATATATCTGATCATTTGTATACATTTGGTTCTGGTCAAGAAGGTGTTAAAGGGATAGTTCACCAAAGTTTTTCTCGAATTGACTTCTTTTTGATTGCTAATAAATGGCTGCATCTGGTTACTGCTAGTAGTTATCACCCAATAGTTATTTCAGATCATGCTCCCACATCACTTGATATTAATTTCCCATTTACTACTACCTCTTCATCTCTATGGAAATTTAGTTCTCATTTATTAGCAGATCAGGAGTTTAAGAATTTTGTTGCCTGTCAAATTAGTAATTACACTGAATTTAATGATACCTCTGAAGTTCTGAGCCCAACAGGCTCGTGCAGCCAGTGTCTAATTCCAAGAATTACTTCCCCTAGTGGTAATCTTACTGCTGATCCAGCTGAAATCAACAAAGTTTTTTTTAGATTTCTACATTGACCTTTATACATCCGAGTACTCTTCAGGTTCAGCAAATATCCCTAACCCCTTAGAATCATTAAACTACCCTAGAATTGACGAAGACACGGCTAAAAAACTAGGCAGCACCATTTCCCTCAGGAGGTCCAAGAAGCTATTAGATCAATGCAGAATGGGAAATCCCCAGGCCCTGATGGGTTTACAGTTAAAGTTATATTCTAATTTACTAGTCCCGATCTTGGCGAGGGTGTATAATGATTCCTTTCAAAAAGGTCAACTTCTGGCGACTCTGTACTCTGCATCCATATCCTTTCTTTTGAAAAAGGGCAGGGACCCCACATCCTGCAGTAACTATCAACCGATTTTTCTGCTAAACGTAGATTGTAAGATTCTAGCCAAAGTTCTCTCTCTTTGCCTCTAAGATGTCATGCCATCCATCATTTCTTTAGATCAAACTGGCTTCACATCGGGAGGCATTCTTTTTTTAATACTAGAAGAGTGCTCAACATTATTTTCTCTCCTTCATCCACTACCCCTGAAGTTATAGTTTCATTGGTTGCAGAGAAAGCGTTTGATAGGGTGGAGTGGGGATGCCTGTTCTTTGCTCTAGATAAATTTGGATTTTACTCTAAATTCATTTCTTGGATTCGACTTCTCTATGCTTTCCCATCTGCCACAGTACATACCAATGGTGTTCGTTCACCACCCTTTTTGCTCCAACGGGGGGACGCGTCAAGGCTGTCCACTCTCGCACCTGTTGTTTAATATAGCTATTGAACCTTTGGCCATCTGGTTTCATAGTCATGATGCATTTAAAGGCATCGTCCGCCATGGTCAAGTCCATAAACTTTCCCTTTATGCAGATGATTTGTTATTGTGCATCTCCGACCCTTTAATTTGTCTCCCTCACATACTATGCATTCTGGACCAGTTTGGCTGCCTCTCAGGGTAAATTTTCAAAGAAGTGAGTTATTTTTCCTAAATCATATGGCTAAATCTCTTCCTCTTTCTTCATTCCCACTAGTTAGCCTTGGATGAGTTTAAATATTTGGGCGTATTTATAACCAACTCCTTTAAAGACTTGTTTTTTAAGAATTTTATACCACTTTTGGACAAATGTCAATTAGATTTTGCTCGATGGAGCTCCCTCTCCTTATCCTTAATAGGTCACGCAAATCTTATTAAAATGATTATCCTGCCAAAGTTCTTGTATCTTTTTCAGTATGTCCCATTCTGTATTAATAAATCCTTTTTTACTAATCTAGACCAGCAGTTGAATGGGTTCCTTTGGAGTAACAAGCCAGCTCGTATTAGAAAATCAGTTCTCCAGCTTCCCAAATTTGAAGGGGGTTTAGCACTTCCAAATTTTCGATATTACTTCTAGGCTTATAATATTGCTAAATTACTTTATTGAGTTGGCCTTAGGTGTTGTGCCTCTAGCCTGCCCTGGTTACACATAGAGATATCTTCTTCTCATTCCTTACATTCTAATATTTGTTCTCAGCTTCTTCTTGAGGTACACAAAATTTCGAGCAATCCAGTAGTTATCAACACTATTAAGATTTGGCTTCAATTCAGGAAACAATTCGGTTTGCACAAAGCCTCGATTTACATGCCAATTTCAAATAATCATTTATTTCCTCCGTCCCATTCAGACCATGTTTTCGATATTTGGGCAAGTAAGGGTCTTTGTACTTTGAACGACTTGTATGAAAAAGAAATCTTCTCCTCTTTCTCTTCTTTATCAGTTAAATTCAATCTTCCTAATAGCCATCTTTTTGGGGTTTTTTTTTTTTTAAGTGAGGCACTTTATTCAAAAGTTATTTCCCCATTTTCCCAATCGGCCACCTGAATCAGATCTTGATTCAATTCTCACCCTTGACCCTGGTCAAGGACGGCTGATATCCACCATCTATTGTAAAATAATCTCCCTAACCTCATCTCCAGTTGACTCTCTTAAACAAACCTGGGAGTAGGATTTAGGCATTGACATATCTAAAGACCAGTGGAAGAACATTCTTGGTTTAATTCATTCTTCATCTATTTGTGCTAGACATGCTCTAATACAATGTAAAGTGCTTCACAGAGCTCACTTCACTAATGCAAAACTGGCTAAAATATTTCCTAACAGAGGTGATGCATGCAACAGATGCAAACAATCTCCAGCTGATCATCTTCATATGTTCTGGTCTTGCCCAAGGCTAATGGACTACTGGTCAGACATTCAGACATGGGGTTGTTGTTGTGTTTATTTTTGTTTCTTCCTTTTCCTCTTATCAGGCATCCTGTTTCATTTTGTAACTGAGGTAATACATTTTATATGTCTGCAAAATAAAAAAATTTAAAAAAAACTTGAAATAAAAAATTTTAATTCTGTGATCATTTACTCACCATCATGTCGTTTAAAACCCATGGAAGTTTGTTTCCACCAAGGGATTAAAAAATTAAAGTAACTGGGACTTTTTATCTCACAATTCAGACTTTTTCTCCTAATTCTGAGCTTATATCTCTAAATTCTGGCTTTTTTCTCTGAAAAATAATCAGAATTGCAAGATATATACTTGGAACTGTGAAATGCAAACTGCAAACTCAGAATTCTGGGAAGAAATTTTGAATTTTAAACTTGGAATTGCAAATAATAAAGCCAGAATTCTGAGTTTATATCGTAATTCTGACTTTTTTCTCAGAATTGCTGAGAAAAAATATACACATATACAAATACACAATTATATTATATATATAATTATATATATAATTGTGTGAGAAAAAGTGTGATTTGGGACATATAAACCCAGAATTACAACAAAAAAAGACTGAAGTCACAATTACCTTTTAATTTTTTATTATCTAACTTTATTTCTTCTGTGGAACACAAAATAAGATATTTTGAAGAATGTTGGTACCAAACAGTTTTAATGACCATTGGCTTCTTTTCTTATGACACAAAAAACACTGAGACACATATTCTGAAAACATATATATAGCCTATATATATATATTTTATGTTCCAGAGAAGAAAGTAAGTCATACAGGTTTTGAAAGACATGAGAGTGAGTAAATAATGACATAATTGTCATTTTTGAATGAATTATCCCTTTAAGTTATGATAATTATCATCATCAAGAAATCATCAAGTTATTAAGACAAAATTATGTGCTCTATGCGCTCAATGTTTGCTGCAGGGTGTACAGGTGGACAGACACTGATCGATCCCAATCTAAAGTCTGTGTTGGATTATTAATGAGAGTTTTGTTCATATTTGTTTTTCCAAGAACAAGTGTTGTGTAAAATGTGTCAAATGGTGCATTAAACACCTGTCAGCTGCCTCTCAGCCCTGCTAGTTCATTCTCTAAAGGTGGACTCTGATCTTTTTGGTGTTTATTATTTTTGATTGATTGTATTTTCTCTGTTGTGAACCTCAGCCTTAATATGTGTTTTTGTAACTTCTTGAGTGTATTGGTTGTGTTAGAGTGATTTAGAATTTAGTTTGAGTGTGTCTTGATGTGTAAATGTATTTTTTGCCTCCATCTAGACAATTCTGCTGGAGATTGAACAGAGGATCTCCAGTCTTCCTGTGTGTGGATTGAAAGAACAGGAGCAACATGAGGCTGAATCACTCAACACCAAACTCCAGCTGCTGAAAAACAGACTGGTGACAGTCCAATTACAGCTGCAAGAGAGACACGGCGAAGATCAGGTACACACATATACACTAATACATCCAGAATTTAGTCTGTTTCCAACCAAAAATCCCTGTTTTTTATGCTGGGGACAGCGTAATCCAGGTGTACTTAATGATCAGATTGCATATGATGACAGAACGTGATTATTAGCATGCTAGTTGCGGCTGATTTTCACATTTGCTGATTCTGAGGTATTAAATCTAGAAGTGTTGTTAGCGAGAGGCTGCAAAGTGCCTGGATTTGAGCTGTGAAAATAGGGCTGTCTGAGGTGTTATGTTTCTGTCTCTCTCTGCAGGTGCATGTTGAGAGTCAGCGCCCCCTGCAGGCCAGGTTGACGCGCAGCAGCAGTGTGCAGGAGATGTTGAGTTCTTCCAAAACCAAACTGTTCAGACAGAGCAGCCTTCAACAACAAAGGGTAACGCACACATTCATTCACACACTTTAAAATATTAGTTTCTCTAGCACACCTTTTTTGAAAAATTTGTCTATCCAGGGTTTAACAATAAGGATTTATAGTGGAATTAGATTTTTTCTTACCCTGACAATATTTCCACTGACTCTGCCATTAACTCAGATTTTATTTTGGGGGGTAAGATTTTTTAATGGCTGCCTGTATTTGATCAAAAATACAGGAAAATACAGGAAAAACTATAATATTGTGAAATATTTAAACATTACAATTTAAAATACCATTTTCTATTTTAATATATTTTAAAATGTAATTTATTCTTTTGATGGCAAAGCTGAATTTTCAGCAGCCATTACTTCAGTCTTCAGTGTCACATGAGAAATCATTCTAATATTCTGATTTGGTGCCCAAGAACTAATTTATTTTTATAAAAGGTCTGCTTAATATTTTTTGAGGCAGCCATTATACATTTAGGATTCTTTGATGAATAGAAATAAAATAGAATAGAAATGATTTGAAACAGAAATCTTTTGTAACATTATAAATGTCTTTACTGTCACTTTTGATCAGTTTAATCTATCCTTGCTGAATAAAAGCATTAATTTCTTTTAAAATAAATCCAACTGACCCCAAACTTTTGAAGTAGTGTATATTTTTGATTTTACATTTTAGGTCAAAATAAAATGAAATCAAATAAAATATTAAAAAATAATGAGTTAGATTTTTAATTAGCAATAAAACCTGGATATTATAAAGGTACTATGTAACTCCATGACAGCTATATTTTTATAAACTTCTGCTGGAAAGTTATGTCCTAAATTACAAAACATTACTGATTTTTAACCTATTCTTATGCTTCTAAGACTATAACATGTCATATCAGTCTATCATTATCACTGAGACCTGCTCTCTCGCTCTCTTTCTTTCTCTGTTTAAGGAACTGGAGCATGGATTGAACGAACAGAGGGGTCTAACTAAAGCTATCGCAATTCAAGGCAGCAGAGCTCGAACACACAGCCAGAGTGCAGACGAACATGCAGGGTATCTAAATATACATCCTTATTTATACAAATATATGCCTACACTTTGTAACCATATAACACTCCAAAATGTCTGCAGCTCCTCGCCAGCAAATAAAGACAAGAGACAGGAAGTAGAGTTAGCAGTCCACAGGAAGTGGACACACCTCTGCAGCAGATTGACCAAGACAGCAGAGACAGAGCAAGATGGAGATAAAGATCAGGATCCATCTGAGGTATGAACACTCCTGAATTTTTCCTGAATGTTTATTTGAAGTTTCCGTTCACTAATGTTTAATGTGTGAGTTATTTTAAGCAAAGAACATTGTAATATTTAAACAGTCTACTTTATCTGTGTGTGTGAACAGATCTTCGCTCCATCTGTGTGTTTGTGGAGTGGAGCTGCTGTTTCTCTCTGTCTGCAGGAGATTCAATCCAACATCTCACAACTTAAAGAACTGCAAAACTCAGCAGTTACACAGGTGTCAATAACAAACACTCATACCACACAGGGTTATTGTTTACAACACTTTAAACAGATAGCATAACGTAACTCAAGATCAGAGTACACACTCAGTCAGTATTGTCCAACCCAGATATAACAGAATTATATTTAACTGATCTGTCTGTGTGTCTGTGTGCAGGATCATCAGTCTCTGGAAGAAGGTCTGTTTGAGGTGTTGAGTGGAGTGGATCTTACTCTCAGCTCTCTCACACACACTCTTATGTTTCAGCCAGCAACCTTAAACACTGACATACTAAACCAACTACAGCAGCTACAGGTATTCAGCCATCCATCCATTAGACCATGTGTCTGTCACTTCATTCATCCATTACTCCTGATTTCTTCTCTGATTTATAGGTTTTATCTGCAGAGCTGACCTCCTTGGGTGCCATATTGACCTCTCAGGGTTCAGAGGTCATAAAATTGTTAGGTTCGGGTTCAGCGATATCAGAGACCTCCACCTGTTTTGACCTGTTGACGCAGCGTGTATGTGACATTCAAAAGACTCTCGCTGATAAACAGAAGCAGCTACAAGAACGAATAAAAAACACGACTCAGCTGCAGGTTAGACATTTATCTGCTTATTACCAAGACAAACTGATGAGATGTATATGCAATCACTTAAAAATTCTCCTGTAGTTTAAGTTACTAGATACACTAAATGGTTCAGAAAACTGATGCTTGTGTTTACAGTGTTATGTGTCAGCAGTTATATTTTTGCAGGTTTTAACACCCCAAGCCTTTGGATATCTCGCCTTCATAACTGTCATAAATACTTACACTTGTTTGTCATAATGTCAGACATAATGTTCTCTTCAGTCTCATGTTTAATCCCATAATTCTATCTCTGCATTTAAGATGAGCTAGAAGTATTTAGTGCGGTCAAACGATTAATCGCAATTAATCGCATCCAAAATAAAAGTTCTTGTTTACATAATATATGTGTGTATACTGTGTATATTTATTATGTATATATAAATACAAACACATGCATGTATATATTTAAGAAAAATATATTATGTTTATATGTTAAATATATTTATATATAATATAAAATATAAGAATATAAATATATAAATGTATATACATGTAAATATTTTCAAAATATATACTGTATGTGTGTGTGTATGTGTATATATATATATATATATATATATATATATATATATATACTTAATAAATATACACAGTACACATACATATATTATGTAAACAAAAACTTTTATTTTGGATGTGATTAATCGCGATTAATCGTTTGACAGCACTAATTTAAAGTCTACTCTTTAATCTTTTTTATACTTTTATTATGACCTTTATTATCAAGTGTGACTTAATTGTAATATTTCCTTGTGTGTCAAACCCGGCAGAAGAGAGTGAAAGACCTGCATGACTCAGTACTGACTAACACATCAATCCTTGACCCTACAACTAACGGAGAAATCCACCATGACCATCCACCAAGGCATCATTTCAAGAGTGCAGATATGTTGTATAAGAGCATTAGGTGTTCATTGTGTTTAAATTCTGAGATTTTGACCTTTCTGTATTTGTTATTCCATGTGAAGGCCATCACTGGATGGAAACAGGAAGTGGAGCAGAGTGAGAGAGAGCTGGCAGAACTGAGAGAAGAGACAGAGAGTCGAGATCAGTCTTCATCCCTCACACAGCAGATCAGCACACTGGAGGTATGGATGTACAGTGCAGCATTCAGAATTTACTATAAAATGCATTTTACATTGCAGTTCATATTCTGGTAGCAAGCATGGTACACAATTGTAAATAAAGTCCGAATTTACACAAAATAATAAAATATATACACTACCATTCAAAAGAGTGAGGTTAGCATAAGGTTTTTGTTTTGTTTTGTTTTTTTAAAGAAAGAAAGAAATACTTTTATTCAGCAAGGACGCATTAAATTGATCAAAAGTGCCATTTATTCGTGCCATTACAAAAATATTAGGCAGCACATGATAAAAAATGTTTCTTGAGCACCAGATCAGCATATGACAATGATTTCTGAAGGATCATATAACACTGAAGACTGGAGTAATGATGCTGAAAATTCAGCTTTGCCATCACAGGAGTAAATAACATTTTAAATTGTAATATACACTCTCTGTAGGCGGTATTGGACAGTGTTTGGAGTGATCTAGAGCAGCGCTGTGGAGTTGTGCAGTGGAGTCTAGATGAGCAGAAGATGAGTGAAAAAATACTGAAGGGTCTGCAGATGCTCCTGACGATTGGAGGAGAGAAACTCACTTGCAGCTCTCAGCTGGAGCTCAGGAATCCAGCACAAATACAGACACACCTCAACACACACACGGTAAATATATCACACACCTTCAAACACCCTAGCTAAACACTCACTCACAGAAGTTAATCAGCTGCACAAATACAAAAAATCCCAAAGACAAATATACATCACACCACACATGAATCATGCACAATATAGCACCATTACAGGTCCTGCAATCTCTCATTCACCTCCCTAACTTTGTAAATCTACAGGCGTTTTTCCTGTCTCTGGGTGCCCACCTGAGGAGACTGCAACAACTGAGTGTGCGGATGCCAGACAGCACCTCCTCTGCCTGGGAGACTGAAGTGTCTCAGGTTGAATGTCAAGTGTCCAGTGTCCTGCTGCAGGCTCAGGCTGTCGGCTCAGTGCTGCACTCAGCTCTGCAGGTACGAGAGCGAAAGAATCAAGAGATCATATGGAATGACACTTTTTATATTTTTTATGAATGGAAAGCTGCATCAGTCAAGAAGATATGAGAATGGAAAAGGGAGATGAGAATGGATAAAAGAACAAACAAATAGGCTTGATAGGTGTATGAATAAATGAACTGGTAGACTGAATGACCAACCGCAGTTTTTAATATATTTTTAGTTAATACTCTGCCCTTGATAAGAACACATGTATTGTATTTCAGGTTTTCACTCACTGGGATGAAAATCAGTCCTGGTTAGAAACACTTCTGCAGAGGTTAGAGACTCAACTTCCCATAACACCTCTGCAGGACCAAACTGAGGAGCAGCTCAGCGAGAATATTTCTGTATATCAGGTAATGTTTTAACCTTATATATAATGAACCGACACACATACCTTTAAATAAGAATGCAGGAATATTTGAATATCCCTGAATTCCTCTTGTTTGTGATAGAGTTTGCTGGCGGTTCTGGATCAGAACAGAGCTCGGATCAGTCTGGTTCTGGATGAAAGCTGTAGACAGCAGGAGCTGATTTCTAGTAGTGATGTGGGTGTACCTTTACACATAGTGGGTGTGTCTATAGCCAAACTGGAACAGCGATTGGCTGCACTTCAGAGGAGGGCGGAGCAAGGGCTGCACTCCACCCTCCATCTTAAAAAGCTTTGGAACAGGTAAAAATGAATGATGTGTGATGAATTAAGCCAGTCAGAGCTTTCACTCTGAATGAATTCTTGCCTTTTTTATGCAATATGCATAATTTCATGCTATCTCAGTCTTTTAAAAAAACACAATTTTTGAGTCATATGTACTCACTTAAATTATGTTTAATGAGAGAGATCTGTGTAGAAAGACTGAAAGATGAAAATCTACGTAGAGGATAAATATAAAGAATTACCACTATATTTTTTTCCAGGTACCAAAGCGATTCAGAGGCTCTGAATGAGTGGATGGGACAAGTCAGAGAACGCCTTCATACATGGAGAGATCACATGACCACAGCTGAACAGAAAGCGGATGCCCTCTCCCATTTTCAGCGCTTCACAGTCAGTCAACCAGTGATTCTAATCATTTATTTTTAGTTTATATTATTTTGAACAATAAGATGAATAAAAACTTGTTTTTACTTGGTATGTTTTGAAGCATGGCAGCTGGTTTGAGCAGGTTTAAGCTGGTCCTGAGCTCAAACCAGCTGCCATGTTTTAAAACATACCTAACCAGCATATGCTATTTTTTTTCAACAGGGAAACCTTCTTTTATGCATGTTAAATAAATATTACTTACAATTAATGCAAATAATTTGAATAGGTTTAGTTTTGACAATTACAACACTGGTTATGTTAGGACATTTTTGTATCTGTGATGTTTTTGACGCAGGAGTTCATGAAGGAGCTAGAGGTGAAATCGTCCCTAAAGGCATCAGTGATCAGTTCTGGATCTTTGATCCTGTTGCTCAGTGAAAGAGAGCAGAACATTGAGACACAGAAGATCAGCAAAACCACCAGTGGTCCAAGAACTTCCACTCCCTCTGGAAATACAACAACTTCTGAAGACCTACAGCCAAGTGAAACTAGCAGCTGCACCTCCATTGTCCTAGATAACAACCCTGAAGTCTCCTCATATGTAGATATTACCCTTCCTTCAGAAGCCTCTATTCAAAACATCTCCTCAGAAGAAACTCTTTCTATAACAGAAGGATCAGATGCAAACATCACAAATGAAGGTGCTATCTTTGAGGAACCAGCCTCATCTGCATTTGATTCATCTGTAAAACAAGAGATGGTTCTGTCCTCGATTCTCCTGACTCTACAGTCCCAGCTGTCTCAGGTGGAGCAAGACTGGGTGGAAATACAGACACAGATTCCAGCCGTCCGACAGGGACTGCATCAGGTACATTTTACTCCATTACTAACTGCTTCCTGGATGGTTTGAAAGAAAGACCTGTCAGTTTCATGTTCTTCTGTTTGGAGCATTGTCTCTCTGAAGTATAACAATTTATCATGGAAGTCAGGCAGCCATCCAGGCATGATTTCCTGTATTACTGAGAAGTTGATGAAATCTTTGAGGAATAGAGTCTGTCTTTTTTATTATATATTATCAGGCCTCTCTTTCTTGTTCTCTTGCCTTTTTCTTCTTTGATTACATGTCACCCTTCACCCGGCTCCACTGTTTTCTTTCTTCTCTATTCTCTCCACCTCTGTCTATCACTTTCATCTGTCTTTATGCCCATTTCTCTGTTCCCTTTCTCTCTCTCAGAGTGTGGTGGAGAGCCTGTCTCCTGAAGGACTGCTGGAGGATGTGTGTGGCTGGATTACAGGTGCTGAGAGCAGGTTACAGGCGGCTGAACAAGAGGGTCACAACACCTGTACTGCCACAGAGTTCACACACCTGCTCAGAACATATCAGGTACCTTGCTTGCATTTTATCTCTCTGTCAATTAAGAAAATTGCAATAATTAGCAAATAAAATAATTATCTTCAATTTAGATTTTATTTTATCCAAAATGAAACAACAGTGCGAAATAACAGATTATTATTTTTCTTTTAAAAAATAACAAATTGTAAAGAAATCAATAATCAGCAAATATATGTGAATAAAATGATTATAAAACTAACTAAAATCTGCCAATCATTTTCTTAGTTATATTAAAATAAATAATATAAAGTACAAATATAAAAAAGGAAGACATTACAAATCTAGTAATAATTAAACATTTTTAAATTTTCAATTTATTGTGGTTTATTAGCATTAAAAACATAATTTGTGTTGCCTAAGGGTTTGCCATAAAAACAGAGCTAATGAGTTGTATAAAGTAAGATAACAATACTGAAATAAAATACAATAAAATAAAATATAATGCAGAGTGCACTTAGAAAGCTTGTTAAATAACCCAAAGGAAAGCAGTATGAAAATAACTAAACGAAAATGTGCAAGTATAATTAACTTTTTCTTTCTTTTCTCTTTCAATTTCAGTTTGGGCTTTACTGATTTGACACAACTGTGTAAATTTGCATTGCCAAAATGTTTGCAGCTTAGCTGCATGAAATGAAAAAATGTGAAGTACAAAGTAAAACTTTAGCAAATACATAATATATAGAGAGAGGGTACATTAAACAAGAGTAATTCACCTTTTCTATCGTTTTCTCTCTCACCATTTCACTCTTACTTTTCCTTTTCTCTGTATAATAAATCTCTATAAAACTTTACAGACATTTTTGACAGAACCCAATTTTATTGAATTTACTGATGGCAAAGTAGTTTTAACTTTCATCAAACTTCTGCAAATTCAACAAAAATAGTTTTGGTCGTTTCTGTCTCTTACTCTTTAGGGGATGAAGAGAGAGATGGCATGTCAGCAGATGTCAGTTGACTTTATTAATCAGTGTGAGCTGAAGCAGATCGGTTTTGACTCTCACACCAGCAGGTACAAACACACTGCATTTGCTGAAAACCTGGGACACGTCAATCTGCGCTGGAAAACTCTACAGGCTCACCTCAACACACTGGTGAGTTTATTATTATTATTTATTATTACTCCGTTAACCAGTACAGGTTTACATCGTTTGCATTGATTTCTCAGATTCAACATGCTGAAGATCAGGTGAGGATATGTGCAGAGCGAGACAACAAACTACAAATCCTACAGTGCTGGGTCAAAGGTCAAAAACAATGGATGCGACTGGCTGAAAGACCCATCAGTCGTTCATTTGCTGAGAGGAGCCTGAAGGATTGTGAAGTGAGTTGCTGATATTTTCTGGTTGTGGTAACTGATTATGTTGATACTCACGTGCATTAAAAGCTTTCAAAAGCATTTTGTTTTGATTTGAATTAATTTATATTACATTTTAAAGGAAGTTTACTTGTCTTTCTTTCATTCTCAGGAGCTGGGGGAAAAGTTGAAGTCCAAATTCTCAGAACTTGCTGAGCTGGGGAAGAGGAGACTTACCACTGATGAAGAAAACCGGGATAAAGACTTCCTCTCAAAAGCACACAATCTTTCACAATCTTTGCCTGACCTCTCTCAAAAGGTATGGAGACAAAAAATTGTTCCTATGAGTTAAAACAAAACCGTCAAATATTTATGAACACTCTTGAGTGTGTTTAATTAGGAATTTAATAATAAATGTTCATTTTCTAGAGTACAGTCCTTGGGAATACCTTGAAAGAGCTGTGTAAGGTGTGGTCTCAGTTTGAAAGTGGGAGGAGTCAGGCAGTTGTAAACACAATGAAGATCTGCCAATCACTAGAATACTGCCACGCCCCCCTGCCCTCCCTCTCTGCCCTCCAGAACAACATTGATAAGCTACAGGTGCTTTCAATCAACCACACTTAGTTTTTTATTCCTAAGATATTTCTGATTGGTCACAGTATGACATATAATATTGTATTTAAATATGTGATAGCATATATGATTGCAAATTTGTCAAATTTGTTAACTTAAATATAAACCTTTGGCTTGAGAGAGATACTTTTTATGATGTATATTCACAAATTATATTTGCAGGTCTTAAAAGCAGAGACAGAGGAGATTGACAACCAGTGGGAGGATCTTACCAAGACAACAGCAATTCTTATTGGTGGAATTAACCCAGACTCCGCCCAGATGTTATCGGAGTACCTAGAAAAAGAAAAAGCAAGGTTAGACTTTACACGTACCAGCAAAATAATTTGAGCGTGTGTGTGAATGTTCAAGCTCATTCACTTTGTGTCACCCTCTAGATGGTCAGAGGTGAAGGAAAAGGTCACACACACCTTGCAGAGGTCACACAGTCTTCTGAAAGTGTGGCAGAAATACTCTGATGTGAGACGCTCCTGCTCAGAGCAGCTCCAACATCTCAAAGAGCAGCTCAACATACACACCAAAACACCCGTTGACAATAAACAACTCACACACAGCATCGCAGAGCTGAAGACAGTAAGTACAATGCAAAGACATAAATATCCACAGATTACCATCCATTTAAATCCACAAACTAAAGTGGGATCCAAAAAGTTTCAGACCACACTGAAAATCTGGGATTTTTTTCAAATCAGAAGAGTTATGATGTAAAACGAAGAGGAAATTATTACGCACTATTTCTAGATCAGTAATCAAATAGGCAATATGTTACAATATAATATAATATTACTTTTAATTATTTGATTACTGACCTAGAAATAGAACAGAATCATGTCAGAATCTATTAAAAGATAATATAATATAATATAATATAATATAATAAAAGTATTAAGAAAGAGTGCAAAAGCCTTTTGGACTCTATTACAGTATATGTCACAGACTGTATTGTTCTGATTTCCTTCTTTTAGGTATTACAGAAATGCTCAGAGACTCTACAGACTGATTTGAATGAAATGCTCGAAGTGTCTAAGGATCTGATTGAACAGATGGATGATAAGGATGCTCTTTTCATCAGATCAGAATGTCGTTTGTTAACACGCGGTTACCTGCAGTTAGAACAGACTCTGAAAGGAAGAATTGAACACATGCAGGTAAGACTTACACAAATTAGCCTCTGTGTTTTAATAAGCATTGAAGTGTTTGAAATATTTACTCACTCTTGTTTCATTCAAAACTCATCTGTTGATATTTTCTCTGCTTAATATGTCCATGGTCTGTCAAGTTCCAAAAAGGACCAAAAAAATAATGATAGCACCATTAAGTATCATAATCGTAGTCTGTAAGTCATCAAACACCATGAGGGTGAGTAAATGATGACAGCTTTTTTTGACTATTCCTGTAATTCGAAATATGCGTGTCTGTTCAGGAGGATCTTGAGCACTTTCAAGAATTTGAAAGGTTATTCCAATCCCTCGAAACACAATTACAGCAGTGGGAAAGCAGGCAACGGATAGACAGTGAACTCACAGATATATCTCAGGTGATAATCACATACATGCATAACTCAAATCATTTTATTGAAGAGATCCCCATTATTAATGTTTTCTGTATTTCCTTGTCTACAGTCAGGTCTGATGGAGGTCAGTTCTCTCTCTCCTGATCTGGATCTGCTAAATACACTCATCTACAGGCTGACCCTCAGTGACCCCGTCGCACAGAGGCTTCAGCACCTCAACAGGAAGTGGGCACAGGCCTCTGCACACGCTCAGGAGAAATGCAGGTGACTTGCACTTATAATCAGATCACCTGAGAAAGATACTAATATCAGATTCAATGATCAACATATTATGTGTTTATGTGTATATTGTGTGTATGTTTAGTGAGTTGCAGGCAGCCTCTCTCCAGCAACAGAGCTTTGAGCAGAGATGTGAGAGCTGGCTGGCTTTCCTACAGCGCATGGAGGACAGTTTGGCTGTAGAAATCGCATCGACTTACCCTGGACTAAGAGAACAACAACGAACGCACAAGGTACAACAGTCGACACACCCACAAACGCAACACACATGGATCATAGATCCCATAAAAATCTATCCTTTTCTCTCCTTCTCTTCTAGTGTTTTCAGGCTGAGTTGTCTTTAGGCCATCAGATCCTTCACTCTGTGATCAGTGAATCTCTCCTCCTGTTGCAGAAGGGAGATGTGGAAGACAGGTGACAGTTCTCAGCATGTTTTTTTTTTTTTCAATCTCTGTTTTGTATGATTGCTTGTGACATGCAATATCATTCAGAAGTTTAGGGAAATCAAGACTTTAATTCAGCAAGGAGGCATTAAATTGCTCAAAAGTGTCAGTAAAGACATAATGTTAAAAAAAGATTTTTACTGGAGTAATGGCTGCTGAAAATTCAGCTTTGCCATCCCAGGAATAAATTACATTTTAAAATATATTAAAACAGAAAAGAGTTGTTTAAAATTGTAATAATATTTCGCAATATTACAGTTTTTTTCTTGATTTTTTTATCAAATAAATGCAGGCTTAGTGAGCATAAGAGACTTTTTTAAAAAAACATTAAAAAATCTTACTGACCCCAAACTTTTGAACCATAGTGTAATGTAGTATTTTTTCACTTTATTATGAAAAAATAAACTATTTTACAAACATTAAGTTGATACATGGAAGTTTTATATTTAGAGTTCAACATGGGATTTGTAGTTTTACTAACCACCTTGCCTGTGCCCTCAGGAGTGACTTCCTGTTAAAACTGGCACAGCTGAGAGAGCACTGGCAGGGGGCGGTGCAGAGAGCAGCTCAACGGCGCGCTCTAGTGGAAGGGCTCATACAGCACTGGCAGCTTTATACACACACAATGCAGAAACTCCGCAAACTCCTCACACTCACACACACACTCCTGTCGCCTGCTTGTCCCACACACTATAGTGTCCTGCAGCTGCGCCTCTTGCTGGAAGATCTGAAGGTAACAAGATGATTTTCAAATATCATTATCATCGATGAAGATATTGTATAAGTCCACTGCCACTTTGATCTTTGTTGAATAAAAAATTAATATTTCTAAATCTTACACCCCAAACTTTTATACACCTAAAACACCTTAAATAATTGCATATACATTTCTATCCATTTTATATATTTAAATTTGCAGTTATCTCTTCAGATAATACACTAGAAATATTTCTTATTCATTTTGCATCATACATTTTCTTATTTTTTAAATTAAGTGAATAATTAAGTGAATTCATTGATCTATTCTATATTTAAACTTCAATGTCTGATAATTTAATCTATTGACACCTTAGCTTGCAATTGTTAATGACAAAAGATTCTGTTTGGTTTTTTTTTGTTGTTTTTTTGTTTCACCATTTCTCCCTCTCTTTTTTGTCTGTCCCCTTCACTCTCTCCCTCCTCTCTCTCTCTCTCTGTCCCTGTAAAGCGAACAGAGCTGTTGTTTCAAAGGTCAGTCTCTGCGTATCTGTGTGTGATGGAGGTAGGCAGGCAGCTGTTCTCAATGAGTGACACGCAGACGCAGATGCAGCTGCAGACAGACCTGGCAGCCCTGCAGGAGGACTGGGAGCAATGCCAGTGCATGCTGGGAAAGAGAAAGACTCTCACATCTGACATCATAAAGGTAAGATGGATTGATTGGGTTTGAAATGGGACCTTTGATTGAACTAACTCTTGTTGATCGAACTAACTCTTGCTCTGTTTTATTGCTTAGTTCTGTTGTGTTTACAAGGTAAACTTATATGATAATGTCAGAAATATTTATCCTTATCCTTATATGGAAGGTCAAAGGTCACATGAGAAATCCATAAAGCTATGTGAGTGTGTTTGTTTGATCAGGCTTTTTTCTAAAACAGCATTCCCATGATCATGGAAAGTGGAAATATTAGGGAATTTTAAAATTGTGACTTCAAAACCTGGGAAAGTCATGGAAATGTCCAGGAAAAATTTATAGACAATTCATACATTTACAATTTTTTAATACTCAGGTGTGAAACATTTTAACATCTAGAAATGTATAACTGTGAGTAAAATCTTTTTTTTCTCTCTTCTTTTTGAAATCCTTATCCAGTAATCACAAACAAATAGAAAAGTATTTTCTAGATGTCAGATATCATTCCTATCTACTGTACATATCAGCATTTATGAGGGTAAAGTTTATATAACAAAACAGGCTACTGCAAAGTGAAATTCGTCCTTGGAATTTTTATGATTAGATAAGAAATAGCATGTTAGATAGGAAACAGCAGGTTATGGATTGTCAATCTTATGAACACCTGTTCAGAGCTGCTCCAGAGAACAGACACTATTAATTGTCTTTCCATGTATGGACACATCTGAAACTTCACCAGGAACAACTCTGCCATATACTCCCACTCTAGAATGATACATGACAACACCAAATGATGGATTGCATTTGTGTGTAGAATAAGGAGATTCTGTATTATGGTGGTTTTGTGCAGGAATGAGTCCAGCTGAGTTTGACCTACATTCCCTCTGATTCCACAGCTGGACTAATCCAGATCAGACCTTTGCACACACTAACACACAAACATACAAGCACATTCATTTTAATATCAGTGTTCCTGACCTGAAAAGTCTTCATGCAGATCTACCTGTCTTTCTGTCTATCTGTCTGTCTGTCTTTATTTTGTCGTTATATGTCTATTTGTCTGTTTCTCTGCTCCTCATCCATAGTTGACTTTGATTATAGTTTAGATAATATGAAGACACAGAAAACATAAGCTGTGTGTGTGTACTGGTATTCACTATGGTATGGGGACCAACAAGTCCCCACAAGTATAGTAATACCAGTAAATTTTGACCTTGTGGGGACATTTGACCTCCTTGGGACATTTTTTAGGTCCCCATTAGTAAACAAGCTTATAAATCATACAGAATGAAGTGTTTTGAAAATCTAAAAATGCAGAAAGTTTTGTGTGAAGGATAGGTTTAGGGGTAGGGTTAGAGTAAGGGGATAGAAAATATAGTTTGTACAGTAGAAAAACCATGGAATGTCCCCATAAAACATGGAAACCAGTGTGTGTGTGTGTGTTCATGAGTACACACACTTGTCATGTGCTAAAGGGTTTATAGTAAAGCCTGTCTAGGGATTTACAGCTCTCCCTGTCTGTCTCAGCCTTTCTGTCTCTCTCACAGTACATTGTCTGTCTTCATTTCTCATGCAACACCTTATAAAATGAATGCCAGCACACTGCAACATTTTGCCATATTCTCAGGAGTTTCTTCTGTGCAGTATGTGTTATTATAATGTTTTACTTATACTATATATGTGACGTGCACAGTATTAGCATTTAGATGAATGTGTGTTGTGATAACCCCACACTGGTGTGTCTTTGTGCATGCATGTGTGTTTTCATTGCCCCTAGTCGTGTCTTAACTTTTATTTGTCTCTGAGCTGAGGTTTAATGTAGTGCTCACTGACCTTCAACAGTGGATGTCTGGACACCTGTCCATATGTTTGTGTGTACAGATCTACCCTCACATAGCTATAAGCTCTCTGTGTTTTCTCTGCATTATTTTTGCTTTTCCTGACTAATGATAACTCTATCCCCATGTAAAAAGGCTTACAGATAAGATACAGATATCAAAAACATGCTAGAGCATTACAGCAGCTTCTATTCATATGTTTTTAAAATTATTTTGCAGAAATGGGAGACCTGTGAGACCAGACTAGCTGATCAGGCCCAGCGCCTGGAGGAGGTACGAGCCAGACTGAAGCAGATGATCCCAGATCAGCAGGAGGAGATGGAAGAGGAACGCCTCCTTGTGAAGGTACACTAACTCCAAGAGTGTGTGTCTGCTTTGTTCCACTTCATATACTGTTGACTGACTTATTACAGGAACAATACACCTGAAATATGTCCGGGGGTAAAGAATTTCTTAATTTGCAATATTTTTTTTATAAAAGAGCAAAGGAACGATAATAAAATACTGATAAATACTGTACTAAAACACACATCAACAGTTATGGTGTTTGGTAAAGCACCACACATAACAGCTTTTGTTTGGATGCATGACACTTTAGATTTCCCTTCCTCCTTGCTATAGGCTTATTCAGCTGTGATCCTCCTCCCTCCCTCTATCTCACTCTCTCTCTCTCCTGCCCTCCCCTTTTGTCCCGTGGGCTTTAATCTCGTTGGGCCAGAGGGTGAAAGAGAGATAGAGAGATTGCGTGAGTCAGAGCTGGGACGTGTGGCAGTGTTTTCTGTGAGTGTGTGTGACAGTGGTGTGGTATGTTATGCAGGAGGTTCAGGATTGTTTAGAGGACTGGGCCGTCAGTCTTTCCGAGCTCAGCACCATGAAGACGGACCTGTCCCAGTACATCCTCACCGATGATGTCCTCCTCCTGCAGGAGCAAGTGGACCATCTGCACTGCCAGTGGGAAGAGCTCTGCCTCAAAGTAAGACACACACAAATATGTTTACCTAGCAGACATACCAGAGACTTTTGTATTTTATGCTTTAGACATTTAGATGAACTAGGAGGAAACAGAGCAAATATAAATCCTACAGGAATCATGTGTCTAAACATTGACAGCTCTAACTCATAAACCATAATGTGTGAGAAGTTTAAGGAAATATTTAACAGTAAAAGATAATGAATGAATCTGTATTATTTTGTATAGTTTAAAGTGTAGATACTTAGCAACTTCTGCTTTTTAACACATCCAGATTTTAAAACACATATTTACCTACAGATATCTAAATGAAGACATGCAATTTTTGTTGTTTTCTAAAGTTAATTACTATTAACAAACCATTAACTATGACTTTTGCCTCAATAAACTCCTAATGTTTATTAATAGTTAGTAAGGTAGTTAAGGTAGTTAAGTTTAGGTATTGGGTAAGATTAGAGATGTAGAATATGTTCATGCAGAATATGTGCTTTATAAGTACTAATAAACAGCCAATATGTTAATAATAGGCATGCTAATAAGCAACTAGTTAATTGTGAGAATTGGTCTCTATACTAAAGTGTAACCAATGGATGTTTTGTTATATTTAACTTTTGAAGACAGTTTTGTTTCCAGCTACTGCTAAGTAAACCTACACACACAGACAACATGCTCAAAGGAATTCCATCTATTTTAAATACAATGTTAGCAGACCATCACTACCCAAGAAACAGATGTGAGGATTTGTTTGATGTTTTTTCATCAGTGCTCATTGATTCAGCTGGAGTCATTGTTCCTGTGAAGTTTCTTGATGTATGTTGTTTTGGTGACCATGTATTGATTTACTTTCTGAACCTGTGCATCACTCGTATTAAGGTCTCGCTGCTGTCTTTAATGAATATGGTGCAGGATCAGTCAGCTTGAGTCTCCTGGGGTCATGTTTTGGGGGTCTGGTGTGAGTTTTGGGGTGGGTGGGGGTCTTTTACACTGGAACGAGAGAGCAGATGGTAGAGAGTGAAGGACACAGAGAAAAGACACACAGAAGTGAATAGAAGCAGGAGTCTTTAGCTCTTTGTTTTGGAAATCACTCCCAGTGTGTGTCTGTCGCATGCCGGAGTGTGAGTGTGTGTCTGTTGAGGGTGTGTGGAGGTGTTGCCTGGTAACAGTGAAGTCCACATGTGGCAGCTGTTGAGTTAGTTTGGATTTTAAAACTTTCTAGTGATAAGGTTCATAAAAATGTTTTTGCTAGAGATCTTTAAACGCATATAAGTTTTGTTACGCCCTTTGTAACAAAACTGGATTACCCTGCTTTCCTGTAAACTTTAAGAGTATTCATGTTTTTATTTTCCCCATTATAAGCCTGTGTATAGTTTATGAGTCTCTTTTAAATTTATTAAATTAAATTCTGAGTTCACATAATTTGAGACGAATATTATTGATTGATTGTGTTAGGGTCACAAAACATAACTATATCTTACTGTAAGATCACAATGTACCCCTAAATCAAAACAAAATGCAAAAAAAGAAATAGTTTTGCATTAAAAAAAATAATTGACATTAATTGTAATTATAATTAAGTACCAGAAATTAAGTACCAGAAATTGTTGTTAGAACAACATGCCCATAATATTTATTTATTGTTTGTAATTCCCTGTATTCTCAGTGTTGATTCATTAGATTTCTATTACTGTGATACAGTATTTTTTACTGTAATACAGTAAAAATTGCTATTATACATTGTTTAAAAATTATGATACTGAGAATTGTGTGTACTCTTAATTGTCAGAATGTGAAAAACATATGTATTATGTTTTTCTTTTGATTTTGGTGAGAAATATTGTCTGCACACCTTTTTGACAGGTTTAGTGAGATTCCCTGTTGCACTCATGCTGTCATATCTCTTATGTATTTTCTCTCTCTCTCTCTCTCTCTGTAGGTGTCTCTGCGTAAACAGGAGATTGCTGATAGACTGAATGCCTGGATCATTTTCAATGAGAAGAATCGTGAGCTGTGTGAATGGCTGACACAGATGGAAAACAAGGTGGCACACAGTGCTGAGCTGAGCATCGAGGAGATGGTGGAGAAACTCAAGAAGGTGAGACAAAGGTCTTCGATCACCCAGCGTAAACCACCTCAGACACACTGTACTGTCTGATCCAGCATTTCACTGTATTTTGCCAAACCTCAATAGCAAAATGAATGTTTATTCCACATTCATTTGCTTGCTATATTTCCCTATTTCGCCAAATGTTGTAAGCAAACAAACAAGAGTATGATTCTGAAGATATTAATCATTATTATTTTACTTGCCCCCTTACTCTCAAATATTGACTCTCGTCAGGACTGTATGGAGGAAATCAACCTCTTCAGTGAGAATAAGACACATCTGAAACAGCTGGGAGAACAACTCATCACTGCTAGCAACAAGACCAAAGAGACAGAAATCAATGACAAGATCAAGGACATCAACGGCCGCTGGCAGCATCTGTTTGATCACATCGAGGCCAGGTAAGACCTTAGAGTAACCCTGAGCATGGTCATGGTCAAATACACTAAATCAGATGCAGTACATAATACTCCTTTATTATAAATACTGATAGAATGTGACCATAAAACTGTGATGCACAAGTAACTTTTAGAGCTTTTAAAAATCCAGCAAAGTTCTCAAGTGAACTGCTTGCAAATTACTTTGTAAGGCACAGCGATGTTAATCTGACCTTTGATTCAGTTGCTTTCAGTCACACTTTATTTAACAGACAGGAAGTGCAGTTTGTCACATTCAATGCACCGTAAACATCAGCTCCACCGAAACTGCAAGAGAGAGATTTAAATGTAAACGTGCACGTGGCATCAGTCCAGATGGGCGTATGGAGGGGATTGGTTTGGTTTGGTTTGATTGACAGCTCTTTGATTAGACAGATGGTGGCTGTAGCTTCATGATACATTGATGGCCGGCTTGTTGACTTCTTGTCTCCAAGTCAGCTTTTCTTTTCTGCGTTTTCTCTGGCCTTTGGTTCTGGATCTCTGGGACCATCATAAAGTACATTCATGTTCATGTTAAGGCAACATGCAGCAGAATTACCTATATCATGTTCCATATTAATTAAAGACATTGAGATTAGACCATATCTATCTTTTAACTGCACTCTTAAAAATAAAGGTTCCAAAAGAGGGTTTTCACAGTGATGCCATAGAAGAACAATTTTTGGTTCCCCAAAGAACCTTTCAGTGAACAGTTTTCAGGAAAAAAAGGGACAAAGTTCCATGGATTTTAAAAGTTCTTCTTGGAACCATTAATGTCAGCAAAGAACCTTCATTTTTAAGACTGTTAATTTCAAAATTCAAAATACAGCTGTAACATTGCGACAGTAAGCAGATCACCTGGTGGAATGTTGTTTAATATAATTGTGTTGCTTAAACAAGCCTCTTAAGAAAGGGTTTGGAGGTTATAAGGGAAAGAAGACGGTGACCTGTCGCACTCTTTACCTGTAGCTTCCTCTTGCCTCATAGCAGCAGATAAATTCACATATAGAGCTTTATATCTTCACATCTGCAGTCGAGCAAAAATCTCTGCGTTCACACTGACAGTAATTAAAATTCTGTAGGTAGCCGGGTCTCAAAAACTGGCAGCGTTATTTTGTTAGTAGCATGTTTACAAATTATGCCTTATTACAAACATTTCTATCATAGTTCCAAGCTGAGCAGATTCCTGAGCATCTGTAAGCGATTTGAATGTTAACTCTGGCTCTGTGCCACTAATGTCAAGGTTTTAGAGCTAACACTGGCTGTGCAGGTGCATGTAGACACTAAAAGTAGCTTTGTTTGTCTGCCTGTTTGTCGGTTCTCACCTTGAGCTGGAGCTTTACGCCTCGCAATATTCCTTCCCATCAACCACTGAGACTCCATGAGCACAAGTTTAACCAAAACATATGCAGTTAGCCGGTTGTTATCCAAAAATAAACACCTTCAGGATGATACAAGATCACCCTGTTAGTGATAATGATCCAACTGGCTATCCATTATATATTTTGTTGAACTATTTCTTTAAATTCAGTTTGTATACAAGAGAGTGTTTTAGTAATGGGTTGAGCCTGTGTCGATAATGCTGTTGAAGTCATTTGTTTTTTCTGTCTGAGGTCAAAGTTCACAAGCATGACTCCAGCATGCCTGGGCCTGTCTCAGCTAGTCGCTATGTTTGCATTGTCACTTTCAAGTGTTTAGAGATTATTTTTAATCTGTATTTAGACCATCTGAAGAGATATGTTAATATATTGTATACACTACCATTTGTAGTATTTACTAAGTTTGGGGTCAATAAGATTTATATTATTACAATATCAAATAAATGCTGTTCTTAAGCTCCAAATCAGCATATTAGATTTATTTCTGAAGCATCACGTGATACTGAAGACTGGAGTAATGATGCTGAAAAATTTTAATAAATTAAAATAGAAATTATTTTAATTAGAAGAAATTATTTTAAATTGTAATGTTTTACAATATTACTGTTTTTACTTTAACTTATAAATGCAGCCTTGGTGAGCATAAGAGACTTCTTTCAAAACCATTTAAAAAACCATCCCTGAAACTTTTGAATGGCAGTTTATATGTATATTTTTATGTGTGTCACTCACACAACTTGCAAATGGGAGTGTGCGATTGAGACAAGTCTCTAAGCAGGATTACAGAAGTTGACACAGACATGCCCGACGCTTTTGTCAGCTAAAATCACAGCAGAGTTCACCCTCACAGCATCTGCACACGCGGCAGCTGCTGTCTGCTAGCACGGGCCTTTGTGTCCACTCGCTGTCCCATAAGTCTTCTGTCTACACTTATTGTGTCTCTCGGCCTATCAGCATCAAAGCTCTGTCCTTCTGCTCTTCTGCTATTTGCTGAGTGATGGCAGCCATTGTATTATTGAACCCTTGGTGTCTTACAAAACCCTGCTCACTATTGCTGGACAAAGGGCCAACATGGGACAGATGTTATGTTGAAAACACCCCCGCTGAACACACACATAAACGATCTTAAATATTCCTATTCAGGAAAGTTCATTAAAACTCTCAACTCACTGTTTTAAGGACTCCTTTGTGGGATGTTGACCAAAGTGCTTGAATGAGGAAATTTGTTTTCCAGTTTCCACACAGACGTTTAGACTCCTGTAGATGGAAGTGTTTCTACTGCAACAGGTTTGCCGTAAGCTTATTTTAGGGTGTGTGATAGCATTGCCTGTTTGTGTGTGTGGTTTTGTGTGTCTCCTCACAAACAAGATTACACATTTTAGCAATCTTTATCCACCGTGACTTTCATCCTGAATGGATATCCATACTGACTAACTGTGAAGTGGAACAATTGAATTAAACCCTTCAGAGAGCTGAAGTGTGCTCTGAATCTTCCCAACACCCGTGAATTACTCTCTTCTAAAGACTGAAAAACTTTGACAAGCAGCTCTGCCTATGTAAGGCCCACCAACGTGGTTCCCTGTGGCCCAGATTTATCAACTCATTTAGCTGAACTGCTTGAAATTAAGCATGTCGGAGAAGTTTGAATCAATCATTACAAAGTAACTCTATTTTAATATGAGTGGCCTGTGCAAAACATGTTGCAAAGATGCAAGAAGTGTCCCAAGTGATGCATTATATGCTACATACTTATACCTTGCATTGTATAGCTAGTGTATGAATTTTATGTTATTTTGTCCTCCAGTATCAGATTCTGACAGCCCCTCTCTTTCTACTTTGTAATGACAGCTGTTGAGTGTGTGAAGTGTCCATCATTCCACACTTCATTTTTCTTTCTCAGTTACAGTGCCCTCCATAAGTATTGGAACAGTAAAGACAAAATTGCTTTGTTGGCTGTAGAGTCAAGACATTTGCAAATATGATTAAAAGATGAATATGAGACAGAACTACAGAATGTCACGTTTTATTATTAGCCGTTTCAACACATACATGTTTTACCAAATAAAAAGAACAGCACTTTTAGAGCTCATCCCACTCATTGATGTGAGCGTAAGTATTGGGACAGTTGAACATAAGGCAGATATAAAATATTAAAAGCTATTATTTAGTTGCAGATCCCTTGCGCACAATCACAGCAGTGAGTCTGTGACCCATAGACATCACCAGACTCTTTGAAATACTTTTCCCAGCCTTTAATGCAGCCAGTTCCAATTGTTGCTTGTTTTGGGGAGTTTCTGCCTTTACTCTCCTCTTCAGCTGGTGAAATTCATGTTCAATTGGATTTAAATCTGGAGATTGACTTGGGCAATCTAAGACTTTCCATTTCTCTGTATACTTGGGATCTTTTGCAATTCCCTTTTTTTCTCCACATTTTTGCATTCCCATCACTTAGATAAAGGTTCATCTTTGTCTCATCGGTCCATAAATACAGTTCCAAAACTCTTCTGGCTCACCTTTGTGCTTTTTTGCAAACTCTAATCTTGCCTTTCTATTTTTGGTGCTGGTCAGAGGTTTGCATCTTGCTGTGTAGCATCTGTAATTCTGTGTCAAAGTCTCCTGAGGACAGTAGATTGTCAGAGCTTCACCCCAGCTTTCTGGAAGTTGTTGGTGATTTCACAGACACGTCTTTTAGAGTTTGTTTTCACAGCTTTTATGATTTGTCTGTCATCAACTACTGTTGTTTTCTCAGCCGATCAGGTCTTTGTAGGTTGCTGGTGTCGCTGGTGGTTTCCAAACTCTTGATTTCTCCATGCCCTTTGTTTTTTCTATAGCTCTAATTGACTTCCTCTTTTCTTTTAGCATCCAAATTGCTTGCTTTTCTCTCAAAGTCAGCTCCCTCATCTTCATCCTGGTTTGTGTGTGTCATCATCGAATGCAAAATTCAGAATGCAGAAGTAATGGATATAGCTGATACAACACATTCCCTGCTTTTAATATCTGAAGAATGAATGCAACAGGACACAGCTGATCACTTAGAAAGACCTGTGAGGCAACTGTTCCAATACTTATGCTCACATCAGATAGGAGGATGAAACTCTAAAAGTGCTGAACTTCTTAGCTGGTAAAACATCTATGTGTTGAATCACCCAATAATAAAATGTGACATTCTGTAGTTTTGTCTCATATTCATCTTTTAATCATATTTGTAAATGTATTGACTCCACAGCCAACAGAGCAATTTTGTCTTTTCTGTTCCAATACTTATGGAGGGCACTGTAAGTGCATCATCCGGGATATTTGAAGTGCAATTTTACTTATCGGAATTTTTACTGCTACTTTATTGCTACTGTGTGCAGTTGTTCTGAGTGTTTTTAGCATGTTGCTAACTTGCTAGTATAGCTAGGGTGTTCTGTGTTGAAGATGTGTCTATGTGTTGTTTCTATGTGTTGCCTTGATCATTAATGAAGTCCTCCCACCTGTTGCTTAGAGAAATTGCACAGTGTTCTTCTGGGATTAATTATCTGTTCAGAATAGGTTTGGATTTAATTAGCTTTAGCCCATAGAACATAATCTCAGACCACAGAGGACTAACTTACAACACGTTGAAGTCCTTGTTTGAACTCTCATGCACTCAAAGACAAACATATACATTCTTGTGATGTATTTTCTTACAGTGTTTTCTTAACTGTAGTTAGGCAAGATTCATTTGTGAAAGAAAATGACTTTCAAAAGTGCATGATGCTTTCTAACCTGCTCAGGTAATTTTGCCACACACTAGTTTTGAACATTCAGGCTCACCCTGTACACCCATAATGCCACATACAGCAGTCCCAAAAGGTATTTGGACACTAAAGCCACAATTACCAAGCTACATCTGCTATTTTTGTTTCTGGTCCACTATTTATTCTTGTTTGTTTGCCTGGTTTCAGCTGGTTAATTACAAACAGGCCAAAAAGTCTAAATATTATTTATCTAAAGTCTTGCAGTATATCTACTGATTTACCATTTCAAGCCATCTAAATTTGTGGTTTGAAACAAATGTGACCCGGTTTCATAAATTGTAAATAATGGAATGACATTCACTAAGCTAAACTACAACACTGGCTTTAATGCTGCTTTGATAAATAAGACTGATAAAAGCTGGTGTACATGTGCATACATATTTACACCTACTCATATTCATGTTTCTGCATTTAATATTCTAATGGCAATTGGCACATGGCATCTGGTTCACACTTTTACTTGAACGATGTTGTCTTAAACGTCTCCTTAAAGGTAACTACTGAAATTGAGAATGTAAGGGATTCGTTAAAATAACCAAAGCTTTTTATTTAACTTTTGATACATAAATATGATTTGGTTGCCTTTGTGTGTTACCTACAATCAGTGTTAGGGGAAGTTACTTTTAAAAGTAATGCATTACAATATTGCATTACTTCATAAAACAGTAACTAATTGTGTTACTTAGTCACTTTTTATGGAATGCAATACATTACTTTTACGTAACGTTTTCTCATCTGGGCTGGGCTTGCTTATTTATTTTTAATAATAAAAAACCCAAAAGTTGTATTTTTGGGAGCAACTGTAAAGGCCCTTTCACACCAAAAGTGAATTTAATAAGCCTCAGGCTGAAGAAAGTGCCTCTGCACCTCACTTCCAATTTCTCTCAACATGGAGACAGGTGAGGTGTTACTTTACTAGTTACTTGAAAAAAGAAATCTGATTACGTAACTCGCATTACTTGTAATGCATTACCCCCAACACTGCCTGCAATCACGCTTGCTACATTAATGACTCAAGACAATTTTGCTTTACATTTAATACTCAGATTTGACATCAAATAGTCATAATACAAGGCAAAACACTCTCCAAAAGATTCCTGTAACAGATCTGCTCATGCCAAAATGCTGTCTGTGTGATCCTAAATATTTAAAACTACTGGCTATAGCCTATTTGTAATGCATTTGAAGAAAGTGATGGGAACATGGAGTATGCTCACCATCTCCACTGTAAGCGACGCATCTCTTGGTCATTCAGTGAGGGGGGGTGAATATGAGAGAGGGACAGGAGGGTGGGAGTCATGTATACAGCAGCTCACGGTCTGTGAGAAGAGCGTGTGTGAGATTAACCACAGCCATTAAGACAGACATGCTAACGCTAACAAGAGAGAGCCATGGAGCCTCACCAGTCTGCGAGTAAGTGTTTGGTAATTGCACACACAGGGCTTTCATGTAAGCGTGCATGTTTTGTGAGAGGGGGATGGGCAGTGCTTTTGTCAGTGTGTGTTCTGTGGCTAACACTAGCCTCAGTGCAGGACTGATCAGATTCTGCTTTGCATGGAAACACACTTGTTTCTAGGGAGGACGTGCATGCTGGTGATGTGCAGATGGTGCATGTTCTCAATTCTAAACAGATATGCACCAAAAACAGGCTGCAAAGAAAATGCAAGATGCATGCATCTGGAATCATGCATCATGCATCATACATTACTGATGCTTTATTTATAAAGTAAATCTTTCCCAATCTTGCCATGTTTTAAGGCTTTTATGTTCATACTGATGTGATACACCAAGGACATTTTGTCTCATTGCACCAAATATTTTGAGTGACTGCATGCATCTGTTATTTTATTTAAGTGTGTTTTTCCTTCATTTTGCATGTAATGAATGCAAATATCGCTTATATTTGTCAGTAAGAATATACCCTCTGATACCAACACCAAACGCTTCAATGCATTTCTGTCACATACAGTTGAGTTGTTGTGTGATGTCACTTCTTCCACATCAGCACTCCGGTTTGTTCTGGTCAGGCCTCCATTGGTAATGTCACATGACTATGAAGGAATGCCCCCATCCTCTTAGTCAAATGAAGTCACTCTTAGAGTGTTGTGAAAGCCATCTACATGCTCAGATATTCCTAACACTGAGTGTTCTGGTCTGGGTTGAAAAGAGTGCAACAGACGGACCAGACGTGGGTCACTGCACACTCAAACTAATAAAAAGCCTTTTGTCCTGCGTTGTGTCTTTGTAAACCTCAGCTGGCAGGCTTGCTGTATTGGAATGACACTAGGTCAAGGAATGTTTGCTTTTTATGTGAACTGTTCATCATGCACCACACAGAACAAAACTCATAATACTCATAATAAAGAATCCATTTCTATATCCATATCTTCTAGGTTTTTGAAGTAAAAATCCCATTCATTGTCTCCATAGGAAAATTGTTTTTTAGCGATAACTTATAAACCTCAAAAGACAGACAATGTTTTGGTAAAGCCGTGTTTCATATCAACAATATTTCAACTTGTTTTTTTTAATATTCTTTTTTAACTGCAGAAATTGCTATAGCAACGACTTTTTAAACCCCTATGGGGGAAATGAATGGGAAAAAGGATGCTAAAAAAGTGGACAGACACTGTTGCACTCTATTGAAGAAATGATGACTGTGATTGACTACCATTTTACAGGAAAGCAAATGTCCAACCAATCAAAACTCGTAACTACTGTTAAATGATACGCAAAAGTTATGATACACAAAATACTTGTGTTCGAGCTTAACTTATGGTGCTTTCTCAATCCTGTTCCTCTCTCCCCTCTTATTGCTTCCTGTCTCCCCTTACACTGTTCTAGTGAATACCAGCAAAACCATTAAAGATACTGACAGACTAACTTATTGTATTTCAGGGTGCGGAAGCTGAAGGAGACGCTGGTGACAGTGCAGCAGCTGGATAAGAACATGAGTAATCTCCGTACCTGGCTTTCCCGCGTTGAGGGTGAGCTGGCCAAACCCATCCTCTACAGTGTCTGCAACAGTGATGAGATACAGCGCAAACTAGCAGAGCATCAGGTAATCTGTGCATTCATTAACAATGCCACAATAACTACATGAAACTGTTTCAAGTACTTATTTTATGTCTTCAAAAAGCACACTGCATTATCTGACCGATTTATCTAAGCACCGATGCTTTATATAGTGAATATAGGTAAAGAGGGCCACTAAAGTCTATTCATCTTTACCATTAAGTGCATATTCCTCCATTATTATATAAAAATGAACATGAAGTTTCTCCTAATGTGGGATGACGTTGATGTAGCCTTTTGCATTATTTTGATGTCTTGGCAATTTCATCTTTCTTAGATGACTGGAAGTTTGTTGAGTTTTTTTGTATGTTAATCTTAAGGCCCATTGACACCATGAATTATAAAGATAATATTAGCATCCACACACTAACATTAACACACAATAACACTGTTTATTATAAGTACTTCCTGCAGTTTTGCCATTTTAAATGCTTGAGCTCTTTAAAGCAGGATGGATTCTGATTGGCTTTTTATTGTTTATCAGCTGGAAAAAATCTTAGAATGTCTTTGTTGTTCTCCACTAGGGCTTGCAGAGAGACATTGAACAGCACACAGAGGGTGTAGCGTCTGTTTTGACCCTGTGTGACGTTTTGCTGCATGATGTGGATGCTTGCGGCAGCGATGGAGAGAACGACTCCATTCAGCAGACCACACTCAGCCTGGACCGCCGCTGGAGGAACATATGTGCCATGTCAATGGAGAGGAGAATGAGGTCAATACAAACACCCAAATCAGTTTGTTTGGTTGCATAATGTCACTCATTAGTTTTTTTTTCTCTGACCACTGTACTCTATACTGTCCCCTGCAGGATCGAGGAGACATGGCGTCTATGGTGCAAGTTCCAGGATGACTATTCACGCTTTGAAGAGTGGCTGAACACGGCAGAACGTACAGCAGCCAACCCTGCCACAAAAGACGTACTCTACACCTGTGCTAAAGAGGAACTCAAAAAGTTTGAGGTCTGATTCTGAATTTTTTTTCACTAATAGTAGCCTGTTCATCATCTGAGTAATAGCACCAGAACTCTCATACCGATTAAAATAATACTGATATACACTCTTAAGAATAAATTTTCCAAAAGAGGGTTTTCACTGTGATGCCATAGAAGAACCATTTTTGGTTCCCCAAAGAACATTTCAGTGAACAGTTCTTTAAAAAAACATGTTTTAATTAGTGTAAGGAACATTTTATTAATCTAATGAACCTTTTTAAAGTATAAAGAACCTTTTGTGCAGTGGAAAAGTTCCATGGACGTTAAAGGTTTCTCATGGAACTATAGATGGCAATAAATAACCTATTTTTAAGAGTGTAGTGGCTTTCACATTTGTGATTGTCTAGACGTAATCTACTGGACTATTAACACTGTTTTTAAACATGCACACACACAGGCATTTCAGCGCCAGGTCCATGAGCGCCTGACACAGCTGGAGCTGGTGAACAAACAATATCGACGTCTGGCACGAGAGAACCGGACAGACAGGGCCAGTAAGCTGAAGTTGATGGTGAACGAGGGAAACCAGCGCTGGGATATGTTACAGAAGAGAGTGGCCACTGTGCTCCGCAGGTTAAAGGTCAGACTTGAGCCATACTCTACAGTTCAAAAAACAAAATAAATAAATAATATATATATATATATATATATATATTAGGGGTGTAACGGTTCATAAAATTCATGGTTCAGTTCGATATGACACAGTGGTGTCAGGGTTCGGTACGTTTTCGATACAGGGGGGCGGGGCAATTGGTTACATCGCAATGTTGGAAATATTTCTGTTTTAAACCATGAAGGCGAGCCAATGGATATCACACAAGCATGCGTTTGCACCAGGGTTTGCACACATGCAAACTTTGCACAAGATTTATGCCGGTGAACGTCTTAATCTCAGTCAATTCACTATAAGCAGAAAGTGAAAGTAAAAACGGAATGACGGAGTAATGACGGAGCTTTCGGCATCTGACGCCACTTATCCTCTCAGAGACGACGAGAGAATCTACTTCAACATATGCTTATAACGTTATAGCTATTTATTTCCTTTATATTTCTCTTGTGGCCCGTACATAAGACTGAAAATTTTGCTTTGCCATCACAGAAATAAATTACGTTAAAAAATATTAAAATAGAAAATTGTTAGTACAATAGTTATTTTAAATTGTGATAATTTTTCAATTCATTACTGTTTTTACTATGATAAAATACATGCATACTTGGTGAGCATAAGGGACTTATGTAAAACATTAAAAATATTACCAACCCCATAGTTCTGAACAGTACTTTTTATTATATATTAAATTCTCAAATACTGACTGGTTTGGAAATGGCACCTAATAAATCCAGAAACCTGTAAAAATGTTAAAATTAATTGCATCTCTGACCCTCAATTCTTCGTTTCCATGATAACAAAGTACTGTATACCTTTTCTGGGCAAACCTCAATTTTCTAAAATGTTACTGAACTCTAAATGCTTCTCCTCTGTGCAGCACTTCACATCTCAGCGTGAAGATTTTGAAGGAACGCGGGAGGGGATTCTGGTCTGGCTGACTGAAATGGACCTTCAGCTCACCAACGTGGAGCATTTTTCAGAGAGCGATATCCATGAAAAAATGCGTCAACTAAACGTCAGTACACTGTGATCTTATGTAAAAATTTCTATTGTAACTATTAAAGGTTTAAAAAGGTTGAATTAGTCTGGTCTCACAGTCAGAATGAAAAATAATTTGTGATTTGACTTCCTGCAGGCCTTTCAGCAGGAGATCACTCTAAACACAAATAAGATCGATACTCTGATCGTATTTGGAGAGAACCTGATCCAGAAGAGTGCTCCGCTGGACGCCGTACTCATTGAAGATGAACTAGAGGAGCTGCACTCATACTGCCAGGAAGTGTTTGGCAGAGTCGCCCGTTTCCACCACCGTCTTATCAGCAGACGCCCGGTCAGTTTGAAAAGATTTATCTCAGAAACACTGAACAATACTCTCATGACTGAGTACTAACTTTAACCTATCCCACTCTTTTCTTCTCATAGGTGCTTGAGGAGGACCGAGAGTTCTCAGACAGAGACACAGATCCGGCGGACTCGGCTGATTTCAGTGGGGTCTGGGAGAGGGAAAGGGAGGAAGAGGAGGCTGCGATGAGCTCTGATGTTTCTCTGACGGTACGTCAGGCTGTATCCCAGCTGTTACCACCTGCTCTGGAGCGCTCGGGGCGTGAGACGCCCATCAGTGTGGATTCTATCCCGCTCGAGTGGGACCACACCGTCGATGTGGGAGGATCTTCATCTCCAGAGGATGATGAGGAGTTGACGTTCTACAGCGCTCTATCAGGTAATTCTTTACAGACTGTTCTCTGCAGCTCTATTAAAGCGTATCTAGATCTGTCTGTCTGCTATAAGTTGCTCTGTTATTGTTTCTAGATTTTTCTCTGTTTGCTATATGCTGCCCTATTAGGGTCTATCTAGATTTCTTTGTCTCTATCCTTGTCTGTGTATCTTTTTTAGGCGCTTGTTTAAAGAGAATCTAGATCTCTGTCATTGGACGCTCTATTTGAGTGTTTTAGATGTCCTTGTCTGTCATCCAATGCTTTATTAGTGTGTGTGTATATATATATATATATATATATATATATATATATATATATATATGCACTAGTAATCTGTAATACTGTAGATCTAGATCTCTTTATCTATTATACGAGTCATTCAACAATTTAGGGTACATTTCATGTCCATTGATAATCATTTAATTTTGCCTAACAAATGTCTTAGCAAAAATCATATTTTATTGCTTGAAATGGCCCATAAATTATAGTTTTTGCAGTGTTCGTTATTGTGTGATCGGTCTCGAGTTCAAAATAATGAATAAAAGAAAGTTTAAAGTCAACATTATTTATATTAAATTTATTTCTAAAATCTAAATTATTCAGAAAAAAGTTTTTAAATTGTTTAGATTTAATTTTTTTGAATTAAGAAAATATTTGTATGCTTATGTTGTGTCAGCTTTTGCTTCCATCAACTTGCTAGTAAATTTCACAAACAATTGCAAAGAAATGGCAAATAGCACATTGAAATAAATTAATAGTAAATAAAATAAAGTATAAAAAACTAGAAAAAAATACATATACATGCATATTTTCAGGATTACAAAAAATAGATTTTTTTTTTTTTTTTTGGTAAAACTCCAATAATCTTTATTTACAACTTTTGTTTTATTTACTTTATTTGTATTTTTTTACATTGTTATATTAAAATGGTGTTATTAATAATTAAGCTTGGCAGCTAGAAGAAATATATAAACAACCCAATAGTCGTTCTGTTGATAAAGCATTGGGTGGCACTTTACAATAAGGTTCCATTTGTTAACTATATTTAATGCATTAACTAACATTCACTAACAATGAGCAATACATTTGTAACAGTATTTATTAATCCTTGTTACCATAAGTTAATAAAAATACAGCTGTTCATTGTTAGTCTATGTTAACTCAGGTTCATTAAATAACATTAATAGATACAACTTTTGATTTGAATAACTTTTGATTTTGTTGCTGTGAAATGTACCCAAATTATTGAATGATCCATATGATGAATTAGATTAGGTTATCTAAAGCTCTGTTATTCACTGCTCTAGTAGTGTATCTGCTGTACATCTTCCTGTTGTCTGCCGCTTTTTTATACTGTACCTAGACTTCTCTGTCTGTTATTTGATGCTCTGAGTGTATCTAGATCTCTCTGTCTGTTATATGACTCTCTATTAGTCTAGATTATTCTGTCTGTTATCTGTCTGTTATAGTGTCTCTAGATCACTGTCTGTCTGCCGCTCTTCTGTTGCAGATGTAGAAGTCACTGAGAGCTCTCAGTCATTTATTAAAGCTACAGCTAAAGCTCTGAAGGCTGTGTCCGGTAGGCATCAGCCTGCTGCATGCTGTCAGTACTGTCACTGCACATTACATGTGTGCTTTAGCATATGTTTCCTTCATTCATCTATAAATATAACAGACATTTTATGCTTTGTGCTCACTGCCTGGCTGGTTAACAACTTAACCAACTTTAACCTCTCTCAAACAGCTGCCCATGTTCATGAAATCCCATGATGCTTGTTTTTATGTTTACCAAAAATCATTTTCTGTATGTGTTGCAGTACGTTCAAACAGATGTTTTTCATAATGCACATCGTTTTCGCGACCAATCGCATCTTTATTCTTTTTTTGTTTCTGTAGCATGCTGTGCATGCTGAGTGATGACTTCCTGCATGCTTGTTTGAAGTGATATTAGGAGTTAAAATATCTCTTTCTGTCTTTCGCTTAGGAGGAAGGTCAATGATGGAGACGTGGCACTCTCCTGATGCACCAGACAGGAAGCGAGCGAACAGAGAGATCATACGCAGTCTCACATCTTCACCCACTGACACCAGCGCTCAATATCACCCACAGGCCTATGTGAGTCCTTACATATGCATCACACTCACTAAACACACATTAACATTGGCGCACACATATAAACACATTTTGTTTTGTATTTCCTCTTCAGGATAAACTCATGTCTGAGTGTGCTGGCAGTATAGACAGTATAAAGCGAGTGAAACTGATTCTGAGCGAGGAAGAACAACTGGACGATCAGGGTTTGACAGTCCTCTCCACAGCAGATAAGACAGGTACTGCTATTTGTAATACTTTACAGACATGTTCGTACATCAGTTGAGTTTCAGTGATGTCTTACTCTTGCCCTGTGATCTGTGGCCTCAGGTGTGATCGAGCGATGGGAGCTTCTGCAGGTGCAGTCGTGCAGCGTGCCGCAGGATCTTCAGCAGTGGCACAAACTCAACTCTGACCTCACTGATGTCATGGCATGGCTGGACGCTGTGATGCCTGAGCTAGAGAAACTTCAAAATCTAGAGCCAAAAATCACCATCAGAGACATGGAGAACAATATCCATAAACTAAAGGTACTGAGTGATAGAATTGGACACAAACAATAAGCCACCTAATCCTGAAAAAATGTGTCATGGTAACCACAAAAATATTAAGCAGAACAACTGTTTTTTAATATTCATAATAATAAAAAATGTTCTTTGGTTATAAAATCAGTATATCAGAATGATTTGTAAAGGATCATGTGACACTGAAGACTGGAGTAATGGCTGTTGAAAATTCAGCTTTGACATCATATAAAAATATATTAAAATAAAAACAGATTTTTTTATTATTGTTTTATAAATTTGATTTTTATTTATTTTTTATTATTTTTATAAATTTTTCACAATATTATTGTTTTTACTTTATTCTTAGTCAAATAAATGCAGCTTTGGGGCCAGATTTACAAACAGCTTGCTCCAGCACAAACCGTCTTTTGGCGTTAGGATTTACGAAATACGCGCAGTGAAGAATTAGCCCTGAAAAGGCATGAACACAGTTGCACCTGACCTTATTGAATATGCATTGGTAGGAGATCCCTTGCAGACGCACAATTTATGGGAGGAGAGTATTAAAATGAATCATGCAACACGATTTACTAACGTTTGTGCTCGTCAAATTACTGGTATTTGCACCATTATTTAACACCCAAAAAAGGCATGTCTTAAAGCAGGCACTAATTTGCGCTGCTCTTGGTAGATTGCGCTGGTCATTATGGAAATGATCTGGCTGCGTCTGTGTTCTTTAATGTGTGCATTGTCAGTAAATCACATGCAGAATTTTTATGGAATTGCACTCTAATGCTAATTTGCCCTGTTTAGTAAATCAGGCCCTTGGTGAGCATAAAAGACTTCTTTCAAACTTTTGAATGGTAGTGTGTATTATTTAGGCATACTGTATAGGTTCATTTTGTCACTTTGTTCTTTCATAAGGACATGCAAAGGACTTTCAACGGCTACAAATCGGTGATGATTGGTGTTAATCTCAGTGGGCGGGGCTTCCAGCATGGAGACAGCACCGAACTACGAGAACTGCGTGAGAATCTGCAGTCAGCCAATCAGAAATGGGCGCAGGCCTGTGCGGCCCTGGACAGCTGGGAACACCGACTGCATCAAGCACTCATGGAGTGTCAGGTGAGGAAAAACAAGCTTGAAAAGTGACACTGATACCAGATTTCAGACAATACAGCAAATTACCATGAGTGATTTTTGTTTTGTTTTGCAACTGCAACACAACATGCATTTAGTAAGCTCATGTCTCTGCATCTTCACGTTTGCACTTGTTACTTTTTCTGTTAGTGCGATCTCGGGATACAAAACCATAAAACCACAAAGAGTTTTTTTTAGTTATTTGTCAAAAAAGGTTTCAGAAATGCTGGGTACATGTTGTTCTTAAAGCTACAGCATACCGTGACAGAGTTGTATCAAATGTAATTAAAATGTAAATATCATTTAATTTGAAAAAAGCCTGGGGGGTGGTTGGGCAAATTATTGGCCATTTTTTCCTGTAAATTCAATTAGAGCTTTTGTAAAGCAAACAAACAAGCACCATGTAACAAAGACCTGTGAGATTCATCTGTTTATTCTGTTTTCTTTTTTCACAGGAGTTTCACGAGACTCTTCACTCTCTGCTGCTGTGGTTAGCTAAAGCAGAAAGCCAGCGCTACATGGTCAACATTCATGACCAAAACACAGACCTCAACATCCTGCAAGAGCATCGAGACACGCTCAAGGTAGAATAGTGTGCTTGTGTGCTGTTATTGCACAGTATCTAATAATGTCCCCACAAAAATAATGAAATTTGATGAAAAAATGATTAACTGTGGGACAAAATTTCCATGATTCATATCTTAATATATGGGTTAAATCCATTTTAATAATAGCAATAACTATTAAGTTAATGAAGTTGTTGTCTATGCATAATAGGCTGTTCAGCAGGACTTACAGTCTCGTGAGAGGGAGGTGCACTGCCTCCAGGAGATCTCCTCACAGATCCTGCTACAGGACCAGGGAGAAGACACTCTGGAGGCCAAAGAGAAGGTTCACGTCATCAGCAACAAGTTACGACTGTTGATCAGACAGATTGCACACGACCTGCATTTGCTGCAAAGCAGACTAGTACGTTTCATTCAGTCTCACACACACACAAGCACAAACATTCTCTGCAATCCAAGCGGGTTTCACTCTCACACACTGATGTTTTGATCCCTTCTGTTCTGTTCCAGGACTCATCGGGTCCAAATGTGGGCTGGACAGCATCAACACAACACCAGGTACAGAATCAATCTCTATTAACGCTCAGTTCAGACTGGAAATGACAAAGCTCTGTCTTGGTGAAATAAATTGGTGCTATTTACAGAGATTTAGAGTACTATTATAATGAATTAAATTTGGTATAATGCATTTTTATTGTGAAATGAAGTAAAATGATTACAGCCGTAGGTCATCATAATATAGATTTTGTCTTCTAATGCTGCTCTTGGGGAGTTTGGTTTTGAAAGTGACAGTAAATGAGGGTTTTTTAAGAATCTCTAGTCTGTGTTTATCATGATTACTAGGTGGTAACAAACACAAGTCATTTTCTTCTCTCTTTAGGAAGCCGCAGGAGTTCAGGCTGTTACACGGGGATCTCCCACGAGTGTCAGGTAAACACTGATTGTATTATTGTGTCTGTGTTCAGTCGTGTGATTTTGTGACCTTGTATGACCTTGCTAAAGTTGATGTCTTCGGGTACTCTCCTCACACTCTCTAATTCTTCTCACTTTCACACATCTGCTCCACTTTCACCTCTCGAAAGATTCAACATGTACTTTATGCTGACTTTCACAACCCACAAAGTAAAGAAATAACTCACATTTTAAAGATAAAGTTGTATTATGCATAGTTGATAAATAACATGTTAATGAATTTTTTTAAAGCAACGTCATTTTAGGTTAAAGGTTCAAAAGTTTGGGCTCAGTAAGATTTTAATTCTTTTAATCACCAAAGATGCATTAAATTGATCAAAATTGACAGTAAAGACATTTATAATGTTAAAAGATTTGTATTTAAAAACTTTCTTTCAAACTTTCTGTTCATCAAAGGGCCTTCGGGAAAAAAATGTATCACGTTTTCCACAAAAGTATTAAGTTTGGGGTCAATAAGATTTTATAATGTTCTTATGTTTACCAAAGCTACATTTATTTGATCAAAGATACAGTAAAAAGTAATAATGTGAAATATTATTACAATTTAAAATATTGGTTTGTACTATTGTAATATAATTTAAAACATAATTTATTGAATTTTCTGCAGCCATTACTGCAGTCTTCAGTGTCACATGATCCTTCAGAAATAATTTTAATATGCTGATTTGGTGCTCAAGAAAAAATTATTAATCGTAAAAATGCATGCATGCTAATAAGCAACTAGTTAAGAGACCCTAAAATAAAGTGTTACCCACTTTAGTATAGAGACCAGTTCTCACTATTAACTAGTTGCTTGTTAGCATGCCTATTATCAACATATTGGCTGTTTATTAGTACTTTATAAAGCACATATTCTGCATGACCATATTCTACATCCCTACTCCTACCCAATACCTAAACTTAACAACTACCCTACTAAATATTAATAAGCAGAAAATGAGGAGTTTACTGAGGCAGAAGTCATAGTTTGTTAATAGCGAGAATTGGACCTTAAAATAAAGTGACCAAAAACCTTCGGCTTAATATTTTTGTGGAAACCATGATAGATTTTGTTCAGGCTTCTTTGATGAATAAAAAGTTAAAAAGAGTTGTAACAATGTAAGTCTTTACTCTCACTTTTGATCAATTTAATGCATCCTTGCAGAATATGTTTATCTAAAAAATATTACTGAACCTAAACTTTTTAGCAGTAGTGTAAACAGTTTTAACTGTCTAACAATAACTGTCAAACTGTCTTTTCTTCAGGGCTGACAAGTCTGATTCGTCCCCAGCGAGGCCGTTCTTGTATCGTGTCCTACGAGCGGCTTTCCCCCTCCACATCCTCTTCCTGCTGCTGCTGGTTGTGGCGTGTCTGGTGCCTCTCTCAGAGGACGACTACAGCTGCACTCTCTCCAACAACTTCGCCCGATCCTTTTACCCCATGCTCCTCTACACCAACGGACCCCCACCCACATGAAAATGACCACACGTACACTTCACTAACACAAGGCCACAGCTCAATCAGTAGAGGAAATGGGATGTAGTCCAAGCCTCCCGGTTTACTCTGCTGTAGCAGATCCTGTAGCTCTGTTTAATCTAAGTGAAAGCCCTTGTGTTTGGGATTCAACAGATTTTCCTGCAACAATCAAATCTTGTTCCTGAATCCAAGGTCTGTTGAACATGGAGAGAGATTTTTCTGAAGCAATCCAAAAGAACCTTTCCTCATGATGTATATTTGTATTTTTAGAAAACAGCAAGGACTCCTCATCAAGGTGCACTCATTTTCTAACTGTAAAGGATGTAGCAGCACATTCATTGAAACACTGAAATACTCCTTCACACAAATGTATTTATTTTTGAAATATAAATGCCACAATTTAACCTGTAGCTCGGCCTGTATTTTTTAACTAGAAGCCCTGTTTATATGTCTGAGTGACGGGACTTGCTTGAATATCAGTTATGTTCATACAGTCTTGTTTCTAGGAGTCAATGTAAAATGACTTGCAATGATGAATATATTTTATTTGTAGTTCTCTTAGTTGCCATTTTCTTGGTCAAAGCCATGGAGGAGAGAGACAGAGAGGCATCAGGGTGTGTGCAAATGCTGTTTAATTTATTCAGCCTAAAGTTTGGTGGCTGTGTTGTTTTCATGTGTGTGTGAATATTGTAAAACTACTGAAATTATTTAATTATAATTGGTAAATGATCTCAGTGGAGATATAAATTATATCTGATTATGTTTTATAGTTTATAGCTAGAATTATTCTGGCAGGAAAATCTGGTGTCCAGATGTGTTTGTGTCTGGTGTCTCATAGAAACACATTTCAAAAGTATCCACATGACCGTATGTGGATTTTAATTTTTTTTTTTAACCTACAGAAAGTCTGGTGAAAAAGCCATTAGTCACTCTTTCACTCATACTAACTGCCAAAGCGTCAGAGACTTTGTTTTATAATTCATGGTTACTAAAAAGACTGCTGTTTGTCCTGTTGTTTGATGTTTTTAATTGAATTGTTATAGTATGGATTACATTATGGGTCAACTGAAATAGACTATGATATAAAGTACCCATTAATCACAGAAAAACATTCACTTTATTATGAATTAATTTTGCAGCAAACCTTGCACTGTCAATGTCAAACACTGGTTAAAGAGAATGATGTGATGTTTGTTTTTTGAGTTTGAAGTCAATTTTCCTACAAATAAACATCATGTAAAAAATATGCAAGTGTTGACTTCTTTAATTCCCACATATTTATTTTGTAGCTGTATACAATAAAAATTTATTTAGTTTTGCTACCTGTAGAAACTTACTGTTGTGTCAGTGTATCATCAGCATATTTTGTCCTGTTTAAAGCTGAAGTGTGTCATTTTTTTTCAGTTACCTCAGTAGGTTAATTCCCCAAAAACTGTAAACACAGTGGAGCTTTTAAAATGCTGTTAATCTGAGTAACATTGGCTCAACCAATGGCATTAGTTTGGGACTGTTTGTCTAACCAATGACAAATGAGGGAGTGTGTGGGAAAACTGTTTGAAAATTATGTTACAAACAAGATAACTCCACCTTTAAAGGGCACGTCGAAATTAAGGATTTCAAAAGGTACAACTGATGGACACTTTGTTCCCATGATTCATTGTGTAGGTTTAATTGTGCGACGACCATGCCACCTTCATTTGCTTAGCAAAATGATGCAGAAGTGGTTTACAAGGAGCAGTTTTTTTTTTTTTTCGGTCCCCTTCACCCATCATCCCTTTAAACCCTTTGAACGTAATTTAGGGCACTGGGATGAGCCCATCAAAATGAAATGCAGCATTGCAATACTATTTGGTGACATGCAAAAATTATACACTGCAGCTTTAATGCAATTGCTGCTTCTCAGGACACTTCAGGTGTAAATTATGAAGTGTTTACACAAGGATGCACTCTTATTAATACGTGTAGCACCAGGAAAACTCAGCTGCATCTGTAATTACACATTACAAAGTCACATTTTCAGCATGGTACACTTTTCCAGGCTTTAAGAAAACATCTGAAAGAGGCGTCAACACTTACAGATGTTTTTAAAAGTTTTACATTTACTGTCAATGACAAGTACTTTATAAACCACAAGAAGCACCACAGAACAGCAAATAACAGCACTCCAACGTCTTACAAATGCACAGACACAAGTACAAAATGCATAAACTATTAGAAGTGTGCGTTTCATTTAGCTTGGCCAGTATTCAGAGAACAGTCATGTTGAATCAGAGGTTCTCAGATATCTTGGATGGCAAACAAAATATTTAAATGTGCAGTGTGTAATTTCTGCAATCTGTTTGAATGGCCCGAAAGGATACAACATAACACTGGTTCAACCAATGGCGTGATTTAGGGGTGGTGCTAGCTGGTTGCTGAGAAATGGCAGACAGGGGAGTGTTTGAATGATGTTTGAAAACAGTTTCTTGCTATTGTGTTTGGCACCGCTAGTGGCACAGAAATTACACACTTCACATTCAAAAGAACTAGCCATTAAAAAGATTTCATTTGTGATTTCTTGAATATTGAACACGTGATTGGCTTGAATAAGGAGGATTCCTCTTCGGGTTGACCTTATGGCATAATAGGAAAACAATAGTTCAAACTACATTGTGTTGAATCAGGACTGAGCGCCATTTGAAAGCCCTGTTTGGTTCAGACTGTCACCGGTCATCTAAAGTTCTTTTTCCCAGGACTGGTTTGAATCCCCCTCAACCCTATGAAGGACAAGCGGCTTGGAAATTAGATTCAAATCCAATGCTGGATCCAGAGAGATTTTTATCCCACAGAAGGGATAATGTCAGTCTGTGTCAATGTCCACTCGATGCAGACTAGAATGTAATATCTTATCCACTGTCTCTTCAGCTCTAGAGAGACAGACACAATATGTGTTACCTTAGAGTAGAGAACATGTGTGAAAAGTGTCATTTTAGGAAACATATAATGATTCATTTGAATGTACTAGTTGAAGGAATATTCTAGATTCGGCATGTTAAAAAAATTGTGTGAACAGGAAAGCACTTAATTTGCAAGTTTGGGGTAGTAAGAGTTTTTTTTTTTTTTAATTGTTTTTAAAGGTAAACTTTTAAAAGGCTGCAGTTATTGGAACAAAAATACAGTAAAAACAGTAATATTGTGAAATATTAGAATTTAAAATAACTGTTTTCAATTTTAATACATTTCAAAATGTAATTTATTACTGTGATGCAAAGCTGAATTTTCAGCATCATGAATCCAGTCTTCAGTGTCTCATGATCCTTCAGAAATCATTCTAATATGCTGCTTAATAAACATTTCTTATTATTATCAACGTTGAAAACTGATGTGCTGCTTGATATTTTATGTAAACTTGATTCTTTTTTTCAGCATTTGTTGATGAAGAGAAAGTTTGTCACTTTTGATCAATTTACTCCATCCTTGCTAAATAAAGTATTAATTTCTTAATAGTTTTTTTACTGACCCCCCCTTTTGAATGGCAACCAGTTAAATAAACGCTTTATCATTATCATCTTGTGGGTGGATTTTTCACAAAATATGATTTCTGCATTACCAAAAATGGCACAATTCAACAGAAGTGTGAATGTATCCACTTACTGTGGACTGTGCTGGGTCTCCTGGTCGCTCTCTTTCAGTGCAGGCTGCTGTGTGGAGGATCTCTGTGGTCTGTTGTTTGTCCGACCGGAGAGAGGCTTCTGTGTGAGCCGCCAGCATCCGGCTGCTCTGGGATGTGTTGGAATCTAGCATCTCTAGCAAAAGATCATATAGCAGCACCACGTTTTTTCTCTTCATGGTTGACAGATGCTCGATGCCTTTGTTGCTATGGACGACAGAAGAAGAAAACAGTGAGCCAGTGACAGATGAGGGGAAAAGTGAAACATGAAATGCTATGAAAATCTAGAATACGGCCCCGTGAGATCACAAAACTGTGGTACCTGAGGTGTCGAATATGTGAGAGCAGCATCAGCAGATTGGCGAGCCGGATGGACTGCTGCTGTGAGGACAAGCCTGTTCTGGAGATGGTCCAAACTAGAGTGTCAGTCACAGAGTCCAGCAGCCTCAGAACCTTCCCACGGCTCTCCACATCTTCAGGAGTCTGTGGCAAGCTTGAACAGTTATCTGTTAATAAGCACAAAACAGGACTGAATCACAACATCTGATGCAGTTAAAGAGAAAACAATTTGTGACAATTTTACTGAACAAAGGTTACCATCTAGACACAACTATTTCATAAAATCAGCGATAAGACAGTTTTAACCCTGTAACTCCTGACATGAATTAATAGCCTGAAAAATCTATTTTTTAAGTGAATAGTTTATTGAATCGTTAGACAAAATATTAAAAAAAAAAAAAAAAAATCTATTAAAAAAAACATCTCCATATGTGGATTATGTTTTGTATCATATTTGATACATCAGGCTTTTATGGCTCATATAGTGTGATACAGTGAGAATATGGAGCTCAAAAAATATAATTTATAAGGGAAACGTAAGGGGGACAAAATTCCTTTTATTTAGAGACCCAAACTGAGCAAAAATATAGAATTTGGTGCAGTTGTTATTTAAAAAATAAATAAATAAAATAAAATGAATTTCTCATAGTTTATGATGTAAATATAATGTAAATCAATTACTTTTTATAACAGTATAGCAGGCTACTAAGACCATGAATATCATTTGTCACTATATATCTCTAGATCAGTGCTTCCCAAACCTCTCCAGGAGGACCCCCTGCCCTGCACATTTTGTATGTCTCCCTAATCAGACACACCCAATTTAGTTCTTGCAGTCTCTACTAACGAGCTGATGAGTGGAGTCAGGTGTGTTAGATGAGGGAGACATACAAAAGGTGCAGGGCTAGGGGTCCTCCAGGACAGGTTTGGGAAGCACTGCTCTAGATAATACATTTTAGTAAGATGATATTTAAACCCTTAGTTTTGTGATCAAAACATAATGCAATGCAATATAATAATGAATGAGAGATGTACAAACAAACGTTCATCATATTTTAAACTCAGATTTTAATGAGGTTTTTTTAAAAATATATTAAAAAAAATTATAATCAAATAAATCTAAGTTGCTTCAGCCCAGTAGGTGTTCATCTTTAAATATTACTAAGAATATAAAAGTTATTCTTACATTTACTTTATTAAAATCATTAAAGATTTCACAACAAAAAGACACGTGTACCACAATATTGAGGACATATTTACAATTATACGAAAAGGCCTTTTACTTTCTAAAAAAAAAACTTAGGCATGAAGGCATGTTTTCAGCAAAGTTTTGATCATGTTGATTATTTAATCACGTATCAAAGATGATGCAGTAGGCTTTATAGGGTTAAAACACAAGAGTTCGCGATTGACAGGAGTCCACTGACCAGTCATGTAAATATAGTTAGCATGTTGTAATTAGCATGGCCTACACTTATGTTGAAAAAAAAAACAAGATACAAATGTCATTTTAATCTTGCACAATAACGTACACACACAAAATCAGAGTAGTGTCATACTGGAGTTGAGAAGGATCATGGCTTTGAGGCAGACGTATTCCTCTCTCTGGAGCTTCAGCTCTCTGAATCTGGAGGTGGTGGCCAGCAGCATGTCAAAGATCTCCATGATGCCTTCAACACAATTCCCTTCCTCTCTGAAAGAAAGAAAGAAAGAAAGAGGGTATGAAACAGAGATAAAAGAGAAAATGCCAATCACTTAAACCATAAATGTCTTGTGACTAATCACTCTGAAGTCAGTAAAGGAGACAGGAAGAAATTAAATTTCATTTTACAACTTTAAGAGCCTCCAAAAAAGAATCTGGTACTAAAATTATATTTTAATATAATGGAATATATACAATATATATAATGAAATGATATACAAACTATTACTTGTACTTTGCTAGAAAAATAATTTTGTCACAACATATATTGTTAGTCTATACTACTATTTTTTTAAATTGAAAAAATATATTAGAAGTATACTAAAAATATATTAAAATATATTAAATGTACATTGTAAAATAATAAAAGTAAAAAGAAGAAAAGTGAAATATATATATATATATATATATATATATATATATATATATATATATATATATAAGCCTTTTATAAGCCTTTTATCTTTTATTATTTCATTACCATATATCAATGACAATAATAAAAGCAAAGTTGTATACTTACTATAAGCAAACAACAAAATGCCAGGACACTGTTATACTAACTGTACTGAAAAAAAGAGTATTCATGTAGCAACTTAAAAAAAATAATAAAGAAAAGATAACACTAGCTAACATACTGTATACAGCTTATTATGAATGAATACAGTTGACCTTAAAGTGTCAATGAAAGACAAAGGAAGTACATGCTGTCACACACTTTCTCATACACACACACACACACTCAATCCTGTGTGAGAAATGAATAGTACAAACTAAGCTTGTGTTATGAGAACACACCAAGGTTTGTTAAGACCCTAGAGATAATCACCAAGGAAGAGGAATATTCAATTCCCCACAAATTAATAAACAGTTATACACACACACACACACACACACACACACACACACATACACACATACACAGCAGCCATGCATACACAAAAGAGAACAAAAACGGATCATAACAAACAAGGTGTAATCACTTCACAATCAGTTTTCTTAATTAATGGACTTCAAAAACTATGTTCACACGTGTCACACAGTGCATGTATGTACGCACACACACAAACACTGTGGACACTGGACACACAACAGAAGATTATCTGAAGGTCAATGAATAAATCCACTAAACACCAGTGTTTTTCAAATGTTACCATCAAGCAAGATATGAGCCAATCTCTCCCACTTATGAAAGACGCCTTCAAATTTCAAACAATTCTAATCTAAAGAATTCTACACATTGACAGCACAACTATTTTATGTTTATGACAGAAAAAAACATCTGATTTTAACAAATTTAATCCAAACCACACTTAAAAGGTGGCTTGTAGGTGGCTTAAAATCTGAATTCCAATTCGATTTCTGTTAATGGTGCGTCAGACCTATTAAAATTTAAGCTTATTCTTCATAATTCAGGTTTTCATATCATAGACCCCATGGCATAGCATAGAGAGACAATTCAAAAGGAGATGAATACTATTTTGTCATCAAATTTCTAGCATGCTATCAGCATACTAATGCTTTTCATTCTGGCAGATTTCTGCTTCCAGTTGTTGTAGAAAAAGTAACTTTGTGTTAAATGCTACTTGATTACTATAGCAACCACAGTAGGTAAGCCAGAAAATGACTGCCGGAATACACATATCTGATAAGAGCACATTGTGGGCAGTCAGTAATAATGGTCAGAAAAGAACAAATTAAAACTGTCTGCAATGTAAACACCCAAATTACCCTCTCAGAATTGTACTCTGTTCTTTTGTGAATAAATCTCTAAACAGCTGATTATAGTTTGTTTTCCCTTTATTCTACAACACATTTTGATCAAAACAATCAGTGTTTGGAAGGAGCTGTTTTTCAATGTCAGTGGGAGGTTTTACCTGTTGAGTTTGAGGTCAGGTGAGAAGATGAGTTTCCCGGGATGGTCCACGGATCTCCACATCAATCCCAACATCAATATATCCAGCCAGCAGCATTCCAACAGATGAACCTGATCTGACAAAGTCAGCTCTACAAAACCTGTGAAAGAAGTAACAAATACACAAATGTCTTCCAGAACACACTCTTACACAGCTGCTGCACTTCAAATGCTGGATGTAAGTGCACATACACATACACTCGCACAAAATGATGCTTTTTATGATGCTTTTTGTCATTTCTGGAGCTTGACAGCCCCTGCTCACCATTCACTTTCACTGAATGGAAAGGAGCAACATTCTGCTAAATTATTATTTTTTTTTATTCCACAGAAGACCTAAAATCATACAGGTTTGGAACAAAATGAGGGTGATTGAATGATGACTGAATTCCATTAACCTTTTAGAAATTACAAGAAATCAATTTGCCATAAATAAAAATAAAAACACAAAATAAGCACTTTAAATTAACAGTAAAAAAATTAAAAAGCATACAAAAATTTAATATACATACATATATTAAATTTCCATATATAAAATATTATGTCATATGAAGAAAAAACATATATGAAAGCTAATAGAAACTGGGACAATTTCATATATTAACATATATATCAAGCCCATACAAATATGTAAGTTTATGTATGTGTAATAGATTTTTAGACATACATGTCATGTACATGTATATCCATCCTAATACCCATCAATACATGTCAATATTATAAATGCAAATATAAAATATAGACAAGTATTTAAAAAATGTATTACAAAACATATATAAACATACAGATTTTTTGTATATATGTTGTTTTAATAAAATTGCATAAATTAATTAAAATTTATATTGTTGACATATATAGTAGCAACACTAGTAGTATGCATATTACTAGCATATTGGCTGTTTATTAGTACTTATAAAGCACATATTAATACCTTAAAAAATATATGTGCAATTAAAAAAATATGTACATATAAAAATTTTATTATGTAAATTTTATATACTTTATAAATTTATATTTTCAGCTAGCCACAGAAAGTATTTATGTGAACATATATATCACCTTATAGGTAACATATATGGCAATATCACTCTCAATATAGGGCAATAAAACTCTTATATTACTATGGCCCTATGAAATACGCTTTATTTTTTTCCAAAGTCCGTTTTTTCCATTTTAATTTTTCTGGATTCCATTTTTTTATGTTTTAATTTTCCTAGACTCTGTTTTAATGGTTAAATTAAAAAAAATATTAATCAAAAAGTCTAACTAATTTAAATCATGAAGCATACGCAATTTAACTGCAATTTATTAAAAGTTTAACAAAAATTAAATTTTTAAGGCCCTTGAAATAAGTTTTATGAAATATTAAATAAGTTTATTTTATCCAGTTTCATTTTTATCAAAATGTGTGTTCCATTAATTTTCTGGATTTCATTTTAATGATTTCATTACATTTTAATAATCAAAAGTATCTCTAATTAATTGATTTTATAAAAAAAAATACTTTTTTTTTTTTTTTTTTTTCAGAAATACTGTGTTTTGTATTTCCTGTTAAATAAATGCTGGTAAATAATTTATCTGGTAAATATTCCTTAAAAAATAATGCTTTAATAATTATTTTATTTGTATTATCATAGGGCCCTATATTACATTTCCATATGGGAAAACTTATACATTGGTTGAAAAGGGCAATGTGCAAAAACTTGCGAATTAGGGGAATATTTAAAAAAAAATTTACAAGCACACACACCTGGTATCTTTTTCGCCCAGCTGATCATCAGCACCAGTTCCTTGTCAGCGAGATTGGTTAGTGACATCATCATGCTGGCCTCCGTGTATGGCTTCTTTATCGTCTCTCTCAGGTAAATCTGAGGAGGCTCTGCCTCCAGAATACAGCTGACCAACTGCTCAGGAGAGAGTCTCAGGCCACACCCCCCAGCTCTGTCCCCTGAAGGGAAGAGGTGATGAGTGGGATTGAGGGGAAATTCTAAATGATGCTGGGAACGACCTCTGACCCCTAACGCCCCGCCTGAGCTGTCTCTGATCAGGGGGTTGCGACGATGACGAGCACCTCGGTAACTGCAGCGTTCCCGCCTCACACCTGTTCACAATTGTACACATGCATCAAAAGAGCACACTCAGCATAGCACACATTGTCCAATATGGTAACTTCTTAATTTAGGGACCAGTTCTCACTATTAACTAGTTGCTATTAATATGCATATTACTAGCATATTGGCTGTTTATTAGTACTTATAAAGCACTTATTAATGCCTTATCCTGCATTACCATATTTTAGATCCCTTAATCCGACCCCTACCTAAACTTAACAGCTACCTTATTAATTACAAATAAGCAGCAAATTAGGAGTTTATTAAGGCAAAGTTGTAGTTAATAGTGAGAATTGGTCCCTAAACTAACATGACCAAAAATATAAAAAGTATTACATTTCTTATCCCCCAATATATAATAAGTGGCTACACACAGAAAAGGGAGAGGCGGCTGCCTACCACACTTCATCATGCCCACTTCATAGCACTTGCGAAGTCGACAGGCCTGGCAGCTCTTGCGTCGGCTCTTGTCAATGGTGCACTGGTTGGTGGCTGGACAGATATAGTCATTGTGTCCTGAAGAAGATTGAGAGAAAAAATTAAATTAAACTCACATCCTTGGGTCCACAGTGGATGCCTTGGTTAAATTCAGCTTTTTAATGTCATCTCATTGTATTGTCTAAGATATTATTATTAGGGCTGTCAATTGATTCAAATATTTTAGCGCTAGAGTGTAAAAAACTATTTTTTGGAAGACTATTGGACTATGTTTTAATGGAATGTACTAGCTATTTCTGAGGCAAAGTTGTTTCTACACCATTTTTTTCAATGTATAATCTAATTTTTGTATGTAACTTGTAACTTCCAGAAACATTATCTTATATTAATAATCAAAGTTACCTTTAGAATTTTTTTACACAATATAATGAAATTTACATGCCAGATGCATGTATGATGTTATAAAAATTTATAAATTACATTTATTGCTGTATTAATGATGATGAGTGATGAGTGATGAGTGGGGAAGTCGTGGCCTAATGGTTAGGGAGTTGGACCTGTAACCTGAAGGTTGCCGGTTCGATTCTCGCACCAGCAGGAATTGAAGGTGGGGATTGTGAATGAACAGCACTCTCTCTGCCTTCGATACCATGACTGAGGTGCCCTTGAGCAAGGCACCGAACCCCCATTTGCTCCCCGGGCGCTGGAGCAATGGCTGCCCACTGCACCAATTTCGAGTATTGGTCACAATAATATTTTATATTTATATGTAATATTACATTTTTAATAGTAAAAACTAAGACATCAATTTTTCATAAGAAATCACACTGAACAAAATTAGACTGTTTTAAAATTAAAAAGCTAGAAGTCACACACATTGACTAATTATCATATTAATTTATTTTATCTGATGTTTGCAAAATCTAAATAACAAAATATTCCTCTATAATCTGTTTTTTCAATGAAGTAATCCTTGGAGATATTAGTAGGAACATCACAAACTGACCAGGGAACACATTTTTGCATGGAATTAATGTAATCTGTGATAAGAAAATGTGTCCTTTAAAGAATAAAATACTGTGTGGCTTTTACTTAGATTTATTATTTGTAAAAACTTTTGAGTAGCGTATATTGATTGAAAGGTCAAAATAAACTTGTTCATGGGGGAACAAAGAGAACTGACCCTATACGCAAAGAAATCCACACACAGAACAAGTAGAGTATTTGAGGATTCATGAAAAAAAATCTGTTTAGAAAACTCAAAACTCAAAAAGGCAAAACCTTCCATTGATTAACATGGCATTTCAGAAAATGGAGCTTCTGAAGAGCATGTATTTGTTATGGTAAATGGTTACCTTGAATGCTCCGTTTGAAGAAAGCCTTGCACCCCTCACATGACCAGACACCATAGTGATACCCAGAGGCGTAGTCATGACACACCGCACAGAAGTGTGTGTCTCCTTTACCCACAATGCCTGGTGAAGGATTCAAGCCACCATCAGCATCCAGTTGCTGCCCTAACAGCTTTGCATGAGTAAGGACAGAACTATAAAAGATGAAGGTATAGATAAAGTAAAAAGGACAAGAAGAAAATTTACATTTTCTAAAGATGCTTTCTGTATGAAACCAGTTTTTTATTAATATTTTTAATTTGCTTTTATTTTTATATATTCAATTTTCATTTTAAATTTTTAGTAAATTTATGTTTTTTATCATTTTTATCAGTTTTATCATTCATGAATATTTTTTATTTCAGTTTTAGTTTTAGTTATTATAGTACATCAAGTTTGTAAAAAACAATTGGAAGAAAAAAAATGTAAAAATGAGAAATGTTGCTTTGCCGACTTGCTAACATAAAATTATTTTTTAATATTTTTTATTTCAGGTAATTGCACAGATGCAACAAACACAGCTAAGAAAATCCTGAAAATGCTTATTACTGTTTAATTTGATTTTTCTATGATTAATTAAATTTTTATTTGCTTTTTAAACCCTTTGTAATAATTTAAGTTAATTTATTTATTTTATATTTTATATAAGTCTTTTAATTTTGCTGAGCTAACTATGCACTATTATAGGTAAATTTTCTCATTTGCATTTAGAATAATTTTTCCCTGCTGTCTGCGATCCTGTCAGAACAGACCCTTTTAATTGATGCTTTCACCCGTTTTATTATCTGCCCTGTAAAAAGTCTGATTAGAAAAGTAATATCATGTATCTGCTCAAAAAGTTGCATGATTTAAAATACTGTAGCAAGCACCTCAAGATAAAAAGAAAGTTATTAAGACACTGCATGTGATGTCTATGACTGTTTTCTCACCTGCTCTGGTTAATCGTGTGTGTCTTGGTGTCCTCCCAGGTGGTGTGCGTGTGTGTTTCACTGTAGGCCAGTGGAGGCGGGCAGTGCAGAGACAGTGCAGTGTGTGTGGTGTGGGGAGGCCAGAAGATCGTCGGACTGAGCGGGACCAGGCTTTCAGACACGGGGGGATGAGTGTAACCCAGCACTGTGGAGGACACGGGGCTGTAGAGCGTTAAGGCTCCATGGCTGATCTCTCCCCCATGCGGTGGTGAATAATCCTGACAGGCTTCCACATACGGAGATGGAATGCAGATGGTCTGGTTGTCCATGCCGAGCTGGGACGTGTACAGATGGGGTAAGGTGTTAGGCAAGTCCCCTTGATTGGCCTTGCTGGAGTCCAGGGCAGGGGAGGCTGACGCAGGGGCCGGACCAGGGGAGGAGCTCATTCTGGAGAACTCAAGCGAGGTCCTGGCTTGACAGACTACTGCATTGTAGGCCCAAATGTGTCAGAGGAAGTGATTACTGAAGGACACAGAAAAATGAAGTCAGATCCTGAGGGATATCAGAGTAACACATACATCCCCTGCATGTTAAGCACACATACCGTTCAAAAGTTAAGGGGTCAAAATGTTTTTTTTTTTTAAGGTTTTTTTTTTTCCATTTTTTGTTTAATATTTGTATTTTTAAATATATATTTTATTATTATTATTATTATTATTATTATTATTATTATTATTATTATTATTATTATTATTTAATATATATATATATATATATATATTTTTTTTTTTTTTTTTTTTTTTTTTTTTTAATCCTACCAACCCCAAACCTTTGAACTGTAATATACATATTAAACAAACCTTTAATATTTCCTGCAAGTGTCATTTACTTTAATGTTTTTTAAACCTGTTATTGATTCTGTTATTGATGTTTTTTCCAGAAATAAATCTTGGCAGACTAAATAAAGACACTACAGCTTTCTCAAAAAGACAAGTAGGCCTGTTTTTTCTAGTTGTATTAGCAGATGCACTTCCTTTTACAAATTTTCTACGAAAAAGTGACTGGAAAAATTGAAAAACGTTACAGAGGAACATGATGCATATTTTAATATAATTATTTCTAAATCTGTCCAAAGTACATGACACAAAGTGAGACTGTAGAGGGAGATAAATAGCCTCTGTGGCGGGTTACACTGCTCTCTTCTGGGAGATTCATCACACCAAACCAGACAGGAAAACTGCTTTGATGAACTGTGTTTTGGCAGGGGAGTGTTTTGCAGATGACATATTGAAAGGTGCTACTCCAGGAAATGAGCCTGTGAATAATTTACTTGTGATTGAGGCTATAATATTCTACTGGTAAATGTCCAAAAATGCTGTAAAGATTTCAAATCAGTTTCAAACTTGGATATCAGTAAAGATATCTATAACTTTCAGAGGGATCTGTCACTTTCTTAATAGTGTAGAGTTGTAGACTTGTAGAAGACCAGTTAATGGAGCATACAGTAGAGGCACGTCAGTTCAGCATTGGTTTTAATTCAAATGTTTATTTAGTAAGAGATGCAGAGGAGAAAGTTCTTTTAAACAGTTTGTCACAAAGGTCCAGAGTCCACTGTGCTTTATGTAACACTGAAACCAGAGATGAACAAATAAGACTATGAGAATTCTCAAGAGAGCCAGAAAAAAAACAGAAAAGCAGCATGTCTGTGTGTGTGTGTGTGTGTGTGTGTGTGTGTGTGTGTGTGTGTGTGTGTGTGTGGGAGAGAGAGCTGTTAGTATGTGACCACAATCCAGGATCATTAAAATAATGCAAGTCAGCATATCCTCCAATGAATGAAGTGTCACTGAATAATACTAAAAACACTACATTATTCTTCAAAAATAAAATTATTATGTGTCAAAAAAAAATGTGTTTGAGGTGCGATTTTTATTTAAAAAAAGAAAAAAAAAAGAAAAAAGGGAAAACAACTGATTACAGTGGTTAGAAAGATAGCAAGAGAGGAAAGCATGAGAAAAATAAAGATGACCATGATCTAAGAAAAGTCTGTACAGTGTTACTAAGAAGCAATTTTCCATATTGATTTATTACAGGTGTTTTACCGGTATTTTGAATTACGCATTTCATTGTGTAGTGCTTTAGGGTTGAAGAAAATGTCTGTTTTGTTCCATGTTAAAAAGCAGTAAATTATGGCTTCTTCTCCTTGTACACACCGCTAAGCACACACAAAGACATCCACCCAAAACCTCCCACTCCCCGTGGTGAAAATTAAACCTTCCCTACTCCAAAACCAAAGAGAGCTGTGTGTCTTTCTGTATCCATAATATGTCTCTATATTAGATCAGAATCACAGGACACTCTTGAATTCACTGTGTCCTATGACTGAAAAAAAAATAAAAAATTCTTAGTAAGCTTGTCTTGTTTTCTATTACAAATATCTAAACATTCTTAAAACAAGACATATTTATGGCTACATGAGAAGCAAAATAACACAAGATTAAGTCTTGGTTCTAAAATATTTATTTTAAAAAAGTATGTTTTTGCTTAAAAAAAAATATCTGCCAATGGGGTCAGAAAATTATCTTGTTTCCCCGTTGAATTAAGTGTATTTTTCTTACCCCATCAGCAGATGTGATACATTTCTTTTGATACATTTAAAAAAAATGAATACATTTTTAAAAATAAATAAATAAATCAAGACTTGTAATGTTGCTTCTCAAGTAAATGTATCTTGATTTAAGAATGTTTAAAGATTTTTACTGGAAAACAAAATAAAAATAAGGAATAAGAAAATGTTTTGTAATGTAATGTTTTAATGCAATTTATTTCAAGGTTATGTATATTATATTTCATTATGATTTTTTAAAGCCATCACCGAATATTGTAAGTGGGCCTAAAATCCTTTACAGAGACAATTTTGAGTAATTCTCAAAAGTTCAAAATATTTTCTACACATTTCATGCAGGTGAAATTAATCAAAAGCCATTAATTTTTTTCAGATTTAATTCAGCATTACTATTAATTATGTTTGAGAGATTGTGTAATATGATTTTTAAAAATCTACAAACAAACACTCAAAACTACAAACTTTACTTTAATACCCAGAGTTCCCTGTTCTCTAGGCTAAAGGGCATCTGTGGGTCTTGGGTCAGAGATCTGGCCCGCTGCCTCAGTAAACTCAAAGAGTAAAGGTGAGACGTTGCTGTGCCAACATTATTACTGAGACAACTCTTGAAACATTGTGTTCTGTCTGAGAGAAGAACACAAATCCATAAAGAATATACCTGGAAACATTACGCTGAACATTCTCTGTAAACACAGACATGTTAAAGGACACAGTGTAAATAGAACACGTACATTAAACCATGACAATAAAACACAACAGTATCATGTGACTGACTACAATGAGGAGGGAAAGTCCATTGTCTATCTGGGTTTAGGGTTTTTCAGATGTCTTTATATAATTTGAGTGTTGACAACAAATAAAAAATAACAACTTCATCAAAAAATTAATTAATTAATTAACAAATTTCATAAGTATTAAGAAATCTCTTATGCTTATGCAATATTATAATTTAAAATTAATTTTTAATTTCTTTTTTAATTCTATTTTAATTAAAATAACAATAATAATATTTTTTTCCAGTGATGGCAAAGCTGAATATTTAGCAGCCATTACTCATGTCTTCAGTGTCACATGATCCTTCACAAAACATCAGCTCAACTAATATTCATTGTCAAAGTTGAAAACAGCCGTGCTGATTAATATTTTTGTGGATACCGTGATACATTTATTTCAGGATTCGGTAACACTTTATTTTAAGGTGTCCTTGTTACACATATTGCATGTACTTACTATTATAATAACAATTAATTCTACATAATTACATGCAGTAATTACAACCAGGCAAGTAACCCTAATCCTAACCCTAACCATATAGTAAGTACATGTAGTGAATTAATATTATTCAGTATTTAAATGTATAATTACACTGAAACAAGGACACCTAAAAAATAAAGTGTAACCCAGGATGGCAGGATTCTTTAATAAACAGAAAGTTCAAAATGAACAGCATCTATTTGAAATAGAAATCATTTGTAACATTATAAATGCCTTTACTTTTGACTAATTTAATGCATCCTTGCTTAATAAAAGAATAATTTATTTAAAAATAAAATTTCACTGACCTTAAACTTTTGAAAATCAGTGTATACAGTATAATATTATATTATACCTTTTTATGCTTTTCATCATTTTTAGCAATGCACACAGTACAGCAGATAGAAAGAGACAAAGGGAGACGGGTGTGTGATTGCAGTACACAACACCGGATTCCCACAATTTCTAACAAATGATTTTCTATGACTTTTCCAGATATTCATGCTACTGAAGGAGAATTGTTAAAAAAAATAATAATAATAAGGAATTCACTCATAAGAAACAAATTTGGCTGATGAAACATGTTAGAGTTAAACAGCTAGATCTTATATTCACTATAGAAATGCTCATTGTTCCAAGGCTTTTGAAAATTCCTATAATGTTTCCAGGCATGAAAATAACAATTTTAAAACTCTTCGACACTTCCAGGCTTTTCATGACTGTCGGAAGCCTGGAACTGAACTTTAACATGAGTGCTACTGAACTACCCTCTCTCAGAATAAAATTAGTTCAAAGGAAGGAGAAGAGACACTGCCTCCCTCTTTACCTTTATCTGCTGCTGTCTCTACTGAAAGGTGTTAATTTATGGGAAAAAATGTAGTTTATATGCTGTTTGGCTTCATAATTCATATTATTTGTTTTGTTTTATTGCTATATTGTTGATTTTTGCCTTACACAGACTTCTTGGAAAACACTCCTGACAAACACACTGGAATATGATACACACACACGTGTAACAGATGGTCTAAGTACATGAGCACAAAAAATCCATTAAAATAAACAAACTGCTTCTTATATTTCACCATATAAAAATCAGACATGCAACCAAACCAAAAGTTTGCTTTTTTAATAGTTTTATAACAATTTTACATATTTTTACAAGTATGGTAACAGTTACTAAAGCAACTTTGAAATAAAAATTTCATTGGAATACGGAGAAACTTAAGCACTTTTTTTCTCCTGCCACACTTGTAAAGCTCCAGTTGGCTACAATCCAGACACACATACCACTGAACAAAAGGCCAAGGACAGGACGAAGAAACCCCTACACATAACACACACACACACAAACCCTGGGAGAACTTTTCTCCATCCTAATAAGGTCCTCCTGCCAACTTGAAATTTCTTTGAACTTTGAACACAAGAATTAAGTTTCCATTTATTTCATGTCGGGCACATGAAGGCCCACATCCCCCCAGTAACTGAGCTTGTATCTGCACTTGTAGCAAACCTAGACCAAATAATTATGCACACGCATTTGTGTATATACGCACATTCTTCACGTTTGAAACCACTCCAATCGCTGACACCATTCATGCTCTCCTAATTGAGACTCGCTTCTTTTTCAGGGAGTAAGGGATAATAAGAAAGGCTGGCCTTCTAAAATCCGAGACTGAGAGTTCTCTGGCAAATAATAAGAGAAAGTTAGAGAGCATGATTTCTGAGATTACTAAATGACACAGACTGATTACAGTCTATAAAGTTTGATCCAATCCTCCTATCACTTGTCACACAAACCTGTCAACAGAACAGTCCACTTGCACGTGTGTGTGTGTGTGTGTGTGTGTGTGTGTGTGTGTGTGTGTGTGTGTGTGTGTGTGTGTGTTTGTTATGACCATGGCTAAAACCTCCTGCTGCTAACCCAAAAACCATCAATATCTCCTTTTAAATGCTAAGAAGTCATTACACATCAGGTAGTTCCTTTCATAAAAACAGTATTAAGAGATTTTACAGGAATTATATGTAAACACAGCAAATCGTTTATACTTGCATATGTTACATTAATAATAGTCTATAGTTTGGCAATACATTGAGTATTTATTTTTAAAAGGATGCCATCTGTAGCCATCAGCACAAATACCACTGATTTTGAATGATAACAGGCCATTATGTCCAGTATGAGTCCTCATTCATTGCTCAAGAGGACAAGGACCTCTGTCTAAACTGATAAACAGTGTTTATTCCCCTCCTTCAAATTCTTTGGTGTGTCTTCAACAAAACAGCGAAAATCCATGTCTGTATTTTTGTAAAGATTGTGGGTTTAATTTTAGGTAAAGGAGACACATGAACTGAAGAGATAATGTGTCCCAGCAATTTACAGTATGTTCTATATGACACTTTTGAAAAGGAATTTTAAAATGTAAATAACTTGGTGAAAATAACTGATGAACCTACAGGTGGTCCTCACTGTAAAAATAATAATAATAATAAAATCAAATAAATAAATAAATATTTTGTCAAGTAATCAAAGAATGTGCTTCATGTGGTATCTACATAAGCTGGTTTTCTTCAAGTCAGAAACATTACATAAGACTGAATCAACCTGATTACACTGAGTTGCACAGATTCACTTTTCACCATGAAACATAACCATTTAAAAGTTTGGACACACCTACTCTGACTTTATTTATTTATTTATTTTTATTTTTTTCACATTTTAGAATAATAGTAAAGTCATAAACAGTATGAAATAACACAAATGGAAGTATGGGAATTATCTAGTGGCTAAAAATGTAAAACGAAACATTTCTGATTTTTTGCCAAGACAACTCTTGCATGCTTTAAAAAATAAAATGAATTTAAATATTACCCGTGAAAAGACAATCATATATGGAAACATTCTATATTTATCTGCTAAATTAACTAGCTTCAGGGATTTAAGCATAAGCCTTTAAAATGTTTCAAAGATGATTAGAAATATAAATTTGTACACTTTTGGCATAGATAGTGTGGGCAGGTGCACAGAAATCACGGGTGACAAACAACTCAAAGACTTGTTTTTTAAAGAGTTTATAGCATACAAACCACCACTCACAAAACAATACTTACGCTACTTCTGAATAACTACAACTGAATATTGTAGTAGTTTCTTGTTTTAGTTACATGGGGTTGTGGTTTTGGATGATGTATCTGCAGAAAGACATATTTTGGAAGGTTTGCCCTTGGCCTCTGAGATACAAAACTCAAAACATGAATACAAAACCCCAACAGATGGTCATGTTAACACCATACTTAATAAATATGTTATTTGAAACTCTCTTTTTGTGATTGATAAATTACACCGTTCAGGTGGTGGTCTGTTATCTTGTCTCATTCACTTTGTCTAAGCAGCCCATTTTATGATTTCGTTCTATTACTGAACTCATGCCCCTCTGCCAAAACCCCTCATTTCTCTTATCACTAATGTCATTATAATCTTATCACGATCAACATTGAGTAATAGACTGTGTTTGTGCAGAACCAATAAACACTGTCTGCAAAAAGTCTAGAACACCAGCAGACACATGATAATCACCTGAAATGTACTGTATAAATTAAATACAACAGTAATGGCACTGACTTTAGTATCAAACTGTTATTATATAAGTTATTACATCTTTTTTTATCACTGGCTTAAACTAGTTAAGGAATGTTTTGATGCACCCTGAGAGAGAAGGCAGGATCCCAAAAAAAAAAAAAAAAAAAAAAAAACATTTATTTTTTTCTTTTCTAACTTTTTATTATTATTGTATTTTTTTATAATTATGAAACATGCTTATACGTTTATATGTTTCATTATCTAGCACCCCCTTGTGGCTCTTTTGGGGTCCCCGGGCAAGGTTACATTGAAGCACACTTGGGTTGTCACCTAAACATCAAATCATAAAACTTCTCACACACTCATATCACCTCATTCATCCACTGCAACCTGTTTTTCCCCCAAAATCTAGTGAGCAGCCTACCGAAGCAACATATTTGGCCATCATATGCGCATTTGTTAGCCATTTCAAAAGGGTTTACAGTTCAACAACATCAGATTTACTAAAACTTTTGTCTCACATGAACACTAACATTTAAAAAAAAAAAATAGTAACCACAGCTTCCGAAAAAATACCTGAGTGACTATACTTACTGTCACTTGAGTAAAATCATAATACATTAGGCTAATCTTTAAAACAGTGTAAGAAGCTTTAAGAATCTCATTTTGTTTTTGCTCAGCTGAGGAAACTATGGTTACCGTTTTAGTACGGTTTCACGGTAGTTACAAATGGCACTTACCGACAGCAGGTGATGTGAGCTGGAGAGCAGAGATCTGTTTGATCAGCAGTGAACGCCCTGCGCAGCAGCCGCGTCGATCTGATTTACTGCGCGCACAAAGACAAAGAACAGCACTGAAGTTAGCGACAGAAGAAAATGAGACATGCAAACACCTGGTAGTGTCCTAATAGCGCACTTTGCCAGGTTGTACTTTGGCAAAATTCTGTCTTTGGATATAAAGATTAGAAATGCACGTCACTGGGAGCCGCCCCTCGATTAACTGCGTGAGGCAGAGATTTACCAGTTATGACAAACCATATCAGAGGAAATTACCATATCATAACACACTTTACCATATCCATGGGTCAAAGTTCACGGTAACTAGTTTCCACCAGAATTAATTGCTGTGATTTTTACCTCATTAAAACGCTTGTAATTTAATTTTGTATTAGTTTGCGAATTTTTTCTGGAATATTGACTTTATAATGCAGTTTTGTTAATAAATGTTAAAGATTTATTGCGCAATCTTCTGTTGAGGCTCGTTCGCATCGCAACTGACTGGTGCTTTGTCGCGCATGGAAACTGGAACAGTTCGCCATTAAACGTCAACTATCTTTACAACTTTTAAACAAAACACTTAGTCATGTTTAAACGTAATAACTGCATAATAAGTAAATTGTGACAGTACTTCGTTGATGATACAGTCCTATTAGTCTTCTGGAAAGAATCGCGCAGCTAAGTGTTGTTATGGTTACCTCCTCACGGGAACGCGACTTCCGCTCAGCGTTTATGTAAGCGCGCTTTGACTAACTTAATTACATATGATGAAAACTTATTTGCTGTGGGAACTTTTTTGTTATTATTTTAAACATATTTAATTTTCGACAGGAATGAAAACAAGGCTGTGAGGAATAGAAGTACAGCGGGTTTAACAGGATTGTACTGTTCATTAACATGCAAATTGTTCAGCTGACAAAAAAAAAAAAGAAAAAAGAAAAAGAAAAGAAAATTGCATGTGACGTGATTGCGAAGACTTTAACAAGTATCCCTCATAACCTGGTTTACATTCGAAATATTCAATATGGCGTCTGCCATGGCTTAGGTCTAATGAACATTAAGAATTAATAGGTGCAGTTGCTCATTCAGACTTTTTTCAACTAATTTTGCTCCAAATGCATTTATGCTACATAATGGAACTTTCTCCCTTTCTTTCAATTCACTTCATCCTTCCTCACCCCACTGACTTTTAAATCGCTTAAACCAAAGTTATTCAGTTTTTTTTTTTTTTTTTTTTACACAAAAGATTAGTGAAGTAATCTGCAAATCTTGGTATTTTTTCATTGTCCAATAAGGCTGGTCGGCTCCAATTCAAGGCAATAGCGAAACACAAGCCGGAACAGGAGACAAATTAAAGAACTGTGTGTTCCTTTTCAAGACCTCTCCATGCTCTTTCATTTGCCGGGGAACTGAGTGGAGAGAGAGCGAGTGAGAGAAAGAGGGAGCAACGAGTTGAATTTTTCATCCCTTTATATGCTGCTTATACCACTTCTCAGCAGGCGAGGTTTAATTTTGCAGAATGCCATTCGTAATTATTTCTGAATTACAGTTATTTCTCCAACTGGTTTCTGTACAGTAGCAGTAATGGCAAATGCCAGGTGGAGTGGGCAGAGCTGGGTTTTAGGAGAGTCCATTATCTCCTGTAATAGACAGCCAGTGAAAAAATGAGCTGGTATTCACTTTCCAAAATGGATCTATTGGTTGGTTCATTTAATGGCTCAGGGGAGATATTTCAATAGATAACTGGGTACCCCAGTATTACATCCCAGCTCTTCATTTAAACCAGTTTAGCTCTGGTCTTAACGTTAAGAGAGAAGTATAGAAAAAGAGGAGAAAAGGAAATGGGGGGGGGGGGGGGGGGAGAGATGATAAAAGAGTTTCAGACTTTGACAAATCACTACCAGAAACGGGGAGCCATCAAACTGGGTGTGGGATTTGGTTCCATGTCCTAATGGAGTTTTTATGATGCCCTGTTGCCTAATTATCCACAAACGAAACGTTTTCCTATAAAGGTTTGGCCAAAGTCTGTTGCTCAGACTATTTTCAGGCTCAGATTTATGTGAACTTACACACAAGTAGGAAAACTGATCTAGAATCAGATTCTTGATTGTCAGACACTTACAGTTGGAGCTGCTAGATGATCTCAAATCAGACTTTCCAGAAGAGTCATTTAAAACTGTTTGCTTAAATACTTACATTTTAATGTAACTGTAAGTCATTTTCAGTTCAAAGACTTGAATCCATCAAGTCTAGCTGTGAAAAAAAGGACTTGTTTTAAGGTTACAGTGTCCCTGAACTGGCTGGTTAAAGACCTTCTCCTGTCTGAATAATAGACTGCACTCAACCCTTCTGTCTCTAAAAAAAGAGCAACACACACTCTCTTTTGGAATAAAGCAGCCTTTTACCAAGGCCAGAAGTCAGTCCTGCTTCTCTTTTCTGTTTCTTCACTAATGCACGCACACTGTGGCTGCTTTTCTTTATTTTATTAAATTTATTCATTTAGATTTAATCATTTAAGATATGATTTTATCCAAGGTGACTTAAAGTACAAATGAGGACAAGCACAAGCAATTTATCATACAAAAGCTAATATTATTAGTACAGAAGTACCTTAACACCAGATTTCAAGATTTTTCAATTGTTTTGCATTGTCCCACACTCCCTGTCTTTTGATGTTATTGTTTCATGGTTCAAAGTCAGCATGCTTAAAGTCACCATGAAATCAAAATTGACAATTCTTATTTTTCTATGGAATATCATGACATGAGATTGCAGCAATTACCGAACAATAATGATCCAATGAATTCCCAATGGACAAAATCATGTCCTGCCTAAATTTTTCTCATTTGAGAAGATATTTTGACCTTGACAGCAGAAACAGAGAGAAAGACGAGAAAAGAGACTGATATTTCTACTTAAACCATGTGCATGCTGAACACAAGGAAGATTTTTTTCCATCAACCCTCTGTTAGAAGAACAACAGACTGTGCTGCCATGGCAACTTGTAGCTAGTTTCCCAAACCTGGGCTGTTGAGGTCACGTGACTAATAGAGTTAGAGCCAGGTTGCAAGATACTGTTTTGAATAAGATGTCATTATGGTGCATACAGCAATAAAAAGATGATGGAGCGTGCAGTAAACCTGAATCTAAAGCAAACTAAATTTAAAAAAGTAAAGAAAAGTTAGTACAAAATTCAATGTTATCATTGCCTAATGCAGAAGTCTGTTAAGAATTGTCAATCACTGTTAGTTCAGAATGAATCAGAATCAGAATCAGAATGAGCTTCATTGGCCAGGTATGCTCACACATACGAGGAATTTGTTATAGTGACAGAAGCTCCACAGTGCAACAGAAAGACAGCTACAGGACAGGACACAGATAATAAAAGAATAATATGCAAATATACAAATAGGCCATGTACAAAATAGCAAAAACACAATATATAATATAGACAATTATGTATGTACAGTTATGATGTGTGCAAATTTGAAATGAAAAAATAAATAAATAAAAAATAAGTATGTGTGGTGAATAAATAATGTATAATAGTGTTGTGTGTTCCACGTTTAATGTCAAGTGTTCATGAGATGGATTGCCTGAGGGAAGAAATTGTTCCTGTGTCTGGTTGCTCCGGTGCTCAGAGCTCTGTAGCGTCGACCAGACGATAATAGTTCAAAGAGGGAGTGTGCTGGATGTGAGGGGTCTAGAGTGATTTTGCCAGCCCTTTTGCTCACTCTGGATAAGTACAGTTCTTGGAGAGTGGGGAGGGTTGTGCCAATGATTCGCTCAGCAGTCCGGACTATCCTCCTTAGTCTTCTGAGGTCAGATTTCGTAGCTGAGCTGAACCAGACAGTTACTGAAGTGCAGAGGACGGATTCAATGGTGGCGGAGCAGAACTGTTTCAGCAGCTCCTGTGGCAGGTTGAACTTCCTCAGCTGGCGAAGGAAGTACAGCCTCTGCTGGGCCTTTTTCACAATGGACTCAATGTGATTGTTCCACTTCAGGTCCTGAGAGATGATGGTGCCCAGGAACCTGAATGTCTCCACTGCAGTCACAGTGCTGTTCATGATGGTGAGTGGGGGGAGAGCAGGGGGTTTCTCCAGAAGTCTACAATCGTCTCCACAGTTTTGAGCGTGTTAAGCTCCAGGTTAAGACTGCACCAGACAGCCAGCTAATTAACTTCCTGTCTGTAAGCAGACTCGTCACCATCCTGGATGAGGCCGATCAGTGTGATGTCATCTGCAAACTTCAGGAGCTTGACAGAGGGGTCTTTAGAGGTGCAGTCATTGGTGTAGAGGGAGAAGAGCAGTGGGGAGAGAACGCAGCCCTGAGGGGCACCAGTGCTGATGGTGCGGGTGCTGGAAGAGAATTTTCCCAGCCTCACTAGCTGCTGCCTGTCTGTCAGGAAGCTGGTGATCCACTGACAGACAGAGGTGGGCACGAAGAGCTGAGTTAGTTTATTCTGAAGGGTGTCCGGGATGATGGTGTTAAAAGCGGAGCTGAAATCAACAAACAGGATCCTCACATAAGTCCCTGATTTGTCCAGATGCTGCAGGATGAAGTGCAGTCCCATGTTGACTGCATCATCCACAGACCTGTTTGCTCTGTAGGCAAACTGTTTGCTCTGTAGGCAAACTGCAGGGGGTCCAGTGAGGGTCCAGTGGAGGCCTTCAGATAAGCCAAAACCTTTCACATGATTTCATGGCCACAGATGTTAGAGCCACAGGTCTGTAGTCATTAAGTCCAGTAATTTTGGGTTTCTTTGGGACGGGGATGATTGTGGAGCGTTTTAAGCATGAGGGGACTTCACACAGCTCCAGTGATCTGTTGAAGATCTGTGTGAAGATGGGGGCCAGCTGATCAGCACAGGTTTTCAGACAGGCTGGTGACACACCGTCTGGGCCTGGTGCCTTTCTTCTCTTGTTCTTTCTGAAGACCTGGTGCAAATCATCTTCACTGAACTGAATTGCAGGTGTGGGGGAGAGGGGGGTTGCTGGAGGTGTTGATGGTTGCGTGGAGAGGTGTTCAGTGCGGGTGTGGGGTGTATTTTCAAACCTGCAATAGAACTCATTCAGATCGTGTGCCAGTTGTTGATTCTCCAGAGAGCTGGGGGATGGTGTCTTGTAACTGGTGATATCTTTCATACCTTTCCACAATGAAGCAGAATCACTGGAAGAGAATTTGTTCCTTAGCTTGCCAGAATAATTCCTCTTTGCCTCTCTGATCTCCTTTTCCAGTGTGTATTTGGCCTGTTTATACAAGACTTTATCCACCTTTCTGTAAGCATTTTCTTTGGCCTGACGGAGCTGTCTGAGTTTTGCAGTGAACCATGGTTTGTCCTTGTTGTGTTAGATGAGTCTTGGTAGGAATGCACATATCCTCACAGAAACTGATATAAGATGTTACAGTCTCTGTGAGCTTGTCCAGATCGTTTGCAGCAGCTTCAAAAAGAGTCCAATCAATAAGGTCGAAACAGGCTTGTAAAACCCGCTCTGTTTCATTAGTCCATTAACATTAACCATTAACAGTTCTTAATACAGGTTTAGCAGATTTAAGTTTCTGCCCGTAGGTCGGTATAAGATGACCCAAACAGTGATCAGAGAGTCCTAAAGCTGCTCGTGGGACAGAGTGATATGCGTCCTTTATCGCTGTGTAACAGTGATACAATATATTACTGTTTCTGGTGGGACATGTGATGTGCTGTCTGTATTTTGGCAGTTCGCGGGAGAGATTTCCTTTATTAAAGTCCCCGAGAATGATTAAAACAGAGTCCGGGTGTTTTTGTTCTGTGTCTGTGATCTGATCAGCGAGTTTCTGTAAAGCTGAGCTCACATGCGCTTGCGGTGGAATGTAGACACTCACGAGAATGAACGAACAAATCTCCCGCAGCGAATAGAATGGCTTGCAGTTAATGAAGAGCGTTTCTAGATCAGAACAGCACATTTTCTTTAACACAGTTACATCTGTACACCACTTCTCATTGATGTAAAAGCACGTCCCGCCGCCGTGTGATTTCCCCGTTGATTCTGCGTCGCGATACCTACTGCATTAACTAAAGTTACAAAAATTGAAAATTATTGCAGAGTGCTACTAAAAAGTAATTCTCAGTTAATGAAATTTGACCTACAATGGTAGACTGTCCTCACTTTTAACAATTGCTCATACTTAGAGTTAGTGATTTGAACAAACCTTTAACTCTAAGTATTAAAATTTGTCACATAACTCATCCTTTTTGTGCAAGTGACATGAATACCTTAAATCATGCAGCTTACTGAGAAAAGGCTTTCTTAGCCCAGCAGAGAAGTGTTTCAGAAAGAAGTCTCACCAAGGCTGCATTTATTTGATCAAAAATACAGTAAAAACAGTAATATTGTGAAATATTATTACAATTTAAAATAACTATTTTCTGTTTTAATATATTTTAAAATGCTATTTATTCCTGTGATGATAAAGCCATTACTCCAGTCATATTTTTCAGTATTCTTTGATGAATAGAAAGTTTAAATACAGCCTTTATTATGAAATATACTTTTGTAACATTATAAATGTCTTTACTGTCCCTTTGACCAATTTAATACATCCTTGCTGAATAAAAATATTTATTTCTTTAAAAAAAAAAAGAAAAAATTACCCCAAACCTTTGAATGATAGTGTAGATAGTATTAGTTCCTGAAGAAAGGGACTTACGGTTATGGCGCCTTGCTGAAGGGATGCACGAGTTAGCCCCACTGTAATTTATATGAAGATTTCCTAAATTTATCTCAGTTTCATTTGACTTTCGAACTCAGTTTGTTTATAAGTGAATGCTCTTTATGATGTCACCTAAACCAGCAAAGCAAAAGCCGAAAAAAGTGGAAACCACATAAGTTACATCCGACTCCGAAAGAATGGAAGAGGTGTCGCGAGTTACACATGGCAGTGCACACTCGTCACCGGTTTGTGGAGATCAAGTTAGCGGCTTACACGCTGATACAAGCAATATCATACAAGCAATAGCATACAAGCAATAAACTCGATGAAAGCTGACATGGCCTCTCAGTTCGAAACGGTCCTTTTGGCTGTACAAGATATCAAAAATCAAGTTGCAGAGTGTTTCGGAAGATTAACGCAGGCAGAGGAACACATTTCTCAGACCGAAGATTTGGTCTCCACACTTCAATCAACAACCAACGCTCTTGAAAAGAAAATTACTGCACTTACCTGGAAAATAGATGATTTGGAAAATCGCAGTCGACGCTCCAATCTGAGGCTTTTAGGTTTACCAGAGAAATCCCAGGGCAACGATGCATGTACATTCTTAGAAAACTGGTTATCTGAAGTGCTGGACATGGAACCACTGCGGAAGCCACTGGCCATAGAGAGGGCCCACAGGATTGGTTACATGCGAAAGACTGCAGCGGACGTGAAGTCTACCCCGAGAGTGATGATCGTTAAGTTCTTGGACTACAGAGACAAGGAGCACGTGATGCGAGTGGCCAGAGCAAAGAAAGATGTACTGTTCCAAAATCACAGAATCATGTTCTTTCCGGACCTTTCTGCTGAAGTAAACATGCAACGGAGGCAATTTGACAAAGTCAAGAAGAAGCTGCAAACCAAGGGACTGGTGTACGGATTCATCTTTAATGCCCAAGATCATGTCTTTCAAAGTCCATCGGAAGTTGACGACTTTCTAATGAACATTTAAGCTGGTGCTGTTTTCTCAGTGCTTGTTCACTTTCAAGAAAATTGCATATAAGCAATAGACAATAAATCAATAGAATTTGTTTCTTATAAGGAGACTATGTAAATTGCGATGCGATTCATCTTACTTTTTTTTTCTTACCCACTTAAACTGGGTTGATCTAGTTCAGGATGTTAGAAGTAGTGAAGGGTTTGAATTTGCTGGTTGTTTTTGGCAATTCATAGTTGTGGAGTTAAAATATTTTGTTGTTTCTCTAATTGGATGATGTTTTTAATCATGTTGTTTATTTTAGTTCTAGTTTGTTTTATGTTTTATCATCATAAGGTACAGGTGACTTTCCGTTTTAAAATATGGGAGTGTGTTGGATTATCTCACAGTGTAGAAGAAAATGACGGAGACCATTGGGGTTAAATTTGTTTCTTGGAACTGTATTCTTTCTAAAATCAAACAAGTGATGTCTAGGTTAAAGCAACTTAAGTCTAAAATTGTTTTTCTTCAAGAAACACACTTAATGCCCAAAGACATATGTAGAATACAAAATAGATGGCCTGGTCAGGTATTTGCGGCTTCATTTAGCTCTGAAGCAAGAGGGGTAATCACAATGATTCACAAATCAATTCCATTTCAGATGGATAGGATGCTTCAGGTAGATACCTAATTGTTCAAGGGACTTTATTAACAAAGCCATTGAATCCTGTTCATGTTTATGGTCCTAACGATGACATCCCCAAATTCAATAGTAACCTCTTTCTAACTTTATCCACCTTTTATGGGTTTTATGTGATGGGAGGAGATTTCAATTGTACATTGGATCTGATTAGAGATCGTTCATCTGGCCTTGATCAGTCTCACAAACAGACCAGAAAGACCCTGTATTATTTTGTAAAAGATTTAAACCTTGTTGAAATAAGGAGACAATTACACCCAAAGGATATCCAGTATTCTTGCTTCTCCAGAACACACCAGTCTTATTCCAGAATTGATTACTTTATTTCAGCAACACTTATGTCACATATCATTGATTGCTCTTATGATTCTATAGTAATTTCAGATCATGCCCCTATATTACTCACTTACATTGATCCTAAATTACTAGGAAATCCTCCAAAATGGAGATTTCATCCTAAATGGCTCCTAGATGATCAATTCAACAAACATATTAAACAACAGATAGATATGTTCTTTGATATTAATACAACACAAACCTCAGCTAGTATCAGATGGGAAGCTTTTGAAGTCTTCATTAGAGGTGTTATTCTAAGTGTCACAAGTAGTAAATCAAAAAGCTATAAGAAAGAATTGACAGAACTGGGTACTAAAATTAAACTTCTAGAAAAGACCTTATCATATAATAATGGCTCAGCTCTTAATCAAGAACTGCTGAACTGTAGAACTAAATACAATGAACTATCTGCCAAAAAAGCAGCAGCTAGTCTAATGATGTTAAGACAAAATTATTATGATCAAGGTGAAAAGGCAGGAAAATTGTTGGCTTGGAGAATTAAACAAAAACAATCTGAAAGAACAATAAATTCTATTGAAGATAATAGTGGCAGTATTACAGTAGACCCAGTAAATATAAATGTTTAAAGAATCCTTTGCAAACGGTGTGCTCCCAGAATCTTTAAGATACGCTCTCATTACGTTAATACCTAAGCCTAATAAAATAAATACAAAATGTGAATCATTCCGACCAATTTCATTACTTAATACAGATGTTAAAATACTGACTAAAATTTTAGCAAGGCGGTTGGGAGCACTTCTGCCCAAGATAATACACCAAGACCAAAACGGATTTATAAAGGGCAGGCATGGTTTTCATAATGTCAGAACCTTGCTTAATGTTTTATATTTCAAAAGGGGGACTTGTGATACGGCCATTCTGTCCTTAGATGCTGAAAAAGCTTTCGACAGGGTGGAATGGCCGTATCTATTTGAGGCCCTTAAAAGATTTAGATTTGGAGAAACTTTCTGTAAGTGGACTAAAATACTTTATACACATCCTATGGCTGAAGTGCTTACTAATAGTATAGTTTCCAAAACTTTTAATATTCAAAGGGGTACTCGTCAAGGGTGGCCTCTTTAACCCCTTCTTTTTATTTTAGCAACTGAGCCACTTGCCATTGCAGTAAGGTCTCATAGTAATATACTAGGCATCAGATCAGACAAAATAGATTTGCGTATTTCTTTGTATGCAGATGGTGTAATTATATATTTGACAAACTTGGCTCATTCCATTCCTTCTTTAACAACTTCTTTCACTCTTTGGAAACTTTTCTGGTTATAAAATAAACCAATCTAAATCATGTATCCTTTTACTGAATAATGATGACAATCAAGTACCAGCTGTAACACAATTTAATGTAGTAGATTCCTTCACTTATTTAGGAATTAAAATAATGGCAAATATAGATCATATATCTTCAGCTACTTACCAGCCTCTTTTAAACACTATCTCTAAATTTATTGAAAGATGGAAAAGTTTACCTATATCGCTAATCGGACGTGTGAAGACAATAAAAATTAGTGTACTACCTAAAATATTATATCTGTTTCAAAATATCCCACTCTGCCCTCCATTCTCCTTTTTTACAACACTTCGGAGATTATTCACTGATTTTATCTGGAATAATAAACGAGCTCGTGTTCGTCTATCATTATTATGTTTACCTTACAATAGGGGTGGTCTCCAGTTTCCCAATCTACAGTGGTACTACTGGGCAACACAGTTACAATCTACTTTATATTATTTTTCTTCTGAATCACATACATTTTGGTTGGACGTTGAATCTTTCTTTATAAAGTCAAAATTATCCCTTAATCTCTACCTTTATTTGGCAGATATTAAATCTCTCAGAAAAGACAAAGGTATTGTGTCTTTTAATCCTATCCTTATTAATACAATTAATGTCTGGTGTGATGTATATAAATATTTAGGTAAGTCTGATAATTTATAATGTTTTACTCCAATATGGGGGAACAAATGTTTCAAACCAGCTAGATCAGACCCAGGATTTAAGATGTGGTTTGATAAAGGGCTGCAAAAAATGGAGGACTTCTATAAAAGAAAAGACCTAATGTCCTTTGCGCAAATTGTAGCGCAATTTGATATTCCAAAAAAACATTTCTTTAAATTCCTTCAATTTAGGAGCTATGTTTCTTCTTATGAAGGTGCAAAGCTTACCAAACCTAATAAGACACCTCTTGTAGACCTGTTATCAAAACCTGCTCAATCTAAAGGTTTAATATCGATGTTTTATAAAATGTTGGAGTCATTCTCTAAAGAATCATCAGAATCTAAATTGGCCTCTTGGAGAGAAGATTTAAAGGTAAACATTCCCCTGGATGTATGGGAAGAAATATGTATGAAAGCTCAATTACACACAGTTAATAGTAATCTCAATACAGTACAACTGGATTATGAGAACGTATATTACTCCAGTTAGGTTAAATAAAATTAACCAGAATATTCCAGACACATGTATTAAATGCTCAGTTGAGAGGCACACTTTTGCATTGTATGTAGAACTGCCCCAAGGTGCAGGAGTTTTGGAAAGAGGTGGCTTTTTTTATTTCTCAGATGGTATCTATAAACCTACCAATGAAACCAGAAATTTTTATTTTAGGAATTATTCCAGAGAACATTGTACACCATGGCAGCACTCGTAAATTGGTTGATACTAGTATACTTCAAGCAAAGCGTCTAATAGCTTTGTACTGGAAGAAAGTGGAAAAGCCATCTATCATGCAGTGGATCAATAACATGTCCTTCTGTTTAGCGATGGAAAAGATAACCTATATGTTAAAAGGTAAACTTTCTTCTTTTGAAAATATTTAAATATCTCAAATTCAGATTTTGGCAATGTACTGAATGAGACACCTGATCTATCCCCCCCAATAAATTAACCATTGTTGCTCCATTTGTTATATGTCTGCATGCATGTTTTGTATTCTCAAATTCCCATATCATGTCACTACCTGAAATAACCTGTGCCGTTTACTTTTCTTTTTCTTTTTTCTTTTTTTTTCTCCTTGCTTTCATATGTAAAAAAGATGTAACTACAATATTGTTATATTACTGTTATATTTTGTTACATCTCAATAAACAGACTGTTCAAAAAAAAATTCCTGGAGAAAGAACATATTGCATATTCATAATCAAAACCCCATGTTTACACAAAGATACCTCTGATGATTCACTCAGATGTGGGAAGAAAATACAACTGAGACTCTGCTGATGCTGAACGAGAGAAGGCAGTGAAAGAAATATCTTTTTCTTCTCTGTTAGTTTTTTACACACTCATTCAATGCCTTTTTGCTGGACTTGACGTTTTCTGAGGCCAGATGTTGTGGAAATTGATCTGGGACAAAATCATAAATTTTCTTCAACGTTGGATGGCGAAAGGGCGTTGAATGCCTGAGCTTCATCTCAAAGACTATTTTCTGGTCTAAGCCACTGTGTATTAAGAGTCTCGTTTTCAGGGAATAAACTATAATATATGGCCCTTTCAGTTCATTGAGCATATTCCACATGGCCACTGACATAAAAAAGTTTCTTTAGAGTTCAATTGTTTCAGATACTTAGAAAGAAACCCACTTAGACAAACACACTACACCTTCAGACAGAATTTTAGACTTTTGTCACACTCAAGGTAATGCATATTAAATTACACTGCAGAAATGCAATAAAGAGCATTCAGAGCAATCCTCTGTGTTTGATTGTGTGTGTGTGTGTGTGTGTGTGTGTTAACCCTAGTCTTTTTGTCCAGTAAACGCTCTGTGAGACCAGTTAATCCTCAAAAAACCCGTTTACAGTATCAGAACGGAACACTACCGCCACCTGATGGACCATTAGCGCAATAAATCACCTGCGGGAAAAAACACCGAACATCACCGACTGAGTTTTCCTGAAAATTCAAAGCGAGCGATGCTTCCAGGAACCACTTGTGCATTAACGGCCACAAACAGATTAACAGAAAATTCATGAAAAAAAAAAAAAACTTTCCGTGCAGATAAAACACACACACACAGAGGTGCCCTTTAATTATCAAATATTAATCTGCTATATTTTGACAGAGCAATGGAAAATATTCAATATGTTTTGCAAAGGAAATAAAATTCTTTGGAAACTTTAAATGAATTTTGGAAAAGGTGACTAAAACTTTCGGTTTCAATAAATCTGTCATAACACCAGAGTACTTGAGACAATATGAGAGTGAATTCTTTGTTAAATAAGATTGTTTCATGTTCATACTGCTAATTACAAGCTTTGTTATTATTCAGATTTAATAAGGCATAAGCAAATAGACTTTAAGCCCCAGAATCTGCCAAAATAACTCATTATCAGAAATATATTTGCATTCCCAATACAAAGAGAAGATATTAAAAATGCTAGATATTCCACTTTTTTTTCACACTACATTTTTTTAACCACTTCTTGTTTCAACTTGTAGTTTGGGGTCATTGCGTTTTTTATTTGTGTATTTACAATATTTGTGTATTTATACAATTTTGTTATTCATCAAGGACACATTAATTCCATTCTATTTCAAATGAATTACGCTCTTTTTTTTACTTTCTATTCATCAAAGAATCCACAAGAATAAAACTGTTTTCAACACTGATAATAAGAAATGTTTCTTGAGCAACAAATCAGCACATAGCCTACTGGATCATGAGTCACTGAAGACTGGAGTGATGGCTGCTGAAAATTCACATTTTAAAATATATTAGAAAACAGTCGTTTTAAACTGTAATAACATCATAATAATTTTAGTTTTTACATAATATTATTTGTTATTAGTATTTTTGATTAAAAACAAGAGACTTCTTAAAAAAAAACTATAATAACTAAGAATAAAATCCTCTCAACTATTGAAAGGTGTACATATATATATAGAAACTATTTAGTGTACAAATGTTTCCAATTATAAAATAAATGAATTAAATCAAAAAGGAGAATTGATTTTGAAATTGGGTGTATGTCACAGTCATGGATTTTGTTTGTGATTTCATTCCTCATGTGGTCTGTGTGACCTAGTTTTCCCTCATATTTGATTGTGTCATTATGTTCAGGTGTTTCTCGTCAATTATCCTCATTTACGTTCCCCATATAAATTGCATTCAGTTCAGTGTTTCTTGGTCCGGTCTTGTCAATGTGGACATCTGTTTTACCTGCTACCTCTCCCATATGGATTACCCTTATGTGGATTATTAAAGACCATTTATTGATATCTTCATGTGTTCTTCCTACACCGCACCGTGACAGTGTATGAGCCCTCAAACATCACTAGAGAAAGAATAATGTCAGTTTGTCAATTACAAACCATGTAATTTAATCGTAGGGTAGTATTTAGCCGTCTTACAATGGTGAAGGCCAGTCTGCTGTCTGTCCTATAAACTGGAAAAAAACACATAAAACAACCATGTAAACTGTGCACGAACAGCCACAACAACAGTGAAAACATAGAGCAATTAATCTAATAAGGAGAGAAGGAGAGGAGAGGAGAGGAGAGGAGGGGAGGGGGACAGATCGGCCTACAGGGCAAAGCAACACAAAAGAGTCATATGGGTTTCCTTGTAAATTTTACAAATAAACAATTCTTATAAATTAATCAGCTGTTAATGTTGCTTCAACATATATTTTCTGAATGAGAATACATTGATGTTATATACAGTTATACACAGATGTCAACTTTAATTTAAAAAATGAGTCACTTTATGATGTACCTATGTCGTCCTCTGCTGTGAGACACGAAAAAAAATGATTTAGATTGCTGTGAAGTTTATACATTGTATATCCTTATGTCCTTTTTATTAACATTTTTAAAATCTGTTATTCTTAGCTTGCACATAGAATAAGTTGTTTAAAATATATTATGTTTCTCTGGCTTTCCAAGGTCTGAATGATAATCTGCCCAAGTGTTTTGTGTGTCCAGAACAGAGGGGCCTTGATGAGCCATTCACAACCGTGGCAAAGTGAAGACTAATGCTGTTTTCTGTCTCTCTTTATCATAGTTTACACCCAGGGAGATATGACGGCTCCAAAGAGACACCACAGCTCTGAGGGGCACAACCTGGACATCAACATGAGAACCACTTCAGTTTGAGTGGTAAATTACAAATAATCTGTTGTAGTAGTAGTAGTAATTTATAAATTAATTTATCTCTTAATAACATTACATAATATGTTGTGTCTGCTGCTATAAGCCTGTCCAAAAAAAAATAAAAATAAAAAAAACACACCATTTCCATTTGCAGATCAGGTCTATTATACATGAAGCACACTCATAGGCTTGAATTTAAAACCAAGGGCAAAAAGGCAACGGCTTCAGTGTCAGGAACCAGAAGACTGCAAAATCATATTATAATATTATTATACAATATTATTGCTAATAATATTATTTTTCTCCCTATTTTATTGATTACAAATTCTTCAGCTTAATAAAAAGATGTATATACATGTATGTGTATTTATTGCACTATTAAGATTTTTTATATTGTTCTATTATTTGCATTTCAGTAAAAAATACCGTATTACAAAAATGTGCATCACCACCAACAATTATTTTTTTTAGAACAAAAAGTGAAAAGTAATACAAACTCCAGCTCAAAAACAATTGATAATTGTAAACAAAAATGTTTATCAGGGTAATTAAATATGATCCAACAGAATTGTGTTTAATCACATTTGAGAACCTTGAATCTGTTGTAACCTATATTAATTACTGTTATTCATGAACAACATCAGGAAAAAATGACTCCTGAAATTATCTGGAGCACTTACAAAGTACATTTCTTTAAAGTACTGCAGACAAAAAAAAATACAATACAAGATAGATTTAATTACAAATGAAGGTACCTTTTATTGCAAACATTTGAGGACTTTGGCACCTGCAAGGCACAGAATACACTTTCATGAGTGAGTCAAATGGGTCTGCAAAAGAACTGGGGAAAATAATAATTTCATTTTCACATAGGGAATTCCTTTCACAGAAAGGACAAAGTTTAGCTGCAGACACAAAGGGTAAACAGTACAGGGAGCCCATGTATGATCGGTTGCATGCAAACCGATGCAAGTGTTCAGTCACCATGAACTCCACCAGCATGACAGCTTAGCCATTTCAAATTCATTGCTGCTTTTTAAAGGGGCGGAGAGGTGAATGTGAAGACGGGTGAGGGTCTCTATAGGTACTGTACTGTACTAATTCAGCGGAACGCACAAAGTCATGACAAGAAGGCCCACATGCACATGAGCTTTTAAGTGCTGTTCATCCAAACCGCCCATGCAAAAAACAAGGAGCTTTTAATTACAAATGGGTTTATCTGCACCGATTCTTCATGTTTAGTGTCTACCTTCTTTTGAACTGAGTGTACACACTCTTTTTTTAATTTTTTTTGTTTAAATGGAAGAATTGCATGTTGCAACCTTTACATAAGGTTTCTAATACCGTCTCCCATTAACAGCTTAATACTGACAGGCAACACACCATTAAAACACACACACACACACATATAGCAGTCATTCTTTATAAAACTACATAAAGAAATAAACTTCCAGTTTGACAAACAAACAAAGTCATCAAATGCATAAACATAATGGGAAACTCTAAAGGAAAGTCTATGGAAGACTGATTTTTTCCCCCTTGATCAGCAACAGTATCGGCTGTGTGCAAACGTCTCTAAATCAAGAGCCTTGGCGGCCTGAAATCCCATCAGTCGTTCATCTCGCGGGGTGGCACACCCGGTACTGGGCCCTCTGATTATGATGCTCACATGATTCCGTTACCACTATCCCAAAAAGCTCATTAGGTTTAGTGTTATTCTTGGAGTCAAGACTGGGACGCTTCCTTGGAGATGAGGGTGGAAGCAAACAGGAGTGCAGAAACTTTCGTTTTATGTTCTGAGAACCTGCATAGTGAATTCAAGGCACTGAGGGTTTACTTATGGCAGCGCCCACGCGCGCACACACACACACACGCGCGCGCGCACAAACTTTTGGATACTTTTGTAAGGCAGATTTTCTAGATATTTGTATTTTGGCATTAGGATATTGCAGATTCTCTTGCTTGTTTTGGATTCATACGGACACACATACTAAATGACCTTAAAGGGATAGTTAAAATGAAAAATTCTGTCATTTACTCAGCGTAATGTCATTCCAATTCTGTATTATTTCTCTTCTCTTCTGTGGGACTCAAAAGATGTTTAGCAGATTGTTCATGCTGCTCTTTCCCATATAATGAAATTAAATGGTAACCAGGGCATGACAAAAAGTAACATAAAAGTAGCACCATCCATCCATAAAAGCAATTATACGTCTTTAGAAATATTTCTATATTTGAAATATAGACCTTAGTCAGGGTAGATGCCATACTGAATTTAAATGGATAGTTCACCCAAAAATGAATTTTGTCATCATTTACTCACTCTCATGTAATTTCAAACACAGCATTTTCCTTTTTGGGTAGACATGTCTGAAAACGAGGCTGTAAGTGATAAACTTACAGTCTTCACAATGGCAAAAGTTTTTGTCTATTAAAAGTGTTTTTTGGATGTCATTAAACAAGAGTACAGTCCATTGAACACACTGTACTTTTATCCCTTGCAACCTTGTTTTCATTCCTGTCAAAATAAAAAAAAAAGTCACTACCCTGACAAAGGTCTATAGTACAGAAGATTACTATTATGTCACTTTTTTCACCCTTTTTCATTGTACCAGCATGGAAAAGTGCAACCAGCACAGTCATCAGAATTTCTCTTTGTGTGTTCCACAGAAGAAAACAAGCTGGGTTTGTAATGACATGACAGTTAGTAAATAACAGAATTTCAGTTTTTCCGTTAACTATCCTTTTAATTTGTTCTGGGGCTCTTTTCAATACGCTGCCTTACACCACAAACTCTGGTTCCGCCTCGGTGTTCAAGTGTTCTGTAGTCAGATCTTCTCTGTCCAGATCCAGAGAAAAATACTTGCTGGTTCTCTTGATGGGAAATGCTTGCTGGTTATTCCGGATACCAGCGCACTGATCTGCAAGTCCCTGGTACCCACAGCCGACCGCGTCCCCGAGGTCTGGCTCGCAGCCGAACGTATAGCTGTGTGCGGTGTCCTGGCAAAGCTCCGCCCACTCCTGACAGTTCCTCTGGAACAGACGAACATCATCCAGTGATTGGCTGTGCCGGTCTGCAGAGCTCTGGCCCTTCCTGCCCATCGCCGTCTAATAAAACAAAGACAATAAAACACAAGTCAGCACATAGGAAACCAACAAGCCGCATTAAAACACAGAAATCACAGACTACACTAACTCTCAACTAACCCTAATATCTCAGAGAGCGGTTAGCTGTACACTCACATGAATTCACAGATGAGAAACGACAATGCTGTTGGGTGTAGGGTAAGGCTGCCCTAAACAAATACTGTTAAGAGGAAGTGGGGTTACCAGCACTGTTAAAAGAGATTACAGGATTACTCCACAGAACGATACAGCTCAAAATGAAGAGTGGATGTCCTCGGTTTGACTTCAGTGGTTGAGACGGTGTCATTTAACAGCTGTAACGTGTTGTGTGTAAATGTGTGTGTGTGTGTGTGTGTAAGTGCACCTGGGGAAGACATTCGATGCTCTGGCCCCTCATTCTCACGACGGTCTCTGATGAGCTGGAAGTGGAAGAACTGACTTCCTTCACCACTAACCCTGAAATGCACAAACACATACAACACACATGCATCAACAATCAGATATTTGAAGGTCACTAGGGTTAGACTAGGGTGTAGGGCTGTCAAAAAAAAATAAATAAAAAAAATAAACAAATCAAATGCAAAAAATTAGAATGCAAAAACATCGCATTCGAATTTTAGGTCTGCGTCAGCCGTCAGGCAGCCTTATCAGTGGCGCACGAAATCCGACGACGATATAAGTGTCATTGCATTTTAATGCTTTTGTTAGCCTATCCAGTTGAACCCACTAGATGCGGTGCTGATACGTTGTTCATTCAATATATCGCGGAAAACGAGAGCATCAGTGTGGAGAAGATGTTGTTTACAGCGAAACTGAAATCAAGCCGTTCACACAGAACGCATATTTATCACATTTTCTAGAGGGACATCTATCAGCATTGCACTCGTGTCTCGCATGTTTAGAAAGCCATGTCAAATTAATGTAAGTTCATCTTTTAAATCTCAAGTTTTTAAATGAAGAAAGTAGCCTACTCTGTGATTTTCGGTCCTTCGTATTAAACTATACATACATGCATGGTGCTGTTTTTTTCTAATTGTTTAAGCAACTTTATTAATTATATATGGTTTATAAACATTTTATGCCTTTTAAATTCGAATGTAATTTGAATTTTGATAATATTTAAGTAGAAAATTCAAATTTAGTTTTTCAGTCATTTTGACAGGCCTACTAGGGTGTACAGTAAATTTAGTTGTTGATTTAAGCTCCACTGCCTTCAAGTACTTGTCAATTAAGACGAATGGATTCTCATAATTTTAGTGACTTACTATGATTATTTCTATGACTCTTTCACAACTTTTCCAGCCATCCATGTATATGGATTTTTAAAAATATTTTAAAGCACCCAAAAAGACCAATTTCTAGTCAGTAAAATGTTTTAGAGCTGAGCATAAATTGCCATGGCTTTTGGGAATTTATCAATCTCCAATGACTTTTCCAGGCCTGCAAATTCTCATTTCAAAATTTTATTGACAAACTGATTTGGAAAGGTGGCACTAAAAGGTCAATCTACTATGAAAGCTCATTTCTGCCACTGAAAAAATAAACAAATAAATAAATAAATAAATAAATAATACATATTTCCAACGGTAAATTGCGACTTTTTATATCACAATTCAGACTGTTTTACTCACAATTGTGAGTTTACATCTCGCAATTCTGACTTTTTTTCTCAGAATTGTGAGACAAACACGCAATTGTGAGAAATGAAGTCAGAATTGCGAGATATAAACTGGTAATTCTGACTTTTTTTCTCAGAATTGCATGATATAAACTCTCAATTGCGCGTTAAGTCAGAATTGTGAGATATAAACTCGCAATGCTGAGAACATAGTCTTTTTTCTCCTCAGAACTAGACTTTATAACTCGCAGTTTATATTCCAGAATTCTGAGAAAAAAAGTCAGAATTGCGAGATACAAACTCGCAATTGCGAGAAAAATTTTATTTCAAATTTTATTTCTCGCAATTTTGAGTTTATATCCCGCAATTCTGACTTTATAACTCGCAACTGTGTTTACATCACAATTCTGAGAAAAAAAGTCAGAATTGCGAGATGTAAACTCGCAATTGCGAGAAAAGTCAGAATTGTGAGATAAAGTGTTGCAATTGTAATATTACTACTAATATAAATATAATATATGCTTGTATATACCGGAGCATCCGTTGTTCTGTGCTGACAGCATGTCCTCTGTGATGTGAATACACAGTTCCTGGTTGATATCTAAATCGTGAAGATCTTCACAACTTTTCGGATCGTCAACCAACATCTCAATCTCTGAAGAAACACAAACACACAGAGACTCAGTGCTGAAACTGCTACTGGTTCAGTAATAAGATTAATACGAATGAGATTTGATCAGTGCACCCATTTAATCATACAGCATTTATTATTGATACTGTTAATACTAATGTAATGAGCCTGCAAGTTAAAAATAATTGGCTGTCAGAAAAGTGTCATATTCATCTGTGTGTCTCATACCATCTTCATCCAGGCAGTGCTCCTTGCTGCTGCTCTCGATGCCAGACGTGTGTGTGCTGGCATGACTGGTGTTGGAAGATGAGTGTGTTCTCAGCGGTCGGTGGGGTGTGTTTGTAGGTGTGCGGAAACTGTCAGTGTAGACGCCGGATGTGAGGGAGCTGCCATGACTCCTGGTGGAGTGTCGTGAAAAGGGATTGGGTCGTGACGTGCTCCCTGCACTGCTGCCGCTGGCACGTGAACGCTGCTCCAAATGATCCATGTCTGCCTCCAGAGCATCGCTGATATATGACTCCCTGTACTGCTTCTTTTCTGAGAACACACAGAGTTTAAAGGGATACTCCACCCCAAAATGAAAATTTTGTCATTAATCACCCCCATGTCGTTTCAAACCCGTAAAAGTTTTGTTTGTCTTCGGAACACAATTTAAGATATTTTAGTTGAAAACTGGGAGGCTTGTGACTGTCCCATTGACTGCCAAGTAAATTACACTGTCAAGGTCCAGAAAAGTATGAAACACATCGTCAGAATAGTCCATCAGTGGTTCAATCTGAATGTTATGAAGCGACGAGAATACTTTTTGTACGCAAAGAAAATAAAAATAACGACTTTATTCAATAATTAGTCTCCTCTGTGTCTCTCTGCGTCACTGTAGCGCCATTTTGGAGAATATCCACAGGACGCAAACTACGTATGCTCTAAAGTCGTTATTTTTATTTTCTTTGCGTACAAAAAGTATTCTCGTCGCTTCATAACATTCAGATTGAACCACTGATGGACTATTCTGACGATGTGTTTCATACTTTTCTGGACCTTGACAGTGTAATTTATTTGGCAGTCAATGGGACAGTCACAAGCCTCCCGGTTTTCATCTAAAATATCTTAAATTGTGTTCAGAAGACAAACGAAGCTTTCACGGGTTTGGAAAGACATGCGGGTAAGTGATTAATGACAATTTTCATTTTGGGGTGGAGTATCCCTTTAAAAATGTCAACCATATGCTCTGGCACCTTTGTAAAACAAAACAATAATACTTCCATGACAACACAACTAAAGAAAAAAGAAAGGAATTTTATTCTGCTGACTATGGCTTTTCATAATCTAGTGTTTCCATGTTTGTAAAGTCTGTTAATTGTTGATATTTTCAATCATGACTATACACTGAAAAAAAAAAAGGTGTAGAAACAATTTTCACTCAGAATTGCTAGTAGTTTCACAAATAATTACAAAGAAATGGCATGAAATTGAGGTATAAAGACTGAAATAGTATTTTCTTGTAAAATTAACTCCAATAATCTTTATTTACAATGTTATTTATTTTACAGTAAATACAAATAATTTTACAGTGGATATGCCATTAAATTGCTATTTGTTAATTTTATCACCTTGCTTGATTTAAAGGTCTACTTATCTGTCTGTATATCACAGATTTCATTTACATTTCAATTACTAGCTTAAGAAATGTTCCCATTCCAGCAAATTTATTCTGCATATTCTCACGATACCTTCATTTTCCTCCAGTCGTCGAACCTGTTTCAGCACAGGTTGTAGGTTCATGTACAATCGGTGGCTGTTGCTGAGCAGCTGCAGGAGGTGTCGTGAGCGCAGAGGACAGCCTGTGTAGTAGATGAGCTTCCTGGCTGAAGGCAAACCATCAGGAAGAATCTCAAACCTCTTCCCCTGTGGACAGGAAATGAGTCAATGGTTGATTCCTCTGTAAACTGTAAACACTGTGACCCTAATAGCACAGAAATATACACTTTACCTTTAAAGCATACTAATAAAGCACTGTAATACTGACCACAAACACCAGTTTCCCCACGTTGCTCCAGGGAAAATCATACAAGAGTTGCCTGACAGTTCCCACATTCTGAAAAAAAAAACCTGTAACCATCACTACATAGAAATACAAGTGTAAGAGCTGTATTTTATACAATTTGCTGTGTAACCTCAGTCAGTAAGCGTTTAAATAGCATACCTGAAAAATCTGAATCCCACGTAAGGTCAGTCCCAGAGTTAAAGAAGCCTCCAGCTCTTTCTTATCCTGACCAAAAAAAAAATAAAAATAAAAATTTACTTTGTTGAAAAATCAGTCTGTATGCACAGACACATACACACACAGTCAATAGTTCTTCTCTGACCTTGTAAAGGCGGTAATAATGAACAGTCACGTCGTCCAAGAGCGCTGCTTCCTTTATGTATTTCAGCTGGGCCTCTGATGCCGTGAGAGCAAACTGCTCTTTGTGCATGTTTGGGATATGACGGAGAATATAGTCACATCCTCTCTTCACAATTACCTAGAAAAGATAGAACCAGAATAATAATGAAGCACACCTTTTGACTGATACATTTACATGATTTTCCAGTTATTCTTAATTACTGCGTACAGATTTAAAAAAACAAAAAAAAAAAAACAACAAAAAAACATTTTTTTATATAAATGTTAAATTTATATAAAACAAAATTTATATGAAATTTATGTCTTATATATATATATATATATATATATATATATATATATATATATATATATATATATATATATATATATATATATATATATTATTTATATAATTTTTGCACTTAATAAAAGAAGTTAAAAAGAACAGTATTTATTAAAAAATATAAATATTTTGTAACAATATACACAACTTTTTCTTTTTTTGAAAGAATTTTATATTTTTTTCCAGCAAGGATGTGTTAAATTGATAAAAAAGTGACAGTAAACGTATATTGTTAGAAAAGATTTCTATTTTGAATAAATGCTGTTCTTTTTAACATTTTATTCATCAAAGAATCCTGAAAAAAGTATCCCAGGTTCCAAAAAATATTAAGCAGCACAACTGTTTCCAACACTGATAATAAATCAGCATATTAGAATGATTTCTGAAGAATCATGTGACACTTAAGACTATGGCTGATGAAAATTTATTTTTGCCACCACAGAAATAAATTATATTTTAAAGTATATTCAAATAGAAAACCATTATTTTAAATTGTAACAATATCATGATATATTTTTGACAGTTCACCCATTTGCAGGTATGGTAAAATGTTAATGTTAAACCACTGCTGATTTGTTTTTTTAACTCAAGCAACTAAAACTAAGACAGATATACAGCAGATATAATCCTAGTTGCCAGCCTTGGCTCTTGTGATGTCCCTGAACACTTAGCGTTAATAAAAACACAAAAATCATCATCACAGTGTTGTCTGGACTGTCTGTAATCTCTCAGAGTTGAACAGCACAGTCTTTTTCTGACTGCACCATCCTGCAGTAAAGCAGTCTCTCACACCATGTGAATCCAGATGAGAGCACAGCTCAACAAGCCTAAAGCTAATGCACCCAAGATTCTTTTTAAAAGCTTTCGACTATTTTTAACCTCAATCCTCTACATGCACTGATGAACAAAGCGTCTTTTTACAACAGGTTCTGTTAAATTCAGGGACAGCACAGTGCAGCACAGCCCATAAACCACACACAGAGGGCGGATGGAGAGTACGCACATTTAACAGGTTTGATCAGCATAATGATTCATCAGGAAGCCGTTTAATGGGGTGCTGAGCAGACTTACCCAGGAGGGAAAATAAGCTTCCGGCTGGAAATAGGCACCAAAATGTTTGTTCCTTTTGAAGTTTCCCAGGTCAGCCTGCAGCGCAAATGCAGCCATAAGGAAATAAGCCTCTTCTCTCTGGATGCATTGAGACTGCAGTACCTGCTTCCGCAAGTGCCAATAGTAATAATACCGTGCCACGCGATCACTAAAAGACAGACATGGGACATTTTCAGTCAACAATTTGTACGTATAAACTACTGTTCAAACGTTTGGGGTCAGTAAGAATTGTTTTTTTTTTTTTTTTTTTAAAGGAGTCTCTAATGCTCATCAAGGCTGCATTCATCTGAACAAAAAAACACAGTAAAACAGTAATATTGCTAAATATTATTACAATTAAAAACTGATTTCAATTGTATAACATTTTAAGATGCAATTTATTATTGTGATGGCAAAGCTGAATTTTCAGCTTCAGCTTCATTACTTCAGTGACATGATCCTTCAGAAATCATTCTAAGATAGTGATATGGTGCTCAAGACATTTTTTTATTATTCTCAATGTAGAAAACGGTTGTGCTGCTTAATATTTTTGTGGAAACGGTGATACTTTTTCAGAATTCTTTGATGAATAGAAAGAATATATTTGGAAATAGATTTTTTGTAATAATGTAAAAGTGTGTCACTTTTGATCAATTAAATGCATCTTACTGACCCCAAACTTCTGAATGGTAGTGTAGATGTATCTCACCTGATAAGTCTGCCATTTTCAACATAATACTGTGCTCTGAAGTGAACAATCATTGGAGGTCCAAACTGGTCAATTCCCTAAAGTTGGCAAGAATTCAGTCAAAATGTGCAATACAAAAACATGATTTTTTCCCCCAAGAAAATCAAACTTTGTGTGTGTGATACCTTGCTGGCTTCCCGTTTCCACTCTTTTGGACAATATTTAGACAGTTTCTGTCCCAGTTCCATGTATATGTGTTCATTGTCTAGGAGAAAAAGCACAATTATAACATACCAAAACACACATGCATTTAGATATTTAATGTATGTGTATTTATATATGTAATGGATAATGGGGAAAAGTCAGTACATTTCAGCAAATAAAACCCTGACAGGGTGATCAAGACCAGAAAATACTAAAATAACCAGCAGACTGTATGTTATCTCAATAACTGCATGGTTACTTAACAAATAAGTAAATAAATAGACATACAACTTTGATATTTGAGTTTAAATTATTTTTTTTATCTAAAGACAACAAAATCCAAAACCCTGGATGCCTGGGATAATCAATACAGCGTAGCATCCCTAATATTAAAATATGTGAACACAAAACTGACAAATCAGAATCAAGTACAGAGAGCCATGTAAAGTATGTTATGTTGTTTTTTAATAGACAAGTCAGTGTGTAAAAAAGTATAAAGCCGTTTTAGCCCATTTGTATGTGTGTGTGGCAGTGTTTTTATGCCTTACTCTGAATAACACTGAGGCCGAACAGGTGGCAGTCCTTCAACCTGAGAAGATCACAGACCTGCACCAACAACTCCTGACACACAGTCTTAACCTGAGAGAAAAGAACAGATGTATTAGAGAGAGAAAGGACATACTGCACATGTTTCAGTAGTGGCGAATGAGAAACAGGTTTCACTTATCAATGGAAATGTTTTATTATTTTGCTGTCTGCAACATTGGCCCTAAAAAGCTGGTCCTCAAACTCTTACTAAACTGTGAAATTACAATTACAAAAAAAAAAAAAAAAAAAAAAAATAGAGCTATATTTTTACAATATTTATTTGTGATCAGATTGTATTTCTAATGCAAGCCCAAAACATCCAAGCAGGACCCAAAATGGCATGTTTAGAACCTGTTGCCCATCAACAACAATCTTTGTATATGATACAAATAGATAAAGATAATTGAAACTGCCTTTTTTCCATTTATTTTTAAATCACGGAAAGCTGTGCTGTCTTAAAGCAATCGCCACTGGTGAGTGTCATTGAGTGCATGGAGCTTTACTCACACTGACTATTACGTTGAGCGTTTCATCATTTGGGAGGAACACACACACACACCGGCGGTCCTGCATCGTCTTGTTATTGTGGAAAGTCAGTTTGCTCATGTTTGAGAGGCTGCAGCCTGTAGATTTGTGCCCCTCACTGGAGCTCCACCCCTGAGCACCTCCCAGTCACAATGGGATCAGATAACTCACACACACACATAAAAAAAAAAAAAAAAAAAAGAAAACACATACATATACACACACAATCAGACCCTGTGATCTGAGAAACTCAACCTGGCTGTTTCAAACCAGCAATTTCTCCTGGATCAACACACAATCACACCACATAAACACACAGCAGCCCCAGTGCCCGATTCTGAAAAAGAGAGAAAGACAGAAAAAAAATGAATTCAACGAGAATACAACTAGAAAACATTCCTGTTGGACAAGTATTTCACATAAATATTAGAAAGCTATAATTTACTGGATTTTGTAGGGAACACAAGAACTGCAGCACTGGATTTCTTATCCATAGTACAGAATCAAATACAAGGAAACCCCGTTTGGTACATAACACACTGCAAACACACATTCTGTGCTCTCCATTTGTATTTAGGTAGAAAATACGGTGTACTACAAATTCATCACTTCTTTCTGACATTTTATTGTCATCTTCAGCATTACAGCAGCATCTCATGTAAAGGATAATGCACCGTCAGCCAGTCGTTAGTGCAAAATACAGCTTATATAAACATTGCAATTATTGTGTACACTTATTATCCACAATAACAGTACATTATCCCGCTTACTACAAGGCTGGTTATCAAATAAACAACACACTGACTGACATGAAATATATTAATGCAAGTTGAAATCACTTTCTATTTGTCATTTAATGTAATTAATGTATTTGTCAGATTCATGTAAAGCTTTTACTAATAAAAGCAGTCCATAATACTGAAAACTTTCTACATAACATGACAAACACTAAAACAAAATTCATTTAAATATTATTCATCTGCAAGCAAAGTTACTTTTTCTGCAGATGAGTTAGCTAACATGTTAAGATAGAACAGCATGTCTTTGTTTTAAATTCACATATCCAACTGCAGTCAAATACAAAAACTTTTGAACATGAAAAAACATGAAACACTAACAGACTGATATCTCTCTCTCTCTGCTTCTATCAGTATCTGCGATATGAGCACAGGCCTACAGAAACTGCTGAACTGACAGAGCGAGAAATAAAATAACAGTGAAATATTACCATGATTTATGTCTTTGATCTCTTTTCATGAATGAATTCCATCTCAAATGACAACAAATATGCTATATCCAATACACACATAAATATCAAACATTATCTCTCAAATTTAAAGGAATATTCCAGGTTATTTTCAACCTAATATTTATGCACCACAGGTGTGTACCATCCAAATGATTAAAGTCAACACAAACAATTTCCCCAGTGTATATCAACTAACATGAAATGCATTTGCAAAAATATACTTACCATGATTAAGTTGTATGTTTGAATGTAAGTTCAAAATAACATAAGCAAAAAAAAAAAAAAAAACACTTGTTAGCACTAATTAGCACTCGTGTCACTTTCCCATCACATTCTGCTGCTATCTATACAATAGGCCAAAAATATAAATTAAAAAATAAAAAATCTAATAAGGAATCAGTTTAAAATTGATTTTAGTTTTAGCAAAACTAAGTTAACAACAGTACTTTAAACTATTTTCTTCAAAACTTAATTTTTTCCCTAAGTATACTGCCATTCCGCTCCATTAATTGATAATAAAATATTATTTGTGGTTTGTGGAACTGCCTATGCACTGCTATGTTATTTTCTCAGCTCTCTTAGCTGGTCTTTATTAAAGCTATTGTAACATTAAAAGAAATCATTTAAGCAAGAATACATTGGAAAAAATGTCAGACAAAATGCAAAATGGAGTACTGAGAAAACTTCGCATGAGCGAGAGACAGAAAGAGGAAAATGTGCAGCAGTCAGGAGAATTCCACCCAACATCTGCTTCTCATTCCAACAATGGAGGCCTTTGATTCTCACACATACACACACTCTGCTACACGTACTACAGATGTGTGATGTTCAGATGCATACATCAGATGACAATGACGTGGATTTTGGCTTTTTGTGTTATGGTTAGAAGTTCATTCAGGATTGACTTTTAGGTTTCTAGAAACATTCCCTACACTAGCAGTTAAAAGGAAAGCAGGCAAACAGCCCAAAGGGGCTCAATAACAGCCCTAAAACCATATATTCTATGACGTGAATGATTAAAGTTATTCTTTAAAGCCATTTTAAGCTGAGCAGGATGAAAACAGAACGGAAGAGAGGATTGCATGAATCCACATTTGTCAGGATGTGTGACGTTGTGCGTGACGTTATTTGTGGCATTTCTTTGCTGAAAAGATGGAGAAACTTCCTGGATAATTTTTGAGATGAAAACAACCCACATGCATATAAGGTCCCAGTCACAGACAGTTACCATCTGCTACAGTATTAAGGTCTATGTTACGCCTGTCATTCATGTCATTCTGCTACCGCCTCGTTTTGCCTTCAGGGATCAAATCTTACCTTATCTTAAAAGACGACTGCTGAAGCGCTGGGGTTTAGTTTTTACGAGCCATCTTACATCATCCACTGCGCTTTTACCTCTTAGAGTGGAAACATCTAAAACCCATGCAGTCAGAAAAACCTTCCAGCAAAGTTGAGGAAAATGTACTAAGAAAGTTCCAGTAAAAAAACTAGTAAGCAAACATGGAAGTATGAGAGGTAAGGAAATGCCACTGATAGGTGGAATCTGCATGTCCAGACTTGCTCAGACACTGTTGGTCCACAGTTATTTAGTGTGATTGTTATCCCAGACACATTCCCCTTTTCACATGCACTGAACTGTTTCTTTATGCCGCAGCAGAAGACACAACTAGAGGAGTAGATCATCTGAACACCTGCTATTAAATCCATTGTATTAAGTTCTTAATTCACTGGAGAAAGCAGATACGTTCTCCTTACACAAAAGATACGGAAGAGCCTTTGGCAAAGGAGGGTTTAAAGTCCAAAATAAAAGAATGCAATAAAGGATAAAAAAAGAGGAATCTGGAGTCTAAAAACAGGTGTAAACAGTTCAGCTAGAGGTCATTTGATACACTTATGTTTTCTGCCAGCTATGATACAGCTTATTACTAATAACAATAATATTGGTAGTAGCATTTGGACAAATTTATCTGCAATATGTTTTACAATAATCCAGCTGTAATCCTTTTTTTTTTTTAATTATATTTAAGGCAAATAAAAAGAAAGTAAAATGAACCAGAGAGAGACAAAATATTCTTTGAATTTTATCATCAACTATATTTCTTAAAAAAATAAAAATACAAACCTACACAAAGGACATCAGAAGGAAGTGATGTGCTAATGTCAATCAGCAGTAAACCCATATGAGTTTGGGCTAATTCAGCTTTGGTCAGGAAGGAGTAAACACATGGATGACTTTCAATATCATGACCTAATTTCATGTTAAACCATTTTAAACCACACCTGTATGAATAATTACTAAAAAGATCATAGAGTCATTTTTTGTCTTTGAACTTTTTGGCTTTGAAACATTAAGATACTTTTTAATGAAGATGTTAAGACAAAAATGAAAGACAGGCTTGGTAGATGATTAGATTATTATAGGGAACAATCTGTCAGATACAAAATCAGATGACAAACATCTATATCGGTCATGTACACTACAAAAGTTTGAGGTAAGATTTTGAAGGAAATTAATACTTATTCAGAAAGGATGCATTACGATCAATAGTAAAAAAGAAATTCATAATGTTTACAAAATGTTTCTATTTCAAATAAATTATATTCTTTTGACCTTTATTCATCAAATCCTGGGAAAAAAGTACCACAGAAACATTAAGCAACACAACTGTTGTCAACATTGATAATGATAAGAAATGTTTCTTAAACACCAAATCAGCATATTAGAATGATTTCTGAAGAATCATGTGACCTCTTTTTTTAATATATTAAAAAAAGTTATTAAGTTTAAGTTTAAGTTTTTAACTGTATTTTTGTAGCTTTGGTAAACATAGATCCCTAATTTAGAATATCCTCATACAAAATATAGTCAACATTTTTTTTATTTTATAAAAAACCTCCGAGCAACTCTGGTGCCATGTGCATGTAACACTGTGTGGTGAACCGATTCTGAGTATATGCATCATGAGATTACTTTGATTTATAAAAGGATGTTTAATGATTGCGTATCCAAACTGTTAACACAAGGGTTGATAGCTAAATCTAGATAGGAATCATAATACAGTTTTTTACAATCATTTCTCCACTAATAACAGAACCTTAATGTAATTTTTCAAAACTCTAGACACATAATTCCCAACCGATGGTCAAAATGCACATTTTTCAAAACACAACACTTTTTCCAAATGCTTGGATACAATACACACGAACCAAAGATCTTTTGCTCATTGAACTAAAATCACCTGTTCAAAATGACACAACTTAACATCAAAGTATTACTATTTAAAAATGCTACTCACACATTACATCTGAATTGAGTGTCTATTCATTTCATTACAATGATCTAATTATCAATTGATACAACTACTCAAAATGCTATGTAACTGTTGCATTACTCTTAAGTTTTTACGGAAAATGATGAACAATATTAAATGTTTAGATTATGAAAGAAACTGAGGACTGAGTATGTTCAGGTATGATCAGTTTCAAGATGCCTGTTGTTGGGAGAAAAAAAAAAATCCCCAAAAATTCTATATCATTGTTATCAGTATTTGTAGATGATTTTATACAGAGACTATATTAACTAAAATATTTTACATTACTTGCATTAGGGGTGTGCGATATTGACAAAAAAAAAAATAAAAATCTCGATATTTTCTGGGATTTTATTCATAACGATAATTAGACGATATTTTGAGTGTGTTATTGTGCTGGTACCTTAAGGACTGTCGTGGACAGCTGACAACTAAAGTTTTTGATATTCTTCATATTCTGTGTGGTGGTCAGATAAAAATTAATCTTTTCCAATATGTTTTAACTGATTTTTACATTTATGGCCATTTTTACCTTTATAAAGCCATTTTTTCTAAAAGTGTCCATTATCTTTTGAATACTGATATTTGAAATTATTTAAATAATAAAAGATACTCTGAATGTGAAATTTAAACGCTAGTAGGTGGCAGCAAAGCACTGTAAATAAGTGAGTCATTGCGATTGAACCGAATCATTTAAACGTTTGATTCATTCAGGAACGAAACACCGTCATGTTGCTCAGAGATGCAAAACAGTGCTGTGGCTGTGTTTGGAGTTATTTTTTTTTGTCGAAATAGCGCAAATACAGGACATACTGTGTCTAAAATGTAAGTTTCTTTATTAACTTCTTGTTTATTGAACTGTTGTAAAAAAAAATAAATAAATAAATAAATAAATCAATATCACATTTGTAATCATGGTCATTTTAGGAGGAAAAAAACAGCACGGTGTGAAATTGATTAACTAGGCTATATGAAGTGGTATAAATATATAAATTTTCTGCCCCCACATCTTGAATGTGGTCATTCTAAATGTATTGTAAAAGACTGAATCACGCAGTGAAAGAACGCCCTCTAACTACACACGTGCACTAGTCTAGACTTAACGTAATGTATGCGTGCACTCTGTAGGGCTGTTTTGAATGTTTTTTTGCAAAATACTCGATATTGTCCAATCGCACATCGTTAAAACAACAAATTACGATATTAATCGCAGACGATATATATCGCACACCCCTAACTTGCATGCATCCATTCAATATAACTGTTAGCCAACAAACTCTGACATACTAGCAAGCACAAGGAACACTATAACACAGCTGTTGGAGAGGCAAATAATAAAGGCAACACAAAGAACTACATACAAAACACATTAAAACGACCAGGTCGCTGTACACGCAATAACAACAAACCTACAAACAATAGCCGTGTCAGCTTAACCTACCCAAGCAAGCCGGTAAACTAATCCATCTCTGCCACTCCTACACTGCCACCGAGACGGCCAATCAGAACACAAGCTTTCTTTTAAAATGTTAAAGAGTTGCACCAAAAAACATGTCATGTGAGAGATACGGTTTCTTCAAACATGCAGCATGTTCATGAGGAGTGAGATCATGAAGTCATGCACATGCAGGTGCACAAGGAAGTTCAATATATTTGTCTCATAATTGATAAAGTTTGGATCATTGATTCTGTTATTTTTCCTGTTTGTTACTGTGAAACTGCTTTGAAACGCTCCGTATTGTATAAAAGAGTTTTATAAATAAAGGTGACTTGAGAACATTTTGGAAAAATGATTCAGAGAAGGTCACACTGACGTGACACTAAAATCACCAGCAATAACTGGATTTCAATATCTTTCTCAACAGCATTAATTAGGCAACCTGCAACCTTGTGTTTACAGTCCAGATACATAATCATGAAACATTCGTTAAGGGACATTTCCAAGTTAGCGTAATCAGATGAGCCATTTTCTCCAGAATCACATGGACGGGTTAGACCAGAGATGGCAGAGGAATCTTTACTCTCTCGGGAGAAATCTTTTTTTGAACATCTATTCTAGCTGCCTTCAGGCAAATAAGACTTCATGAACACACCCACAAACATGCACACATACACACACACACACACATGAAGAGCAGCTCGGCAAAGAAAACATCCTGAGGTTAAAAAAAAGAAAAGGAAAGGAAACAAAAGGAGAGCAGAAAATGCTTCCTGGAACCAAACCACCACAAACAAACACACAAAGCAAATTTAACATTATGCCCGGCAAAACTAGACCTCATTATTCTTCAGGGCATGACATGAGAACACACACAGGATGTGACTACAGATCGACTCAGGCAAACCCGCATCAAAGCAAACACACTGACAAATCTTCAATGACGAAGTCGATTTGACACATACGATTGGAAGGATGGAATCTTACTCTGAGTAAAATCACAAACACTTTGAGTTTCAAATAATACAATTACATAAACTTAACTTATTATGAGCGATTGCTGAATACATAAATTGTTTTAGTCCAGATTTGAGGTTGTTAAAAGAGCTAAACTAAATGTCAGAAAATACAACTGATTAACAACAAAAAATTAATTTTCTCTCTTAACATATTATTGAGGGGCCCATGAAATGATCCCCTGCTGGTAACAAACAGAAAGAGGACATAAACCGTTCCAGAGACCTACACTTCAACCTTACGCACTAAAGATTTTCAGTGCTTACAGAAAATCACTGTAACACAAGAGAGGATAAATGTGAGACCCTTAAACACCGGTCGGTGTAGAGTTGCACTGGGCTAATATTAAACCCGCCCTGACCGCAAAGAGGAAATTGTGAACATTCCTGAATCCAAAAGAGACAAAGAGAGAGAGAGAGAGAGGGAGAATAAGAATGAATCTTTTCCGAATCGTGTCGTGACACAATTAACCTGCATGTTCCATTGAGATTGACATCACTTCCTGATGGTTTGGGGTCCCTATGCTGTGCATATAAAAATTAAGAGTAATCTCAAAATGTATCTATCAATGTAAGTGATTGTTATCCAGCATAGTACACCTACTATTTATATTGGAGTCAATTTTAACACATTGTCAGAAAAAAAATACAATAACAACAATATTCTAAAAAACTGACATCTACCAATGTACACCACGTAGTTTTCATGTATTAATATTTGAGGTCTCCAAAATCTCAAACTTACGTAACACTGTCCTGGCTTGTGAAGCATGTTTTACGAAACATGAAATTTTGCTTGTATTAGTTCTCACAAAATTCAATATCAGTACCCAATATTTTAATATTAAGACGTTTATGAGATACTAAAAAGGGTCTCTGGGTTTCTCCGACCCCATAAAGAAGTAAACATGCCCATGATGCTCTAAAATGCTGTCTAGATGGGCAGCACATCAGGTTTTGAGACACATCCAATGGGTCTTATTACAGCAGACCTTAACTTGGACAAACCCCACATAACCCCCAGAGTTATGTAGGACATTGAGCAAACTGGGTGCTATAAACCAACCCAAGTACCAACACATTAGCTAGGGAATCCCTTGATATGGTCTAGAAGTAGTTTTATGACCTAAACATAGATTTGAGCAGAACAAACATAGTTTCCGCCAAAATCTGTGTAATATACCACGATGAAACAATGTAAGAAGCTTTCAGAATCTTGCCACTTCGTTGTGAAACATCTCATAACGTGGTGACTAATGCCAAATCGCCAAAGTTTTACTATAGTAAAATTTACTATAGTAACTGGCTTCTTGATGGAAGCTATCGTTACCATGGTAAATTTGCAAGGCAGAAAGCAAACACACACTGCTGTGTTTTGGTCAAGCTCCATCGGACAGCGTGCGCGCACGCGTGATTCTGCGGGCCAGCGATGCCACGTAGAATAAGTTATTTGGGAAATGCAAGGAGACTAAACCCTCTCTAAACCCTGGCACCCATACAGAAGAAATACTAAAGTTAAAACAACAAAACTCACCTTCTTGGTGACGATAACTCCGCGTATTCCCAAACACACCTTCTTCCATGTAACTCTTGCTCTGATTCCTCTACTGCGCTCGCCAGTCTAGCAGATAATCCCGAGCTGCGAACTCAACCCCATCGGGCTTCCCAACACTCACAAATCACTTTACACGAGGAGGGAATTTCCCAACCGTCTGGAGGAGGGGTGACAAACTCCAAAGGAATCGGCCGGAAACGCGTCTGCTACACGGCGCCTCTTTCCCTCAGTTTGTAAACGCAACGCAGCGGCTGCGCTATCTTTGTGCGGTCGAGGTGTTTACGTTTAAGCAAGCGTGGACGAAAGACCACCCCTCTGCCGCTGACGTTGGTAGTGTCCACGGCTGCTCAGCATAGCTTTCACTCAGCCTGCAGAAGAACCGACGAATCCCGATACTAATTATGAATATTAATGAAGTCCTGCAGACGTTGCTTAGTAACCCTCCTGGAGCGTCCAGTCACGTAGCTCAATTAATATTCATGAACCAAGCCTTCTCCACGGCAGGATTCCCCAATTCGCCAGCGGTCTAGCGCCCTTTGCGTTGCAGCCAATCACGTGTGCGTATTAGGAAAACGTAACTTTACGTCATTAATATTCATCATCTAAGCGCTCGCCCTAGTAGCCTGCTGAGAACTGGAGCTCTTTTGCGCATGTAGAGTACTAGAAATTCAGAACGCAGTAACTGAGGCGGGAGCGGACTGGAATAACTGTGCAGCGTTGCCAAATCATCAACATGCGCATAGAGTGACTTTATTTTCTACGTTTTGTTTTTTCCCAACTTTGTCATCACTCTATGTGTTTTTTAGTCTAAATAATGCCTTAAATGTGCATATATAATTATGAAACCCTTATGAATTTGCTTGAGGACTGGGAGAGGGGAAATCTCATCCTCAGAGCATTTGATTGGTCAAAAACCTGTCTAGTGCAGGATGAGTCATCAATGCTTTGGTTCAGTTTTTTCTTGAAGAAAAAAAAAAAATTGAAATATAGGCTAGCAAAAGTGAATTTGTCAATGTTTAGTTTAGGAGGATTAGAGTCATGACCAGGCCCGTATCCAGCTATGAGGACACCGAGGTCCGGACCTCGGTAAATTTTTCATGTTCAAAAATAAAATTTGTTCTCTGAATGACTAATTTGCTGTTGAACTCCTCATATGAATGTCTGCATGACATGTATAATTCAGTTTAGACAGTTTGCAAGAATTTTTAGTGTCCCTGGTATGAAAATGATCCCTGCGAGACGCTGGCGGAGTGAACGAGGGATGAGAGAGTTGTGAGTAATGGCAGGGAGCAGCCAGATCCAGTTCTTATAAGCGTCTTTGGACTTGTCTTTTCCATTTAATTTAACACTTTAGAAAGTTAATAAAGTAGGAAGTTGCAGTTTAGGATCAGCGATATATTTATCTTATCTTATTTGCAAAAGATTTGAAATAATTTTGGTTAATTTTTATTTATTTTTGTTTGTTTTTTAATTTATTTATTTATTTTTATCTGGCAACAATGCACCGCCGGTGTCCTTACATTTTATCCTACCTGTCAGATTTTCCTACCAGGGTTTACTGCGCATGTGCACGTCAATATTTGATCCTTTTTCTCACGCTGCTCAACAGTATTTAATGTATCTGCATTATTGTAAGGGTAGGTTTAGGGTTGGGGTAGGTGTAGACATTAATAAAACACAATCTAATAGGTAGAAAAAAATATTTATTGTTGGTTTCCGGTAGCTGTATCCCATCTCGCCACAAACGCGAATATAACACATGATTACTGTATTTGCATTACTGTAAGGGTAGGTTTAGGGTTGTGGTAGGTGTAGACATTAATAAAACATAATTTGACAGGTAGCATTTTTCGTTGTCAAATTGTGCTACCTACTGTTTTAATGGGAGGTAGCAAAATCTGACAGGGTAGCACAAATCGACAGAACACCGGTGTTGTGCCCATTTTCGACCCCTGCCAAATTATTACCCCCTCTGATTGAAATCGCTGCTAGATTGCCTAATCCTAACCCCACCCCCATACCTAACCCTTAACCTACCAATACTAGGGGGGTAGTAATCTGGCGGGGGTTAGAATTTGGCACAACACTGTGCCAAATTCTAAACTGACCTTAAACTGACCTTAATCAAAAAAGCCCATGACTGGTTATTGCTGACAGGATACGACATTCGGTACGGGAAACGCAAAAAATATCATGATATTATCTGTCAGAAACGTTACCAACGCTGTCAAAAACAGTAGCATTTAACACTAGTACACAGATCTGTAGAACAAGTAGGTTACAGAACGAAATGAAATGAAATACGCAAACACTAGCCATGAAGAAGTCTATGCTATGTCATTCAGTATAGTAGTTAAATGTTCACAAATCATGCTATAAACATTCATAAGAGCACTAGACAAAGTTATTAGCTATATAGCAATGGTTATTAATAAAAACTATAATGTAATAGGCCTTTACTGGCCATGTATTATTCCATGAATAATAAACAACTGATAAAATTATCCACCCCTAACTATAGTATAGTATAGTATTAACAAATTTTGATGCAATAAATAGGGTATGATTTAAAAATGATCATCCCTCCAAAACAGAGAAAACATCTTTCACAAACATCTACATGTCTGTCTTTTAAAGTGTTTGTAGTGTATATAATGAGTTGTATTTGTAGGGGTATTACAGCACAATTCTAGCGCAATTCTTTAACAACCCCCCGCCTGCAGAATCTGATTTTACCAAGTGCGACATGTTTTGTTTTTTTTTTGGATCAACATCTTTGTGGACCCTGGAACAACATTGTGATTAACCAATCAGATTTGAAGAACCAGTTTATAGTTTTTGTGAAGTTTAGGTTTACAATCTGTGTTTGGTGTTTGTACATCAGTGTCATTCATCTATCATTTCCTCTGATTTATGGATTACTCATGATTAAGGCTAGGTTTAGGTGTAGGGATATGGTCAAGACTAAATTTTTGGATTAAAATGATGTTCCAGGGTCAACAAAATATGTTGACCTAGGAACACATCTAATTGCTAAGTGAGAAGGTGGGGGGTCACCTTCTCACTTAGCAAAAGTGAGAAGGGGTGAAGGGGAAGCAAATTGAAGAGAACAAATTGAGACGGTTTCAGGTCATGACCCTGTGTGAGATTCTCAGGAGTGTGAGAACACACAGACTCACTGCTGGAGTGAGTGTTTGTCCTCATTCTAGCTGTGCGAATGTGAGGCCCAAACGTGTTGTTATGAGATTCCTCATGATGAGTCCTTGATGTTAACACAATCACACAGAGCACGGCACTTAAAAATGACTGTGGTGTCACAAATTAAGCTAATTCTTTGTTTTAACTGAACTATTAGAACTATAAAAAAAAAAATAATAATAATTTTTGTTAATTGAAATGAAGCTAAAAAATAAATGATTAATATTAGATAAAAAAAAATTAACTGAAACATTCATTACAATAACAAAAGTTGAAGCTGAAGTAATTACTAAAACTAACACTGAAATAAAGCTGAAATAAATTAAATCTAATTGAATATTATTAATACAAAAACTATAATACTAGTCAAGAAACATACAAAGAAGTGATCAGAAAAAAAATAAGTTCTCAAGGTAATTAGAATTAGAAATTGTGTGTCATGCAAATAAAAATATCTGATATCTGACAGTTCTTTATAATGGAAGTCTATGCAGAGCAACCCATTCCAAAGGGCTTAAAGCAGAAATGTGCTGCTCATGTTTTTGTTAAAGTGTTTACATTAATTTTTCTGTGGAAAAATGTGTGTAAGTTGGCTTAAAATATCTTTTAACAGTGTGTCTACTGTTTTGGGTGGATTAATGTCTGAATATGAGTTACAGATATAATTCCTGTGGTTTTTCTCAACATAAACAGTTGCTTTATAGCATCTTTGTACATCAAGAGTTACCACGTTTTAGCTGCCTTTACAAGGTCAGGACAAGAGTTCAAAATTGAACTTAACTTTGCACAGACAAGATTAAAAATTGATATAATCTTTCTAGTCTCACGTAAACACATACAACCTTAAACAGCGTGGATTTTAACCTCTGTCGAATGCTTTCCTCCATAGATTTCCATTGTAAGTGGACTGCTATAAATTTTTGGTTGTTTTTATAAACTGAGCAATATTGATCAAAAATATTTGTCTTTTATTTACATAATCCATAACATCCTTTGTTTTTCATATGTGCAGTAATTAGGCTCTCTAAGACAGGCAGAATGAGGCAGCTGATGTGCCTATTGATTTTTGGCAACATACAATTACTGTTCACCATCAAATTTCATCATGTTCTGATGTTAAAGAGATCTAATGTCAAGAAGCTTCTGGTTTGTGTTGCGCTGTCTCTTGATGTGTCTCAGTCTAATGGGGTTTTGAATTATAATTTTAAAGAGTAAAGAGCTTGGCCTGGGTAACACAAAATCAGATATTTATAGTAGGAAAAGTAGGTTGATTTTGTAGTTTATGTTGTAGGGGGAAACAGAGAAGATTTAAGTAAATATTTGGTCCTGTTTGGGTTTCTGTGCGCAGTCCAGAGTTCAGAGACATTACTGCTTCCTATTTAGTTTCACTGAGGACAAAGCATACAGTAGTCACACGTGAAGGTCAAAAACCTGTTACAACATGTGTTTGGTTTTGATCACGTGGTCTGCGCGTTTTTTTGTGTATTAATATTTTCAAAATAAATAGATTTGCTTCTAGTTAAATGTTTTGTTTAGTGTCATCATTAATAATGTACATCTGTAATTTCCACTATACCTCTGCCTGTGCAGGTGTAATGCTCTTTTCATAATTTCTCCTCTGTAATATCCATAATCCTTTAAGTCAAGCTGTTATTGGTAAAGATCAGCTTTTCTGTAATACGCAAAACAGCTTTTATTTTTATGCTACCCCTAACCTGCTTAAAGACGCCTATCGTCTGTCTACCATATAAGATTAAATGCTGTGTGTATGTGTGACCTGAATTCTTGTGCGTTTGTATCATCCCTGATGAGCTGCAAAAGCAGGCCTCTGTTCTTTAGAGAGATCTACTCATATTTGTGCCTGTGTGGACAGAAATGTCTTTGAAAAAATGCATTCTTTGGTCCAGATTTTAGTATTTATTTTCAAATTAATAAAGAATATAAAGGCCTATATATTTCATAATAATGAAAGATTTTGTCAGCAACAATAATGTGTGAATGGAAATGTTTTTTAAAAACAATTTCAGGCTTGGGTCCAGATATATCAACAACAATAATGAACATTTTTGTCAGTAATTGTAATAATAACTAGTTTTCTGAATAAAATTATACTTGCCTGTGCAAATTGTGTTATGAATTGTTGTTATGCATTTGATTGAAGTATAAACAATAGTAGCTGTTTTATCATAATAGTTGCTATTTCGGTTTTAGAATTAACAACAAAACGAATATTATCCTACAACTCTTTGTACACACAATACGTCTTTTTAACATGATAAAAGAAGCCATAGCCTCTTTCTTAAAACATCTGCTGTGTTCAGAATAGAAAGTAAGACAGGGCCTGTTGTCCTGAATACATCTTTAGAGGCTATGATGGTTTTTTTTTTTTTTTTTCCCAAAAACTCTAAATCTGTCAGCAACCCTTTTAAAGCACTTATTGCAGAAAGTAGGCCTATTTGCTGTATGGCAGTTTGCACACACATTTAAATTGGCTGAATATTTCAAATACTAATCCGAATACAAATGCACCTGCAAACAGACAGAAAGGTCAGCACAGCATACAAATTCTATATTGGATGTGGTGGGCATCATCATCAAAGAGGCTTTCCTGTTGAAAAGATATATTGTTCATGACCGCTGCATGATCTGTCTTACTGACACCATCTTTAGAAGTGGACAGAGAAAATCATCTGAAAGATTTTTTTCTGGAAAAAGCCTATAACATAACAACAGCAGCTACAAAATAAGAGTGATCTCGGCAAATGAATAAAAACCTATAAAATATTGATTTGAGTTTAAATAATTTCATCATAAGACGAAAGAGACCATGAAGTTACACGAGAGAAATTAAAGTAACTATGTAGACATTCAATAGCTGTCATTTATACAGTGTAGGGACCGCAGAACGTTTCTCATTACAAAACCGTGCCGTTTTGCTTTTAAACACGGTAAACGCAGTGTAGTGGAATGGGGCCTAGAGGCGCCTACTTTTAACTTGAGAGCCGTGTTTTTAGAACGTAAGAGAGTGGAAAAGACGCGAGACGCGAACATGTCAAACACGTTTATCTAGTGTATGTTTAAATAATAATAATAATAATTAGGGAGAAGCGCCGCAGTGGAATCCAACAACACGTTTTGTGTGGACAGCACAGCTTCTTTTTTCCCCACTGTGTGGTGTTACCATTGTGTGACGCAAGGAGAAGGTCCAGACTAGACATAACGTTCAAAAGAAAATTATTTACATAGGCCTAATTGGATATGCATAATATATTAATATATTATATTCCTTTTAATGAGTTAGCATGATTTACCTCATTGACAAAAAGTGTGTTGAAAATATATTACAATCCATTTTTCAACGTGGAAATAAGCTATTTCCTGTGAATGTGCGAGACTTCCGATTCATTAGCTGTAGGGTAAATAACTAGAAAAATAAAGTGCAGTAAACGGCAAAACTTTTGTGCTACAAACCAGTGTATTTATGATTACTATGATGAATAAAAATAATGATAACACCCATTTGTAACATCAAGCAGCATAACAGACAGTTTTTGTACAGTCAAAATAACTGGAAGCAGATCACACCAGAAACCTTGCTCATTCAAGTTAAAAATGGCTGTGCTGCTCTAAAGTCATGATAAAATGGAAGTAGCAACAGATCTTTTCTTCCATACTGTGACACAGAGTGAAGTAGATTATTGAAAAATAAAAAATGTGGACTTGTTTTTTTGTACTGGTTGTTGATAAGATTGTGAGATATGGGCGTTACACACAAAAATGGATGCAGAGGACAGCGAGCTTGCAGGGATGAGGTTAAGCAGATTGAATGATTGGAGAAGTCCTGCATACATCACCAGAGAGAAGTCTGATGTTTTCACCAGAAAGTCTAGTTATGATATTTTGATTAAACATTACAAAGTCAAAATATGAAAAAAAGAAAGAAAGGACAAGAAACATATGCACAGATTAACTGTTTACAATAAGATCTGCAACATGCATTTAGAATATAGATAGGGTGAATTTTCTTTTCATGCCAACTTTAAAAATAATGTAAATATTAGAAAACATCATTACATCACTACAGCCAATCCATCAGATTGGCTGAGCACAGGTAGTCGCAAAAGGCAACAATAACAGCCGGAAACAGTTTTTAATCGTACCATGCTGAATTGTACAACTCGAGCCATATTTAAAATATTCTAGTGTTGGACAAATACTCCAGTGTCATGTTATAAAGCTGTTTATGCTTCTGTTTGAAACTTTCTCCAAACTGTAACCAGATCAGTTCCTTCTGCTACAATCGCACATTCACGAATGTGTATGAGATGACACAGCATGCTGATACAAACTGGTGCTGCTTTCTCCTCCAGTGGTTCCATTCTCAGGAAGAACAGTAAAAGCTCAGAGGGGAAAGCAGCATTGTTTTCTCTCAAACAATCAAGACTTTTAGAGCCCACAACAGTTTACTCATTCACAAACAGAATCAGTGCAGAACACTTCTCATGTTTAGTGTTGGTCAGTGCTTGACCTTCTAGTATCCCAGCAGCCCACAGCAATGGGAAAGCAAAGCCATGTCCTTACCGCCACCGTGACACTGCTGTTTGGCAAAACAAGACCAGGACAAAACCCCAATGGGGTAAAGAATCAAGCCCAGGCACAGGAAGCTCTAAGGAAACTACTTCCTTTCCTAGCATTTCCTCCCTTTCTGTTCCACAGTGCTTTTAGATTAAATCACACCCGCTTAAGTGCAAAAACATTGGTGTAAACAATCTGACCAAAAAGGTTTTGTTTCACAAATAAATCATCTTTTTGTAGAGAATGATATTTCAGAAACAGCATAATACAACTTTTAATGCCTCTGAGCTCAGGCTGTACTGTAGCCGGGCAGAGCGAATGGCTAAATACATCCAGATGTTCTTGTCGTTTGTAACTGGAGACCACTGGACCTAAACAGATCACTCAGACCCATAACATGCAGGGACAAAACTCAAACTTTACAGAATAACCTTCAAAGTTTTATCTTTGCAGGATGCATTTGCTTCGGGTTCTTTTTAGCATACTGTTAAAAATAAAAGTTCCAAAAGAGGGTTTTCGCATGGATGCCATAGAAGAACTATTTTAGGTTCCCCAAAGATCCACGTTCCTCTTTAAAGAACCTTTTGTGCAATGGAAAGGTTACATGAATGTTAACAGTTATTCACGGAACCATCAATGCCAGTAAAGTACAGCAATGCATACTTTGTATAAATACAAAAAACCCATAAAACTTGCAAAAATGCAAACGTGTCCTTCATGGACAGAAGAGTGCTCGCACAATATGTTTGTTTGTCTGTTGTATTTTTCTGTAATCATATTTTCCCTAGCATCATATGCAATACCACAGTCAGAAGAAAATCACTGCATTTTAGTGGTTCTTTCATTTCAAACTTTCTTTTCAAAGCAAAAATTATGAGCGTGTGTGTGTGTTTGTATATTTATGTGTGAGTGTGTGTGTGTGTGTGTGTGTATTGTGAGGCCTCCTCAGGAAATGGGTTTGGGTGGGGTGGTAATATGGGGTTGGAGAGACAGAAAAAGTCCTAAATTGGGCAGTGAAAAGCACAATGTCCCTACAGCTCCTTAGTGGTAAACAGTCTGTATAGAGAGAAACGGCTGCTGTTTATTTTAAGACATGAAATGATATAAGGTCAAATACAGAGGTATTATATAACTCTATAATATATAAGGTGCATATGAAAGTCTCTATGATATGATCTAGTCCCTAAATATGGATCGGGTCCATTCAATCCACAAGGTGGAAATCACAAGGAATAGCATGCTTTTCAACAAGCAGCACTTCTGAGTTTATTAATTCAGACTTTTTTCTCACAATTCTGAGTGAGAGTTTACAGAGTTTCTGGGGGGGGTGTTTTCTCCAGTGAAATAAAAAAGGTAATTGCAACTTCCAATTGTAATTGCAAAACTGTAAATGCAAAATCTTACAATTCAGACTTTTCTTTTCAGAATTGCAAGTTTAGATCTCTTAGAAATTCTAAGATTTTTTTTTTCTTTTTTGAGAATTGTGAGGAAAAAAGTCAGAATTATTTTTTTATTTTTTACTTCACTGGTGGAAATAAGCTTCCATTGGACCGATTTTAATTCCTAACACTATGAGCAATAGAGTGAGTGTAAAAATGAGTGATTTTTGATTGTCACTGATCACTGATTAATTCAAATGCTTGTGTAGTGTGAAAGTTTGAGTGGGCCCATGTTTCAGTCATGCACTGGCATCTGAAAATGTGTGTTTTTAGGAGGCACAGGGTCATGGGAAAATAAATCAGACTAGCACATTCCAACCAGGAACATTGTGACTCTTGCACCTGCTGTTCAAATCACTGTCCTCCTGCAAATCTCTAGTTTCACACACACAGAATTGCAGAGCAGGTTTGGTTTTGAATATAGATTAGGATGCTAAAACAAAAGGAACGTGGACTCTGATGCAGAAACTAAAATATTACTTATTTCTTTCCCTTTCAGAGTCCCATGATGTCTTTGGGCCGCCCCGTGTTGCTCTGTGCGGCAGCGATGCGTGCTGAGAATTACAGTAATTACCTTTAATGACAGTCAGCTCAGAAAGAGAACTTTCCCTGTAAACAACATACATGATTCTCTGTGATGCCTTAAGTTTAGCCAGAGATCTACATTTAGTGTCTTAGTTTTTATCTTTGTGATAAACCTTCTAAATGAAACTATTCTGGTATAATCAGTTTCACAGACTGAAAAGGCATTATTTTTTCATCTGTAACTACATTTTTGCTGCTATATTTTTCCAGCACTTGTAACAAATTCAATAAAAATTCTGATCACACAAAATTTATTAGATTCTATTATACCAGAGTTTTGTCTTCAAAATAAAATAAAAAACTTAATTAAATGAATTCCCATTTTTTTTAATATATTTTAGAATGTAATTTATTCAGAGCTGAATTTTAAGTAGCCATTACTCCAGTGTCACATGATTCTTCAGAAATCATTCTAATATGCTGATTTGATGCTTAAGAAATATTTCTTCTTATTATCTGCTGTGCTGTGCTGTGAAACTGTGATTTTTTTTTCAGGATACTTTGACGAATAGAAAGTTCAAAAGAACATAATTTTTTTGAAAGAGAAATATTTTGAAATATTTAAAATTTCTTAACTGTCACTTTGGATCAATTTAATGCATCCTTGGTACGTAAAAGTATTTATTTCTTTAAAAAAAATACTGATGCCAAACTTTTGAACAATAAGAAAAATATTGACTGATTTTATGCCGTCCTTATTGTACATTCTCGTCTCTCACTGCTAAATTGCAATGCAACACTATCTTATGTTGTAATTCAACACTGCAGTCAGCTTGATCCGGCTGTAATGCCATTTTATTTTCACAATACTGAGATCAGTGTCTCGACTGTGGCAGATTACATGCACCATTTATATCAGTGAAAAACAGCAGTATGTTGTGTCAACATGAGGACTTTATATTTTGTAGACGTAGTAACATTATCTGAGGCTGTCACTGACCGTGCAGGGAAGTGTTTGGTTTCACAACCACATGAAAGAAACTTTATACTTCTTGCACCTTCCAATAAGAAAAAAAACTCTTTTACATTTTCCACATTATCACTGGTCTCCTGGGATTTCAAGGTTGTGCCAATGATTTTTAAGATTGTGAACATCATGCATGTGGATGCCTAAAAAGTGTGGAGCAACATAATCAAAGTAGAGCATCTGAAAAGGAGGTTAGCATATCCCTGAGGACAGGAGAGAAGGATATCAGACACAGAGAGCTCTTCTTTTGTGTGTGAGAGAGAGTTTAAATTTCAGACAATGTCATTGGTTATGCAACTATAGGCACAAGTTAATGGCAAAGGCAGCCTCCAGCAATGTGTGTACGTGCATCTGACAATGAATACTGCTTTTGAATTTCATCATCATTGAACAACATTAACAATACAAACTGACATGTTAAACAAACAAGATACTTCCATGTAATGTTGCGTATTAGTGATTTCACATAAATGCCTGGAACTAGACAAAGAATCTCAATCCTATCAACGTTTAACCATCGTTTTGCAAGAAAATACTATTTCAGTTTCTTTGTAATTGTTTGTGAAATTTACTAGCAATTTCTGAGGGGATTTAAAGCTCTCTCTCTCTCTCTCTCTCTCTCTCTCTATATATATATATATATATATATATATATATATATATAAGCTCTAAAATGTACAAATAACAGTGTAAATCTTGAAAATGTATGCAGCTAGTGCACCAAAGTACATCATGCAATGATAAAAACAATAAATATATAGAACATGTAGTGCATTGATAGTGTATTTATATAGTAAAGCATCTGAAGAGTTTTGAATATACAGTTTTATGGTACAAAATATAAAATGATCTAAAAAAAAAATACTAACACTATTGTCAAACCTAAGACAATTAAGCCAAACTCTAAAGTTTAAGAAATTACTGATTACTTATTAATTAAATAGTACTGCTCAAACTGCCAATAATATAAAATGTCCATAACTGTAGGTAGTTTTTATGTGAATTAGGAAGGACAGAAATCTCCAAACATCAGAATCAGGATGCGTGTGTATTCCGGCTTAAACAAGTACCAGATGCATGTACAGAAGATGTGAAAACCGTTCAGAGTGTGTGAAGTTTCCAGCAGTAGCAGCTGTGTTTTCTGAAAGAGTGAAAGTGTGTGTATGAGACAAGAAAAGAGAAAGAAGTTTCCAGATGTTAGTTCTGGATCAGTGAGCGTACACCACCCAGCCCTGATAAACATACACTGCGCTTGGAGAATCCCTGAACATCCATGAACCACAGCACTTCAATCTCAAAACCCTAAAAAAATGTTGTGTGGTGTATAGACAACATCCATTCAGTTAAAGTGGAAACTTTTATGTTAATTATAGGATATAATAAATGTATAATGAACTGGCTGTGTCAAAATTTTCCCCCTTACATATTTCTGGCATAGATTAGAACATGCTCTTCAGAGAAGTCTTAAATTCATTATGTGGATTCTAGCCAGTTCAAAAAAAAATAAACTTATAAACAAATAGAGCTGTGCAGTGAAACTCACCGAAGAGGCCCAGACAGAAAGCTTCTTATTTAAGGCCACATGTGGAGTAGTGAAAACTTAAAAAATACTGCCCTCTGCAGATACAAAAAGCATTTTAAATATTTTCCAATGTGCATGTATGCGGTGAATACATACATGTTAGCTAAGCTGATATGTACTACTGTAATAAAACAAACTCAAAAATAAATAAATACATAAATACAATTTTACAAAATAAAAATACGTTTTTTTATATAATTTTAATTATGTAACTATAGCTCAATAATTGTAAGACTTATTGGAGCCCCCTGGGAGGTTTGTCAAGGCCACTTATGTTCCCTGAACCCCTAGTTGAGAATCACTGTGTTTGAGGCCTCACAATTAAATCTCACACAAATTTTATGTAGCCAACAAAATGTAATTTGATACACTGAAATCACACTGTGTGAATTTTATTGCATTATACACAAAATGTCAAGCCGTGCTGCAACATCAATCCTTTTCTCTAACAATAATCTCATTATCTCAAAAGAACATCTGTTTCATTATTTAAAACCTAATAAACTTATTTTTGTAGAATGTTTGCTTGTGCTCTTTCTTTAAAATAATTTTTTTTTCCTCATACATTTATTGTCCAAATACTTCTTTGGGCCTCTGAACACTAAACTTTTCAAAGGGTTTTGAAGAAATTAATACTTTTATTTGAATTGGTCAAAATGACAGTTAAGACTTTTTACAAAGTTATAAGAAAAAGCCTATTTCAAATAAATACTGTTATTTTAAGCATTCTATTTATTAAAGAACCCTGAAAAAATTATCATGGTTTTCACAAAAACATTAAGCAGCACAGCAATGTTTCTTTATCACCAAGTCAACATATTAGAATGATTTCTGAAGGATCATGTGATACTAAAGACTAGATTAATGGTTGCTGAAAAATCAGCTTTGCCATCACAGCAATAAATTACATTTAAAATCTATTACAATAGAAACCAGTTCTTTTACACTGTAATGATTTTTCACAATATCACTGTTTTACTGTATTTTTCATCAAATAAATACAGCCTTGGTGAGCATAAGAGACTTTAAAGCAACTTACTGAACCCAAACTTTTGAAATGTAAAATATCTAATACAAGCCAACATATTTGCATTTAAGAGTCCTTTTGATCAAATGTCTATGAAAATACTCAACACTGCAGCTTTAAACTGTTTATTAACAGTCCAGATTCACGCTGTCTCAAATACAGAAACATTCCAAAACCAGTCTCTCACATACATACACTTTAAGCAATAGATTTGTAAATACAGACATTCACACATCAGAATTGTTCTGCTGTGGACAAATGAGCAGAACATATTGAGAAGCACTTTAATTCTAGTGAATCAGTCAAATGTCAGGGGTCAAACTATAGTAATGATAAGAAAACTATTAGAACTAAAAGGGGTACAAATAAACTGCATCCAAAAAAAAGTTAGAAGTCCAAGATACATCCTAAAATCCACTGAAACAGAACATAATATTGCCAGCTTCAGCTAAATAGTCACATATGCCTATGTGTCATTAAACAAACTAAATTTAAAGAAACAGGGTGTGGAAAATGAGTTAATGAGCAAATTATAAGAACACAAATGTCCTGTGACATTTCGGTGTTAAATAATAATCAAACATCACACATACACACATTAATAAACAAGTGTTAATTCAGGCATTTTCTAGTTTTCCAAAACTTCTATAACACAAAAACCAAATGCGGAAAAAAAAGAAGCTGAACTCTAGTTGGAAGAAAAACCGTTTAAAACAGCAAATTGAACATTCTGGCTTTATATAACAGGCATCCAAAAAGCTCAAATAATAAAATATTTACAAAGTAAAGCACAAAATCTTTCATATTCCCAAAAGCCTCATTTACAACAGATTCACAGTGAGGTCATTGTTTGATCTTGGTTATTTTGCTCAGCATTTGTTTGGGGAATATTGCAACTATGAGTCGTGAAATTCCTTAAAGTAAGTCCTAATATTCCTCAGACACACATAAACACACACATAAACACACACACACACACACACTCTAGAGCAGTGGTTTTCAATCCTGTTCCTCGGGACCCACTGCTCTGCACATTTTGCATGTCTCCCTTATCTGACACACTCATTTGAGTTCATGGAGCTCTTTCCTAATGAGCTGATGATCTGAATCAGGTGTGTAAATTAGGGAGACATGCAAAATGTGCAGAGCTGTGGGTCCCCAGGAACAAGTTTGAAAACCACTGCTCTAGAGCAGGCATCCTCAAATCTGGACCTCGGGATCCACTTTCCTGCAGAGTTTAGCTGCAACCCTAATCAAACACAGCTGAACAAGCTAATCAATGTCTTCAGGATCATTAGAAAATCACAGACAGGTGAGTTTGATCAGGGTTGGAGCTGGACTCTACAGTGGATTGGACCTCCAGGGTAAGATCTGAGGAGCCCTGCTCTAGAGATACTGCATAGCAAGGAGTGTAATAATTAAAACTGGACAGGTGGAAAAGAGAAAACACACAAACCAGCGGCAAGAAAGAGAGAAAAGCACAACCACATCAATCTTTCAGAGGGAGCTGTGACATCATCAAGCTCGATGAGCGTTGCCAGGGCGTGCCGTAGCGATGTGGTTTGTGTGGTGGTTTTGTGCACACTGAGCGAGAAGCAGTTCCCCTCCAGTCCATTAGGTGTCCTCCTCCTCCACACCCACTCCTCTTCTCCTGACCGCATCGGCTCCGTCCGCTCGCCGCCAGTCTTCGGTCTTTCCACCGTAATCATCGTCATCATCCTCTTCCTCTCCGTCTGCTTCCTGTTCATCTTCCAACTGCTGCAGGAGACGCACCTGCCCAGGAGGCAGTTTCCCTACAGAAACATTTAAGCATCATTTCATCGTAGTTTTATTATTGTCATATTATTTTTATTTTAATCATCACGTTTATTGAATCTCAGGTACATTACATGTTCCTGTAGTCAAGCAGGAAGGTTCAAATAAACATTCACACTTACTGTAGTGATAATCTGGTGCAAACCGCCGTGATGGGAACGCAAAATCTGCGATGAAAACCAGTATCTGCGAGAAAGAAAATAACATGAAATCAAGGAGACATTTGATTTACAAATGATTCCAATAGAGTTTAATGTTAGCATGTTCTAATGATGTAAAAGTCCACAAAATTAAATTGAGCAAGTTATTGATACTATTTGTACTTATTTACATTTTCAAATCTACAATTTTGGATAGATGAATTCACTGCAATGCATTCTGGGATTACACACTCCAAAATCTACACTTGAAACATATCTTGTGTGCACAAGATATATGTAGATCACTGTTTCCACAAATTATACAACAGCAACTGTTATCAACACTGATAATAATAGGAAATGTTTTTTCACCAAATCAGCATATTAAAACGATTTCTAAAGGATCATGTGACACTGCAGACTGGAGTAATGATGCTAAAAATTCAGCTTCGCCATCAAAAATAAATTACAATTTAGTATAGACTAAGATATAAAACAGTTATTTTAAATTGTAATAATATTTCACAAGACGTTTTTACTGCAAATCAACTAAATTCACTTATGGTGAGCACTTTTTTCTAAAACCATTTAAAATCATACAACCTTAAACTTTTGAATAGTAGTATACTGTATGTTGTGTGCATTCTCACCAATCCAAGGACCAATCCTGAGATGAGTGTTGCTAGAGCAAATATCCCATACGAGCCCCAAACGGGGACGCCCAGCTGCTCCGTTAAGTAATTATGGCAATGCTGAAACACAATGTTAAAAGATCATTTAAATTACTCCATGAAAACATCCATGAACACATTATAAAAGTATCAGGTCAGGAGTTTACTATTAAATATATTTCTTTGCAGTGAGTCATTACACAAACCTATATCTTCTACCAGGGTTTTTCCTGCATAGAGTATTATGAGGCGGCCGCCTCTGGTTGTCGACAAAACTCAGGCAGGCAGTCAGAGCAAGCATCACTGAACAGTGTCCATTAGAGCTTTTAGTTCATATTTGGAAAATACTGATATTTTTATACAAGTTTACCTGATATTTCTTTACACTAGAGATGCACCGATTGCAATTTTCATGGCCGATTCCGATTTCCGATTTTTTGGAAGTGTGACCTGCCGATACCGATTTTGCCGATTCCGATTTTCTTTCTAAGAACTATAATTGACAGCATATACAAACAAAAATCTATGCAAATTTCAATGCAAAAATTATTTACATAATAAAAGAAATTATTTAACATTACAATTCCCCCAATCTGGACTAAGTTACAGATTTTCTCTCACTTAAACAACTTTCAAAATAAAGTGCTCTGAGACTGGAAAGAGGAAGAAATGGTTAACTTAAAATAAGTTGCTGTATGTAACAAAACAGATGTCATTTCCCACTATGTTTATAAATGGTTATTTTTTCCCCTTAACCTTATTAAATGTGTCATCTTTCACATCAAATTCTTACTTTGTTTCAATTAATTCAGTTAGCATAATAAGAAACTGTAGAGTTGTTACCATTCAAATGAAATTAGTATTAACAAACTATCTTTCCACTGCTGAGGAAACGGAAGCTGCATCTGAAGTGGCATTAGATGCATTTACACAGACAGTTTGATGAAGCTGAGGTGCCATAAATGCATTTACACTACAAAATTTCAAATGCATAAATAATTGTATAAGATTAATGTTTCACATATTTTTTTAAACATACAAATAAATGTTGAAAAAATGCAATACTTTTAAATATGACTAAACCACCAGTAGGTGGCGGCAAGTGTCTGTTTTAATGAGTGAGTCATTTATTCATTCATTCAACCGATTCATTCAAACGTCTGATTCATTCAGAAACGAGGCAAGTGACTGTCCTTATGAATGAGCCACTGAATCATTGACTCACTAGATTCGTTCAAAAACGTGTTTGATTGGAACTATTTTCGTCAGCGAAATTGAGCAAAAACAGTCAATATTTTGTCCAAAATCCAAGTCACTTAATTTTAACTTCTTGTTTATTGAAATACTATTGTATAAAATAAGTGTCACATTGCAGTCGTGTTGATATTGATATTTGGGGAAACATCATGGCCGTATAATGTTGCTTATCTAAATCATATTTTGTAATTTTTAAAATTTTTTCCTACCGCAGCATGCATCTATACATTTCTTTGAGTTACTTTGTGTGTGCTGTCTCTCTCACACACTCACTCAGGCTGTGCACGACATAAATACATTATCAGTCGCCGTTTACACTGAATGCAATTAAAATTAGAATCATTCTCACGAAACGACGTGTTTACACCCGACTGCGTGTGTGCGCGTGGCTGTGACGTCATATCCTGCGCCACTGGCAATAAAAGGATCTGCTCGGAATCGGCCAGACGTGAGACTGACCGGCCGGTCACCGATACGGGCCGGTCATGCGAAAAATCGGCCGATTCCGATCACTGGCCGGTCAATCGGCGCATCTCTACTTTACACAGAATCATAATTTCTATTCATTTTCCACTGATTTACGCGATCTGATGAGCATTAACTCATAAACTGCATGCATGAATGAATGAATGAATGAATGAATGGCGGAGACGCGCGGTTTCGTTTACTGCACACAGACTGAAGCGCACGACGCTCGCGGTGATTTCAGAGTCTGCCGTCTCTCTAAATGAGGACATAAATACACGAACAACATCTCCAGAACTGCTCTGAGAGTCACTTCATCAGTATTTTATCGTTTCATTTGAGTAAAACTAGCGTTGCACAGAACTGAAAAGGTGTTCACGGCAACCCGTCAAAATAAAAGTTCGGTTTAACTTGCAGTACTGCTACTAGTAAAATTATTAAAACTTTTATTTTTTTTTTAAGTAATGATCAAACAAAATTTCTTCCATGTTTTAATTTTAATAGTAAATCCCCTTTGTTTGCCTAAATAAATAAATAAAGTTTGATTTTCAATAATTTAAAGATAAATGAAATTGTTTTATGCCTTCATTTGATGACTAGACAACACAGAATTTCTGAGGAAAAAGAAAACATTTCATAAGGCTATTTTAAGAATAAATTAAGTTGTTTTTATGTTTATATTTATTTTATGTTCAAATAATTAGACATGCTACACCACAGAATTTGGTAACAATAAACATATGGTGAAAGAAAATAAAACATTTCATAGAGCCCTAAACATGTAATTTTTGTTAAACTTTTAATAAACTAATGTGAAGTTGTATAAGTTTCATGATTTTAATTAATTAGACATGCTTTTTGATGAATAAAATGTCATCTTAAAAATGTAACCATTAAAAAGGATTCCAGAAAAATTTGAAAGGAAAAAAATGGAATTTGGAAAAAAATAAATCAGATTTCATAGGGCCCTATATTTAACACACGATTATGATAGTAAGAAGAATTCATGTAAGGTTGTATGAAAATGTTTTGTTTTCTAGACACTTTATGTGGATAAATGTATATTGGATCAAAGCGATATGGACCAGGAGACTATAAGGAGTGGATAAAGATTTTCAATTTCACAAAGTGTTTAACAACCTAATGTTATGTCTATGTTCACCTATACTACAGAAGGGTTTTTAGTATATTTTTTGTATTTGTTGTATTTAATTTAATTTGTTTTTGTAAAATGTAACTTTATAATTGTCTTTTTTTTCAATCATAATTATTATAACACCTAAAATACGTCGTGGGTAAAAAGTGTTTGTTTTAACCAGTTAAAGGGTGGGTACATTGTGTGCACATGATCGGGTGGTACCACCTCCGGCTCATTTTCAGCCAGGAAAAACCCTGTCTACTGGCTTTAAATTATGCTTACACTATGCTGTGTCATAAGCAGAATAACGAGTCACCTCATGGGGTTTATATTGCATTATTGACCGGCTGACTATATTATCTCTCGGTGTCTGCTGCTAGTTCGTTCACCATTAGCGTGAGGTATAGATTATTTTTGCCTGTAAATTATAACTAAATTAATCAAAGAATTGCTAGGAAAATAGTGTATACACCTTCAAAAGTGAATTCACAAAACTGACAGGAATGCAGCAGTTAAATACTAATATGCATACACACTCACCCTAATGAACATGGATAACCTGAAGAGGGCTGACATTGCATTCATCCTAAAATAAAAAAAATACAAAAGTCAGTCACAGAAATTGTATCAAATCAAATGTAAAAATAGTCTGTCAGTATTACATTAAAAGTGAGCCAACTTGTGAATCAGCATAAACCGCATGCTGTGGATTCTCTAAACTCCCTTTTCTGGAGATATTGCCCAGAGCCATTGCATTATTATACAATCTGAAACCACCCCCAGCACACACCCACACGCACAGCATGTACTCACAGGAAGGATGAGGGGCCAAACCAGGAAGAGATCGGCTCTATGCTCTGCCATTTCTTCTCATCAATGAAGCTCAGGAAGTCATCTTTAGACCGAGCTCCTTGATATCGCCGAAACACACCATCTTTACAGCTGCAACACACACGCGAACAGCCATGTTTAACCTTTTATAACTGCCTTTACACCACACAGATGTAAACAAGACACTTGCTGGTGTCTATCTACCTAAACAATAGAAAACTTATACTTTTATTTAGCAAAGCAGCATTAAAATGATTAAAAACAACAATACAGACTTCAATAGTTCACAAATACAAATAAAATCTATCACAAATTACCAGCTACAACTAACTTCTACAGAAAGGGTTAAATGTGTGTAAATGGAATGAAACTCACTGGTAGATAGTTGGCAGAGCTGTGATGATGAATCTCCCGCTCAAACCTGCCGCACAGAGAGAGAGAGAGACAGGAGTGAGAATCATACAAACGGGTGATCAGAGGAACCAGATGTGTGCAGATAGCGTCACACCTGGCTGCTCGGTGACGTCCACTTTGGCAATATTCACTCCCAAATCTTCTCCCCATTCTGCAAACTCATTCCACACAGGCTGGAGCTGCTGGCAGGCTGGACACCACGGAGCAAAGCTGCAACAGACAGGCAAACCCTTTAATCCAATAACACAATCCCAGCCAGAGGAGACACAAAGACACTGAGGCTCATTTGTTTTCTATTGGATCCATTTAACTACAATCCTCTTGTTCGATTCGATAGCTGGAGCAAGTGTGCACTGCAGGGGAAACAACTGTTTATTTCCACTTAAACATTTCTGAAGAGAAAATACACACATTATTTATTCACAGTCATGTTAGAGATGTTAGGCAGAATGACAGCCACCAATCAGATTCAGATACAATGAAAATGAATGGTGACTCAGGTTGTTATTCTTCCTAACATCTTCTCTTGTGTTCCAAGGAAGGAAGGAAGTCATGAGGCTTTGAATCAAAATTTGGGGAAATTACTGTCGTTTTTAAGTGATCTATGCCTTTAACCTCAAACCACTGAACTTCCTCTATCCCGAGCCCAGCTCAAGAACACTGCAATAAGAAATAAAGCAATAATCTGAAGCTAGATATTTTAGATAATTTAGATTTGTGCAGCATTAATCACCATGCATAGATAAACATAAATAAACACAGACTTTTCTGCACAACACAATTTAATAACTCACAACTCGATCATCCATTCTCCCGTCAGGATTTCCTCCCAGTTTCCATCTGTGATTACTCTTAAATTGTCCGGCTTGGCCGACGCGGGCTGCAGCATCACACATGTTGCGATAAGCGCAGAAAACACACACGCGCCGGCTGTCATCCTGACCGTGTGTGTGTATGTGCACGCCATGTTTCAGCGCCCACTGCTTCTCTTCCGCTTCCGCCTTGACTCTGACGTACCGCTGGTGGGCGGAGCCTCTGCGTTGACGTCATGGCGTATCACGGTTGACAAAGCTTAAAACAAGTTTCACCAGATACTTAATTATTTTTGATTGTATAAAATATTACAACAACATATTATTAATGATTTTTAGATTGCATATGTGGCCCATTGTATTTCTATTTACAGTCATACTATGAAATTAATACTGTTTGTCTTGTTTTATCTGCTATTAGGTATTTGTTCTAGCTTAAACACATGTATTAAAATTAATTAAACATATTCTATATATATTTCAGTATATGTATTTACATTTAAATGTATTTAATTGAGTTGAGCAATGTATTCAAATGTTGGCAAGTTCTTATTTAACATTAAGAATTTACAACAAATAACATATCCACAACTTATCCAATAACTTTTTTTTTTAATAAGCCTACGTTTACTGAAATATTTGGTTAAAAAAGACCACAAGGTGGCGCTATGAGAACTTTCTTACTCGTAAAAACACATACAATTGTTTTACTGCAGTTTGTGATTGAAACTTGAGTTGAATATATGAATCCATTAGGAGAATATTAAAATCACGTAGAAAGTAGGTGGAAATTAAGGAAATTAGTGTTTACAGTGAAAAGCTGTTCAAGAAGATAAAATGTGCTTATAAAATATTTGTTATATGATATATTTGCTTATATTTATCCCCTTTAACTGAAATCTACTCGGTTCTTTTGCTCTTTCTGAAGAATCCTGGAGAACAATAAAAAAGAGAATGCTTAGCAGTTTCCTAAAGAAACACAATGAGGCAGAAATGCACACACACCCTCAGAGGATGTTGTTATTTTTCACTCTCTGCTGACACTAAATGAGTGCTAATGACAGCAGTAATGTGATAACTGCTGTGCCACAGTGAGTATGTTAATGTCAATGTGTTGTGTTTGTGAGTTTGATGTAATTGTTTAAACTGATTTATCAAGGAAAGGGTTATGATTATGTATGGGGAAATGTTTAAAAGCATGTTCTTGTTCATTCATATTTGGAATTTCTGAACAAGGCCTATTGCTTGATATTGAAAATAAATTGACTTGAACATTGCTAAAAATAACACAAAAAATATGAAAGCAAAGGAAAAAAGAAATAAAATATAATAAAGCATAGTTTTGATCCAGCGCATGGACATGTTGTCTGATGAGTGCTTTCAAATGGCTCTTTTCCTCTAAAACCTCGTTTTGCATGTATTTCTTCAAAAAAAAAAAATAATAATAATAATAAAAATCGGTAGTCCTATGTCTGTGGATGTTTCGTAATTAAACTCTCCTAAAACATACTTTTCATACTTTCACCTGTGTATAATTTATCTGAAACATCATTTACACCACATTTCAGATATGTTTGATAACATTCTGTGGTGGACATAAAAGTGATGAAAATTATATTGAAACATTTTGGACTCATTTTTCTTGCTAGCTAGGATTCATTGCTAGCATTTTATGCATCCCGAATTCGGGAAATATTGTGAAATATTTTCACACTTGCATAATTTGACAAAGTTACAGCTCATTGGAAATGACGTGCAATAAAAATATTCCATTCACACATCATGTCAAGTGTCCTCACACATCATGTCTCATATTTCATCAAGCATCCTCTTCACTCATAATTTTGTTTCCTTGGTAACCAAAGACAAAAAAAAAAAAAACTTTATTAGTGGAAAGAAAATGCATCGTGGTAGAAATAAACTGATTAAAAAAAACTGATATAAATAATTTTTACACCATATAATGAAATGATTTGTGATTATTTCACTCAATGTTTAGATATTGAGTAGAATAATCATTTAAAAAATATATATAATAATTATTATTTAATGATGGATTTTCATATTAAAAAAACAAAACAAAAAAAAAAACCACACAAATCTTAGTCTGAGAACATGAGAGATCACCCACCGGGAAAGTTCTCAGAACTTAGGCTAATATTCTGACAAGTTCTGAAAAACATTCTTCCAGTAACATTAATAAAATATTTGTTCAAAGTTATCTGGTCTTTAATGTTGTTAGAGATGTTAGAGAGAACATTACTGCAATGCTTCCTTAGCAACAGTGTTGGGGAAAGTTACAAGTTAAAAAGGAATCCATTACATTATTGGGTTACTTAAAAGTAACACATTTTGTTACTTAGATACTTTTTATGGAAAGTATACATTAGGTTACCTTTGCGTTACATTTTAAATCTGCGCTGTGCTTGCTTGTTTGCTTTTAATATAAAAAAAGTTATATTTTTGGGAAATGTGAAAAGCCGTTTCACACCAAAAGTGAAATGAATAAGCCTCATGCTGAAGGACATGTAAATTCCCGTCTGTTCAGTAGAGAGCGCAGCTCAAACAAACCTTTCAGTTGTGCTGCCATTCCGGATTGCATGAAGAATAGGACGAAAGGAGAAGAAAGTTCAATTCTCTTCTTCAATCAAAAAAAAAGAAAAGAAAGAAAGAAACACAAATGTTATATTTATCTAAAGTCAGTTCTGCTTATCAGTAGCTTATCAGTAAATACATAAGGGATATTTGTGTTATTTACTTATAGCAGGTTTGCATCAAATTCTGAGTTTGCATTTCATTGTTTTTATTCATTTAGAGGAATACTGATTCTGTTTTTGTCCAAGTGAGACAAGAACTAGTCTATAGTAGCCTAATCATCATGTTTACACAGTGCACACAACCCCTCTGCACTTACTCCTGATTACTCTCAACATGGGGACAATAGAGCTGTCAGTCAACAATTGGGAAAACAAAGTTACTCAGATAGTTTCTTCCAAATTAAAAAGTAAGGCTTTACCTTATTGTTTACTTGTAAACGTAATCTGATTACGTAACTCGTGCTTACATAACTCGTTACCCCCAACCCTGGTTAGCAAAACGCTCTTAGAACCTATTTGGCTGAGCAGAAAAAATCTCAAAAGTGTAGAATTCCTTTTTTTTTTTTTTTTTTTTTTGTAATTAAAAGAGTCTCTGTCCATCTCTCTTAATATCCTAACATTCCATCCGGTTATCACCATGTACGGAGTGTCATGCAGTGTCAGTTCTCACTGACGTCTGTGCACACACACACACACACACACACACACGACAGGATGCACGTGGGAGGAGAGAAAACGCCGGAGACAGCATGAATAGGAGTAGGTGGATAGAGAAATCTACTTTCCCCTCTATTTTTCATCCTCTACCTCTCATCCTCAATCTGAAACTGGCTTTTACCTGTTATGCAAGGCGCTGCCTACTCTCAGCATCACAGAAAGAGAAGGTTCATTTTCAGACCTACCAAAAATAAATTCCATTCTGTGAACTACTGCCACACACATATGCTAATGGACAGGCATACTCATAAAAACGCTATTATAGATGCGGGTTGTCTTCATTAGATTGCATTACGGCTTTTATATAACTGTGGATGATGAACAGCTTGTGCACACAGACAGAAGAAAAAAAATTAACAACACTAAATCCACACACAGCGTAGTCTGATTGATTCCTATTTGATGCAAAATCTCTGCAGTCAGGATGTCGACTGAGTAATCTAGGGACTGAATCCAAGCCAATTCATAGTCCAATTTTTGGAGCCGCAACTCCTGCCTGGAGATTTTAGGTCTCTGAAACCTTTCAAAAGATTCAGCATCACCTCCTTCAGCAAGAGCAGCTCCAGATGGACAAACTGAAGCTGAGAGCCAGAGAGAGCAGTTGCAGAGCTGTTGTAGGTTTACTTTGCAGCTGCGAGTACAATCACTGTCCCTGCAGGTATTTAGAGATCAGTAGCTTGAGGAAAAGCACAGTTTGGTCAGAGGTCATTAGAGGTTGTTTGTTTGTTTGTTTGTTTGTTTTTTTATTATAGGCCTTTAATATAGTAGGAGTATCTCCTATTTGTTCTGAAGCATTTTATCACCAAATAATTAATACTTAATAAAATAATTAATAAAATATAATTAATAAAATAATCATTAACTGATATATACAGGTGCATCTCAATAAATTAGAATGTCGTGGAAAAGTTCATTTATTTCAGTAATTTAGCTCAAATTGTGAAACTCGTGTATTAAATAAATTCATTGCACACAGACTGAAGTAGTTTAAGTCTTTGGTTCTTTTAATTGTGATGATTTTGGCTCACATTTATCAAAAACCCACTAAATCACTATCTCAACAAATTAGAATACTTCATAAGACCAATAAAAAACATTTTTAGTGAATTGTCGGCCTTCTGGAAAGTATGTTCATTTACTGTATATGTACTCAGTACTTGGTAGGGGCTCCAGTTGCTTTAATTACTGCCTCAATTCGGCGTGGCATGGAGGTGATCAGTTTGTGGCACTGCTGAGGTGGTATGGAAGCCCAGGTTTCTTTGATAGTGGCCTTCAGCTCATCTGCATTTTTTGGTCTCTTGTTTCTCATTTTCCTCTTGACAATACCCCATAGATTCTCTATGGGGTTCAGGTCTGGTGAGTTTCCTGGCCAGTCAAGCACACCAACACCATGGTCATTTAACCAACTTTTGGTGCTTTTGGCAGTGTGGGCAGGTGCCAAATCCTGCTGGCAAATGAAATCAGCATCTTTAAAAAGCTGATCAGCAGAAGAAAGCATGAAGTCCTCCAAAATTTCTTGGTAAACGGGTGCAGTGACTTTGGTTTTCAAAAAACACAATGGACCAACACCAGCAGATGATATTGCACCCCAAATCATCACAGACTGTGGAAACTTAACACTGGACTTCAAGCAACTTGGGCTATGAGCTTGTCCACCCTTCCTCCAGACTCTAGGACCTTGGTTTCCAAATGAAATACAAAACTTGCTCTCATCTGAAAAGAGGACTTTGGACCACTGGGCAACAGTCCAGTTCTTCTTCTCCTTAGCCCAGGTAAGACACCTCTGACGTTGTCTATGGTTCAGGAGTGGCTTAACAAGAGGATTACGACAACTGTAGCCAAATTCCTCGACACATCTGTGTGTGTTGCCTCTTGATGCCTTGACCCCAGCCTCAGTCCATTCCTTGTGAAGTTCACCCAAATTCTTGAATCGATTTTGCTTGACAATCCTCATAAGGCTGCGGTTCTCTCGGTTGGTTGTGCATCTTTTTCTTCCACACTTTTTCCTTCCACTCAACTTTCTGTTAACATGCTTGGATACAGCACTCTGTGAACAGCCAGCTTCTTTGGCAATGAATGTTTGTAGCTTACCCTCCTTGTGAAGGGTGTCAATGATTGTCTTCTGGACAACTGTCAGATCAGCAGTCTTCCCCATGATTGTGTAGCCTAGTGAACCAAACTGAGAGACCATTTTGAAGGCTCAGCAAACCTTTGCAGGTGTTTTGAGTTGATTAGCTGATTGGCATGTCACCATATTCTAATTTGTTGAGATAGTGAATTGGTGGGTTTTTGTTAAATGTGAGCCAAAATCATCACAATTAAAAGAACCAAAGACTTAAACTACTTCAGTCTGTGCGCACTGAATTTATTTAATACATGAGTTTCACAATTTGAGTTGAATTACTGAAATAAATGAACTTTTCCACGACATTCTAATTTATTGAGATGCACCTGTATATATAATTAAACATTTTTTTCAGCTATAGTTTCCAAGGAAACATTTCTCAGTTTCATTTGGTTTAACCTGAAATACTAAAATAACTAAAACTAAATAAACTAAAACTATAAAAATTAATAAAAACTGAAAGCATAAAAATATATATTTTCACAAAATGCAGACATATTTTCACTTTTTTTTTTATTTTTTTTTTTTATAAATTTTCCATAGACATATTAGTTCTCTCATAATTTTCTTGGATTAATTGGTGTTTAAGAAGCTCAAGATCTAAGCATCTCCTTGAAGATTGTCATGTAAATATGGCTGACTCTCTGCTCTGAAATCTTCAATAACTACTGGCCCCAGTTTAGAGCCTGCTCTGTGACCCAATTACTGTCATAAGAATAAAAATTATTAAACAATTAATTTCCCCCCCACCAAGTCTCTCTCACACAGACACTCACAAGAGTGGCACATGGACAAAATTCACATGGCACTCAATCACAGGACTTCTAACACACACACACACACACACAACTCTAAAACAACCTCAATACACCCACACACACTCTCCTGCACTCCTCTACTAGCACTCACGTTTCAGATGCCCACACGTGTCTGAAAACACATGACACAATACAACACAGAGGTCAAAAATTTGGTCAAATCAATAGCAGCTGCACTGTAAAATTTGCCACACACCTGACAAACATCATCCACATTATTCTAAAAGCATCAGCCTACCTTCCTGTCAGTGATCCTGAGAAAGTCGTATAAGCAAAATTAAACATCAATATCATAATTAGTTTTTTTTTTAGCACAGTGAACAATCTAAATAATTTTTTAAAGAAAACATTACTGTTATTGTGATATATTTTTGATGTGTATATCTATAATAATGTGATAATTAAAGCAGGCTGTTTTGTTATAACGTCCAATATGAGCGAGCAGTTAGTGCTATCGTTTCCTCCCAACGCAAAAGCAATTTCTGAGCAGACAATATGTTCTCAAACAATATTTCAGTAATAACAAAAAGTTTGTCTGAACAGAAATCGCATTTGGTAACATAGTAACATAGCAGGCTAATAACAATGTCTACATCGGACGTCAAAAACAACGACAAAACAACCTAATGGCTACCGAAAGGTTGTTGGAAAACATTGTATATACATTTGAAAATGTATAGAATTTGAATAAGATACAATAATTTTAAACAATCCTTTAGTTACCACAGAATCTTATCTGAAAATAAATTGCTTCTGCGTTGGGAGGTGAAAATAGCAACAACTGCTCGCTCGGTGTCTATATCGGATGGCTGTCTAAAAACATTGTATTTAAAATATATCTACAAATTTTCAAAGCTATAGAACATTTTCAAACAACCTTCCAGTTATCATAAAAGTTTGTCTGAACAGACATCGTTTTTGTTGAGAGGTAACCATAGCAACAACTGCTGGCTCACCATCTATATCGGACAGAATCGACAAAATTTTGCGCGTTGGACACATTTTCTCTTTTGTATCATTTTGATCTATCTGCTCTCTTTTTGGTTACCATGGAAATTCTGCCTAGGGCAATTATCACCACCTAGCAATTAGAAGAAAAATTTCAGCTTTAGCTCCGACGTTTTTTTGCTGTCAAACACTAGAGCTGAAGAGTGTAGCCTACATAAACACACCTTAAGCGGTGTTGGATTGGAAAATCAGGCGCGCTGTTAGAGCAGGTGCACTACCACAAACATTGGCTGTGTCTCAAATTCATCAAGCACTTCTGGCATACTTTGCATCATCGGTTTGATTGGATTCCTGGAGCTCATCACGTAAACTGACAGCGATTTTATGCAGTAGCTGTTGGTGCTTGTGCACCAGTGCTGGAGTCAGCCTACGCCCACCGAATTTATACCGCCCCCTCCTCTATCCTCCGGTGCACAGGACGGAGAACGCGAAGGAGACGCGTCCGCACAGAGCTGCCGTCGGAGGGAATATTCCGTTTTCGTTTACAGGAAGTCTCCGAATCCGGTTCGAACGAGAAGATGGATGAAATGGAAGAGGAGTTAAAATGCCCGGTGTGCGGCTCGTTTTTCCGCGAGCCGATCATCCTGCCGTGTTCGCATAATATCTGCCTGGCCTGTGCGAGAAACATCCTGGTGCAGACGCCCGACGCCGAATCCCCGCAGAGCAGCCGCGCGTCAGGCTCTGGCGTCTCCGATTATGATTACTTAGACCTGGATAAGATGAGTCTGTACAGCGAGGCGGACAGCGGATACGGCTCTTACGGCGGGTTCGTGAGCGCACCGACCACCCCGTGCCAGAAGTCCCCCAACGGGGTGCGCGTTTTCCCCCCTACCGTGCCTCCTCCGCCCCAGGCGCAACACCTCTTGCTGCCTCACACCGGGGTCCTGCCGCCGGTCCCGCGGAACTCCTGCCTCACCTGCCCGCAGTGCCACCGCAGCCTGACGCTGGATGACCGGGGGCTCCGGGGCTTCCCCAAGAACCGTGTGCTGGAGGGGGTTGTGGACCGGTACCAGCAGAGTAAAGCGGCCGCGCTTAAGTGTCAGCTGTGCGAGAAGAGCCCCCGCGAGGCGACGGTCATGTGTGAACAGTGCGATGTGTTCTACTGCGACCCGTGCCGCCTACGGTGCCACCCGCCCCGGGGTCCGCTAGCCAAACACCGGCTCGTGCCTCCGGCGCAAGGCAGAATCAGCCGCCGCGCGAGCCCCCGGAAGATCTCCACCTGCACCGAGCACGAGTTGGAGAACCTGAGTATGTACTGCGTCCAGTGTAAGACCCCCGTGTGCTACCAGTGTCTGGAGGACGGCAAACACTCCACTCATGAGGTCAAAGCGCTGGGGGCCATGTGGAAGCTCCACAAGGTGGGGAAACTGATTGAGATTGTTGTTTACTGTTAAAAAAAAAAATCACTGATGACTAAAAAAGCGTCTTAAAACCAGCCTGGTTTAAGCTAGTCTAACAGATGGACAGCCTGGTCTGGATGTCTGGGTAAATTGGTCTTCAGTTGGTTTAGCTGGTCAGCAAGTTGGTCTGCTACACTCTTTTCAGAGTGATGCCGTAGAAGAATTATTTTTGGCTCCCCAAAGAATCTTTCAGTGAACAGTTCTTTAAAGAACCTTAGTGTAAAGAGCATTGTAAAGAATCTTTTTCCACTGTATAGAACCTTTTGTGTGGTGGAAAGATTCCACGGATGTTAAACATTATTCATGTAACCATCAATGCCAACAAAGAACCTTTATTTTAAGAGTGTGCAGCCTGACCAGCTGAAAAGTGCCGTAAACCATTTTAAAACCAGCTCAAATTTCCTTTTCAGTGGGCTGAGCACTCTGGTTTTAGAATGAAAGGTCTAGTGCAGTAAGACTTGTCAATGTGACGGGTGAGACACCACCGGTCTAATTAAAACACAGCGCACGACACAACCAGCCATGATTCAGGCCAAATGAAAAACACTTGCGCACCAGCTCTCTAGCTTAGATTCAACAGAAAAACCCCCCAAAGTAATTCAAATTCAGATGTTCAAGATAAACCTTCTGATGGAAAATATATGTTTGTATGGATTTCGAGGCATCTATAATCATAACTGTAGTGCACATTTGGTGCTGTTTTAAAGTGATGGAGGTTAAATGCTCCTGTGATGTTGTGTTATTTTCCAAATATCTGTTGATGAACACTCAACCGTACTAGATGCTCGTGATAACTGTGTGTGTCTAGATTCCTCAGGGAACATGTAAAAGTGCAGTGGCCCTGGCCTGTTGTTGTAGCAACATGATACAGTGAGGCAGTGAGTTGATTTACTGTGTCTGCCTTTGGAAGAGAAAGACTGTATCCATAGGAGAGAGGTGAAGAATGAGGAAAGTGTCCCCCTTCTTTCTCCTAGTCCTAACATACTGCATTATGCAAGTTAATAAATTGTGAGTTAATTTAGCAGTAAACCCCAGCAAGACCATTTATTTATTCAGAAACCATAAACATGAGCAATCAACAGGGAGGGGGATGGTGGATCAATAAGTACATGGTTTAACACGGCTCACACAGGTTATGCCTGTACATTACTTAAGCGTTTAGAAAAACTGTTGGCGTGAGACCATGTAGTGATGCTACAATATTAAATATTCCGGGTGATATGATAGGATGATAATTATTGTTATGTCTGATAAGTGATAAATGGGCTATGTTAAAGTTCTTTTTATATATTAAAAACTAAAGCCAGTCATTTTAAATGCTATAAGTGAATTAAGGCACCACTACATTAATATGAAAATGGATATTCATGAAGATTATATTTTACAGTGTTATTAAATCATAGGTATTTTAAAAGATTAATTTGACGAGAGTGATGCTGTTCTTTTGAGCTTTATATTCTGTACTGCTGCTCAATATTTTTGTATTAATTTTTCATATTTTACAAAAGTATTATGCAGCACAACTGTTGTTAACATTGAAAATAATAAGAAATGTTTCTTGAGCACCAAATCGGCATATTAGAATGATTTCTGAAGGATCATGTGACACTGAAGACTGGAGTAATGGCTACTGAAAATTCAGCTTTGCCATCACATATAATTAAAATATATTCAAATAGAAATGTAATTTTCAGTTGAAATAATATTTCACAATATTACTGTTTTTACTGTTTTTTAAATCAAATCAATACCTTCATGAGCATAAGAGACTTCTTTCAAAAACATTAAGAAATCTTACCGACCCCAAACTTTTGAACAGTTGTGTTTATCTAATATTGACGGATAAATTGCTATAAATTTTAAGTCTGTTAATTAGAAATCAAATAAAATAATTAAAAATAGTAAATTTGAGGCATTTGGTTGCACTTCATTTGCAGTTTGGCTTGACCTCTGATGTATGGTACTAACATTCACCCCTCTGTCACCTTTGACTTAGGTGAGGAAACATTTTCATGTGCAGACAGATGTGAGAGCAGAAAAAGTTACCCGGCACAAAGAAACTATTCCTATTCAATGTCCACCCTCGCATTTCAAGCACTGCATTACTCCATGTGTTGAGCTGCATATTTTGTGTGTTCAGTTACATTACTCTCTGTTCAGTGCTCCATGTCTGATGTTGTGGCTGCATAATATCAGTTTGAAATGGGACAGCAGCATCACGGCAGACCCAAATACGGCTTCCACCTTTTAGCACACACACACACACACACACACACACACACACACACACACAGACAGAGAGATCAGATCTTGGATCAGTGTCCTCTACTGTGGTCCCATATGTAGCTGTTTCACTGAACACTGGCGAGCTGGCCTCATATCAGAGGAAAATGGCCTCTTTCCGCACTGCAGACACTTGCTCGTTATTCACTAAACAGATTGTAGTTTTGCTGTCGCCTCAGGGCACCATATGCTTCTCTTTTTCTCCATTTCTCTATATCTTTTCGTGCTACATACACAGACACTTACACAGCAAGCAGGAAATGGGGCCTGTGATGTGTTGATGCTCTGAAAAGCTTTTTACTTGAAGGGAGTATATTCCTGCTTTTTGCAACACAGCAAAATATTTCAGTTTTAATATTTTTATTGGTAAAATAGTAGTCCACAGATATGGCCAATGCCTATATATAGAGTCCTGGGTGTCAGGTATAACGTTGCCATATATAGAATATTTTGTATTTTTTAACATTGCACTTATTTTACATTTACAGACTTTACCGATTTTACTAACAGTTCACTAAATTATAAATAGAAATTGTTTATTTTCCAGTGAAAAGGCTGTTGTTCGATTTTAGAACTGGTTTATTACTAGTGCAAAACATACATTGCTAAAGATTTATAGTAAAGCTCAAATGCAACAGAATGATGATTTCCATGATGAGTTCCAGAGCAAAGATGAATAATTTTCTTCTTTTTTTCCCAAAGTGTGCAATTTTTGTGCTGCTAGTGCAACCAAATGGAAATACGAAAAAACAATTTTTTCCAGTCATGTTTTCTAAATATTCCTGTTGCCCCTGTTGCCGACCCCATCTTCCATTGCATGAACAAACTAGTAGTGCATAGTGTGTAATGCAGTGATATGTTGGGCCCTAATATGTGGTATTCTACTGTGTAACACTGTGATATGTGACTCTTTTAAGGTAAGAATACCTTTACAGTTATTGGCAAGACTAAGGTAAGACACCTGTCACGTTTCATAGGAGCAGGGAATGAGGAGACGAGGAGTATTCAACCAAAATAGTCTTTATTAATCCAATCTCAGGAAACACAGAGAAAATAGGAGACACAGAATGACGATTAAGACCGGACGCTGGACATGGGAAAACACAGGGCTTAAGAACTCAGAACTAAACGAGGTAATTAATCAAACACAGGTGGAAACTCATGAACTAAAAATGGGTACCAAACGAGAACAGGAACAGGAAAAACCAAATATGGGCACATGAGGGAGGAAAACACGCAAGACACACAAACACAGGGCTGACAACACCACAGGTGAATGCGGTAAATTTCAAATAGATATCACCATACTTGATTAATCACAGTACATTAACGTAATTGTCTTGCATGTTTTCTGAAATGTTATGTTTAAATATACAAATGAGGCAATATCTAATTAAATATGCACTTATTTACAGACATTTTCCAGAATGGAAATCTGAACATTGGATAAAGCCAGGTTCAAAATTCTTATTTCATTTTGTTGACATGTTAGAGTTGAAGGTTTTTACATAAATTTTCAACATATTTTTAGACATATAATATTAAAAGTTATGCATTTTAATTAAAATCTACAGATGCAAATGCATAAAGTATAATAATAAAATCCCTTAAATGTGTTTTGGATGTTTTCTTTCCACTATTCTGAAATAAGACATGATATGGACGCACGATAGCCCAAAATCTCAAAATTGACCAGTGCAAGAAAAAACAAGAGTTCTGCCTTTGGTGTCTTGTCCTAATTATTTTCCTAATGGGTTTGTAGTAACTGGGCCCTTATTACAGAACAAACCAAACTCTAGAATCCTGTCTTATCTGTTTACTAACAGTGGTGATTTCAGCTCTCAGTTAGGACAAATGCTTGAGATAGGATGATTCTGTAACACTGCACCTGCTGGGTTCTCATCGTAGAACTTTAGTATGTCTATTATGTATTGCTTTAGTGTGTAATGCTGTAATGTGCTGGGCTTTAGTGTGTTTTAGTGTGTCATATTGCTCTAGTATGTAACATTCTAGAGTGTAATGCTGTAGTGTATATGGCTGTGATTTAATATGTAGGCCATAGAATAAAATTTGGAGCACTGTTTCATTCCTTGTTCTCTCATTTTTGTTCCTCGTTTGAGAACAGACCACAAATGAAAGTGGAGGTCTCTTGGTGGATGGTCGTCATAGCAATGTGAGAACATTTATAATGGGATATTTTTCCCACTCTAAAGCAACATCCTTTCACTGTGCCTGACGCACACACATACGCACGTTCACTCCTCTTCCTATTCTCTCACCCACTCTTTAAATGACAGATTTAATGACTAACCTCTCACAAATTGTCACTTCCTCTATCAGCTCAACTTTCTAGGATAAACGCATTTCGTGTACATCACTGATTCCCTGTTGCAGCAGCTTCAACTGAATGTCAAACTGTCTTAAAGTGTTAAGAGTACAGAAAAATGTGTTATATTGAACAGAAAAAATGATTAAATATCATTTTAATAAAATATTGGATCTCTTTATGGTCTGAAATAAAATAAAGCACCATTTATAAATAAAATACTGAAAAAAATAATGTAAAGATTTACATAATATATACTACTGTTCAAAAGTTTGGGGTCAGTAAGATTTTCTTTTTTCTTTCTTTTGAATTACTTTTTTTTTCAACTAAAATGCATTCAATTGATCAAAAGTGACAGTAAAGATTTATATTGTTACAAAAAACATCTAAAAAATTTCAAAAGTTAAAAAAATGCTGTTCTTTTGAACTTTATATTCAACAATAAAATAAAATTAAAAAAATCATGGTTTTCACAAAAATATTAAGTGGAGCAACTGTTTTTAACATTGATAATAATAAGAAATGTTTCTTGAGGACCAAATTGGCATATCACAATTATTTCTGAAGGATCATGTGACACTTAATACTGGATTAATGGCTGCTGAAAATTCAGCTTTGTCATAACAGGAATAAATTACATTTTTAAATAACCCCAAACTTCTGAATTTTACAGAAAGTTTACTCACAAACTGAATGTGAAAATATTTCAACTGGTTTATCCAAAAAGCTTTCGAAAAGTTCACACATAGCCTAAGTCCATGCATTACTAAAGCTTTAGTAAAATTAGGTTAGTAAAGTTCAGTTGCTCTTTATATATAGTTCCTACAGTATATCTTCTCATATCTCTCTCTCCTTCTGTCTTTATGTTTCCAGGGACAGCTCTCTCAAGCACTGAATGTTCTGTCTGATCGGGCCACAGAGGCCAAAGAGTTCCTGGTGCAGCTCAGAAATATGGTACAACACATACAGGTACAACAATGACACACCAACACTTATGCACTCATGCACACATATGCAGTACTATATCAAATTTTGTGATCTGATTCTTTCCTCACCTTGCGTTTTAGGAGAATGGAGTTGAATTCGAGGCATGTTTGGTTGCCCAATGTGATGCTCTGATTGAAGCTCTCAACCGCAGGAAAGCTCAGCTTCTCAGCAGAGTAACCAAAGAACATGAACACAAACTCTTAGTAAGAACAACCACACAAAACATCCCCAGCCTAATTAAAGTTGATCAATAAGATAAATACAGTATGTAGTTTGTTTTATATAAATGTGACAAGAATTGTATACTGTAAGAAAAAATCTGTGTAAAAATGGAAAAGGTACTAGTCATTTTCTGGCAGGATATTTTCCATAAGTTTATGCAAATTTCTTTTAATCCTAGAACACAATATGTAATTCAAAATAAGGGTAAAACACCTGTGAAATATCAATACAGAAAATTCCTATATATATCTGAGCCATTAGAATGAAGTGACATAAACTATTGGGCAGCAGGGACACGTATGCATTATTATCATTAGGCCTATAACACAGCAAGATGGTTAAAAGCATAAACCAATTATCCAGCCTGCTGTTTCTAGATGCATGTAGGAGTCATTTAAGAGATTAAATGTTCCTCAACATGCATGTCTAACGTTCATTTCTCAGTTATTGCATCCCATTCCTTATTTTTAGGAGCTCATTAATAAAAAAAAAATAAAAAAAAGAATGGTTGGAAAAAAATGGATCTAGTGCTAATTACCCAAATCAAACAAGTCAATTTGATTTCTTAATTGGAGGTTTAGCGACTGCCACCTTAAAGCTTTTTTAGTATGTGTTAATAGATGTGATGAAAGAATTAGATTAACACAGTTTTTTTGTTTTGTTTGCAAGTTTAATTTTTTCAGTAGCTTTGTAAGAATTGAACTATAGTAAAATACATTAAAAGCACATATAGTCCACCCAAAAATGTTATTTTATACTTGTAAGACTTAGTTTCTTCCATTGAACACAAAAGAAGATATTTTGAAGAATGTTTGAAAGTAAACAGTTCTGGTTCCCATTGACTTCCATTGTATGGACTGGTTCCCATTGTCAGTGGACTGGACTTTGATAATAAACTGTTTTATTATCAAAATTCTTCAAAATATCTTCTTTTGTGTTCCACAGAAGAAACAAAGTCTTAGAGGTATGGAATAGCATGTGGGTAAATGATGACAGAACGCAACTTAATGGTTAAAAATCTGGGCTATTAACACAGAGATATTAGGTTTAAACTCAAGTCATTGTGTCCTTGAATAAGACTCTAAATCCCAGGCTGCTTCAGTGAGACTGCATCTATAGTTAATGTGCTGCTACTAAAATTAGTGCTGTCAAAATTAGTGTAACACAAGCGATTCATTTTTACAGTTTAACGGTATTAAAAAATGTTTAACGCGGTAAACGCAGGGGTCGAGCTACACTGTAAAAAATAAATCTGTAAAATGACAGAAAAAGTACTGGCAGCTTATTACACAGAACATTATCCATTAATTTTACAGACATTGCTGTTAACCCTATAACACAATGCAATGCAGTGTAAAATTCAAAATACTGGTAAAACACCTGTAAAAATAAGTACAGAAAAATTCCTTCAAATTATACAGTACATTGTGCCCTATTTTTACAGTTTTTTTTTTTTTTAGAGTGTATGGCTGGCTATCCCACTCACAACAACTGCTGCTTGTGTCTCGTTTTTCTTGACAAGAATTGCGTTTATTTAGACGCAGAACGTCTTTATGACCATATCAATCAGGAGACTTTCCAGATGCGCACTCTACTTCGCTTCAGCACCGTTAGCCATTATGTGATCATAGCGCGTGCTCTTCAATTGCACACACAAATACGGTGGTGCACGCTGTGGCCTGTATCGTTTTATATTAAAGCGCAAATGAAACTACGAGCATGCGTGTCAGATCCACGTCACGTTCAGCAGCGGCAGCTCTTAAAGTAATAGCAGCCAAATAACCTAATAAACCAGCTGCTGTGATGTCTGTTCATCAAAGAACAAAATAAAAAAGAGGAAATCAATAACTTATTTAGCTTTAAGGATTCATTTATATTTAATTTAGTGTTTCATAATTTTATTCAATTTCTGTATATTTCCTACTTGCTGAAGGGCACAGGTAAATATGACATTTATTATAATGGGTTTATGTGAAGATTGTATTAAGTTCACTTAAATTAGAAGTTGTTATTTTTTAAAGTCTAATAAATGTTAAAATTGATAGCTCTAAATTATATTGTAATGTTGAATGACTGTAGTCAATGGCTATATATTAGGAAAAAAGAACAATTTCCTAGAGACATCAGTAGTAATCAGTATTTCTTGCCTTCACTCAAGAAGCCATTAAATAAATATTTAAAATATTTATGTTGTTTCTACATTAATTTGAAGATTGGATGTGAAATTATTGCAATATAAAAGTATATTTTTAAACTTTAATGTTATGTGGGATTAATCACGATTAATCCATAATCCGTAATCCATAATGATGCTTTCTCCAGTGAAGCATTATTATTCCTTTGTAGATTTCAGTTAGATTAAATTGTGGTCTACTTTTTGCAGTAGAAGTCAGTTAATGGTACTGTTACTTTTGGCATATATAATTGCTTTTTACATTGAAAGATGACATATATTAGTCTGAAGGGAAATATACTGTTAAAATTGTCCTGGTCTCCCCTGCTGTTAGTAGTATGTGAGAACTGATGCTTTTGCTGGCATCTTATATCGGCCTATTCTCCCTTCTTGTCACCATGGTGCCACAGGCCTGTTCCCATGGTTACAAAGATGTTGGGGTTCTAGTTTTGACCAGTGGCTCTGCAAGATGAGACTGCATTTCTTCAGTTCTGTCTAGTTCTGTCTGGTTCTGTCTCGTACTGTTTGCATTTGAATGGCTCTCATGTGAAGCATTTTATGTTTCAGTCATTCAATGTGGTTAGATGCTCTCTGAGTCTGTCTACAGCTTTGGAGGACGTGTGTGTGTGTGTGTGTGTGTGTGTTTTAGTGTGTGCTTGTGTGCCACGTAAAAGAGATGTAGCCGCTAGGTTTAAGTAGAAGTTGGAGAGGCAGACACTGACACATACATTCATCCATTGAAATATGCAGTCATGAAGTGCAAATGGATTTTAAAATGTTTTTTGTAAAAGGTCAGTGATGTATTTGGTGCTCAGAGAGGATGCAGCCTATTGGTCCTGCTGTTGCCTAGCAACCCAGCCATATCACAGTTATTGTCAATTCATTCTCTTTCTCTTTCTTTCTGCCTCTTTATCTCCTTTTTGTCTCAGGTGGTTCGTGATCAGATATCCCACTGCACGGTGAAGTTGAGGCAGACCACAGGACTAATGGAATACTGTCTGGAAGTTATCAAAGAAAACGACCCCAGCGGCTTCCTGCAGGTCCTTGACCCTTTTAATACCTCACTAATGAACCTCATCTGCTGACATGGGCCAGAAAGTTAGGGGCTTATACACTAAAGAAAGATCTGACCAAACTTTTAATGGATGGGAATGCATGAGATCCATTTTAAGGGTGTACCAAGATCCAAATCAGTTTGATGTAAAGCAAATTGGATTTCCAAAGAACGGATGGCTACTCTGAAATTCTCATTGGTCAGTGGAGTCCTTCATCAGAGTGTTTTTCTCAACCTTTGCTCTGCTCTAAAGTATTAAATTGGTTAGATATTAGGGGTGAAACATATGTAGTGGTACCATATATGTATATATATATTTTTTCCTGTATTGGTCAGATGTTTGTGCATGCTCATTTCATCAGTTTGTATTTTATTTTCATTGCCTTTTATTTGGATTACTATCATCTAACACTTATTTAAGTGAATTTTTAAAAACATTAATAATTTAATAATACTCTTATTTTTTTAGGATATTTCAAAATGAATATAAATTTGTAATATATATGTAATGAGAAATGTATAATTTTGTGATGTCCAACTTCACTTGTAGCATTTTAAAAGTATTTTTTATTTTTTATTTATACAAAATAGTGTTTTTATTTTAAAAAAAATAAACCATTTGAAAAATAATGAAATAATGATAATTATAAATAATTATAAAAATTAAATGCTAAAATTATTATTAAAATAATAGTCATCAGCCATTATTTCATACTGTATAGTTATAAAAAAATTAAATGATAAAGTTATTATTAAAATAACAGTCATCAGCCATTATTTCATACTCTTGGTGATGTCTACATTCACTTGCATATTTTTAAAAGTATTTTGATTTTAATTTATAGTGTCCCATTTTTAATTTATGTATAAAAGATTGTAGTGTGATTGATTGATTTTTTACATATTATAATAATACATTTAATAAATAAATAAACACACACACATATTTATATGTATGTATGGGTATATATATATATATATATATATATATATATATATATGTATGTATGGGTATATATATATATATATATATATATATATATATAATTTTAATGGCAGCCCTTTTTTCATGTATCAACCATAACATGAAAATAATTGACTTATTGTTGTCGGCCACAACTTTAATATCTATACTAGATATTATTATATTGCTCTTTGTGAGTGTTGTGCAAAACTGGTTGTAAGCCAGTGTAACATCATTGTCTGTTGAGGACCTTAGTGAATTCTTTTGTACAATTCTCTAAGATTAAAAAAGACTGGTACCTGATATACAAAGGAAAAACTGCCTATAAATTACTCATAAATGAGTGGAAAGGGCATGGAAAGGACATGGAAATGTATTCGTCAAAAAGTGTGTGATTCTATAAAACTTTTCCTCAAATACAAGCACTCTTGCTCAATGACACTTTGCCTTCCAAAACTTTTCTGATCACAAAATGTTTCTTGCTCCGAGGATTCGTATTAAATTAACAGAAGGTCATATATTTACATAATAGCAACACTTCATTAATTTGACTTAATGCCGTGTAATTTATTCTGAATCACAGTCTGTGTGTGTGTGTGTGTAGATCTCAGATGCTCTGATAAGACGGGTCCATATGACAGAGAATCAGTGGGGGAAGGGCTCTCTGACCCCTCGCATGAGCAGTGACTTTGACCTGACGCTGGACAGCGGACCCCTGCTGCAGACCATCCACCAGTTAGACTTCGTTCAGATGAAGGGTGAGTCTGTGTGTGCGTGATTGGGCGTTTCATTTTTTTGCATGGCTTTCCTTAAGGACACAGTAAGACAGAACACTGGACCCAAAATAACCCTGTCCATCTTTGTTTGTGGCTTTGTGTGTGTGTTTAGTTCCAGCTGCTCCTATTCTTCAGTTAGAGGAGTGCTGCACTCAAACCAACAGTACGACTCTGTCATGGAAACAGCCGCCTCTCTCCACCATTGCTGTGGACGGCTACATTTTAGAACTGGATGATGGGAATGGAGGCCAGTTCAGAGTGAGTGTCCCATACAGTAAATACAGTGAACCCTTCCATGCTATTGCACTCTCAGGATTATATATGCATTACTGATATATTTTTTGAAATGTTTGAAAAGCATAAAAAGTCTCTTATGTTCACCAAGACTGCATTAATTTGATCAAAAATACAGAAAAAAATGGGAAATAGTATTACAATTTAAAATAACTGTTTTCAGTTTGAATAGATTTAAAAATAAAATATATTCCTGTGATGCAAAGCTGAATTTTCAGCAGCCATTACTCCAGTCAGATGAACCTTCAGAAATAATTTTAATATGCTGATTTGGTGCTCAAATAAATGCAGCCTTGGTGAGTATTAGAGACTTCTTTCATAAATATTACTCTTAATTAAAAAATCCAAACTTTTAGCTACCATTCTGCTGCTCAAAAGCATCTTTCAGCATTGACAGCCTTTCTTAAGACGCTATATATTGCAATTAAGATAAATGGGAATTATTAGATTCTTATTGATCAAATTGTCCAGATATCAGACAGTTTTGAGCTTCTGCATGCACACCAAAAACATTTCTGAGCAGAATGCAAAAAAAAGTGTGAGGCTAGAAAAGCTTGATATTTCAAATTATATTAAATTGGAGCTGAATTGAACGGCCAGCATTTCAACTCCTCACATTAATTTCCATTCAGTATGGAACTGAAGCTGTGCAAAATCATGTGTGTAAATACACAACACTGATTCAATTTATGATAAAAGTACTGCATCACAGAACAGTACAAATATTTTAATTTCATAGCAGCACCAAGCAAAACTGCAATAATGTTGACTATTTTGAGCAAATGGAATCCTACAGAGACCATACGCTATTATTTTTTTGGTCTAGTAATATTTTTCTTTTGAACACTGCATGATGATTCTGCTCAGCTGACTCAATGATCTGTCCAAGAGAAAGAGGTTTTGCTCTAAAGGAAAAAAAAATTGAGTAAACTTTGTTCAAGCGTATACGCATGGAAGTACACACTCATCCGATGTCAGTGTGCATTGAATTAATAAAGTGATATTATTGAGCATGGATTTGTCATTTGGCTGTGAGCATGGTGTCCCATCTCACATTTGCTGCAAAATGCCTTTCACTGCAGAAGTCTATTTATATATTAGAGGACCACTGTACCTACAAACACACACTTATATGATCACACATGCATGCCACTGTCACCCATTGGCCTTGTTATCACGAATGGCCCCTTGTGATTTAATTTCATGTGATTTTACATACACTAGCATATAAAAGTTTTTGAAAGAAATTTCTTATGCTCATCAAGGCTGCTTTTATTTGATTAAAAATGCAGTAAAACAGTAATATTATGAAATATTATTACAATCTAAAAAAACTCTTTTCTATTTAAATATATTTTAAAATGTAATTTATTCCTGTGATGGCAAAGCTGAATTTTCAGTGTCATTACTCCAGTCTTCAGTGTCACATTATCCTCAAGAATATATCTGCTCAAGAAATATTTCTTATCATTATCAATTTTGAAAACAGTTGTACTGCTTAATATTTTTGTGGAAAACTCTGATACATTTTGTGATACATTTTCAGGATTCTTTCATGAATAGAAAGTTAAAAAAAAAAACAGCCATGTATTTGAAATAGAAAATTTTTTTAACAACATAAAAGTATATGCAGTCACTTTTGATCAATTTAATGCATCCTTGCTAAATAAGGGGGGTGGGCTATTGTGTGTGTACAATGTGTGTATCTGAGAGCACTGAAATACTCTCAGATACACACATTGTACACACATTGTAACCTATGGTACACGTTGACACACACACTCAACTATCCTCTAAACAGGCCAAGCTCTTATTTTAGAAAGCAAGGTTCATGTGTTCTCATATTTGCTCCATTTTCAGTTCGATTTTTAGCAACAGTATCACATTGTGTTTTTCCCAAGATATTCATCAGCATATAGAAAATTTGCATACTATGCAAAGTATGTCTACTACATACTGCAGAAATAGAGTACACAGCATACTACATACTATTATTTCTGTATACAAATTGTCCACCTGCATTGGAATACCAAGGCTGAATTTGATGTAGCATACTACTCTTACTAAAGTAATAGTGAGAGTAGTATTGTACTATGTTATTCCGATTTCAGCCATAGACTTATTTGTTTGTCATAATGTAATTTACAACAAAGCACTGTGTGCTGGGTACTACAGTATATCCCACAATCAATGTGCTCAATCTGGCCTTCCATTTCAAGTGTGACCAATAAACCCAAAGTAATATTTATGGTGTTTTAATATCTTTTTTTCTTTTCATTCAATATTTGATTTGACTGCCTAATGTTAACACATTTTAACACAAAATTGTGTGAAACATGTATACTGTTTCATGTATTCTGTTTAAAAAATAGTATGCAGTTAGCAGTACCCTATTAGTTCCTGTGGCTCAGTGGTAGAGCATTGCGTTAGCAGCGCAAAAGGTTCAATTCCCAGGGAACACACATACTGATAAATGTATAGCCTGAATGCACTGTAAGTCGCTTTGGATAAAAGCGTCTGCTAAATGCATAAATGTAAGTATTCATTGCCAACATAGGTTGTTATCCATGTGTGCTTACTAACTGAAGTGTGCATTCTGCAGGAAGTGTACGTTGGTACAGAGATGATCTGCACTGTGGACGGTCTGCACTTCAACAGCACTTATAAATCTCGTGTTAAAGCGTTTAACTCCAGTGGAGTCGGCCAGTACAGCAAAACGCTTGTCATGCAGACATCAGAGAGTAAGAGATGTTATCTCACTGTTTTATACACACACACACACACACACACTTACTATTGAATGCTGTCACTCTTAATGCACAGGGAAGCTTGAGCATGTCAGTGCAAAATAATACAGCAGATTTTTATTAGTAATGTCAATATGGTATACATTTTCCACAAATAGGATATACTTTGGCATCTTTTAAGGAATTGGAGGCATACATTTTTGTTGTTAGGCCATGAGATGCATTTGATAAACTAGTTTCTAACATAAAATTTAATTAGTAGCTAGTTTTGCATGTGTGTATCACTCTTAAACATGGTTTCATTAACTTATCTTTTTAGATTTTATACATATATTTTTTTCAGATTTATAGATGTTGCATATTTATTTTTGATGTTTATGTTAAAAGGTGAATATCAATTATGATACATCAGGCTTTTGAGGAATGTTTATTAGTATATCTCTCAATTATTACTGTATTGCAAGCTATCAGAATTTCATCTTACTTTTTACCATATAAATATTAGCAACTGCACCCAATTTCTAAATGTTCAGTTTAAAATGGAATAAAATAAAATTGTGGTGTTTTTTCCTCATTGAATTTAAGTTCCATATTCTCCTATATCATACTATCTGAGCTACGAAAGCCTGATGTATCAGATATGATACCTAAAAACCTTTTTATTTTATTTTTTACATTTCATATTATATTTTATTATTATATTCTTACATTTCACAAATTAGATTTTTCTGGTTGATGTGAATTTCTAGAAAATATTGAAACCACACATTGTTGCAAAATCATCATTTAAAATAAACAAAATCAAACAAAATCAAACATCATTTAAAATAAACAAAAATAAACAAAATCAAACAATATTTAGTCTGAACTCCTGGAATTTGAGTATTTACCATTGATAATCTAATGGGGAAAAAATCAGTCTCTTTTTTTGTACCCTATTCATGGAAAGTGCCAGTGATGTCACACTGAAAGTCTGCTGTGGAGCTCTTTATGAAACACCATTGTATGTCTAATTGTATGTTACTAATATAAATGAATATCATTGTGCTGTTAACTGTACTAACGCTCTATAGTAGTTTATTACTTGTAAGCGCTGAATAAGTCCAGCTTCCCTGATCTGCTGCTTTCCTTCCTCTCTTTCAGTACCCAATTCTGTTACTTTCTTTTTTTCTCTCCTTCCACCCCTCTGCATTTTCTGTCCTCTGCATTTCTCTGCCTTTTCCACTTTTCTTTATCTCTCCAACCTTCTCTCGCTCTTTTCCCCTCTTTCTTTCTCTTGATTTCAGTGAGTCTACCTTCATATGGTAATAAAACTCTGGCAGCAGGTATGAATGCCTGAATATCTGAACATCATCGTTATGTTAACATCACATACCCTTTCTTGTCTGCTTGTATATGTTTGTTTGTGTGTGTTAGATAGTGAGTATGTGTGTGTGTGTGTGTGTGTGTGTGTGAGAGAGAGAGATTGAGTATTGAGATTGAGATTGTTTGCAAGTTTGATTTGCAGTGTCTCTGTGTTCTTAAACTCATCTGGACTTTTATTCTTACTGTAAATCAAAGCTCAACCAGCCTTCATGACTGTATGTGTGTGTGTGTGTGTGTGTGTGTGTGTTGTTTCTGCAGTTGCCTGGTTCACCTTTGACCCTGCGTCGGCCCATCCTGACATCATCTTGTCCAACGACAACCTCACGGTGACGTGTAACAGTTACGATGACCGTGTCGTAATGGGCAACACAGGGTTCTCTCGTGGTGTGCACTACTGGGAGATGACCATCGATCGCTATGACAACCACCCTGACCCTGCGTTTGGAATCGCCCGGGCTGATGTCATGAAGGACGTGATGCTGGGGAAGGATGATAAAGCCTGGGCCATGTATGTGGACAACAACCGCTCCTGGTTCATGCATAACAACTCACACACCAATCGGTATGAATACATTTGTCTATGTGTGCATGTTTGTGTTTTGGAACTTCTCAATTAAATGATTATCATGAGAATCATACACAATTAAATTTTTATACATCATGTTATTACTTATTCAAAAGCCAGGCCAATTAAAGACCATGTTGCTCACAGTATTAGCAAAATCTAAAAAGAAGTAAATGTAATGCAATTAATTACTTACCAGCTCAGTCTTATGCATTGAAAAACAATTGGTGAAAAAAACAACAATTTGTTTTACACAGAAATTGCTAATAAATTTCACAGTTACAAAGAAACAGCAATTAACACACTGAATTAAATATGAAACTTTGAAGCAGAAAAACTTATTCTATAATGTTCTATAATAAATCATACTCCAATAATCTTGTTTTATTTATTTATTTTTTTTTGTAGATATCAATATCAATCTTGTTTTATTTATTTATTTTTTGTAGATATCAATCCAAAATGTTCAATACAGAACCTATATATTATATTATATTATATTATATTATATTATATTATATTATATTATATTATATTATATTATATTATATTATATTATATTATATTAAAGAAAGAAATTCTTGAAAAAAAGCCTGATAAAGTGCCTCATCACAAATGTTCACTGTTGCCCTTGGTTACGAAGTGGATGCTATTTATATCTTAGATGAAGCAATGAATGAAGCTAATTTTAATAATTAAATGTATATCCTCTAAATGTTGTTGTAATAGTCCTTAGTCACATAATGACTCATAAACTACGTTTAAAACATATATCTGTGAAATTTCATCTAAATTATTGCCAATGTTGTGACAAGGGGCCAATATAGAAGAATCCAACAAAAATGATTTTCTGTCAAAACAGAAAATACACCCAGACATTTCAAAAGTAAAGCATTTCTCTGGAGATTGCAAATACAACAGTTGTTACAGTTTCATAAATCACACCGCAGTTGCACCGTCAGCTGGCAATATAGAAATAACACCTTCATCCACACAGTCACAGTGAACAATATACTTTATTGTTTTAATTTTTTTTTTTTTTTTGTCTTTCATCCTCTCCCACCTTTAGTGTCTTTAGCTGTGCGTCGCATAGATGGTGTGGTAGAATCTGCTATTGAATCTGAATTATTATTTCTAAGGTGCCATAGGTGTGGATTTACATGCATAAATTGTCTCTACAATCTGAGGGATATCACTGAAATAGGTGTCCTGAGAAATCACATCTATCTCAGTGACAGCCCTACTCTGTGAACAGCAAAAATATCAGAAATGCTCTCTGCCTGTTAATTAATGTGCATGTTCAGGTTTGCTGACATATGGTTGGCTATCGTGTTTTTGGGGGCAGCGTTTTAGACAGAATGCATATGATCGAAAAGATGGGGCTGGTTAATTTGTGGCGGAAATTAGCAAAACTACAGCAAGTACAAGTGGATGAAACACGTGATGCATTACTGCCATCTGCGGATGGTTCATATTATTCTCATGCAGGTGAGAGAGGTCAAGGCTAACAGCAGGCTAACAGGCTGTAATATATTTATAGGAAATGCTCAGGTAAATGTTGAATAAAAAAATGACACTTTTGTGTCTTGTATGTGTTTTATTGAGTCAAACATAAGGGTCTATTATAGGTCTTGCACTCTATTTGACTAGTGCATCATCTTTCATTTATTCTCTGTTTTTCTTTTCTCCCTCTCTCAGTACGGATGGAGGAATAAGTAAAGGAGCGACTGTGGGTGTGCTGCTGGATTTCTCTCGTGGGATTCTGTTGTTTTTGATAAATGATGAGCAACAGGGACCCGTTGCCTTCAACACACTGGAGGGCATGTATTACCCAGCCATCAGCCTCAACCGCAATGTTCAGGTAACGTTCATTTCATTAATTCACTGCAAACAAATTTAGTACACTTTAGCATACTTTTAAAGAGAGTAAGTATTACGGAAAGAATATATATTATAATATATAATGTAATGAGATCTGTGTGGACTTTATGATCCAACACACTTTCTTTCTTTTTGCTTTCAAAAAGTTATATTTTAAGTGTATATACTAATATACTAACCTGAACAAAAAGGCTTTTATATCTTAATTTTGTGTGTTTCTTTTCATAGGTGACTCTTCATTCTGGGCTGCCTATTCCTGATTTTTATACACCTGGAGAATCTGAAGCTGCAGGCTCAGTCTGCTGAAGAGCCATTACACACTTATACATATACACACGCACAGACAAGTGCACATGGATTCAGCTCTGAGTACTTGGAGGGGGAATTGCTGCTGACAGTCATCAATACGTTTTAACGAGGTCTGAGAGTTCTGAAATGTAAATGGACCTGATATAGGCTTAGGGTTATCTCAACCCTAACTTAACCCTAACCTTAACTCTGACCCTGATGTATGTGAGGTAAATTGATATTGAAATTCTTGAATCATTTTCCTCTCTCTTTCTTACACTTTTTCTAGATATGATTATTATTATTGATGTTGTCATTGTTGTTTTTATGGAAAAGGTGCTCATGGATGTGAACTCCCAGATTACTGGATATTAACAGATGTTTGTCTGTTGTTTCATGATAAATCCTCTGTGTGAAGTTAAGCTTAGACATAAGTTACTGATGTGTTAGACCTTAGAGGATGCGTTTTACATTACATATAAATATTCTGTTGCATATAAAGGTGATTTTAACTGCAGATGGGGACAGGAACTAGAGTAAAATATCTAATATTACAACCTCCTCATGCATATTATGCCTCAGTTAATGTTATATATCCTAAACCGTACCCAAACCCGACCCCTAAACCTAAACTCTGTCATATTACACCTCAATCAACATGAGATATTTCCAACCTTCTTTCTGCATTCACAGTGGATGAGCAAACGTACAATTGGGACGTATTAGATAATGCCAGATTGAGCTGAATGTGTGTCAGTGAGGAGGTAATGGCTTTCTGTTTGTTGAACAGAATAGAAAACACTAATTGGGACAAATACATGCACACATACACACACACACACACACACACACACACACACACAGGCATTTTCACAGCCTTGCGTAACGTATTATGGAGAGATGAGAATGAATAAAGTTTTTGTTTCTCTCTCTCTGTTTTATTTCTCCTTTGCTGCCTCAAATCCGCACAAGCTAAACGCAAATGATAAACAAATAACTGGTGCTGCTTATGTTCAATGTGAGAAAATATTGCAATATAAAAGAGTAGAGCTGCAAATCCAAAAGAGAGAGAGAACTTTAAACAAGACAGCATACATTGTAGCTGCTTGAAGCATTGGCCATTAGTTTACCATAAAGGATGTACTTTTGCATTAAGAGAAATATTTAAAATCCCACTGCTGGGGTTAAAATATGGGCCAGGTGCTGTACTTTATCTGTTTGTTGAGCAGATGGTTCATGCTCAACAAACAATTGAATGTTTGGGTGCAGTGAGGGAAAATTTCACCCATTGTAAATTGTATTTTTTCATAAATTAATCCCAATATAAGAAATGTATTATTATTATTATTATTATCATTGTGTCTGAATTGTTATCTGTAAAGTTCTATGCTCAATAAACTGGATTAGGTGCAATATAAAGCTATTTTCTGTCATTTCCCTTCGAAAATAGTTTATGCAAATTGCAATGGCATCTTAATGTTTTACATTTTTGTAGAAATAGGATATATATATACTAATGTAAATACTTTCTATATATATATATATATATATATATATATATATATAGATAGATAGATAGATAGATAGATAGATAGATAAATATAGATATAGAAAGTATTTACATTAGTATATAGAAATAAAAAAAAAAATTCATAATTATTTATTATTATAGAATTTATTATTTATCATTCAGTGATTGTGTTAGCTGCAATATTATGTATTTTTGAAAGAATTCTTCACGTCAAGTCATTGATTCATATCATATACTGTATGTTTACCATGGTTAAAAAAAAAGTGTGAGAGAGAGAGAGAGAGAGAGAGAGAGAGAGAGAGAGAGAGAGAGAGAGAGAGAGAGAGAGAGAGAGAGAGAGAGAGAGAGAGACTTTCTGCTCCTCCCTCTGTGCCTCCTATAAGAATATGGGGCTCGTGAGCCCCGGTGCTCGGTGTAACCGGTGATCTCCAGGATGGCGACTCCTCTAACGGACCAGGAGAAGCGCAAGCAGATCAGCATCAGAGGGATCGTCGGTGTGGAGAATGTGGCAGAGCTGAAGAAGGGCTTTAACCGGCACCTGCACTTCACGCTGGTCAAAGACAGGAACGTCGCGACGCCGCGCGATTATTATTTCGCGCTCGCGCACACGGTGCGTGATCACCTGGTGGGCCGCTGGATCCGAACACAGCAGTTCTACTATGAGGCCGACCCGAAGGTGAGTCTAGGGGGAAAAAGTCTTTTAAAAAGAAGTCACGTGGTAACTTTAGTTTGAAACTTTTAGCCACCGCTAAAATTAATAATCGAAATGAAATGTAATTTGGAAAAATTGAATTTGTATTACGTTACGTTATCCTTTTATTTGGAATATAAGATATTGGTAATGGTATCACCAATACAAAAAAAGGTAATTCTTTGTCACTTTTAATTGTTATGAGATTAACAAGTTGTAGTGAAGTTGTCAGGTTAATTAAAGGGGTGGTTGATTGCGATGTCACTTTTTTAACGTTAGTTAGTGTGTAATGTTGCTGTTTGAGAATAAACAATATCTCCAAAGTTACGAAGCTGAAAGTTCAATGCAAACGGAGATATCGTCTTTTAAAATTCTGTCAGTTTAATGCCTACAAAAACGACTGGTAAGAGACTACAACGAGTTACTTCCTGGGTCTGTTACGTCACGAACCCAGAATTATACATAAACCCCGCCCCCGGGAACATGCAGCAAAGGGGGCGGGGCCATGCTGCGCTGCTTCAGAGAAGTGGAAGAGAAAACTAGGGGTGCACGTAAAAATCTATTCATATATGAATCGCGATTCTGTCTTCTAACGATTCTAATGGATTCACAAGTTTCAAAACCAATGTTCTTAAACAGCGGTTCTTAATACTGTTCCTTGCGTCGCCCTGCTCTGCTCAAGCTCTGCTCTGCATCTCTCTCTCTCTCTCATTCAGATCATCAGCTCAGTGAATACACTTATTTTCACGCTATGAGAAGCGTTATACATGGACGCGCGTGCGGTTGTCGTATTATATTAAAGCTTATCATAAGAATATTATCAGAATAAAACCGTGTATTAAAAGCTAACAGAAGCAGTAGCATTTACAAATAACAGTGTATCTAAAAGTATGAGACAACAACAAACAAAACACTTAGGCCTACCATTAAAAGCCGTGCTTGAACAGGTTCTGCGCAATCCTCTTCACTAATATCCTGTAGCAAATCAGCTCAAAAAGGGAAATGTATATAAATAATTACAATTAATTATGATTAATTACAATTATTTATATCGGCTGACAGTAATAAACTGTAGCAGAATTAAATTGCCATCAGCTGATCTGTTCGTCAAGCGAACATTCAGTGTAGGTTCATATCAACTCTGAAGAGAGGATATTTCCGTGGCCACAGAAAATATTTTCCTATTAATGCATTAGAACATGTAGCGAGGGTCAAAATCGTAAAGGGACAATGATTTGCAAGGCAGAACCAGAAACTTATGTAATTTGTGCACAAGAGTTTTATTAACTAAACGCTAACACACATAACTAATCTAAACAAACAAACGAATAAACATACACTCACGCATACATACAAAGTGGAGTTAAAGTGGATGAATGAAGCCATTAGAGAAAGCAGAGAATGCAGTTATGGAAGGAGTCAGTTAACCACCTGAGTAAAACCATCAGCGCCGTTTATAACGGGGTCTATAGCGTACACTAAACCTCTGTTTCGTTTAGTTAAATGTACTATACTTGCATTGCCTTGATCGTTGACGAGTGTCCAGAATGCAGTCTCGGATGAAAGTTCTGATGGTTTGAAGGTTTGGTGGTGTTGGAGTTCTCCAAGTTCTTCCGGGTTGAAGAGTGATGATTTCCAAAGATGTCCTGACTCGATGGAGATTGGGAGTTTCTTCCCAGGTAGAAAGTGAAAAAGAGCTAAGAAAGAGATCTGCTGATGTCCGAGGATCGTTGGTTGAATGGAAAGTCAAGGCCACAAGGCCTGGTGCAAAACTTAAAGGGTTGCTGAGGAGCTCACATCCTCCTCATCCTCTCAGGATCTAAAAGAACCGCAGACTTGTTGTGCTGAGGCCTGCCAGACGCGGTAGCGCCGGCCCTGGGACCTAGCAACCAGAAGATGGAGAGGGGATGGGAGACAAGTGAAGAGACTAAAAGACTAAAACTAAAAAACTAAAAACTAGGCAGGTCACTGAAGTGAGGTCTTTTAAACCCTATGGAGGTCACACCCCTGGGGGGTCAAAGAGCCAATGGGGACTTGCACTTCTGGAGGGGAAGTTTTGCATATTGTGTTCAGCAGAACAAGAAATTCATACAGGTTTGGAACTACTTGAGGGTGAGTAAATGATGACAGAATTTTCATTTTTGGGTGAACTATCCCTTTAACGCATGTTAGACTGCACCCCATAAACACAATCAAGCCTAGAAAAAAAACAGTCAACCACCCTTTTAATCCAGGTGCTTAAATCTTTGAAACATAATGCATTACAAGTAAGTTTTATGGATTCAAATAATGTATTTGTTCCAGTTATTACCAGGGTTCAGACTGTCATGACAAACCTGGATATATAAGAGAATTTTAAATTTATTTAAAATACTTTAGTGTACTTACTGTGATTTCCAGTCCTAGAAAAGTTATGAAAAATCATACAATTTTAAAATGTCTGTTGTAAATTTTTTTTTTTTTCTAGTTATGCACAACTTAAGATATATATATATATATATATATTTTTTTTTTTTTTTATTTTTTTTTTAGTAATGGAAAATAATTTGGCATAATTTGCACCCAATGCATAATCCAAGAATGCTCTGATTGTTTTTTATGTTGTATACATTTCTGTGTGCTTCAGCGTGTGTATTACCTGTCACTGGAGTTCTACATGGGTAGGGCGCTCCAGAACACCATGATTAATCTGGGTCTGCAGAACGCCTGTGATGAGGCTATCTACCAGGTGAGAAAGGACTAAACACTTGTCCATCCATCTGTGCGTCTGGCTTTCTGTAAATCTCTCTTTTTTTCCTTTTAGCTGGGATTGGATATGGAGGATCTAGAAGAGATGGAAGAAGATGCTGGATTAGGGAATGGAGGGCTGGGAAGATTAGCAGGTCTCTCTTGCTCTCTCTCACACACACACTATACAAATAATACTATAATATAAATTAGTGATATTTACCGTGTGTGCATGACCCACAGCTTGTTTTCTCGACTCCATGGCAACTCTGGGTCTGGCTGCTTATGGATATGGGATCCGATATGAGTATGGAATCTTCAACCAGAAAATCAAAGATGGCTGGCAGGTGAATTCACCCAGATTTCCTTAATTTATGCATTTAAAATGTTCCCATATGCAAGCCTCTGATGTCCTAATACAGTTAGTTATGGTAGATCTGATCCGTCAAAAATATATTTTTAGGTATATTTTAAAATGTATTTCAGAATACAAAAAATGCCAAAATTTATTACTAATACAGATTTTAAAATGTATATAAATAAATATATTTTAGATACATTTTAGTTGCTTATATTTTCTCATAAATTGTTATGTTTTCAGATATATTTTTAAATATATTTCAGAGTACAAAAAATGTCAAAATATATTGCCAATATAGATTTTAAAATGTATTTAAATAAATATATTTTCTGTAGGTTTTAGTTACTTATAATTTGTATATATTTTCAATCTACTTATGCTAAATTTATCTTTAAATATGTATGTACACATATATATATATATATATATATATATATATATATATATATATATATATATATATATATATATATGTATATATATCTTGCATTTCCACAAAATTTTGGGTACTTTGCAGTTTGTGATGATTTGTAGGACAGTGTCTGCATAAAAATCAATGTGTATGTGCCAGGAGTCCACTGCGTTTGTGGTCACTGGCCTGGTGCATGTGAGCTTGTCACAGAGCTGATAATACTGGACCAATAGGGATCGTGTGCCAGCAGTAGAAGGTTGATAAGAAATGGCTCGATTTATTTGCAGAAGGACAGTGATAATGGTGTGTTTGTGCAGTGAAAATGCTAATTTTAAAAAATGCACACACTTGAACTTTAACCTGCCCTAGATTTGAGTGCTATGTCCTCCAGTGCAGACCGACACTGGTGTCCTCTTTCATCACGCTATATCATTGTCTATTAGGTTGAGGAGGCGGATGATTGGTTGAGGTACGGTAATCCTTGGGAGAAAGCCCGTCCTGAGTTCATGCTTCCCGTGCATTTCTATGGTCGTGTGGAGGAAGAGGAGGGGAAGGAGCCAAAATGGGTCGACACACAGGTATCAACACAGTTAGACGAGTAAATGCACACTTAAAGGATATCATGGCCAGGTTTGTAATGGATATTTGTTGTATAGGTGGTCCTTGCCATGCCATACGACACGCCAATACCTGGATACATGAACAACACGGTGAACACTATGCGCTTGTGGTCTGCACGCGCACCCAATGACTTCAACCTGCGAGACTGTGAGTCATTCACACAACAGAATACCAATCCATATTAACTGCAGACATTTATTTGTAATTACATATAAGAAAAACACTATAAAAGCAATTTTTAACTAAAGTCAGCTTCAAAATTAAAATGTACCCCATTGCCTGGCCTTATTGTGAATGATTCATCAGTGTATAGCATTCCAAAGAAAATGCATTTGTCTTAATTTGTCTCTATTTGTCTGTTTTCAGTTTAACCAGTATTTATCAATTCAAAATGGAAACTAAATAATGTTAAATATTAAACTGAACTAATTTAGTCAATTTAACTAGTATTTAACAGCTTGAAGTGAAATTAAATTCAATTAAAATTACTATTAAATATCAAATTAAATATAATAATAATATAATAACATAATAATATAATAATATTAATAAACATAATAAACAATAATATAATAATATAATAACACACAGTATATATATATATATATATATATATATATATATATATATATATATATATATATATATTAGTAATATATAATTTTAGTAGCCCTGACTTCCACAATTTCTTCAGACACCTGAAATCAGTGCCACTGAAATTTATATGTAATAATTCAAAGACAAGTATTTTCTTTTCTTTTCACAGTTAATGTTGGTGATTATATTCAGGCAGTTTTGGACCGTAATTTAGCAGAAAACATTTCCCGCGTACTCTATCCAAATGACAATGTAAGTTTTTTTCACTCTTTTTCTCTGTGTTCTCATGCAGATAGGTTTAAGTGGCTTTTCTGCATTTAAACTGCATTATTCTTTATTAATTATTGTGTGTCGAAAATTAGGTTTCATTTATCCAATGTAAGCGCATCAGATGGTTAATCTCACATCTGATTCCAGTTGAGATATATAGCCCAAACACACTCTCCATTATGCAGGGATTAAAGTTCTGTTCCGTTTCCGATTTCCGTTAATTGCAGCGAGTCTGCAACGGATTTCCATCAATTGCAGGGTTCCCGCCTGTCTTTAATGTCTTAAATTCACTTTTCATAATCTTAAGGCTGTAAATAGGCTTACATTTCTCAAAAAGTGTAATAAATGCAGGGATTAAAGTTTTCCGTCGCTACGATGGATTTCCATCAATTGGAAAAATGAGGGGAAAAGAAACGTGTAGCGCATTGTTATTATTGTTCTGCCGGCACACCAAAAATCATCCCCACCACGGCTGCAGCTTCTCACTGACAACATAGTAACGCCGCTCACATCATTCACAGTCGGGTTATTAGCAGAGAACACAGAGCAGAACTTGAATTTCGGTGTGGGATTGCGGCTATTAATAATAATTCTACTCATTCCTGCAGGTTCCGACGGAATGTATCACATTTGCACATGCTTTTGAGTCTTGAGAACTCACTCGCGTGCTCTCATTTTCTGTGTGCCCACAGATCGCGATAAGGAGAGTGACAGCTTTTAATAATTATTAAGGGAGTTTGCAAATGTGATATTGATTTAATACAACAGATCAATAAACAAGTACTGCATGATTTTGCTCTATATCATCAACGAAAATCGTTCAAAATAAAGTAACAGCTGAGCCGCTGCACATCTCTAAAAGCAAACACAGCAGTGTTCTCATTCAGTTGGTTCACTCGGTACAACACATGACTGTGGGATATCGTGCTCTAGCGCCATCTGCTGAAGACACCTCCAATCACGCCTGAAATGGGCGGGGCTACCTGCCCGCAGCATATAAATGCGGTCGCATGCGTCATTCCCTTTGTTCTTCAGCTTTTCACCGTGCTGCGAGAACACCGTCACGCCACATTTTCACAAGAGAAAGCCCATAGTGGTGATCCTTGTGGGAACTAAGGTAAAGAGGAAAAGGAAAGGGTTTGTTTGGCTCACGTTTAGCTCTGCTAACAGGGGCTAATTAACTCTTTTCCAACTGAAATGTCTAAGCAGCAGAGAGATTCTCGCCCCTGTCCTATGGCATGTGGGTATTCACTGTCCAGTAAAGATACTCACAAGCACTGTCTGGTGTGTCTGGGGATTGTCCACGCTAAGCTGGCTCTCTCAAACCCCGGAGCATGTGAGCACTGTCAGCAGCTCCGGCGTTCCACGCTCGAACGCCGTGTGGCGTTTATGGAGTGTGTGCTCGGTGAGTCAGTGGCCAGACACAGCCCGCTTCTGTCCTCGGAGGCTGATCCAGAGGCAGCTCTATCTGTTTTTGGGGAGGCAGCAGGAAGCTGGGGTGATCGTGTTGAGGCCGAGGAGGCCGGAGGTATTCCCCTGATGGCTCCTGAGTTTAATCGGGAGTTGGCGTGTTGGGACGATGACTCGGTCTCGTTGGATGTGGGCGAAGAGTTCTCCGACGACGCTCTTCACGTGGGGCAAGTCCCGTTTTCTCCCTCGCCCTCTGACACGCTGGGTGGCAGTGAGGTGGGGGAAGATCCCTTCATAAACCTCTACCGGAGAGCGGCTGAGAAGTTGTCGGTGGAATGGCTTGCCCCTCCACCGGTGCAGAAAAGCTTGCGCTTCGGGGGTTCTATTTGTCTCTGGTGCAGACAGTGGTGAGAACCCGCCTGCCGCTCTATCCAGATTGTGTGGATAGAAGCAGGGCTGGTGTCACCTCCCCCAATGGAGCATTCTCTCGCCGCATACCTGGTGCCCATGCAGAATAGTGGTATTGCAGGCACTCCCACTCTCCCGACAAGTCCTTGCCGTTTCTCGTTCAAACAGCTCGGCAGGATCTACAGCGATCAAGGCTGCACGGCCAGAGTGTTGAGCTCTATGTCCCTGCTGCAGACATCAGGCCATTTGTTTGGGGGGAACTGAGCGAGGCTGTGTCGGGAGGCCGTGTGACGTGCTCATGGGGGAAGTGAGGGCTACAGCCGACTACATTCTGCGTGCAACCCGTGGGGCGCTGGTGTCATTAGGCCATGACACCACTAGCCAGTACTGTGGTGGCGCAGCGTCATCTATGGTTGACCCTTGTGAACCTGCCTGAGCGAGATCAGAATGCTTTCCTCAACGCTCCAATCTCTCCTTCTGGGCTCTTCGTGAAAGGCTTTGGTGCGTTTCAGGCACGGTTCGAGGACTCCAAAAAGCAGTCGGAGTCTCTGAGGGGTTCAGTGCCGAGGAGGTTCAGCAGGCCAGCGCAGTCGGCTGCTCACCAGGGGGGCAGGGGCATCTTCCCGACCGCCTCCGGCCAAGAGACTGGCTTCGGCGACAGCACCAAGGCCGAGCACCTGGGAAGCGAGGCGAGCGCACGCACATTCCAAGCAGCAGGCGGGGCCGGGAAAGAGGGCTCCACTCCCGGTGAAAGGTGGAGGTTTCTCTGCAGGAAGGAAAGGCCCGTCCGGTCCCTAGCCCGCAAAGGAGGGGAGAATATCTGTCCAGAGGCAGCCGTGTTCTTCTCTCAGTGCAGAAAAGGTCCCGCAAGAGAGCGGGTGCAACTTTAAGTTTAATTTCAATAAAGAAATTTTGTGTTCGGCGCACACTGCCTCATGTGTTGATTGGTCAAGAAGATCAGAATGTTTTACAACCGCTAACCTCGCGGTTGGGCCATGTGCCGACAGGGGGAAAAAATGCAGGGATATGGTGCATCCAGAATGCGCAGGCAGAGGCAGGGATTCACCGAGTAATGACGGGGATCCTTGCTGCCAGCCTCTAGCGGTGGCGCGCATGCGCACCAACACTGTGGGTTCTTCGCTCGATTCAGTGGGGTTATCGGCTGCAGTTTCTTCTGCGCCCCCCGGAGTAGTTGCAACCTCGGTATTGGAAAGGGATTCCCCGGTGCTGAGAGGGGAAATCTGGACTCTCCTCAGCAAAGGGGCAATTCAAGTGGTGCCACGGGAAAGGATGGAGGAGGGGTTTTACAGCCGTTACTTCCTCCTCCAAAAGAAAAGTGGAGGCTTACGGCCTATCCTGGATTTGCGGCAGCTGAACAGGCACCTCAAACATTTCAAGTTCAGGATGCTTACGGTGCGCCACCTTTTGTGCGCCCTGCATCCCCAGGATTGGTTTACTTCGGTAGACTTGACCGTTGCATATTTTCATATAGCAATCCACCCGAGGCACAGAAAGTTTCTGAGGTTCTCCTTCGAGGGGACTGCAAGGACTTCAAGTCCTACCGTTCGGGCTATCCCTAGCGGCACGTATTTTTACAAAATGCGCATAGGCAGCGTTGGTCCTGTTACGGCGTCAGGGCATGAGGGTGTTCGCCTATTTAGATGATCTAATCCTGGCCGCAGACAGCAGAGAACAAGCAGTGTTGCAGACGCAAGCACTTGTTTCACATTTTTAAGCTCTGGAATTCTTGATAAATCTCAAAGAGCTCCCTAGTTCCGAGTCGCCGGATGTCATATCTCGGGTTTAGAGATAGATTCCGTGCGGAACACAGCTATGCTGTCAGCACGGAGGGCCGAGGATTTTCGCAGCTGTCTAGCTCAGTTCCAGCTGGGCAAGTGGGTGCGTTTTCGCTTGGTGTTGAGACTGCTGGGGCTCATGGCCTCGATGATAGCGGTCGTTCGACTGGGTCTCCTCTTTATGCATGCGTTCCAGAGATGGGTGCTGAACGCGGGGTTGGATGCCGTGGGACATTTGAACAGACAAGTGACGATTACGCCGTCGTGCGTTCGGGGTCTGATTCCTTGGGAGAACCCCGCTCTGTTGTCGGAGGGGATTCCCCTGGGCAGAGTTATGTCACATATAGTAGTGTCGACAGATGCGTCACTACATGGATGGGGAGCTCTGTGCCAAGGGAGCTCTGTAAGAGGGGAGTGGTCAGTGACGATGAGACAGCGTCACATAAATTATTTGGAGTTGCAAGCTGTTTGCCTGGCTCTAGAACATTTTGGCCAGAGTTTGCGGGGCAACCTCGTGTAAGTCAGGACAGACAACACGACGGTGGTGTCGTATATAAACAGGCAAGGGGGTACTCACTCTCTTCCTCTGTTGCAACTCACACGAAAGCTCCTAACATGGAGCAGCGGACTTTTAGCGTCACTCAGGGCAGTGCATGTTCCGGGCCATCTCAATGGCGGGGTGGACATGCTGTCCTGAGGCAGCCCGTGGGCCAGGGAATGGCGCTTGCACCTGCGGATAGTGGCACAGATCTGGGATGGGTTCAGCAAAGCCGAGGTGGATCTTTTTGCGTCAACAGAGAACACACACTGCCCGCTGTTTTTTTCGATCACAGACAGGACCGCCCCGCTGGGGGTGGACGCTCTGTCGTATGCATGGCCCAGGACCCTGCTGTATGCATTTCCACCAGTGGATCTAATACAGCCCACACTAGACCGGGTATGTCAGGAGGGTCTGTCACTAATTCTGGTGGCCCCTTGCTGGCCAGCGAAGACATGGTACGCGGGCATTGTAGCGCTGCTGTCGGGAACGCCATGGTGTCTTCCTCTGTGCAACGACCAGCTGTCCCAGGCAGGGGGGAGATCTGAGAGGGAGAGTCTAATGGCAGCAGGGCTCCCTGTCAGTGTAGTAGCCACAATTCAGAGCGCGAGGGCGCCGTCGACAAGGGTTTAAATAGCGCATATTTGAAGATTGGTGCAGGCGGAAAGCTTTGTTGCCGTATCGATGCCCGATTGCGGGCATCTTGACTTTTCTGCAAGAGTTTTTGGAGGAGGGTCGTTCCCATTCCACACAGAAGGTTTATCTGGCAGCCATCTCGATGTGTCATGAGGGCATAAATGGTGCTGCGCTGAGCGCGCACCCGCTCGCCGTTCGTTTTCTTAAAGGGGCGTGATGGCTAAGGCCCGTAGCAAAAACGATGGTGCCGTCATGGGACCTGGTTGTGGTTCTGGAGGCCATGTGTGAGCCTCCTTTTGAGCCATTAGAGGCCTTGGACCACAGGGTGTCATATAAGATGGCTTTGCTGCTGGCTCTGGCGTCAGCGAAACGTGTTGGCGACCTGCATGCGCTGTCAGTGCACTCCACGTGCATCCAATTTGCACTGAATGGGTCGAGGGTGGTGTTGCGCCCGAACGCGGCATATACGCCTAAAGTCTTGTCTGGGGCATACAGCAGGATGTGCTTTCTGGGGATCAGCTATTCGTATGTTTTGCCAACCCGGTTCGGGGGAAACCGCTATCTAAACAGCATCTTTCACACTGGATTGTGGAGGCGATTTCTATGGCATACAAGAGCAAAGGATTGTCCCTGCCTGCGGGGGTGTGCGTGCACTCAACTAGGGGCATGGCGGCGTCATGGGCTCTGTTTAGGGGAGTGTCTGTGGAGGACATCTGTGCGGCCGCTTGTTGGGCGTCACCGCACACGTTTGTTTGATTTTACCGACTAGATGTCACTGCAGCGACAGTGGCTCAGTCCGTGCTCACTGCAGCAGTCTCAAGCCAGGGACCGTCGCTCCCGTGAGAAGCATGGGGTATGTGACAGTGCTGCTACCTTATGTTTAGTTCAGCGTCGTTGCGGGCCGTGTATATACAGGTGCATCTCAATAAATTAGAATGTCGTGGAAAAGTTCATTTATTTCAGTAATTCAACTCAAATTGTGAAACTCGTGTATTAAATAAATTCAGTGCACACAGACTGAAGTAGTTTAAGTCTTTGGTTCTTTTAATTGTGATGATTTTGGCTCACATTTAACAAAAACTCACCAATTCACTATCTCAACAAATTAGAATACTTCATAAGACCAATAAAAAAAAAAACATTTTTAGTGAATTGTTGGCCTTCTGGAAAGTATGTTCATTTACTGTATACATATGAAAATGATGCCATTGCAAAGGTAAAAAGAAAATACCCCTGTAAGTCACTTTAAGGAGTCAAATGTCACCTCGTATTAAGAAGGCTAATTTTTGATCAGAATTTTTTATTATTGATTAGAAGGTGCTCCTAAATTTTTTAAATTAGGAGGACAAGCGCTCCTAATTACAAGAAGAAAAACACGGCTCTTAAACTGGGTGTGTGATAGGTATGGCTGTGGAATGGGGTTTGACCGAGGAAAGATTTTCAGTCAAAAGATTTTTTTTTTTTTTGCTTTAACCTCTGCATTATGTCATTTTGTAGTTTTTTGACATTGCAATTTATGGGTCTTGTAGTTCTTTGAAGGAAAGGAGCTGCGGTTGAAGCAGGAGTATTTTGTGGTGGCAGCGACTTTACAAGATGTGATTCGGCGCTTTAAGACCTCAAAGAGGAACTGCTCTGGACCATTGTCATTTGACAGCTTCCCTGATAAGGTATGTTTTTGCTATACACTTTACACTAAACATCTCACTAGACCCGAAAGAAGCATTCAACACTGTAATTCTGCAGGCAATTACCTCCCACGCTAGTCACTACATTAATGCTTTGCATTATATTATGAACTCTTAAGTGACGTACTTGTGTGATTCTGCATGTGTGTGTGTGTGTGCGTGTGTGTGTGTGAGTCAGGTTGCCATCCAGTTGAATGATACTCATCCTGCTATGGCCATCCCTGAACTGATGAGGATATTTGTGGACATTGAGAAACTAGACTGGGACACAGTAAGATTTATGAATAATTCATGATACATTAATTTTAATAATCCTGTGACAAAACACCCACACTTTTACCGAACCAATAGTATTTTATGAATGAATAATACATTTATATCATACGTTTTAAATATTTATTATTTTTACTAGTGATTTTAAGATTCAGTATTCAGTAATGTTGAAGGAGGAAATTAGAAAACAAAAATTATTATAAATGTAAAGTTTGCCAAAGACAAACTTAAAAAGCTTGTTAAAGCTTTTATGAAATCATACCTGTGTAGTCTGAGTACTTTACTGATGAAGTACTTACTAATTAGGTCAGAACAGGCTAAAGGACTGCTGAATTTGATTAATTTAATATTATTTATATACTATTATAGTATTTATTAATATTTTGAATTAACATTTATTTTTAAATGTTCAGTTTTAATTTTTAATCTTAGGAAAGTTTTCATTTTAATTAAGTTTTAGTAATTTTATGTGCTTTTGTTATTTTTATTGTTTTTTTTATTTCTATCTAGCTTTTAATTAATTTTCAGTTTTGTTTTTTTTTATTTTAGCACTTCAACTTATTTAGTTCAGTTTTTCATTTAAGAATTTTTGAGTTTTTTTTTTAATCTAACATTTATATATTTTATATCAGCTTTATTTCAATTATCAAAAACTATTTTAATAGTTTTAGTTGTAGTTAACAACAACAATACTAGTTAGGGTAGACATTTTGTTTTGTTTTTTGTACAATCATCGTATGTTGATTTTGTCAAGGCAACATGATTACTGAAAATGATTTCTTCTGTGTGAGTGTCTAGGCTTGGAATATCACTAAACGAACATTTGCATACACCAACCACACGGTTCTGCCTGAAGCTTTGGAGCGCTGGCCAGTCGAACTGATGGAGAAACTTTTACCCCGACACCTGCAGATCATATACAAGATCAACCAAATACACCTAGATGTGAGTACACTTACACCTAAACTCTATTATTTATGAGCCATTTTCCAGTTGAAGACAGCTTTAATGTTCCAAATAGAGGATTTGTCAATTTAAGTTAACTTTTATGGACAAATTTGTCCTCAGAGTGTAGCTAAGTAAACCCACATGGACACTTACATTTAGAACAGACACCAAATTAATGTGTTTGTGTTTATATGTGTGTATGTGTGTTTTTGTGTGTCTTTGTAGCATATAGCATCTCTGTTTCCAGATGATATGGATCGAATCCGCAGGATGTCTCTGATCGAGGAGGAAGGTGGAAAGAGAATAAACATGGCTCATCTCTGCATTGTGGGCTCACACAAAGTCAATGGAGTTGCCGAGATTCACTCCGACATCATCAAAAAAGACGTGTAGGCCTCTCTTTCTCACATACATACCTATGTCCCACTGCCGATTATTTTCTTAATTGAATTTTAATGTAATCATTTAGATTTCGAGACTTCAGTGAGCTGGAGCCGGAGAAATTTCAGAATAAAACAAACGGCATCACACCACGACGCTGGCTGCTCCTCTGCAACCCAGGACTCGCTGATCTGATCGCAGAGGTCAAACACACACGTTTTTCTCTCATTTTATAAAACATTTTGTCAGTTGATGTTTTCTATATGTTCCATTTGTGTGTGTTTGTAGGCTATCGGTGAAGAGTATGTGAAAGATCTGACTCAGCTGCAGAAACTGAATGATCTGGTTGATGACGATGCTTTTATTCGAGATGTAGCCAAAGTCAAACAGGTTAGAAAACACACACTTCTTTCATAATAAATTTGAAGATCTTAGTAATATAGGAGTTAATGTCTTTTTTTTCACCTCATTGTATAGTTGTTCACTACTTTTGAGTTTTTCTGTGGGCATTTCTGACTCGAATGAAATTAGTCAAAAGATTTGGTCATTTCAGTTCTAAGTGAGTTCCAGTTAATTTCTTTGTGTGTGTAGGATAATAAGCTGAAGTTTGCGCAGTGTTTAGAGAAGGTGTACAAGGTGGACATAAATCCTGCATCAATGTTTGATGTCCATGTGAAAAGAATCCATGAATACAAACGACAGCTGCTCAACTGCCTTCACGTCATCACCATGTACAACCGTATGTACAGAAACGCAAATAAACGCTCGCAAACACTAATTAAGCTGTGTCATTTTTTAAATGTTTTTCAAAATACTTTCACCCATGTAGAGACTCCTTTAACTAAGCAATGAAAATTTTGTCATCACTGACTTATCTTTGACTGACTTTCTTCTGTGCAACACAAAATAAGATACTGTTTCACACACAGGCATCAAAAGGAGCCCCATAAAACCGTTTGTACCACGGACTGTGATTATCGGTGGAAAGGTAAAACAAACAACATTTTTTGAACACACTCACATGCACTGATTTGGAATGTATATACGTGTTCAAAAGGTTTGGGGTCAGTAAGATGGTTTAATGTTTTTGAAAGAAGTCTGTTATACTCACCAAGGCTGTATTTCTTTGATCCAAAATACTGTAATATTGTGAAATATCCCAGCAGGCACCAGACGTCTATGTAACGTCAGGTTGACGTTGGACATGACGTCGGACAGACGTTGCATTTTGGTTGAAAATGAAAATCGGGTTGACGTCAATATTTGACGTCAATTTGACGTTGACTTAGCGTTGGATTTTGGTTGCACAACCTAAAAACAACAAAATCTCAGCGTCAGCTGACGTCGGTATTGGACATCAATTTAACATTGACATTAGACGTTGAATTTACATTGAATTTTGGTCACCCGACGGCGCAACCGAAATTTAACCAAATATCAACGTCTTATGACATTGTGTGCCTGTTTTGTGCCTGCTGGGATTATTACAATTTAAAATAAGCGTTTTCTATTTTAATATATTTTAAAATATAATTTAATTTTGTGATGGCAAAGCTGAATTTTCAGCTGCCGTTACTTCAGTCTTCAGTGTTATATAATCCTTTAGAAATCAATCTAATATGCTGATTTGGTGCTTAAGAAGCATTTCTCATTATTATCAGTGTTGTGCTGCTTAATATTTTTGTGGAAACTGTGATACTTTTTTTTCAGGATACTTTGATGAATAGAAACAGCATTTATTTGAAATAGAAATCTTTTTCTAGCATTATAAATGCTTTTACTGCAATTTTTGATACATTTAATGCAAATTTCCTACTGAACAAAAGTATTAATTTCTATCAAAATAAAAAATATTACTAACCTCAACCTTTGAATGATAGTGTATGCTTTACTACATATGTTTATGCAGGCTGCTCCTGGATATCACATGGCAAAGATGATCATTAAGTTGATCACCTCTGTCGCTGATGTTGTGAATAACGATCCTGTGATCGGCCGTAAACTGAAGGTCATTTACCTGGAGAACTACAGAGTGTCACTGGCAGAGAAAAGTAACATATACACTCACAACTAACATAAGTATGAGATTGTTTGTGTATTGAAGGATAAATTTATGGCCATCTGTGTTTTATGTGCAGTGATTCCAGCTACAGACCTGTCAGAGCAGATCTCCACTGCAGGTACAGAGGCTTCTGGGACAGGAAACATGAAATTCATGCTGAACGGGGCGCTGACCATTGGCACTATGGATGGTGCCAACGTGGAGATGGCAGAAGAAGCCGGAGAAGAAAACCTCTTCATCTTTGGCATGAGGGTGGAAGATGTGGCAAAGATGGATAAAGAAGGGTAGGGAATGAGATGAAGAGATTAAATACATGGAAATGGATGCTGAGTAAATGTCATGCTATCTTTGAAGACATTAACCATTCTTTCGTGTGTGTGTGCAGCTATGATGCATTACAATATTATGAGAGTCTTCCGGAGCTGAAACAAGCCATAAATCAGATTAAAAGTGGCTATTTTTTACCGAAACAGCCTGAGATGTTCAGCGACATCATCAACATGCTGTTCCATCATGATCGGTAAAACACTCACGCTTTCTTTCTCAAATTCTTACCCTACAAACTAGAGCCCTGCATTTCGGCCCGGGCCCGACGTCCCGACTTTTTTACGCCCCTATGGCCAGGCTTTGGGCCAATTTTCACGTCGTAGTTCAGACGCGGGCCGGGCCTCGGGCCTCGGGCCTGTTTTAGGTTTCTCCTTATTTTTATATTTTAGACATCCATCAATTAGTGATGAAAAAAAATTGCCGCGCTGGTGGAAACAACACGAGACCGTGTTACCGCGACTGAGAGCTGCTCGACGGTGTTTAGTGTCCCGCAGCAGCAGCGAGCGCAAGTGACTTCAGCACTTGAATTATTTACTAATAAACTAATGTTTTCTGAATCCGTGTTGCAAGGATGAAGTTGCTGATCTTGACTCGCCGTCACCTCATTAGACGCGCCTTTAGAGAGAAATGCATCTTTATTGATTATGATTAAGATTATAATAAAAGAGTTTTTCTTTTTTCGATTTTTTTTTAATTTCGTTAAGTGATCATTTAAAGCTTTCTATATATATTTATCATGTCTGTGAGGCATGTATTCGCTCAGCTTCGGTTAATTTTTTTGAAGCGCTCCTGTTCAAGACGAGACGGCAGAAAGTACATCATGTTTGTTTTCTTTGTTTTATAAAAGCACAACGTTTTGTTGATATTGTGAGTGCACACAAATAAAAGTAGACCCTTTACAGTTCCGAATGATGTATCATACCTTTATCAGAAAAAAATGACGGCGTAGGCTATTTTAAGTTGTTTCCACTGAAAAAAAAGGGATTGCCCTGGTGCCTCCATGTCCTGCAGAGTGCGCTTTAGCTTCCACTCTCCGCACAAACTTGGATATAGGCTAGCACACATTATTATTATAGCGCAGGTTTAACGTTTAAACATTGTTATATGCTTAAACTGTTTTAGTATATCTATAGATTTTATTTTAGGCAAGTCGTGATGATTTGAGAAGGCTAAATTGATCAAACATAGGCTATGATCAGCTCACTGTATGCCGCTGGCCGCTTGGTCGTTACTTTGAAAAACACTTTAAAAAACAAAAAATTATATTTAACGAACAAAAATGCTCCAAACGTTTTTCTAAATTAACTTAATAAAAAAACGAAATGAAATATAATAATTTTGCAATTACATACAAAACTGAACTATTTTAATAGCCAGGGCCGGGCTAGGGCCTAAATTTGAGGGGCGTGCAGGGCTCTACTACAAACTCTCTCACGCTCTCTAAAACTGTCCTGCAGGTTTAAAGTTTTCGCAGACTACGAGTCTTACGTCAAGTGTCAAGAGAGAGTCAGCGCTCTGTATAAGGTGAACATTATCACACAAACACGTATTGCCTACCAAACACGTCAGAGATTCAGATTATTGTTCAACATTCATTAGTGATGGGTGCTTTCAAAATAGTGCTTCATGAAGAATCAAAACCTTTGTGAAACTTTTGTTCAATCAGATATTAAGACCACATATCAAACTGGCCAGGTCACATGATTTCAGCAAACAAGGCTTTGTAATAATGGTTTTAACTGATCTTGGATCAGTTTTATAATGTAGGTTTGATGAATTTAATGAAATGTAATAAACATGCATGTATAATAAAATACGGACAGTGATAGTTAATTGTTTCTAAATGGCCTAATTAACCAAATCCTACTTAAAAACACATAAAACAAGAACTACAAATTAATAAAAGAACACAAATTATTCCTATATAATGGTATTTAGTGATTTGTAGATTAGATTACACTTTCATAAAAACTTTTCTAATTGGTTTATAAAAGGTGTCCGTATGCATGTTTGTAACAGTGAATCATTTAGAGAATTAATTCAGTTGATTCAGTTTCGAAAAGCTTTGTTTCTCCCATCACTACTTTTTTTCATTTAATTCAATAACATTCAGTGACACATCATCATTACTCATATACTGACTCAGTTTGTTAATTTCCAACTCCAAGCTATTTTTTTTTCTGTGAAACACAGAAAATGAAATTTAAGAATCTTATGATTTAAGAAGATGTGAGACTTAAGAATGGTCACACAGTTCTTTTCTATTTAGCCATAGTTCAAAGTGACCATGGCTGTCAAGCTCCAAAAAATTACAAAGAGACACTAAAAGCGTGATTAAAATAGTCCATGTTGCTCTGTGTTGGACAGGATCAGAGAGAGTGGACTCGGGTGGTAATTAAGAACATTGCGGCATCTGGAAAGTTCTCCAGTGACCGCACCATTAAGGAGTACGCCACTGAGATCTGGGGAGTGGAGCCCACTGACCTGAAGATTCCTCCACCCAGCGAACCACGTGAAGCTCTGGAGGAAACCGCTCGCGCCCTGCGCAAGAACTGAACACGTCAGCACAGTGTTGTAGGATCATGAGAAGACTTGTTACAGTAATTAATATAATTACTGTACTTAGTATGAATTCATTTTTAGTTTTTGCTTTCAGTTTTTTCAAATGCATTACTTTCTAAAAGAGAGCCTTGTACTAGCAAAAAGCTAAAATAAACTTCATATTTTAATTCAACATGAGTTCAACATTGAGTCAGTTTATTCATATAGTATTAGTCATTATAATGATTTAATGGAAAATCTAGAAGAAAAATCTGAAAATGACTAAGAGTGAAAAAAGGAGAGTGAGGCAGAGGACAAGGAGTTTCATGCGTCAACATATTGACATTCTGCACTTTTATAGCACAAAAGAAAATGAAATAGTTTTACCAGAGCAAGGACTTGCAACACCAAATTTGTGGGTTCTATTCCAAAGAAACACAATGCTAAACAAAACATACATCCAGAATACACTGTAAGCATCTAGCAAATAAATAAATGTAAACATACACTTTTTCAACAGTCTGTGGTCAGGAGATTTTTTTATTAGAAAGAAAATAATAATTTTATTCTGCAAGGAATTAATTAAATTGATCAAAATTGCCAAAAAAGTCTACTGTCAACTTCGATCAGTTTAATTAATTACTTTTTTTATTCTTTCTTTTTTTGAAAGAAATTAAACCTTTTATTCAGCAAGGATATGTTAAATTGCTAAGAAGTGATAGCAAAGATTTATATTGTTAGAAAAGATTTATATTTTGAATAAATGCTGTTCTTTTTAACTTTTTATTCATCAAAGAATCCTGAAAAACGTATTGCAGTTTCCAAAAAAATATTTGGCAGCACAACTGTTGCCAACATTGATAATTCTAATAATAAATCAGCATATTAGAATGATTTCTGAAGGATCGTGACACTTTAGACTGGAGTAATGGCTGATGGAAATTCAGCTTTGCATCACAGAAATAAATTATACTTTAAAGTATATTAAAATAGAAACCATTGTTTTATATTGTAATAACTTTTTGCAAGATTACTGTTTTTTTCTGTATTTTTGATCAAATAAATGCAGCCTTGATGAGCATAAGAGGCTTCTTTAAAAAAAACATTACAAGTCTTACCGATCCAAAACTTTTGAACGGTAGTATATGTATTTAAAAGAAAAAAAACCACTTGCTTTGAACTGCCTATTCATCAGAGAATCCTGAAAAAGTATCATAGTTTACGCAAAAAAAAAAATAAGACATACTAATAAAATAGACTGTTGTAAAATAGACAGCTGTGAGAATAAAACATGGTATTTAAGCTCTACCATCACAAAAAATAATTACATTTTAGAAAATATTAAAATAGAAAACATTTATAAAAATAGTTTTACTGTGTTTTTGATCAAATAAAAGCAGCTTTGGTGAGCATAAATGACTGGAACTGTAGTGTGGTTTTTTTTAGCTCAACAGGTGCCGCAGTTCCATCGCTGTCCTGCTGGAGTCGCTGTTGCGCGGTGTTTCTGGTTTCTGCTCGTCTCCTCCTCTTCCTCCTTCAGGGCCTTTCAAAATCTCCCTGACCGCCCCATTGTAACAGACAATGTAGCACACTGACCAGAGCACTCAGCAGAAACACACCACATTCACAGTTTAGCTCCGTTATTGGATCCAAACACGCACAGAACGGTTCAGTTTGAGCCTGAGCTGCGGATCAAACTAATGGACTTACAGCCGAATAACAGAGAGAGAGAGACCGCGCATCTGTGATCCCGCCGGGTATGTTCTGATGGGTTTAACTCTGACTTTATCACACATAAATCACTCATAATAGATTCATGCATTCACTCGGAGCTAACCTTTAATATCATGTGTCCTGCGCATGGGTTTGAGTTTGTGCCGTGATTCGTTTTGGCGATTCCTTTGAGACTAATATTGAAGTTCAGAACTTTCTTTAACAGTGATTGTTTATTATTTTCTTTCACCACAAAACATGTTAGATAAACGAATTGAAAAGAAAGTGGCAGTGATGTTAGTATGAGTGTGTATTTTGCGTGTTTAATGGTGTGTTTGTGTATTTAATGTTGCTAAGAGTCTCAGTTATGGACTGATGACCTCGATCCTCTGAGACTGCAGAACTGTAGCCTTGTGAGATGATGGAAGTAGTTTTGGTTTGCAACAGGTTGTGGCACTGTTTCTATAATGGCTTTAATTGTTTAAAATCCATGTAAAACTAAGTGGAAACAGAGTTAGACACCACAGTGATGGAATGAGTCTTCTGTCTGTAACTGAACCAAACCATCTGTTGATGATCAGTCTGCTGTGTGTCTGTCATTGTCCTCCTTTGTGTCTGTCTCTCACTGTTGGACACTTGTGTGATGCTGAAATCTCTGATTGCTGATTAGTTTTCGTTGGATTGCTGGAATGCTGATGATTCTTTGTTTGTTGTGAATTATTACAAAAGGGATTTCTTTTTTTTCTATTCTAGCCCTCTATGGGACCTGTTGCTATCAGATACTATAACAGAGCTTCATTGGGTGCCACTCGCTCATGACCAACAAAGCAGACTTTGACGTATATATGATTTTATGTAGTAAATTATTTGGAAAAAATATTTAAAATATATTCTATTAGTATGTTTGTTGTATTGTGATTACTTGTGTATTATTTACATGGTAAGTTAGTCATAGAAAACCTGCTTATATTAGAGAATTTTAAAATTGTGATTTACAGAAATCCTAATTTGCATTTATATGTGGCATATAAAGTTAATACAATTTTAAAATAATTTAATAATATTAAAAATATATATTAATTTTAAATCATATAAATAAATAATGTTAAGGTAGCACTTTATTTTACAGTTCTGTTACTCATGTACATACTATGAACTTATTGTAATGATTACAATAACTAGATAATAACTAGGTATTAACCCTGAACCTACCCTTAAACCTAATTATAATGTAAATATTACCAGTAGTTTCTTAGGTAAGTACACTGTAAGTGCATGTAAGTACACGTACTGTAAAATAAAGTGCAACCAATATTAATTAATATTTTCTTCCAATTATGCTCAGTCTGAAATAATTTCTTAGAGAGGAATTTTGAGTCAATCTCAATAAGAATAATTATGAAGAAAAATTTATAAAATTTAATTTAGTTACATTCATAAAATTAAATTTTAAAAAATTAAATATGATTATCCAGTTATCACAAATGAATGGAAAAGGCAAAGAACTGAATTGGTTAAAAGGTGTGGTTACCCTGTTTACAGCTTCTTTTGTATTTAAAATTGATATGATATTATAGGTTCCAGTCATAATTGTTCAGATTGTGATTTAATAGTATTAGACATATATGGCCGACCCTGTACATTTATATGGTTAAAAAATGTCCCTCAAAATCAATTTCACAAATGACCTTTTCCATATATCTGAGGGACTCTGAATCTGTTCTTCTTAAATAGAGGGACACCTGGCCACTCTCAGACGTCCTTGTAATGGGGTGGTGATGATGCCATTGACAAGGAGCAGATGGACACTAAACCCCTCCCCTTTTGTGTGTGTGTGTGTGTGTGTGTGTTTGTGTGCGCCATCCACTGAAGAATAATAAATGAATACACACACTTATATGCTTGTAAGGCTTTTAGAGGGGTCAGGGCTCCTTGGGACGAAAGACACCTGCAGCTGAGTGTGTTTGATTGTGTTCATTTCAGATGTTATAACTTGTGTGTCCTGACGTTGGCCTCTCTCATCTGTGCTCCACTCTGCATTTAGCACACAGATCTCTTCTCTTCCTGAGCGGAGGGATTGTGTGTGTCAGAAATAGTGCTGTAGGTCTCTCCATTTTTGTGGCTCAAGCTTTGTTCCATCTTGAATCTTATATACTCTTAATAGCCATGAACACGAATCTCAAGCTCAAGGAAATGATTAAAGTCTTAAAAGTCATGGAAACTGAGTCATATAACATATTTCTTTAATTAGATATTGTTGTTTGTGAGTGTTTGCCTTGAGTAAAAGAAGCGTAAAAATGTCTGTCCGTGGGCAGTTTTATTAGAGATGTTTGTACATTAACACGTAGTAGGAATGTCCCTAATAAACTGATAGTTATATGGCTGATAATTGACAATTGATAAATGAAAGATTAATAAAATTACCTAAATAAATCACACAAAAAATACTAAAAAGTAAAATCAGTTTTACATGCTGCAAGCGAATTTAGGCATCAACATTATAATGTTTAGTATGAACAAAAGCATAAATGGATGTTAATTTTGAGATTTGTTAAAGATTACATTTAATAAGTGTTAAATTACTAGTGTCATTTAAAAATCAGATGACAACAAATGTTAATTAATTCATATATTTTATATTTATGTATTTATTATAAAATTATCTATTAAAATAATATATAATAAATATTTAATAATCTACATATAAAACCGGGGAAATGAGCATGCACAATTAAACACTGATACATTTTAAAAATCTGTAATATTAGCCAATAACTTGTATTGTATTATTTTATTGTGCATCCCTAATAAGCATAATACTGTGCACTTATTAATAATAAAAAAATTTAAAAAAAACTGGTACCTGACATAAAAATGAAAACATGCTCAGAGATGTAAAAGATTTCTATATATCCTTATATGTAGAAATCTTATAATAGAAATCTACATAATATAATAGAAATTATATATGGATATCTTATATAAGATATTCTATATATCTTTATATGACTGAAAAGGTCATGGAAATTCATGGGAACGTTGTTCTGCTGTTATGAAAGCTGTAGTCCTTTAATGGCTGACAGCCAATACAGCCTCCTTGGTAAAAGTGACCAGTGTGAGTGTGTTAAGCACTTGCGCTTGAGCTCATTGTTGCTCTTGTCCATTTTTTGTCTCTCACTCTGGTTATTGATGGCTCTTTCTGCATCCTTGTGTTTTGAACAGGAATATGTTGGAGTTATTGTGAGTGGGGAGGTGGACTATCTGCCTAAATAAGCCAAATGTCGGTGGATGGGATGTGTAACTGTCTGTGTCTCTGTAGGAAAGGCTGATGGATGGAGCGAGGGACCAGTATGAGGAACGTTTGAAAGAGGTGTTTGAGAGTTTTGATGGCAGTGGTTTGGGCTCTCTGAGTCCTGAAGAACTGACCGATCTCTGTCGGGCCCTTCAGCTGGAGGAGAACACACTGAACACACTCTTACACACGCTGCTGGAGGACCAGATCTGTGCACGGGTGAGAGATCATATATATATATATATATTATTTATTTATTTTAGTGACATTTTATTTTATTTTAATGTCTTTTTTGTGTATTTGTGTGTGTTAATTTTAATGCTAAGGCATTAAATACTGTTAATGATCAGGAGAATTTGAGTGTGGTTCACATTTCTGAAACTGAAACTCATTTTGTTCAAAAACCAAACAACTTTTTAAAGCATCTAAAACTAGAATCTTTACAGTCTTGATAGACACTGATGAAAAGAGGAGTGCTTAATTGCTATTGTTTTGATTTTTCAGGTTGATTTTGAACAGTTTAAGGATGCGCTGATCCTTGTGTTATCAAGCACAAACACAAATGATCCAGAAGAATGTCTTGAACGACCAGGTAATATCCTCATAAGATCTGGGCTGGTAACCAAAAGGTTGCAGGTTTAAACCATATAACAAATGGACATCATTATGTCATTGATCATTAAACTTAACTGCTAATTTTAAATTATTGGCATCAAGTAACCTTGCTTGCTGGAACAAATATTGTGTGAAAAGAGCAGTTTAAATCCTCAGTTTGATGAATGTCTCATTAAGTTGTATAGAGATCCAATTCTAAAAATATTATCGTCTTTGGATACTCTCCTGTCTAGATATTGATATTAACGTGGAAGCACCCTTTTCAAACAATTAATATCTATATGTATCTATGCTGTGATGTCACATAAAAGTCACCAAAACTTGTAGAAATAAATATCTATTTATTAATTCTATATATCAGTTTAGGTTTAATATAGTATCTTTGTGTTTACAGCTGTTTATTATTCAGTCTGCTTGACTTATGACTAATGTATGTTCTGATAGATATATATAAAAAAAATTAAAATTGACATTGGAAACACAGTTTTTAATGCAGGTTGTGATCAAACGGTTCTGCTCAGCATTTAGAAATCATGATGTAATCAGGAATGTATTAAAAACCAGACAGCCTGATCTCAGAGTGTGAAGGGAGGATGTAAGGTTAAATCTGGATTAAGGAGGATTATTCTGAGAACAGTGAGAGTGTAAATGAAGACTATTCTATCTTAAAACAAGCTCTTCTCTAATTATGACATCTCACAGTTAATGATGGTAGCCAGAGCATTGCTATGCAGTTGCTACAAGTGTTTGCCTAATTATAAGCAATAGAAATAGTAACGCTTGCCTTAGCAAACATTATTTCTTCATGAATCATTTCTGCTTAACATTTGGTAGACAGCATTTATATGCACAGTGTATGTGTTAGCCTGGGCCTTAATAAACAAAACTTGGCATTCATCATTCATTCATGCTCTCAATTGAATTTTAATCACAGGTTTCTAAGGTGAACGACAAACGGTTCACAGATTTTGTTTCTAAAAACGTCTTGAAAAAGGTATCAAGGTTTTCACAAATATATTAAGCAAAACTGTTTTAAACATTGATAAGTGGTCAATGGTATATGGTATGTGGTCATTAGACATCCCTTGAGCAAAATTTGTGAAAGAGTAGCAAAAGTATTTTGAAAGAGTTGAGCTCTTGTTAGATGTTACTGTGGAGGAATGTATTTTAGTATTATTTATTTATTTTTTTTATAAATGTTGTAAGAGTCCTTTTATCTCTCCCCTAGATTCCCCAGAAGTCCAGCCACGCTTTGTGAAGGGCAGTAAGCGCTATGGCCGCCGCTCTGCTCCAGAGTTCATTCACACGCACACTGATTCACACACACAGGCTGAAGATGAGGAGGAGAAGAATGAAGATGCTCAAGAGAGCGATGACAGGACTGTACCCAGGAAACGTGAGGTAACAAACGCTCACATGAATCACAGAGAAGCGTAAAGGTTAAGCCACATTCTTCTCATTTGGAATCATCCATATCTGAATACACAGATAAAGCTGAAGGTTTAAGTTGCGATTCTTCTTCAGAAACAATCCAAATTATTCAGCCGCAACTACCTCTAAAACACACAGTCTGGGTGTGTGTGTGTGTGTGTCTTTGCCCTCTGCTCTGACAGCAGTTAATGAGATTTCAGACTCTCAGAAGCGACACCCCACTTTAAAGCAAAATACCAAGCAATGACATCTCACATTGAAAAGAATTTTATCAAATTCATGCTGGCTTGTTTGGGAGCTTTTGTGTTTGACTCTGGCCACGCTTTCCAGCAGGTGCACATTAATACACACTGCTGCACAGAGCTCACTCTGATAGTCCGATGTGTGAACAATCCTCCGGTTCTACAACAGCAGATGTGCAGGGGGTGTGTTTGTAGGGGGGGTTCTATTGACGAACAATGACCCTTCCCCACCCCCTGAATTCCATTGCATATATTCTCCATCTGCTCCCTGCACCCCCAGAAATTCACTCTGTCTGTATTTGAACACACGCACACAATGATCTTGACCAAACAATAGGGAAGTAGTTGATTGAGTGGCTTTTTAGTTTCATAACCTGTGGCTAGTTTTGCATTCAAGCATATAGGTTTATGGCAGAATTAGTGTATTAATATATTTACATTTTATTTTTATTTTGTTTAGTATTTATTATATATATCGGTAAGATTTAAAAAAAAAAATTTTTGAAAAGTTGTTTATGCTTACCAAGGCTGCATTTATTTGATCAAAAGTACAGTAAAAACAATAACACTATGAAATGTTATACATTAAGATTGCTAAAGTTTTTCTGTTTTAAGATATTTTAAAATGTAATTTATTTTTGTTATGGCAAAGCTGAATTTTCAGCATCATTACTCCAGCCTTCAGTGTCAGAAATCATTCTAATATGCTGATACTGAAACACTTCTTATTATTAACAATATTGAAAACCATTATGCTGCTTAATATTTTTCTATGGTTTTTCAAGATTCTTTGAATAGAACTTTCAAAAGAACAGCATTTATTTGAAAATAGAAATCTTTTGTAACATTATGAATTCCGTTGCTGTCACTTTTCATCAATGTGTCCTTGTTGAATAAAAGCATTAATTTCTTAAAAAAATAATAATAGTAAATCTTACTGACCCCAAACTTTGAAACCATAATGCATATATATTAAGTGGATCAATAAATGCAGGCATTTGTTTTGACACAGATTAATTGACGGTCAGTAAGCCTAAACAATTACATTAAAAATGATAAACAATCATTTAATCCACAATTTAATCATTAACACCTCTTGTTAAATTGTTCTCGGCTCATATCAGTGCAATACAGATGAAGTTTACCTCTTTATTGACATCTGCTGCTTTCTTATTGTTGCTCAGTACTGCCTCTCCTGGGGTTGTGATTTATCAGAGTTTTTCATTCGTGCATTTTATTTTTTTTCTTTACAGCGCTGGAATGCTGACATAAGCATTTCTGAAGAGTTTGAAGCAGAAGGTGAGTTTAAATACTCTTTTTATAAAAAAAAAAAAAAAAAAAAAAAAAAAAATCTTCCCTTCTGCAAGACATTAATGCTGGATTGTGTGCAGGTCAGCTGGACCTCTGGAACCCAGATGAACCCAGCACACCACATGGCAATGCATTGCCACACTGTGACATGGAGGAGCGTTTGCATAACGCTTGCCATCAGCTCTCTCTACCCATAAACGGCACGGCCACACTGCAACAGCTACACACGCTCTGTCAGCACATAGGCATTGAGGTATTTTCCATGGTCACAACCTGAGATGCATTAAGTGCTTAAAATGATAGTTCACCCAAAAATGAAAACTCTGTCATTTATTCACCCTCATGTTGTTCCAAACCCGTAAGACTCTTTGAACACAAATTAAGATATTTTTAATGAAACTGGAGAAGTTTTTGTCCCTCCACTGAAAACCAAGTGTTTACAATGTGTGACGCAATGTATGTATGTATGTATGTGTGTATGTGTGTCGATCGTTTAGATGCAAATAAAACCCTAAATTAAATCTGTTTATCATATAAAATGATTGTATCTCTTCACAAGTCCTGGATTAAACAGCTTGATTTATATGGAATCATATTATAATCCCTTTATGATCTTTTTGGTTTCATTAAAAATATTTGTTTCAAAGATTAACCAAATTCTTATGGGTCTGGGAAACGAAAATAGAAAATTAATTTATGGGTGAACTATCCCTTTAAGTACCATATTAACACATAGTTCCTGTGTGTTTGAATGTTCCTAGGTAGGTGAGGATCTGTTGCAGTGTGCTGATGAAAGCGCAATGGATGTGCAGGAGTTCATCTCATGCATAATAAACCACAGCAAACCACCCACACCGTCAGCATCTACACCCTACAGACAATTAAAGAGACTCCATTCCACTCAGGTAGTACGCAAAAAATATGCTGTGTGCAAAACATGCCTAAATATAGGTGTTAAACCTCTTTTCTCCTTCATTCTCTTTCTTTCAAGTTTGATGAGTCGGGCCGTAGGATCTCATGTGCTTTGAGCACAATCGGTCTGCGGGTGTTTTCGGATTTGGATGATGGATCGGGACATGCTCCTGTGGAAACTCTGCTTTACAGGTGGCTGGAAGAGGGAGTGGACAGTAGCTCAGAGATCTTACAGGTAACTCACAAACATTGAGTGTTTACGCAACTCTGCATTTAAACTTGGATAATTGTAACAAGCATTTATATGCATGCGTGTGTCTGTCTGTAGGCTCTGGATTTTAATCTGGAAGGTAAAGTGAATCTGTCTGAGCTGACCGTTGCACTAGAGAATGAGCTGCTGAGCACTAAGAACTCAGTCCACCAGGCGGCGCTAGTGAGCTTTAAGGCAGAAATCAGACATCTGCAGTGAGTCCATGTATTTGAACTCTGGCACATTTCAACTCTCACAGCTCACTCACGCTTGGTCCAGATTTAGAACTAGAATTGCTCCAGCGTACTACTGCATGATTCATATTAATAATTTATATGATCATAAAAATAATAATCCATTAAATGTAGCTTACCCCAAATTCATTATTCGAACTTAAGCTATTCTCTCTGCATCACATTAGATCACTTCAGTTTGCTATTCACACACTCCATCTCATTCTAGTGGTTCTCAACCAAGAGGCCGGGACCCACTATGGGACCTTACCACAATTCCAAAGGGGGGCACAAGATAGCATAAAATTACTTAAAATAACACAAAACATGTTTTAAATAAATTTAATACAGCTAAAAAACATGTAAAGATGTAAACGGACAATATATTTCATATTTTAACTTGTTACCTCAACACATTTTTAAGAATCAGGATTCCCACAGGAAAACCAATATTGTCTTGTAATAATAGGGGGAGCTTTGGAGTCAAAAAGGTTGAGAACTACTGTTCTACATCACTATTCAGACTCACTCCAGCTCCTTATTTTTACTCATTTCATATCCCTCCAGCTCTTTCTTCTCTATAACTCTAAATTGCTTTGGCTTACTTCAGATGATTCTAATTTAATATGATTGAGGGCTCATTCAGGACCACATTGTTTTTACACACTTGTGCTCATTATTCAGATTCACTCAAGATCATTTTACAACCATCAGAGCTCCAGTTTTCTTCTAATGTCATAATTCTTTGTGTGACAGTGAGTGTGTTGACCTGGAAAGGCGTGAGAAGGAGAGGATTCGCTTTGATCTGGACAAAGCAGAGAAACTGAAATCTCAGCTGGCATCTGAAGTCGATGACCACCATGCTGCCATTGAGCGCAATAACGAACTCAACCTCCGGTAACCTTTCACCTTTAACCAGCTGCCCCTTTTTCCTTGTTCATAGGGAAACCCATATTACCACGTATGAACCCATATTACTTTATACTTCAGAAAGCTTTTATAGGTTTAAAATTCTCCAAACCAATCTCTGTTCTGCCTGTCATCTTTGAAGTTTTCCACAGCTGTATCTGTGTTTACCTGCAGAAAATCCTGCATGAACATAAAGCTTGTTCTGTGGACATTGATGGTCTATGCATGTGGATGTGAACGTGTATTCAAATGTCATGTGCATGTGTGTTTATGTCCATGCATTCCATTTAAACAGGAAGTTGGAACAGGAATATAAAGAGAGTATGACCGCTCTGAGAACAGAGCTTAGTAAAGAGGTGGAGCTTGTGCAGCAGCAAGCCAATCAGCAACAAGAAGAGCTTGAACAGGAAATTGGCAAGATGAGGGAAGATGAAACCTTCCTACGAGAACATCTATCTCTCACCATTAAAGTAATCAGCATTTTGCATTGAATTTGTTTTGTTGTTGTTTTTTAACATCATGAATTGCCTGCTACATGTTTACATCACATTCCTGTCAGCCTGTCGTTTTAATTTGCAAAATGTATTGTGTATATTTGTCTTTAATAACTTTATGTTGTGTAGGAAAATGGTCGTCTGGAGTCAGAACTTATTGAGACCACAGAGAAACTGGTGGAGGCAGAAAACCAGCTGAACAAAGTGCAAAAAAATCTGGATGGTGTTTTGAAAGAGAAGGTACTGGAATTGGCACAGACGTGACATGAGGAGAAACACGGATACGTCAATAGTAATATCACCACAGACACACCAAACTTTCCTGACATCACAAGCCTGCTAACATCATTATAGACACACCTTTCAAATTATTTACATCAGGTTTCATATTATCTTGATAAATCGGGTAAAGGTAACCTATTTTTAAAAGTGTGATGATTCTAGACCTGGAAAAGTCATGTAAATTGATTAAAACATTTTTTTATGAATAAACATTGTTCTAGTTATGCCAAACTCTAAAATATTTTATCTTGTAGAAATTGTGTATTCATATATTTTTGAAAATCCTTGTCCAGTAAATCATAAACAGTTTGGAAAATGCTTTTGTGTTTAGTTTGGTGATTTGGATCCAGACAGCGCAGAGTTTTACCAGCAGGGTGAGCGTCTGAGACAGCTGCGCAGGAACTACAAGGAGCAGTGCAGGGTCTGTAACCCCTCTGTTTCTGTTTACTTTCCTTTTGTTTCAGTCAATTATTCTGTCTCGCTCAAATTCAAATCTATATCTGTATGTGTATTGTAGGAGTTGCAGGATCGTATAGATGAGCTGGAAGCTCAGCTGGAGGAATATCAGACTTCAGGCCACACACCCTCAACACGTCCCGGACTGAGTCTGTCTGATGAACTTGCCAGAAAGAGTCCAGACCCAGGTAATATACATGTCTGCTCATACTCAATACTCGTAGATAACATTAAATGCTTACAGTTGGAGTCCATCTCCTGTCACATGTACTCAGCTGTGCTGTTGTGTGTGCATTTGTAGGTTCTAAGGAGCAGCAGCCATTAAACATGAGTCTAGAGACCGAGATGTTACTGGAGCAGCACCAACGAGAGATAGAAAACATAAGGGCAATGGTGAGACACAAACATGTACATACTAAAACTATAAAAAATATAGGGGTGTCCCCGACTAAGGATTTACAAAGTCGAATCGGAATTTCATTTCATTTCTCATATAGAATCGCTTCGTTATTCATACAACATAACGTTAATATTACGACTTATAGGCTATCTGCACAAAATGCCTCGAATGCACAAGTGAACGTGTCTGCACGGCTTTGAATGAACTTCTTTTGTTGACGCGTTCTTCACGCAACAACGTGCAGAAACACAGCAACTAAACTCTAAAAATTCACAGCGTTTTATTGTAATAGTGTTCTCACTATAATGTTATGTATATGACAGTCCCAGTCATAGTTATTAATATTCTGCATTGTTGTTTGTACTGCTTGCGCTGCGCGCTGAAGAGATAATCACAGTAGTACTACACTGAAGCGCTTTACTGCAGCGTAACTCAACCAAATGCATCTTACACAAGATAAATAATATATACACAATGTATATAAACCGGCTGAAATGTTTTAAAATCACTTGTACCCTACCTGATCGAATAATATGCCAATATGATCCTCTGTCGGTCACGGATTATGGAAAGTGAAACTTAAATCTAGGGGTGGTTGGATTTATTCACACACAATAAAATATTTATTTAAAGCTGCTTCTTTTCAGATTCTTATTTACAGCATTAACAGAATAGGCTGTATATTAACTTATTGGGAGAAAACCGGTAGTTCTATGTGAAATCAGACATTTGAGCACCTCCATGTAGCCAAAATGGCATAATCATAACACCTCTGTGAATATTCGACTGTGAGATTGGTAGTCGAATCAGGCTCCTCCTATCGAAGCATCGAATCTTCGACTATTCAGGGTCACCCCTAGAAAAATATGAAAAAATGTATAGCTGCAGTTTTTGTGAATTTTATGAAACCTAAGCATATTTGCATTCAGATCAGTTTTAATTTTACATTTTTAAATAAAATGTAAATTTTTTTAGGTGAACTGTACCTTTAAAAATGTTCATTTTTAGGTTAACTATACCTTTAAGAATTAATTTTTAGGTGAACTGTACTTTTAATATAAAATGAATTGTACCTTTACGAATTTTCGTTTTTAGGTGAACTGTACCTTTAAGATAAAATTAACTGTACCATTAAGAAAGTTAATTTTTAGGTTAACTGTACTTTAAAGATGAAAGTAAACGCCAAACTATCCTAGACTGTTTAAAGAATAAAAGTTGATCCTTCCTGTTGCTCTCTGACGCCCTCTGTAGGTTTATGAAGAAAAACGCAGTGCAGAGGAGGAGAGGAGTCATCTCTCCCTGCAGCACCAAAAGGAGGTGCAAGTTTTGAGGGAGGACCTGGCAAGAGAACAAGAGAGAGCGAACCGATTGGAGCAGGAAATTTCTGCCCTTAAAACTCTCCACCAGCAGGAGCTTCACTCTCTCACGCAGGAGGCGCAGGACGCCAGAAGCCGTGCAGAACAGCTGGAAGCAAAGGTGCAAGTTCTGGAAGAAAAACAGACAGGCTATGAGGAGCAGATCAGAGTGCGTGCTGAGGAGATGAGTCTGATGAAATCTAAGCACCAGGAGGTGCTGGAGGCCAATCTGCAGGAGCAGAGAGAGAGACTGCAAGAGGAGAAGGAAAAGGAGGAGAAGAGGCTTAAGGAGCAGTGGAAAGAAGAGCAAAAGAGCTATGAGGAGGTGCTAAATGCTCAGCTTGAGGAGATGCAGCATAGAACAGAACAGGAATGTGTTGAGCTAGAAAAGAGGCTCAGGGAGGAGTGGGAGTGGGAGAGGCAGGACTTAGAGGAGAACAGTAAGGAGGCATTGCAAGTTGTGCTGGAGGAGAGAGAGCGGAGGCTCAAGGAGGAATGGGAGCGGGAGAGGCAGGAGCTAGAAGAGATCAGTAAGGAGACACTACAGGCTGTGCTGGAGGAGAAGCTGGAGAGGGAAAGGAGGCTCAGGCAACAGTGGGATGAGGAGCGGGCTTCGTTAGAGAACAAACATCACTCTTTACTCCTACAGCGTTTGCAGGAGGAGAGGGAACACCTCCGCTCACAGCAGGAGGAGACTGAGAGCATTATAATGGAGCATTGGGGGAGAGAGAGGGCTCAGCTGGAGAAACAGCATGAGGAGGCGCTTCAGGCTTGTTTGGAGCAGGAGAGAGAGAGACTGCAAGTAGAGAGAGAGGAGCAGGAGAGGAGGTGGCAGCAGGTGCTGAACAAAGAACAGAGCCAGATGGAGGAGGCACACAGGGAGGCCATGCAGGAGCTGAGTGCCAAACACAGCGAGGAGAGAGAGAGACTCAGCAGCCTTTTGGAGAAACTACGTTCAGATATTGCTGAACAGAGGTAAGAGACACTAGTTAAAATTACTAACTGAAATTAACTTTAAACCTTTGGAATTTTACATGTGAAGTAAGACTAATTTAATTCCTTCTGAAGCCATTTTAATTTAAGGTGGGTGCTTAAAATACACAGCAAAAATGTTTTCCTTAGCAAGTATTTTTATCTTATTTAACAGTTAAAATATCTAGAATCTTTGAAGCAAGATAGATTATCTGTGTAAGAATAGAAGAGTTGTTTTCAGAGACTGTATCTTTAAGTGTATATTAAGCAAATTTAACTGGACTGTAGTGTTTTTTTCTTTGAGTAAATTATTTTCAGCTGACACTTTTGAGAAGATTAACAAATTTTGACTTTTTTTAAATACATTTTTAAAGTTTTTTTTTTTTTTCATAATAGTAAAAATGTTTAAAAATCTTGTATAGGTTTTAATTTTCAATTTTTGTATTGCGTTTTTACCTGTTTAATGCCATGCTATGGCGTTAATTTGCAAACGAACGTACTGCAAATATAATTTTTTCTAAGTATATTTTTATAGTATAAGAATACTTAATATTAACACATTCTTATGCAGTGTTGTTTCTCAATTATCTATATTTTTTAAGCATTTTTTGGACATTTTTACTGAGGGGGAAAAAATTAATTAAAAACTTTTTTTTTTTTTTTTATCCATTGTAGTTTAAAATATTTTGGGAATCTGGTCCATGTAAAGGCAGCAAAGTCATGCTTCCTAAACCTATGTGTCTTTTGGATTTAACAACACTCAACTTGTCATTTTGAAACATACAAAAACCTCTATCAGCTTTTCTTGTCTCCACTCTGCAGTATGGTTGGTGCCTATTTCTTTTAAGTAGTATTATAAGCTATTGATGTTGATTGGCCATGTACAGGAAAGAGCTGGAGAAACAATTCTCTCAGCGACTCGAAGAAGTGGAAGTCCGTTTCCACGGTGACCAAGAGGCAGTGTCTGAGCGTTTTCAGGTGAATCTACATAAACTCGAGCAGCACTACCAAAGTGAGATTGCAGCACTTGCCCAACAGCATGCTGCAGATCGCGCCCACTGGGAGGAGGAGTCAGAGGCAGCCACCAAGGAGGCGGAGCAACAGTGGAAGCTGTTGAGGGAGGCGCTGGACCTAGAGAGGGAGGAGCTCAAAAAGGAGAGTCAAAGCCTTGAAGTTGCTCACGCACAAGATATTAAAGCTCTGACGGACAAGAACCTACAGCTTCAAGCCGAGCTGGAGGCTTTTGTCAGTGCTGCTCGAACCAAAGAAATTGAACTGAGCCGCCAACTCAATGAGCTGCACAACCATGTGCAGGATAGGATGGAGGCCAAAGACCTGCTGCTGGCACAAGCAGAGAACAAAGCAACTGAGCTGGAAGAGATGCTGAAGCAGGCCGTGGACGACTTCATCCAGGAGCGAGCAGAGCTGCAAAGGAGTCTGTCTGCTTTGGAGAGCAGGCGAGGGGAAGTACTTTCATTCTCTGAGAACATGGAGCTGATAGGAAGAATTCAGGAAGGTGAGGAGCTCCTCTGTCAGGAATTAAAGGACGAGAGAAAGGCTCTGCTTGCAGAGAGAGATGACCTGGCATTGAGAGTGGTGCAATTGGAGGAAATTGTGCTGCAGTTGACAGGAATCACTGGAGAACCTTCTGGGGAAACTTGCATAGAGTCCACTGTAGAAATCCCTGTAGAACCCAATGGAGATGACAGTGAAGAAACTTGTAAAGAATCCACAGTACAGCCCTTTGATGAAGACAATGAAAAAACCTTCACAGAATCTACTGATGAAGTCAGTCCAAAGCACATCATATGTGGGGAGTCTTCTGTAAACAGAGAAGATGAAGAGAAAGCAGGCATAGTGGATGAAGTTACTGACCCAGACTTTGGTAATCCACAGCTACACAGAAGCCCAGAGGTTGGAGTTACAAATGGTATAACTTCAAACTTATGTGCTGATGATAAATTAGACATAGCTGATGTAGAATCTAACAACAGTGGAACAGAAACCCCTGACTGTCCTAAAGAAGAGAAGGAAGAGTCTAAGGAGAAACTCAGTAATGCTGGAGTAGATGGTTTTGAAGATACAGAACTGAGTGAAGAGCAGAATGTTAAGAGCAATAGCACAGAGACTGACACTTTGAAGATGGCCGAGGAGGATATTTTATATGGTGCAGAAACAGAAGTTCATTTCTCTGCAGAATCTGAAGATTCCTATAACAAAGAGAGCTTGCAACACCATGAATCTCCAAGCAAAAATGACACCCAGGCTGAATACAATGGCACACCAGTTGAACCTGATATTGAAGAAAGTCTAGAGGATGGTATCAGCATTGCAAGTCTTGTGAATGATATCAGGGCTTTTGTAAAAGAGGTTTGTACCTTAACTATAGTTGATACAGAGCAGGACAAAGTTGCTGATCTGAGAGATGTGTGCATGCAGGAGATCCTGGACCTTCAAGAAACAGTAATACAGTACAGCCAAGCTATAGAATGCACTAGCTCTCGGATGCAGAGCCCTAAATGGCAGGATCTGGAGAAAGAGAATATCACACCTCAAGTACCAAAGCACTTGAAGCAAATTTCAGCCTCGATCAAAGATGTGCAACTTGCTGAGCTAAAGGTCTGCTTTGAGCAAAGCATCCAAGAGAACTTGCAGCTTGTAGACTGCAACAAAAAACTGGAGAGTAGAGTCAAGAATCTGGAGGACAAGATGCACGTAGTCCAGGACCTCCACAAACAGCTGGCATCTGTGCTGGAAGAGACTGCACGAGTCCAAATGGAGAATTCCAAACTGAAGGTACTTGTCCAGGAACTTGATAAGCAGGATAAGGTGCTGCAGTGGGACTCTGACTATTCCGATACTTCAAACAACTCATTTCACAACTCCCAGCTGAAGGAGAAGATTGCTGCAGTGACAGAGCTTGAATTCTTCTGCATGGAGTTTGAGAAACAGAACTCACGTCTACGCCGAGCACTTGCTGATCTGCAGGGCAAATCTCTTCGGATCCATGAACAAATGCAAGAGCGGAGGTACCATGTGATGGTCCCCTGTGTCCTACTTCAGTAGATCAGTATCCCCGCTCTGCTCATCCCATTTGCTCCCTGCTGCTAAAACACTTCTGCGTGAGTGCCTGTTGTAGACCTTGCCTCTTTGCAAAGATAGTGCCCCATCCACCATCATTAATCCCTTACACACACTTACAACCTTCTGGTGGAGTTGTACTGTTGCACACCTGTTTTGACTCAATCCTTGTCTAAACTGTTAAAAATTGCTGTGGAGCATGTTTAACAGACTAAGGGACAGTTTACACCAAGGTTAATGCAAGTATGCAGTTTAGTACTACCAAGTAGATTTACAATGCACTCTGTGTTTAGGAGTGAAGTTTGTCGTCTGGCTAAAGAGAACATCATTCTGAGGCACAAGATCTCAACAGTAGGGGAGGAGGACTTGAGAGAGAACCAGGATGACCTGCGGTAAGACAGGCACACTGAGAGATCTTAAGTGTCCTATATAAGAGTGGGTAAATGATGTGACAAATGTGTTTGTCCAGATTACATCATATCAAGCAAGGGAAGAGATCGGTACAAGCTCTTAGGAGACAGGTAAGATTTAATTCCATTGCCCAGAAAGTTCAACTTTCTTAGATGGAGGTACTTGAAGAATTAAGATCCCTTATACACTAATCAAGTTGCCATCTGCCATTTTTATATTTAAAAGTATGTTTAAATGTTTGTATAAAGTGATTTGCACATCCACACACAAATACAAATTAATTTCTTTTTCTTCAGCTCTCTGAGCCTCGCCGTCTGGGACAGCAGCTAGAGGAGGAGAATGCAGATCATGTACTTCGACATGCGCTGCAGGAAGTGATACGTCAACATAACAGCTCAGCCAATGAGAAGAATGGGGTATGGTTTTAAATGTCAGTTTCATAGCAATATGCTTAAGAGTTTGAGTGGCACAAACATTCATAAAAATAATTTTTTCTCTGTGCCCGTCTTTCTCTATGCACACATACACACTTGCTTACAGTTGTGTGATCGAGAGGATTTTGTTTCCAGAACAGAAAAGGAATTGCTTGGATCAGAACTCAATCGATGCATAGAAAAGATATGAAAAACACACGCGGCCCACTCTCACTCAGACCTGACTTTTTGTGTTTGTTCGGGTTTTTTGTTTGGTTTGGTTTGGTTTTTGGTGATTTGTTTTTTTTGGTGGTTTGTTTTGTTTTCGCTCAGTTTTTTTGTTTGTTTTCATTTGGTTTTGTTTGGTTTTTGTTTGTTTTTATTCTCATTTTTTATGTTCAGGGTTTTGTTTAGTGTTTGTTTGGTTTTTGTTTGTTTTTGTTTGATTTCATTTGTTTTTTATTTTGTTCTGTTTTTTTGTTGTGTTTGGTTTTGTTTCATCTTTTTTTTTTTTTTTTTTTTTGGTTGGGGTTTTTTGTTTGTTTTGTTTGGTTCTGTTTTTTGTTTGGTTTGGTTTTAGTTAGTTTTTTTTTTCATTTGTTTTGGTGTTTTTTTTTTTTTTTTTTTTTTTTTTTTTTTTTTTTTTTGGGTTTTGTTTGTGGGTTGTTTTTGTTTTTGTTTGGTGTTTTGCTTTGAGGACTTCTTTGGTAAATGTGTCTTGGTTTCCTTCAGGTCATGTCGCTGGATTCATCTTTACAGACAGTCACTCAGCAGAACGCTCGTCTCAAATCTGACCTACGCATCACACAGCAAGAAAGAGATGCCCTTAAACAGGAAGTGATTTCTTTGCACAAACAATTGCAAGCTGCCAATGAGAAGGTGAGTATATATAGAGGACCCGAGCTTCTGTCATTTGTTAGATGGAGACACTGAAACAACTCTTTATCTCTCCCCACCCACTGTAACTAACTTTTTCTTCCTCCTTCCTCCTCTCTTTCTCCATATCAGTTGTTGGAGGTTTCTGTTGTGTCTGCTGGTCAGCAACAGGGGAGGCATGTGTGGGCGGAGCTTTCTGGGCTGATGGAGGCGGAGCATGCCTCACTGACAGAGGAGAACCAGCAACTCAAGCGGCAGATAAGCGAAATGAGCTCAGAGCTGCAGTCGTCAAAGGAGCAGGTCAGAGCATGTTTACTAAACACCTCTGGGAGCCATAGGATGTGTGTAAGCATTTGATGATGAAGTTGATTTTCTTTTTTAGATCCGCCATCTGGAGGCATTAAGTGTGAAACACAGAGGACTTGCAAAAACTGCAGATCAAGAAAAATCAGCATTAAAACGTGAAATGGAGGCTTTGCACACACAGCTACTGTCAACACGGAACAAGGTTACCACCACCTCAATTTCCCAAATTAAACTCTTTACATGCTTTTTTTTTAGTGCTGTTCGAAGCCATGACTTAGCACTTAGTCTATTGCTGTGCCCGAAATTGCATACTCTCTGGGTAGTTACTCCTTTTGAATAAGTAATTGCTTTGCATACTCTATAACGGCATATGTGTATGCGCAGCACTCTCTGGGGAATATTTACTGTGCGTCTGGTCCTTTGGTAAATTGGGCTCACTTGGTGTTTCTTTGTTTGCTCTGTTCTGGAAAACAGTCATCACTCGTTGTATTCACACTCTTTAGGAAGCATGTGGGCAGTACTGGGTCTGTTTTCTCTGTAGAAGCAGTGTTAGAGTGACCCCTATGTTGTTTATGTGAATGGTGTTGGATGACGCTCTTGGTGTATTTATTAAGTGTTTGGGGGTTTGTATCTGTGCAAGTCTGTTCTATCATAGCTCTCTGTGTGTGTGTGGATATCAGACGTGTGTATATAGCGCTGTGTGTATGTGTTTCTACAGGTGTAAGAGCTGTGACATCATCACTAACAGACATAGAAGAATTGAAACCTGTGACAAAACCTCCCCTTTGAACTGTGTGGTCCAATCACCGAACCCTTCCTGCCAGATTTGGTTGTTCTTGTTTGAGTTGTTGGGGTCAATGTAGCTTTGCAGCTGGTAATGATCTGAATCTGCCACAAGGTGGCATCTTGCTGCATGTATGCTCGGCTGTGAGTTGTTACTTCGTTGGTCCAGATGCTGCCACACATGGAGTAAAATAGGATTTTGACATTTAATGCCATTAAGGGCAGTACAATCTATGATTATGAATTGATTTTAAGACAGTAAGGCATTTAAATAAGCAGTATTTTATTTTATTTTATTTTTTTGCACTATTATGGCATCACAGTTTTAACGTGTGAGACCGCACTTCAGCTGTAATGAATGATTGTTAAATCCAGCTTTTTTAAATTTTATTTTTTATATATTTTTAATTTTTTATTTATTAAAACCTCAGTCCATTGCTTTATCTACCTCTACATGTTTTACTGGACGTTTTGCATCACTGATTTATAATTAATGAATCGTGTTTATTTATTGATTTAATTTATTCTTTTTTTCTTTTCTTTTTTTTTTTTTTGTTAGTTGAATTCTGTTGGATGTTTTACTTGGTTTAAATGTGTTATGTCCCTTATTGATGTGAATGTGTTTTTTTTATACATAAAACTGAGACCGAATAAACTATTAGATTAAATATTTTGTGTAGTGTATTTAATTTTAAGTTTAATTAATAAAAAAAAAGCTTTGCTCTTGATTGTCTGACTTATTTACATGCCCCTGATTTTACACTATTTATATTACAAAAAAACAACATTTGTTTCCATTGCTCATATATAATCTATATTAAATGATTTGTTTGTTTGTTTGTTTTGCACTTATATTCTATTTTAGAGGTTTTTAGGTTGTAAGGAAGGGAGGGTAAAGAAAACATGCGAAGTTAATTACATTATTCTAAGAGCAGTTACCTAAATTAACATAACTAAGACAGTGGATTTCTAGTAGACCAATTGACCTTAATCTGTCATGACCTCTGACCTTGATCTGTATTCCCAGCAGGACGAGCGGGAGGTGGCGCTGTTACAGATGGAGGAAAGAATGAGAGAAGTGGAGCTCATGCTCAGAAACCTCAAACTGCTGCTACAGGATAAAGTGTCTCAGCTGAAAGAACAGGTACAGGCATACACAAACACTCTCCTCTGCCCTTTACACATTCTTGATAATACATTTTACTCTGTTCAAATCTCTTCCAGAATAACCATTCTGTTCTTTCTGCTTCTGTAGATGATCAGGAACAGTGAATCGGATGTGTTGGTCAAAGACCTGTACGTGGAGAACGCTCAACTGCTCAAAGCCCTGGAGAAGACAGAACAGCGTCAGAAAGTTGCAGAAAAGAAGAACTTCCTCCTGGAGGAGAAAATTTCCAGCCTCAACAAGATTGTCCGTGACCTCGGCCCTTCCCCATTGACTCCTGCGCCCTACCACTTCACACGCTCCTGATTTTAAACTGTATTACACATGATTTTAGTCATATAAGCCATTCCAGTATGGTTTTCTTCTGAGAAACATGTTTATCAGAATGTCCGAGCTGCTCTTTATACAACATAAAGCTCCAAAAAGGACAAGAAATACAAGTAGTCCATATGACTTGTGCACTATATCCTCTGAAGCCATATGAAAGCTTTGTGTTGTGAACAAACTGAAATTAAGTTTTTATTTACTGAAGATCTTCCCCTCTGCTATATATCCCAAATCTCCTTCCCATTCATTTTCATTTCTGGCTGAACCTTTCTTTTAAGTTATTGTTTTTTATTGCTTTTAACAATTTAATTTTATAGCAGTTTTTTTGATTAAGCCATAATTTAATATTACTGGTGAGTCTGGACCTCAAACTGCAATTTGAAGGTGGTCTTAAAGGAATGGTGTAATTCCTTAGACCTAGAGAAGCTTGTCCAACAGCTGATGTTCTCTCACACACGCACTCATGAGCCGCCTATCATTACATAGTTTTAGTGAAATGCAAACAAGGTCAGTGATTCCCTGCATTTCAGAAGGAAATTAAAGGGCAAATGCCACAGTGTTTCTTCACTGTTTATTTCTGTTATAGTGCATTTTATGTCTTTGTGATTGTTTAGTTAATATAAACAATGTGCACCAAAAAATATCCCATAATGTTACTTTAGTTGCAGCAGGTCTTTGTGCTTTGTATTTATTTTTTTATGTACCTATTTTTCATTTATGAACTGTAATCATGTATTATGAGCACTGTGAATATGAATAATAGGGAGTCTATTAAAATATTTATGTGTGGAGTAAAAGAAACTCAGAGCTTGGAGATGTCAGCCTCGTGGTAACCACTGTATAATTTGTGTGTGGAGAGGAAAATTGCTGGTTATGATGTTTCATTTCAGACGTCTCAATGAGTGCAGTTTACAAGCTTTGATGCTTTGGAAAAAAATGCACAGAGAATTACAGGTATTTAAACATTTTCAAATTACTTTGAAATATGTGTCCTTATGTTTTTAGTATTGTAACAGCCTTAGGTGAAGTATAAGATATGCTTTACCAATATTTGTTGGTAAACCCATAAAACATTCTTTTTTTGTAAAAAAAAAAAAAAAAAAAAAAAAAGTTTAGCAAACTCTGGGTATGAATTTTCATTATATATATATATATATATATATATATATATATATATATATATATATAAAATACACACAGGTGCATCTCAATAAATTAGAATGTCGTGGAAAAGTTCATTTATTTCAGAAATTCAACTCAAATTGTGAAACTCATATATTAAATAAATTCAATGCACACAGACTGAAGTTGTTTAAGTCTTTGGTTCTTTTAATTGTGATGATTTTGGCACACATTTAACAAAAACCCACCAATTCACTATCTCAACAAATTAGAATATGGTGACATGCCAATCAGCTAATCAACTCAAAACACCTGCAAAGGTTTCCTGAACCTTCAAAATGGTCTCTCAGTTTGGTTCACTAGGCTACACAATCATGGGGAAGACTGCTGATCTGACAGTTGTCCAGAAGACAATCATTGACACCCTTCACAAGGAGGGTAAGGCATCAAGAGCCACCACACACAGACGTGTCAAGGAATTTGGCTACAGTTGTCGTATTTCTCTTGTTAAGCCACTCCTGAACCACAGACAATGTCAGAGGCGTCTTACCTGGGCTAAGGAGAAGAAGAACTGGACTGTTGCCCAGTGGTCCAAAGTCCTCTTTTCAGATGAGAGCAAGTTTTGTATTTCATTTGGAAACCAAGGTCCTAGACTCTGGAGGAAGGGTGGAGAAGCTCATAGCCCAAGTTGCTTGAAGTCCAGTGTTAAGTTTCCACAGTCTGTGATGATTTGGGGTGCAATGTCATCTGCTGGTGTTGGTCCATTGAGTTTTTTTGAAAACCAAAGTCACTGCACCCGTTTACCAAGAAATTTTGGAGCACTTAATGCTTCCTTCTGCTGACCAGCTTTTTAAAGATGCTGATTTCATTTTGCAGCAGGATTTGGCACCTGCCCACACTGCCAAAAGCACCAAAAGTTGGTTAAATGACCATGGTGTTGGTGTGCTTGACTGGCCAGCAAACTCACCAGAACTGAACCCCATAGAGAATCTATGGGGTATTGTCAAGAGGAAAATGAGAAACAAGAGACCAAAAAATGCAGATGAGCTGAAGGCCACTGTTAAAGAAACCTGGGCTTCCATACCACCTCAGCAGTGCCACAAACTGATCACCTCCATGCCACGCCGAATTGAGGCAGTAATTAAAGCAAAAGGAGCCCCTACCAAGTATTGAGTACATATACAGAAAATGAACATACTTTCCAGAAGGCCAACAATTCACTAAAAATGTTTTTTTTAATTGGTCTTATGAAGTATTCTAATTTGTTGAGAGAGTGAATTGGTGGGTTTTTGTTAAATGTGATCTAAAATCATAATTAAAAGAACCAAAGAATTAAACTACTTCAGTCTGTGTGCATTGAATTTATTTAATACACGAGTTTCACAATTTGAGTTGAATTACTGAAATAAATTAACTTTTCCACGACATTCTAATTTATTGAGATGCACCTGTATACACATACATAATTATAATTTTATATATATATATTATTTGTCATTATTTTGGTAAATCGCACAGAAAAAAAGATACATAATTGCTTATAAAAAACAGCTTATATGAAATTTAGTTTGACCTCTTAATTTTCTGAAGGTGAAGTACCTTCTTACACTGACCATTTGTTGAGAAAGAAACTCACTTTTAAGGGTTTCAGGCCCTATTTTGTTCCCTGTTCGTGGTAAGTACTTCTGTCTTTTATACTGAACCTAATGTGTTGAATGAATCATCACAACTGTCCTGCTAAACCACAAAAAATGTGAAAGACGGGGGAAAATATTCGAGAGTCAAATATTTCCCACAATGCTTTGCTCCTACGAGGACCTGGTTTGGGGAAGGTCTGATCTGGGATCAGGCTGCTGAGAGAGAGCGATCCAGAGAGAGTCGATCTGGGATCAGGCGATGGGGCGATGACTTACACGTTGTGCAAAAGACAAAATAAAATAAAATCTCATAAATATGCTTGTGTACACGATACGTTGACAATGTAAGCTCTTTTTGCGATACTAGTAAAACTTCCCGAATCTGAAAATAAAGTAAGCTGGTGTGGAATCAGGCAGAAGTTATGGATCCAAACAGCTGATCTGAGATCTGAGGGATCCAGTGAGAGCTGATCTGGGATCAGGAGGAGATTGAGGGCTGGGTTGGGTTGGACATATTCAGCTGGTGAAAGTTTTCGTGCGCTTTTCTCTGGGCGTAATTTGGACAGCGCGCACGGGGAGCGCTAATTAATCACCGAAAAACGTTCGTAATGTTCGACTAAACACTTAAACAACGACACGTTCGCTAAATGCAAACTAATCGCAGTGTTGGCTTGTGTTTATGTTTTCAGTCTGTAGCCACGATGACTCCAAACTAGCTATCGGGCTAAACGCTCCGAAATGGACTCGGTTCTGAGGGTCAGTGCGAATCTAGATCCGGATTTCAGGATGAAACCGAAGTCTAATCGGTCCAGAATCGATTCGGATTAACGATGCTCTCTAGAAAGAAGAGTAAAAACGAAGCGTCCAAGCCAGCAGAAGTTCAGGGCAAATATGTGAAGAAAGAAACGTCCCCGCTGCTGAGAAGTGAGTAACCTCAGTAAATCTGCCTCACAAAATAGTAAACAAGCCATTAAATAATCTGCATTTTTATATAATGTACTCATTCGGCGCATTTTGGAGTATAAAACTTTTGAAAATGAAACCTAATTTAAGTGTCTGTGTATGTCATTAAAATGTCAATACAAGAAGTCACTTTAATTGTTATTTAAACAACTGACTGAAACAATATGTACACTGTCACATACATAAACCTGTGAATACCTTTTGCGTTTTTTAAAAGAAAATGTGTCAAATGTTTGTTTTATACTGTTAAGTGTCCTTTCATATACAATTTTGTCCATTTCTTAAAATATCACATAGTTTACTTTTAAAACAAATAATATTTTGACACATTTTACCCTATTTCAGAAATTGAGTTTTTCTTTTTTTGTTGTTTTTGGTAATTATTATTAAATTATTTAAACTTATTTTTTAAGCTTTTTTTAAACTTCCATAACAGAATTGGCACAGCTATAACAGAGTACAATTTAAAATGAAAAAAAATCTGTTTTGTATTTTTCACCTAATTTTGGATAACCTCATATTAACACTATTGTCATTTAATGTTGCATAGTTCTTTAATTGCAAGTTAAAGCATCAGGGCATAACTGGGTGGACAGTAAGACAAAGTACTCACAAAAATGCAAATTAGCCACAAATGTATTTTGCATAATGTAATATATATTTTGCATAATATAGACTTTTATTGGGATAAATGTAGAAATCCAATTATTTTCACACACATTTTTGTAAGAAAAAACATTTAGACATTTAAACCATGGCTCTCGGGACATGGCAAAATAATTGTAGTACAGTAAATCGGAATGATTTAAATATGTAGTGTTCTTTTTATTCTAGAAACATTAATTCTTCAAAACAGTTCTTAAAAGGCAAAGAATTGTAGTAATGATCAGTTTTGCACATCTGGAGCAACTTTGTTTTGCATTACTGTCTCTCTTTTCTGGATAATTGAATATAGAATTTCATGGTAGAATATCTTGAGCATTCTTTACTAAACAAATATCACAGAGTATGTTTTAATCCACTTACTCCTTTTCTGCCTCCCTCATGGTTTGTTCCAGATTTAATGCCCTCGTTTATCCGGCATCCAACGTTTCTTCGTCGTGAGCCCCCGTTAGTGGAGCCCGTTCCGGCCGGGGTGTCTGGTGCAGGTCCGTATTCCTCTGGATCTGTTGGGGATGTTAGCGTCCCCAAGAGTTTCCTGCGCAACGCCCCTCCACGGACCCCCCTCGAGGTGTCACGCAGGGAGAGTCATCGGCTGTCTGCCCCGCCACACCTCCATCGCGATTACTCTCCTTCCTCACCATCTTACATGAGCGATGCTGGTTCGGTAACGGAGAATGGAGACGGCGGCCCGTATTACTACCCTCCAGAGCCGTACTACAATAACCAACCCAGACGAGCACGCAGACCAGACCACTTTAATGAGAACTACAGGTACTATGAGCACAATGAACTCAACTACCCACAAAACCCAGGACAGCCCCAAACGCCCCAGCCACACAGTCGCCCACCACCAGGTGAGTAACACATCATCCGGCATGCAATAACACACAACATGCACTATAAAAGACTCCTCATGAAATAACAAACATGACTGTCGCTCTGTACTATAAATACACTGCCATAATCTGTTTCTATTTATAAGACCATATGCTGCTGACTATATGAGACTGTTTAGTCTCCTCTGGAATCAGGTATTCCCACTGTTTTTGTCAACTAAACCCTTTTGACCCAATATATTTACTTGAAGTACCCCCTGAGATTAATTTAAATAATTAATAACATTTGAATGTCCACAGTTCTCCGATGTAGGTTAATGGTCACATGCCATGCAGTTAAACAAAGAAAACACTACACATTTTTAAGTAACCATTGTATTTTTTTATTTAAAATATATTTATTTATTGATTACATTTTGGTGATTTAATTTTTTATTAGCTTTCTATAAATGCATGAAAGCCCTGCAGCTCCATCACGAACAACAGTTTAGGAAATTTTGGTAATAGTATGCATGGAAATTATTATAGGGTTAATATTATTTGTGAAGGCTACAGTAAAAAAAAAAAACAGAATTATCTTTTATTTATGTTTTTATTGTCTACGTTATGTAAGTTTTATATCATTGTTGCATAAGTTGTGTTCAGCAGTGTTTAATACAAGACGTGAGTGAAAATTAATGATTTGTTAGACTTCCAAAAAGGGCAAATCATGGAAGCCAGTTTAACAGGAGCCTCTGTAACCTTAATAGTCCAATTGTTTGTTGTTTTAAGAACAACAGGCTTTATGATTATGACTTCAAGAGCGAAGGAGAATAATGGGCCAAAAACTGAAACTGAATGATAGGGACCATCCAACACTAAGAAGGATTGTGTCCTAACAACACACAACTACTGCAGCAAAGTTACAGCAAACCTCAATATTCACCTAGAAGACTCCACAAATACTGACAATAGAGGACTTTACAAGGCCAACATACATGAAAGAACTGCAATTGTTAAAACCTTAATCACAGACACCACTGCTAAAATGCGAAAATGATAGCGTCATGATCATAAAATCTGTGCAGTTGGAGCACCAAGCTGAACTTCAACCAACAACTACCCTGGCCATCTCAAAAGTTATCATTCATCTTTTTCGAAAGTTATATGAATTTATTCTAAGAAGGTTGGAAGCTGTATTAAAGGCAAATAGTGGTAAAACACATTTCTAATAAAGAAATTGCCTATTTCCCAGGTGTTCACATTATTTTGTCCAACCCCTGTATATAAATAGACACTTTATGTATGACAGAATCATTTACCTTGAATACAGCTTAACCAGCCATGATAAGTGACATGACATTTTGCTGGTTTCTATTTTTGTAGTGTCATGCCCACCCTGAAATTTCATTGGTCCTCAATCCTGTGTTGCTCAATTAATAAATGTATACTAAACATCAGATATGTTCAGACTGGTGCACAGACTGTAGTGTGACTGATTGCTTGTGTTGTGGAGAGAGAAATTACATTGTTAAAACTGTAGCTTGATATCTGCTAAGAATGTCTGGTTTGATGCATTTATCTCTTGCTGTAGTGTTTCTGTCTTGCTGATTGCATTAAATGTAGATTCATCAGTTTCATTGATGGACAGCTTTGCAGTAATGTGGTTGGGGCAGATTAGTGACAAAATTTTATGTTAATATGTTGTCTCCTATAATATGCAGAATGGGTTCTTGGTTTCTTCATCAGAATGAATTTGACTTCATGTTCTCAGATTAATCCTTTTAATACAGTGGCCTCAAAGTATTTGCACACCTAAGCCAGACTTGAATGTACAAAATTCATACATTTTTTTTTTTTTTTAAGTCTAACATAAGTTTTGGGGCCAGTGTATATTTATGGGTGTATGAGTGAGGTGAATCTCAAGAGCTGCTGAGCAGGAGAAGTGAAACTGTACACTGATGTCGTCACACATTCCAGCTCTGACTCTCTCTCTCACACACACAAACACACACAGTTCCCTCACAAACATATGCTCATGATTAAAGCTAAATGATATTGCTAAAATAATGTTTTGATATTGTATATATATTTGTATCTTGATAAACTACTGTTCAAAGGTTTGGGACTGCCAAGATATTTTTAAATATTTTTGAGAGAACTCGCTTATGATCACCAAGGCTGCATTTATTTGATCAAAAATACAGTAAAACCAGTGATACTGTAAAATATTGTTTCAATTTAAATCAACTGTTTACTATTTAAATACATTTTTAAATGTAATTTATTCCTGTGATGGCAAGGCTGATTTTCCAGTCTTTAATATTCAAAAATCATACTAATTGCTGATTTGGTGCTCAAGAAATGTTTCTTAATATCAGATTATTATTATGTTGAAAACAGTTTTGCTGCTTAATATTTTTGTGGAAACCATGATACATTTTTTCAGGATTCTTTGAAGAATATAAAGTAAAAAAAAATAAGTGAATGTTTTTCAGTGATGCAGACTAGTCATTAGAACATATTCATAAAAATGAATCAAACTTACCAAATCTAACAGTATTTTTCTACTAAGGTAAAACGAGATTCAATATTTACAGTGTTTTATTTTGCCAGCCCTGCTCAGTGCATGATTTTCTCTGTACGCACTTTTGCTCAATATAGACAAACTTTCTGGGCTGTCACTCTCCTGTAGTATTTCTCATTGTGTGTAAGAATGACAGAAATGTGGATTTTTCTTGGTTGCCCTTTTCTTCACTCTACACTGATGTGTTTTTCCTTGTGCTGAACTTTTCGTGGTCTTCTGGGGGTTTTTTTTGCTTTACATTTGACCCTGCAGATGTGACTTGTTGTTTTCTCCCGATCTCTCTTTCATATCACTCCACCTCCTTTGTGTTCAAATTAAAAAATAAATACAAAATCTCATTCTAATACACACAGAAATATTTCCAGCATACAGATCTGTAATACTTCCTTGTGTTTGTGTGTTTTTCTAGCAATCGGCCGTGTGCAAGCAAAGTCGGTGGGTAATCTGACGACCGTGAGCGGGGAGGAGGCGGCTCTTCCTCCTGGCTGGACTGTCGATTGGACGATTCGAGGCAGGAAGTATTACATCGATCACAACACAAACACCACTCATTGGAGCCACCCGCTGGAGAGGGAGGGGCTTCCGCCGGGCTGGGAGAGGGTGGAGTCAGCTGAGTTTGGAGTGTATTATGTTGACCACATCAACAAACGTGCCCAGTACAGACACCCCTCCGCACCCAGGTGAGTGTCAAGATCTTCCAGTATATTCTGAAACTGTTTGATGCTATTTTGTATCTAAACTACACATACCAACTTTGCTTTTTCTCAGTGTTCCACGTTACGACCAGCCTCCTCCCCCGCCAGTCACCTACCAGCCCCGCCCACCAGAACGCAACCAGCCCGTACTGGTACCAGCAAACCCGTATCACACAGCAGAGATCCCAGACTGGCTGCAGGTGTATGCCAGAGCCCCGCTGAAGTAAGTTTCACATACACTCATCATCACACACTGTCAAACTTTGAAGGGTGGCAGAAATCGATCACATCACGGATGGTGCACTTTGGTGTAGGAGACTTCATTGGTTGCCACATCACATATGTTCAGTGTTGGCATGATGTAACTGTAGATTGTTTACGGTTGCGGAGCAATTTTGCAACTTGTCGTATTAATGTAGAATTCAACTGATGTGCAGTCACAGGTGTGCAACTATGTGTATCAGGTTTTTTATGTGTATCAGGGGGCGGCTTAAAACCAACTCTTCTAGACAATGTATTAGTCTTTTGAGTTTCATATTTAACTTAATGTTACATAATATGCAGTTTTATTTTAGTATTATTTATACTATTTTTATTATTATTATTATTATTATTATTATTATTATATATTAGTAAAGTGTTTACTCATATTTTGAACAGCCATTTATTTATATATATATATATATATATATATATAAGTAATTTTCTGTGCTTTTGTGATTATTAGTTTTTTTATATATATATTTCTATTTAGCTTTAATTTATTTTAATAATATTTATATATTAATTTATTTCAGTTTGGTTTTCAAGCACTGAAAATGGGTAATATTCAACAACCTGAAAATGGAGTCTCATTGAAATCTCCATATCTCTGGGACTGAACAATGTAGGGCCTTGAAAATGAAGATTCCAAAAGAAAAGTTTATTAAGAACTAGAACCTAAAATCATATGGCGATATCTTTAATATTTATAAAAAGAATATTTATGGCACTCAGGTATATTCAGTGCAGTTGTTTTTCAACATTATTTGTTCTTCAGACATTCCTCTTTAAAAGAAAATATTTATGCAAAGTGACCAACATTTGGTTTTTGACCATTGAGAATGTGTACAATTTAATGATTTACCCCTGGAGCCATATTGAGAATCCAGTATCTCTGGAACGAAACCATATAGGGCCATAAAAATGACGATACCAAAAGGAAAGTGTATTAAGACCCAGTATCTAAAAGGGCATTAAGATATCTTTAATACTTCTTGAGTAATAGGCATGCAAACTATTACCCCTACAAAATAGTCGATTACTCAGTAAATATTCATCCATGACATTTAATATTTTGGCTTTCATCATTATACATGTTTATCTTTCTTCAGAAATAAATATTAGTAAAATCTAAAATTTGAAGTTTCTGAAATTCGGTTGATTTGCCACGGAGTGACCCTTTAGTAATTTCAGTAAATCCACCTCAGCTTATTTCAGTTAGTTGTCAAGTAAAAAAAAAAATAAATAAATAAAAAATTCATTTACGGTCTATCAGCCTGACCAAGCTGGTCTTAAGCTGATTTAGCTGCTTTTCCAGTCTGACCACATGACAAGTACCCAAAACCCTTCTAAAACCAGACAAGAGACCAGTGCTGAGAGACCAGTAACCCAGTTTAGGCTAGATTAAGATGTTTTCCTCAGCAGGGACATCAGGCAGAAGATTTTTCCCCCATTGGTTGGTTCCTGGAAGCCATCAGATGCTGTAATGGAGTCTGGTAAAGGCCGATGCCATTAACCTTCAGTCATATTAGTGTGTGTTTGTGCTTTGTCTCAGGTATGACCACATCCTGAAGTGGGAACTCTTCCAGTTGATGGATCTGGACACGTATCAGGGGATGCTGAAGCTGCTCTTCATGAAGGAGCTGGAGTGCATCGTTAAATCCTATGAAGCATATCGACAAGCGCTGCTCACCGAACTCGACACACGCAAACAGCGGCAGCAGTGGTATGCCCAACAACCAGCCAAAAACTTCTCTCCTAACATGTGACTCGTATGAGAGATACCCGAACTCCAGCGTAATCAGTGCCTTAGCTGCTGATGCAGACTCTCATTTACTCCCTCAAAATATAAGCCCAAAGAGAGACACCACACAAAGCCTGTTGGGAACTTTACACTATTACTCCTATATATCCTTATCAGCCATTATACGGCTGTGTGTGTTCTGAGTCTATGCTTGGTTTTGACTGTGTTGTGAATGTGTTTGCACATGTTGAAAGTGTGTGTTTCTTTGTGCATGTCAGGACTGTCAGGACTCACTCCTTCTGCATTGTCTTTTTGGACAATCACAACTATCAGTTATCAATGTTTTATTGTTTAATCAGACTCTTATTTTCAATTATAGTTTTGCTTTTAGGGTGAGTCTCATTAAAAAAAACTCATCCAGGTCACATTTCACATCAAAAAAACAAAAAAAACAAATAGAATTTACAGTTTGCATGAAGAAAATGAAGCTTCATTTAGGGTTTTTTAAATCAGCATAAATAAACAGTTTTACATCAGACATGATCATTATGTATACTTTACAATTTAAATGATAAAAATCACTAGCTTTTGCATTACAGTAATGGTAGTTTTTTCCCCTTTATTTATATTGATAATGAAAATAATGCAATAATAATGTTGCTTCATTTTCTTCAAGTAAAATATATATTCTTGTGTCTTGTGATTTTTATTTTTTTATTTATTCTTTTTTTTTTTTTAGGAGGATGAAATATGACTTGGGCATTTCTTTGAGGTTCATCCTTTAAGGTTTGGGTGGATTCCTTTTTTAAGGAATTTGCTTCTTATATTTAAAGATGAAAATTTCAGGCGAAGTTGTCTCTTTGTATGAAGTGATTGAGTCTGCGGCATTCTTCTTTTTTTTTTTTTTTCAAGAGGTTATTGAATTTTTCAGTTATGTCTGTTAGTAAAATCTATTTTGAGGCATCAACACTAAATAAACCAGGACCTTGTATTGTGTGTGTGTGTGAGATGTCCATGAAGTTTGTCTTCCCAATTTAGGTTGCAAATACTTTTCTCTACCTCATAGTAATCTTTATTTTATTTTTTTTTTTTTTAACCATTATCCATATTAAACTTTTTGTTTATGCTTAATATTAGACTAAAGTAGAGCAGAACACTTAAGCATATTTAATTCAATCCTTGAATTTTTTTTTTTTTTTTTTTTGCCAGTCAGAAAGATTTTTACAAAAGTAAGAATTTACTGAAAGCCCTTCTTCTATTCATATCTCATGAGGACACCAAAGCCACTTAATGAAAATCAAATGCAAAATTCAACATTTTGGAAACAAAGTGTTACCATTCGAAAAGCCAATCCTTAGTAGAATCACAAAGGTATTAGCTGGAGCCTCAATTCCTGAATTCCATGTATTTCATTCTACATTATATGCGAGGAAAAAATGGGATTCATAAAGGTAAAAACTGATGTGAAAAAAAATTTTGCATTCTAACTTTTTGTACTCACACCAGTAATTTTGTTTCATTAGCTCATATTAGGTTAAAATGTGTTCAGCTAATTCTTGTGATTAATTATGGGTGCCTATAAAGACCAGGGTCCTCAGTTATAAACATATATGTAGAATGAGACTTAATGTGAATGTACAACAGTTTCCGGAAAGTTCCTATGATTTTAAATTGTCTATATGCACAACAGAATGCCCACAAATATCCCTTTATGGTTCAAAAGAAGTCTTTATAAATGAGGCCCCTGGTCTTTATGGGAGCCCATTGTCATTCATGAGCATTAACTGAATGCATTTTAGCATTTTAAAATTGGTGATTTTTTTGTTATTGAAACACTTGGCCAATGGTCTTTTCCCACTCAAGTAGACAGGAACTGTACTCACTTGGCTGTAAATAGGAGCCCAGGAGCTGTACCATGATGAGCATTGAGTGGAGCAAATGATGCCTCTGAAAATGGTTAATGATATTGCCCCAGATATGATGGAATGGAAGGCAAAATCTCTCTAACATGTAACCCATGATATTGACTAAAACTTGTGTTTTTAAACATGTAGTATTTTATTCCCTTATAAATAGCACTGAACTCAACATACGACAGCCATTACAAAATAAGCACAGACTGCTTTCATGTGAGTGTCAAGAGAGAGAAACAGTATTTACAGTGAGAAGATGGCAAAATGGTGAACTGTCAGAACTAATACTGTGATTTTCTAACGCAGGCACAAGCAACAGTCAGACTGAATCTTTTCAGTCTTATTCTCCACACCGTCTGACCGTGAGCCTGAGCTATAGGTGCAGGATGTTGCCATTGTGGGTGATTGTGGCGATATGTTCCTGTTGTAGCGTCGAACAGTCCCACATCTCTTTCTCTCTCTGACTGTACGCTCCACTGTCACTGTCCACAGTGCATCTGCGTGAACTGTGTGGGGTCAGTTTTGTTTCTTGTCCTGCTCGGGCTGTTGGTCAGTCTGGTGTCCAGGGAAGGCGTGATTATACAACTGCCTGTGGTTTGCCGCTACACTGTACAGCTTATACAGAGCCTTAAGTGACACAGACAGGAAGACAGAACACGTTATTGTGAGATATGTTTGTGAGATATTTCATGTAAAAAAAATTCTGAAAATTCATATATTATATATATTTACACACACACAGGTGCATCTCAATAAATTAGAATGCCATGGAAAAGTTCATTTATTTCAGTAATTCAACTCAAATTGTGAAACTCGTGTATTAAATAAATTCAATGCACACAGACTGAAGTAGTTTAAGTCTTTGGTTCTTTTAATTGTGATGATTTTGGCTCACATTTAACAAAAACCCACCAATTCACCATCTCAACAAATTAGAATACTTCATAAGACCAATAAAAAAAAAACATTTTTAGTGAATTGTTGGCCTTCTGGAAAGTATGTTCATTTACTGTATATGTACTCAATAATTGGTAGGGTCTCCTTTTGCTTTAATTACTGCCTCAATTCGGCGTGGCATGGAGGTGATCAGTTTGTGGCACTGCTGAGGTGGTATGGAAGCCCAGGTTTCTTTGACAGAGGCCTTCAGCTCATCTGCATTTTTTGGTCTCTTGTTTCTCATTTTCCTCTTGACAATACCCCATAGATTCTCTATGGGGTTCAGGTCTGGTGAGTTTGCTGGCCAGTCAAGCACACCAACACCATGGTCATTTAACCAACTTTTGGTGCTTTTGGCAGTGTGGGCAGGTGCCAAATCCTGCTGGAAAATGAAATCAGCATCTTTAAAAAGCTGGTCAGCAGAAGGAAGCATGAAGTGCTCCAAAATTTCTTGGTAAACGGGTGCAATGACTTTGGTTTTCAAAAAACACAGTGGACCAACACCAGCAGATGACATTGCACCCCAAATCATCACAGACTGTGGAAACTTAACACTGGACTTCAAGCAACTTGGGCTATGAGCTTCTCCACCCTTCCTCCAGACTCTAGGACCTTGGTTTCCAAATGAAATACAAAAATACAAAAACTCTTCCTCTCCTTAGCCCAGGTAAGACGCACAAGAGGAATACGACAACTGTAGCCAAATTCCTTGACACGTCTGTTTGTGGTGGCTCTTGATGCCTTGACCCCAGCCTCAGTCCATTCCTTGTGAAGTTCACCCAAATTCTTGAATCGATTTTGGCTGACAATCCTCATAAGGCTGCAGTTCTCTCGGTTGGTTGTGCATCTTTTTCTTCCACACTTTTTCCTTCCACTCAGCTTTCTGTTAACATGCTTGGATACAGCACTCTGTGAACAGCCAGCTTCTTTGGCAATGAATGTTTGTGGCTTACCCTCCTTGTGAAGGGTGTCAATGATTGTCTTCTGGACAACTGTCAGATCAGCAGTCTTCCCCATGATTGTGTAGCCTAGCGAACCAAACTAGAGACCATTTTGAAGGCTCAGGAAACCTTTGCAGGTGTTTTGAGTTGATTAGCTGATTGGCATGTCACCATATTCTAATTTGTTGAGATAGTGAATTGGTGGGTTTTTGTTAAATGTGAGCCAAAATCATCACAATTAAAAGAACCACAGACTTAAACTACTTCAGTCTGTGTGCATTGAATTTATTTAATACACGAGTTTCACAATTTGAGTTGAATTACTGAAATAAATTAACTTTTCCACGTCATTCTAATTTATTGAGATGCTCCTGTATATATATATATATATATATATATATATATATATATATATATATATATATATATATATATAATTTATTTATTTATTTATTTTTTAATTGTTCGGATGTTTGTGCAGGTAGAGTAAACTCCCCTTACCTCATTTGTGCTTCCCTAAAACAAAGAAATGAGGAATACAGTTAACCAATTTGTAGTAAAAATGTATGTGTGTATATATATGTATAAAAAAATTGAAAAGTGACAGTGAATATATTTACATACAATAAATACAAGACTACATATAAAACTTATATATATATATATATATATATATATATATATATATATATATATATATATATATATATATAAACCAAAATTTATTTAGACACCTTCAAAATCTCTCACATTATCACAGTTTATTTGCTATAGTTTAGAAAATGGAAATAAAATATGACAAGAACTCAAGAGTTAAACTGTGTAAGAACAAATTCATCTTGATAATGTCAGATAACTTTGATAGAAAAGTATGTATTAAAACATGGTCAGGTCAAAGTGTCAAATCAAATTTTTGGTCCCAAATTGTTATCAATTTTACTGGTAGTCCACTATGATAAATTCTTGGGTATAATATGTCACAGTTTACTTTATTTTGCTATCCTCATTTACATAAATGAACTATAGTGTCCTGCACCCACTAGTAAAAAAAAAAATATCAAAAATGATATCTGGTGTCTGAATAATTTTTGGTTTGACTGTAAATGCTGTTTTTTGGTTGTTGTGTTTTGTTTTTGTGTTTTTGTTTTTTTTACTTTCCATTCATTAAAGAATCCTGAAAAAATTTAATAGTTTACACAAAAATATTAAGCAGCACAACTGATTTCGATATTGATAATAATATAAAATGTTTCTTAATCACCAAATGATTACTGAAGGATCATGTGACCCTGAAGACTGAAGTAATGTAACATTCAGAACATTAATATAAGTAAACTGTATCTAAATGTGTATTTGTTATTTTTAAGTCTGTCAAAGTACAGTAAGTATTTATTTTATTGCTGTGTTTTACCTGATCCCACAGTGCTCCGGCCACCTGGTCAATGACGGCACCCAGTTCTCTGTATTCTCCTGAGTAGCGGATGTACGCCCAGGTGCACAGAGTGATGAGCGCAAAACCCAACACCATGTTGCAGATGCTTGCGATGATGTCAACACCCACGAACCCCGTGATCCCTGCGGCCACATACATCACAAAGATCACCACGAACAGCGTTGCGGGTGTTCGTGCCGCGTGGAAGATGTTCTTGGAGTCGTTGTGTTTGATGTACTGCACAAACAGCTCGTCGATCTCCGCCTCCAGCTGCAGCAGGTAACGCCGGCTGAACTCCTCTCCACCCATTTTCTTCACGCTGCGAAACAACGTCAATGCCTCCTCACGGATGCCCGAGTGACGCGCCTGCAGCACGTTCGGTGCGAGGAAAGGCCGATCTCCTCCGCTCACCTAGGGCATAAGACACATTTGATGAAGAGTCGTCGCACTAATACGATGAGAAATCAGCTGTTAGTATCACACTCACCTCCTCCATCTTCCTGTTGTAGAGATCTTTCGCTGCAGCCACTGCAGCCAGATTATTTGCTTCTGCTGTAGCCTGTGGACACAAACACACCCTAACACTGTCATTCCGAATGATGCTAATAGCTCTTAGGTGTATTTACTGTATGTCAGGCTGTGGATGTGGAATGTGTGCGCTAAGAGTTAAGAGGTCATACCTGTAACATGGATTTTGGATGTGGCAGCTCCTCTCCCTGGTAAATCTTAATATATGCCTAAAATCATACACATCTACTCAGTATACTCAAGGAATTCCACATATCAAATTATACTGTAATAATGATAAACTGCATAAAAATTTGGGATGCATGATTGGTACCACTGGTTGCTGGCAGTAGATTTTTTAATTTACTGATATTAGTTGATATAGGATATTAACATTTCCTCTATTTTTCCATTTAGATTACTTTTGCCATCATCTAACAATAATAAATGTAATCTTTATTAATTTACTTAAAATGTACATTTAAAATGTTAATTCACAAAACACTATTTTATTATGGTGAGTTATATATAAACCATGCGCAGTCTGTAAGATTTATAAATGTTTTTCAAATAAGTCTCTTCTGCTAACCAAGGCTGCATTTATTTGATCAAAAATACAGTAAAACCAGTAAAATTGTGAAATATTATTACAATTTAAATTAACTGTATTCTATTTGGTTAATTTTAAAAATGTAATTTATTCTTGTGATGGCAAAGCTGAATTTTCAGCATCATTACTCCAGTCTTCAGTGTCACATGATCCTTCAGAAATCATTCTAATATGCTGATTTACTGCTTAAGAAACATTTCTTATTATTATCAGTGTTGAAAACAGTTTTGTTTTTCAGGATTCTTTGGTGAAAGCATTTTTTTAGTAACAATGTAAAAGTGTAAATAATATAAAATAATACAGGTGCATCTCAAATTAGAATGTCATGGAAAAGTTCATTTATTTCAGTAATTCAACTCAAATTGTGAAACTCGTGTATTAAATAAATTCAATGCACACAGACTGAAGTAGTTTAAGTCTTTGGTTCTTTTAATTGTGATGATTTTGGCTCACATTTAACAAAAACCCACCAATTCACTATCTTAACAAATTAGAATACTTCATAAGACCAATAAAAAAAAACATTTTTAGTGAATTGTTGGCCTTCTGGAAAGTATGTTCATTTACTGTATATGTACTCAATAATTGGTAGGGGCTCCTTTTGCTTTAATTACTGCCTCAATTCGGCGTGGCATGGAGGTGATCAGTTTGTGGCACTGCTGAGGTGGTATGGAAGCCCAGGTTTCTTTGACAGAGGCCTTCAGCTCATCTGCATTTTTTGGTCTCTTGTTTCTCATTTTCCTCTTGACAATACCCCATAGATTCTCTATGGGGTTCAGGTCTGGTGAGTTTGCTGGCCAGTCAAGCACACCAACACCATGGTCATTTAACCAACTTTTGGTGCTTTTGGCAGTGTGGGAAGGTGCCAAATCCTGCTGGAAAATGAAATCCGCATCTTTAAAAAGTGCTCCAAAATTTCTTGGTAAACGGGTGCAGTGACTTTGGTTTTCAAAAAACACAATGGACCAACACCAGCAGATGATATTGCACCCCAAATCATCACAGACTGTGGAAACTTAACACTGGATTTCAAGCAACTTGGGCTATGAGCTTCTCCACCCTTCCTCCAGAATCTAGGAACTTGGTTTCCAAATGAAATACAAAACTTGCTCTCATCTGAAAAAAGGACTTTGGACCACTGGGGAACAGTCCAGTTCTTCTTCTCCTTAGCCCAGGTAAGACGCCTCTGATGTTGTCTGTGGTTCAGGAGTGGCTTAACAAGAGGAATACGACAACTGTAGCCAAATTCCTTGACACGTCTGTGTGTGGTGGCTCTTGATGCCTTGACCCAGCCTCAGTCTATTCCTTGTGAAGTTCACCCAAATTCTTGAATCAATTTTGCTTGACAATCCTCATAAGGCTGCGGTTCTCTCGGTTGGTTGTGCATCTTTTTCTTCCACACTTTTTCCTTCCACTCAGCTTTCTGTTAACATGCTTGGATACAGCACTCTGTGAACAGCCAGCTTCTTTGGCAATGAATGTTTGTGGCTTACCCTCCTTGTGAAGGGTGTCAATGATTGTCTTCAGGAAAAGGGCTACCAAGCCACTTCTGAACCAGAAACAACGTCAGAAGCGTCTTACCTGGGCTGTGGAGAAAAATAACTGGACTGTTGCTCAGTGGTCCAAAGTCCTCTTTTCAGATGAAAGTAAATTTTGCATGTTATTTGGAAATTAAGGTCCCAGAGTCTGGAGGAAGAGCGGAGAGGCGCAGAATCCATGTTGCTTGAAGTTCAGTGTGAAGTTTCCACAGTCAGTGATGATTGGGCTGCCATGTCATCTGCTGGTGTTGGTCCACTGTGTTTTCTGAAGTCCACAGTCAATGCAGCCATCTACCAGGAAATTTTAGAGCACTTCTTGCTTCCTTTCATTTTCCAGCAGGACTTGGCACCTGCCAAAGGTACCAAAAGCTGGTTCAATGACCATGGTGTTACTGTGCTTGATTGGCCAGCAAACTCGCCTGACCCCATAGAGAATCAATAGAGTATTGTCAAGAGGAAGATGAGAGACACCAGACCCAACAATGCCGATGACCTGAAGGCCGCTATCAAAGCAGCCTGAGCAGTGCCGCAGGCTGATTGCTTCCATGCCACGCCGCATTGATGCTGTAATTCATGCAAAAGGAGGCCCAACCAAGCATTGAGTGCATAGAAATGAACATACTTTTCAGAAGCCTGACATTTCTGTTTAAAATATCCTTTTTTATTGATCTTATGTAATATTCAAATTTTCTGAGACACTGAATTTTGGGTTTTCATTATCTGTAAGTCATAATCATCAAAATTTCAAGAAATAAAGGCTTGAAATATTTCACTCTATGTGTAATGAATCTATATAATATATGGGTTTGACTTTCTGAAATGAGTGACAAAAAATGTTGACATTTTTCACGATATTCTAATTTTTTGAGATGTACCTGTATTAGCTGATGCACTTCTAATAATACTATTACCTTGAAGTACTCCAGAAGTCCACGGCAGGTGATTTTACTTCCGTTTATCTCTTTCACGTCCAGGTTTTTGGGGCGTAGTAACCATGGAACAAGCACTTGCAGATTATTGATAAACTCTTGATCAATCTCTGAAACACATGATTGTAAACAGGTGTTTTTGTACTTCACAGTATAAGAACGGCAACATAGCTTCCACATATTTGAGCTCAGCTACAATCTACTGATTAGCATGCATCTGTAGACATACCACTCAATCTGCCGTCAAAGTGTGGGTTTGTGGCCACCTTGAGTCCCGGGTGTGGCATGAGGAAGCAGGAGATGTTGGTGAAGCAGGAATGGATGTGTTTCCTCACGTTCTGCAGCTCCTCATGCTGATTCTCTGAGATCTACACATAAACACACATTGTGGTGGTTCTGTTTGAATGATTAACCCTTCCATATTTCCATATATTAACCTACTGACCTTTAATCTTTTCTCCAGAAATTTCATTCCTCCTTCCTGTCCATAGGGAAACTCGTATGGAAAGCTCCAGTCCCGCACCAGAAAGATCATTGACTTGTGAAATAACACATATAGATGAGTAGTGATGTTCATTTCTAGTAGTATAATGCAATTAAAAGCATTTCATAATGACAGTTTTATAAAAAACAAACAAACAAAAAAAAAAACAGTCCGTTTCAGAATGAAACTACAAGAAGCAAACTGATTTTTTTAATTAATAGAGGCTGTCAATAAAATACAGCAAATACCTGAAATGGTTTGAGGAAAGTTTCTTCCATGGCCAGTCTGCCATATTCAGTGAAAAGCTATAAAGGTCAACAAAAACAAAAGCAGTTTTTTTTTTTTTTTAAACGTAAGCACATTTTTAGTTATTCATTTTTACTGTTTCACAGTACAAAAAAAATGCACTCTAAATAAATTTACTTTCAAGATATTTATTCATTTCATATCAGTGGCTTTTCTAATTAACGTTCAGAAAATGATGGGTTACAAGCTTGTCAGGTTTATCTAATCTCAAGCATAAAATTGCAATTGCCATTACTATTGTATTTAAGGATTTTTATTGTTATGTTTCTTTATATTATCTCATTTTTTGGAAAACTGTTTTTTTCATAATGCTTTATAAAGACATTTTAAATTCAATTGAATCTCATTAAACTAATTAAACTAACTAATACAGTTCAACAGCACTGCGAGTCTCAATACCTGAAGATGCTGAAGATCATCTTCCTGAACATTCTGAGATATGTTATACACCTTGAAAAAGAAAAGATGACATCAGGGCTCCAGTGAGTTTTATTAATAATATAATGAACAGAAATGTTTAAGGTTACAGGTTTTTGAGAGGGATTTTTTTTTTTTTTTTATGTACTACCTGCATAGAGCTGATCATAGTACTGAGGGCAAATACAGTAGCTGAGTCACGGAGAGTGGACTGGCTGTCAAAAGTCCCTTGTGTGTCCATTAGCAGCACTGCCACCTACAGAAAAAACAGCATAATGCATGTCTACACACTAATGCCCACACTTACGGTCTTCAGGAAATTTCGTCTCGTGTTTAGTGGAGCTTTGTGTCATTTTCACACACAGGGCTGAGTTACAGGCTCTGCTTACATAAATATATTAGAGTATAGTTTCACTCAAGTCATGAGAATGAGTATACACTATCGTTCAGGGTCAGTACATTTACTGGTGTTATTCAACAAGCATCCATTTATTTGATTAAAAGTGACAGTAAAGACATTTATAATGTAACAAAAGAGTTATATTTCAAATAAATGCTGTTCTTTTGAACTTTTTATTCATCATAGAATCCTGAAAAAAATGTATTATAGTTTGAACAAAAATATTCAATGTTTTCAGTATTGATAACAATAGGAAATTATTCTCGAGCACCAAATCAGCATATTAGAATGATTTCTGAAGGAAATAAGGAGATACTGGAGTAATGATGCTGAAAATTCAGCTTTGGCATTACATTTTAATAATAATAATATTTATTATTAATAATGTAATAATATTTTACAATGTTACTGTTTTACTGTATTTTTGATTAAATAAATGCAGACTGGTGAGCATAAGAGACTTCTTTGAAAAACAGACTTTGAATGGTAGTGTAGATAGATTTTTTAAAGTAGGTTAGAGGGGTCTTACCTTGCTACCATCTGGTTTGTCCACCAGGAAGACTTCACTCCAGATCTGAATGCCAGTGGTCTCCCGCTCTGAGCCTCCTCTCCACGAGAATCCCATCAGCGGCTCATCCGGGTCTCCCAGCCACTTATCACTGGCCTGACCGCAAACATACATATTGTAGAATACACAAACTTAAAAAAGAAACCGATTGTGATTTGGAACTAGTCTGAGAGCAATAATACATGTATTTCTACTTTAAACTATGAATTAAAGCCAATCTCACCTGGCTGTACATGTAACGCAGCATGAAGTCCATGAGGAAGGATTTGCCCTTGCGGAAGGCTCCTGCCACAGAGATGGCCACCACCTCTCTGTCTCTGACCTCCTCAGCCAGCAGGATCTTACTGAGCGCTGTCTCATCCAGCTCAAACGTGTGGTCATCTTTCACCACCAACACCTGCACCGGACGTGCCCGTCCATCTGCCTCCTCCTCCTCTGAGCTCCAGTCATACACGTTCTTATCAACAAAAGATCCTAAACACAACCACATTTAAATATGTTATATATAGTCCTGCAGTTCCAATGACTGTCATAGTGGTAACTGGTAAACCCAGACGTAACATCCGGCAATGTAAGCAAACCAGCTCTTAAAGCTGCTGCTTTTAAATGCAGTGCTCTATATGGATCATAATGTATGGGTTGTACTGATACCACAATATCAAATTACCAAAAAGAAAGTGAAAGTCTGTTTGTCAGTACACTGTGTTGTGCAGTGATATTTTAATATTATTCATATATTATATTTTATATTAATATTTTACATTTGCCTTTTTTATATTTGTTTAATACATTTTTTATATTTTTGTTATTAATTTAATTTTTGGCCATTTTGATATGTGCCTTTTGTCATTTTATGATTATAATTATTTATTTTAAATATTTAGGATTAATTCATGTTTATTTCAGTTTTAGTTTTGCTTCCAATTCAGTTTTTATTTATTTCCAGTTAGTAATTTTAGTGTTTCAACGTAAATTATATATAATTATATATATATATATATATATATATATATATATATATATATATATATATATATATATATATATATATAATTTTACCAGAGTTATTACTGTTAATTAAACCTAACTGAAAAACTGAAATTATAAACCTAACTGAAAAACTGAAATTATATATATATATATATATATATATATATATATATATATATATATATATATATATATATAATTTCAGTTTTTCAGTTAGGTTTAATTAACAGTAATAACTCTGGTTGGGTGTGTGTCGGAGAACAGCATTTTTTGTGAATTAATGGAGCATTAATGCCACATTATGCTTAAGATAATCATCTATTTGACATTAAATGAGGCCTAAATCCAAATCAGAGACAGGTGATCATAAGACAAATGTTATGGAAGAGCATTTTAGTTGCAAAGGCTCAAGATCAAATCTCTCCTCTCTCAATCTAACATTCTCCTTGGACAAATTGTGGAGTCATGGTTTAGTAAGGCTTAATGCAGCAGACAATCCTAATGGAGCTTTAGTGATGATCTTGACCTTTGTCATCAAGGCTAGTGTGATGTGGCTCATAGAGATGTTTTATTGGTTAAGAGGTCCTGAAGTACATCTCAGACCTAATGTAGCAACAAAACTGGTGGTCAAGCAATATACCAGATGGTACCCTAATGGTTAATGTGTTTTAAAGCATTATATGAGTATGTGAACTAGTAAAATACCAGATTGCTCTAGAGGATCTGCCCTCTAATTGATGCATTTGTCAAGTGTTTCTTAAATGCAACTGAACAGCAATGCATATTGATAATGGATATAGGGCTAAAAGGACCTTAGTGTGGCCAGTTCAAATAATAAGGATGTGATGAAGCTGTTCACAGCATTGCATTTACACTTCTGCCATTGGTTAGCACCAAAGCCACGCTAATACTGTCCCAACACTGTAAATTATTTACATTCAAATTAGCTTGTAGAGCTCTCCTGTTCTAGCTCTCTATCATGTCATATTCACCTGGTCAGGCCTGTTTAGAGCAGCAAGCATTCATAAGGATACGGTGTATATTACATAAACCAGCATCTCCATACAGGCCTGTAGCAGATGTACAGAGCTCTGCTTATGTGGGTCACTGGCATCAATGCACATCACTTCACATACAGTCAGATCACTTCTGAATTAACCACTGCAATGAAGAAAAACTGTGACCTGTGATCTAATAAATTTGCCTGAAACATCAATCTCAATAACACAAGGATGTAGTATTGAAGATAAAGCATATTATTGACTGGGATGTGTAAGAAATGAAATTTTACAAACGAGCACGAATTTGTGCTCCCTCAGACATCACAATACTGCAAATGTCACAGTGCTTTTAAATATAGATATTACAGCAGTAAAAAATAACTGTCATCACAAACACACGCACAGATACAGGGCGGAACAGGGCTGTGGTCCCGAACAAATCAGCTGATTTGGTCAGGGAAAAAGCATTGTTTTTGTTTGTGCTTATTTGTGAGTGTTCCTTAACATACAGACAGAGTGTCTATGTTGCAGCATCCTCATAATTTACAGAATCGCACAATAACCCGACTAGGCTGTCTCATGTCTGGATGGTTTATTGTATTAAAAATGGACTTACCCCAGCTATCTCTGTCCTTTTTGTCTCCTGCCATGTCGCACTGGATGTTTTGTTCAGTATTCGGCTCTGTTCGGTTCTAAACAGCGATCATGAGACGAATGCGATGCTGGAAATCAGCTGCCAGTGATGGAGGCTCATTCTCATCTGAAACCAGTATGCAGCGCACCATTGGATCGCCTAGTGGCGCTGTGGAACGCTCGGGTGCTAAACAGCTATAATGTAACAGCTTAACTGTAATGGGCGGGGCTTAGAGACCCTGACGTTGTCTCTGATTGGTCAGGTTGGTCTAAATTATAGCTCTCATAGCTATATTTAACTCTTTACTGTATTATTTCAATTCAGTATTTTTGTTGTTATCAGTGTCATTATTTAGGATTAAATTATTATCCAGACCTCTACTGTCGGCACTGAATCCCTAGAATAATAGATTTAACAATATTTGCTGTTTACACAGAAATGTGTCTTCAAAAAGATATTTATAGCACTACTTTATTATTAATTTACTGTTTATTAAACAGTCTCTTCTCTTTATTGTATCTCACTGTCCTCACTCGGATGGCGAATTTGCAAATAACTGTAAAACATGACGTTCATCCAGTAAGATATAATAATCATTAGAAATAGTAATATTCATAAACTATATAAGTATATCCATCAGATGGCGCTACGCGTACACTGTATACAAAGAAAATAAAGAATGAAGGAATAATAAAGAAAATCAAATAAAGAAGAGTCAAAAAAGAAGGGCCATAACCCTTTTACTGAAAGAAAAAATTTTGTCTAGTTTGTTTAGATTATAAGCACTATAAATTATAAGCAATAGATAGTTAAAACTTATCATTTAAAACAAGAAAAATAAATATTACACATGAAAACACCAAAAATAAATAACACCAGTTAATTATTTTATATATTGTTTTAATTATTTATTTTTCACTAGTTTTAACTATTGACCATAACTATTGTCTAACTACTACTACTACTTTGCCACTACAATGGTACCATTATTGCTCAAATAATCAACAGTTAAATTCACAGTGAGTCAATTACAGTGAAAGAGATATTGTGTAATACTTTAACACTGTGTTTGCTTTTATATAGTATGTTTGCTTTTCTGCGTGTGTGTGTGTGTGTGCGTGCGTGCGTGTCCGTGTCCGTGTGCGTGGTTTTGAGTGTGTGTCTTTCTGTCTGTGTGTGTGAGGGTCTGGTGATCTGGCTTCAGTTGAAGTTAGTTTGCGCTTGTCTCTGTTCCTGTTTGGATGGTTATTTCGACGCAATATGAGCTTCGTCATTTAGGAAAACTGTAAATCTTAATGAGTTCCGAGGACAACGATTAATCGCACAAATGGTGAAGTTTAAATCAAAGTTTCTGAATTTAAGTGATTTATTTGGCGTTGTAGTTTGACGCTGTTTATAGCATTAGCATTAGCTTCGGTTGAACTTGACTGTCACTTAGAGCGAAAGGCACTGAAATCACTCAGCAGCTAAATGCAACTATATATCTGTAAAAACTGAATTATGCTTTATGAACATCTTTGTATTGTTTATATTTTGTCTTTAAAAATGAAGTTTAAAGCTGAAGTGATTATATGAGATTATTTAGCAGAAGTTAGCTGAGTTAGCTTCATACACGGAGATTCAGACCAAAAATGCAAAAAAAAAAAATAAATAAATAAAAAGGTTAAACTGGCTTTCTCACTATGAGGGGGAAACTTTTAAAACAAACCACCTGTTTTGGACAGTTAACACTTCCTGACACCCGTCAATAATTTGACATGTGTCCAAATAACTGAATGTGCAGCTTAAAATATCCTATAATGTATTAAAAATAAATACTTTTGAAATGTATAAACATCTGCACCAATTACATTATTAAAAGCAGGTATAGTTTGCTAACAGATATTTTTGTTGTAAAAGTCCTTATAAAAAGGCTTAAAGTTATGTTACTCTATCTATCTATCTATCTATCTATCTATCTATCTATCTATCTATCTATCTAACTGTCTGTCTGTCTGTCTGTCTAAGCTCAGGTGTGCTGTTATTAATCACATGTTGTTCTGGTTTCTGTTATTTTTCAGGGGGATGTGGACTGCAGGTCTGTTGTAAAACTGAATCTGGGTCGTTAAAGTAGTAAATCCTCCAGTCCGACAGCATGGATCCGCTGGGCCGGTCCGGAGGGGAGATTCAGCGCAGAAACCCGCAGCATGACTTTGAGCTGATCCAGAGAGTTGGCAGTGGGACATATGGAGACGTGTATAAGGTACTGGGCCCATTATACCTGGGATTCATGAGACAGCTCTATTTTATCCACTTTAGCGAACAGTAATATGTGACCCTGGACCACAAAACCAGTCATAAGGGTCAATTTTTTGCAGTTGAGATTTATACATCATCTGAAAGCTGAATAAATATGCTTTCCATTGATGTATGGTTTGTTAGGATACAACTATTTGAAAATCTGGAATTTGAGGATGCAAAAAAAAATATCAAAATATTGAGAAAATCTCCTTTAAATTTGTCCAAATGAAGTTCTTAGCAATGCATATTACTAATCAAAAATTAAATTTTGATATATTTATGGTAGGAAATGTACAAATTATCTTCATGGAACATGATCTTTACTTAATATCCTAATGATTTTTGGCATAAAAGAAAAATCTATAATTTTGACCCATACAATGTATTTTTGGCTATTGCTACAAATAACCCATGCTACTTAAGACTGGTTTTGTGGTCCAGCGTCACATATGTGTATGTATACATATATGTGTGTAGATGATATTTGATATTATATTTGTGTGTAGTTGATATTTGGCTTCAATTTTAGCCAGTAACAGTTTGTTAACATGATTATGTGGTTGTAATGTTTCCGTATTGGGTCTGGATTTTTACCTGGAGTCATCAGCCTTAGGCAATTCAGTCGTCATTTGCATACGGATGGGTTAATGAAATGAGCAGTAGCAAGAGAAATTAATAATGTTTTTATTTAGTTATTATTGTTATTTTTGAGCTGTTTAGGAAGCGGAAAACCTTTAAAGTGTGGCAAAGTCACATTCATGAAGTGTTTGGCTTTTGCACTGTCATACCACACGTGGAATAATTATGTCCTACATTGATTTAAAGCTCTGAATGTAAAGAGACTCATTTTTGACCGTGCATTATCCTGGTATGTGTTCATTTACTGCCTTCCCAAATCCCTCAAGAGAAAAAGGCCATATAAGGTCAGAAAATGTCTCAGTAGCAGCTCCTGTGAGAAGAATAACTTTTCAGTGTATTAATGACATATGTGGTTGGTTGATTCTGTGAAAAGAACCATTTGGTTTGAACCTTATTATGTAAATAACCTAGCGAACACTCCTGTGAAGTTTTATATAGTGTCTTTTATGGTTAAGCTAATAGAAACCTTTAGGAAATTAAATATTAGGTGATGCAGTTAGTGGCAAGCATCACTGTTATTATTATTCATGCTCATACTTGATTAATAGATTTGAACACACAAATGATCTTTAATATTAAAGTTCAGCATATAATTTTTAGAGCAACATTTGTGCTATAGTTATATATATGTGTGATGATCCTACATATGATTTTTCACCTGACAGATGACCCAACCCACCAAGAACACCTTAGCAACCATATAGAAATACCCTAGCAACCACTCACTACTCACATTTTAGTGGCATATGTTTTACACATGCATACACAACTCTTCAGAAAATGTTAAAATCTATTTCTTGGTTTATTCTGGCTGAAAACTATGAGTTTTGCTTATAAGGTTTTGCTGAGAAATGCAGGAGAAATAAATATTTGAAAATGAAAAAGGCATTTGGAATCTGTGAGTTCTCGTTCTGAATTATGCTCAAGAGATTCAACTAAAAAAAAAAATAATCATACTTGATCTCATGGAAACTTTGATCAAAGATTTATTAACTTGCATTTGGCTGAGTCTGAGTGCAACATGAGTGTTTAATTTGTTTATTTGGAGACTAAACACACACACACATTGTCCCCCAGGAATTTGGATATAGCCGGCGGTCTGGAAGTGCTTGGAAATCTGGTGAATGTTGTAGTTTCCATTCATTCAGCAGAGTGCAGGAGTGTGTGTGTGTGTGTGTCTGTGGGTCTGCGTATTACATTCACTGCTTCTGTTATTGTTCGCTGGACACACTTCCTGGCTGGGTGTGTGGCTGCTGGTTCTGTGGATGATCTGAGGGTTCAGCTTTGATCCGTCTGATTACATTAGGGTCCTAAGGTTACTGTTTACTGTAAGGCTGGATGATACACCTAAAACTATTGTAGCTCAGTTATAACTGTATCTAATTTTTTTCCTTTTAACTATATTAAGGATTTGTATTATATTTAATTAATCATTGTGTGTTTGTTTTTAAACAACTTAGTTTTATTGTTTTTTTTTTAAACAGCAGAGGCTTCATTTTAACCAGTCAGCTCATTTTACTTAATATGTTAGAATACAGTAAATAAAAAAATGCTGTAAAAATGTAGACATGTTTTCTACACTACTTTTTGCTTGTTTAAGAAAATGTATGTGCACAAAAATTGTTTAAATTTTAATAATATATTAAATTGTTAAAAGATTCATGAATTTAATTGATTAGACAGGCTTTTTATTATTAAAATTTAACTTAACCACAGAAACATGGAATTTGGGGAAAAATAAAACAGAATTTAGAGAAAAATAAAACAGATTTCAAAGAGCCCTAAATACAACAATACATACTAATAAACAGCAATTTTTACAGCAGCAAGATTTTTTTTAAATGATGAAAAATGAGATCTTGAATTCATTTATAAAAATAGAATTCTTGAAGCAGAAAAACCATATATTGTGAATATTCAATATATTGTTTAGCCCTAGTTTACAGATCATAATGGCCTGGTTTAATGGTCACAAACTAGATTTGGAATTTTATTCTGAATCATAATGGGTTACAGTATATAATATAAATTGCATTAAGATTAGTTAACTGTATTCATAATGATTTAGGGCAATGGTTAACATAATCTCACCTGCTTGGTAATAAAATGTAGTTACCCGGTTCAGATAACTGACAGCTTCCATGGTGCTACTATGTGTTTTACAGTACAGTAAAGATAGTACAAAGCAGTCATACCGATTCACTTTGCTGTGTGTTATCGATGGATGGCATAGACAGAATTGGCGGTACATGTGGTATGCTGTGTTTTTCTCACTGAGGCTCAGGCCACATGTAACTTCCTTCCAAACACTTGTTTTTCTCCCTCAGATGTGGATGTGTCTTGTTACTCATGTCATCTCACACATTTACACTCAATCATACTTTGCCTGTTTATCTGACTCACTCTTAAGATAAACACTTCTTATGAACTGCTAAATCACACCTGCAGGTTATATGGCATGCTACAGAGTTGACAAAGTCACAGAAAACCTGAGAATATCTGGGAAATGCATAAAATCTTATAAATGTCATAGATATTTGTGTGGTGAATTTGACATTTCTATTTGTGAGTAGAGTCCGATCGATATGGGTTTTTTGGGGACCGATACCGATGTTAGGGCGTATCTTAGGCCGATATTCTTTGTGTATATTATAGTACAGTACCAGTCAAAAGTTTGCACACTTTCCCATTCATGTGTCCAAACTTTTGACTGGTACTATATATAGAAAACTATAGTACCGGTATATGCATAAACAGAATATATATACATAAACACATTTATTGCAATGATCACTCAAATGTGGTGATCAAACACTTATAATGAAGTGACAAAGATATATAATGGAGGCAGGGCGTTTAAAAATTTAACAATAAACTTTATTATCCAAAATGAGTCTGACATCAGTGCACTGAACAGTAAAGGTGAAGTTTATTTAACTTTATTTCAATTCAATTCCATTCAACTTTATTCCATTGTTTATTTCACTTCAGAACATTCATTCACGGATTTGCGCTACTGTCTTCACACACAGACGAAAACTTACTAGAGAAGTGTGAAGTGTGACATAATATACCACTGTAAATAAATACAATGTAAATTCACATCTCGCGCACTTTAATGCCCTTTGAATGTAACGTGTACGTTCCCTTGGAACTGGAATCATGGCGGAATATCATTTGAAGTCCACTTCGCAGGGCACTTACGGTCGAATAAGACAACGCTTGAATGCTGCAGCCTGAACAAGAGACCTCTTTACTGAAGTTAAAGTGTTGGCTGATCTTATTATCTCGCGAACGTGGCGGCGGATCTCCACCAAATTCAGGGGATCCCTTCAGCTCGAGGAGCCCTCTCGAACGCCACCCTCCGCGCCTCGGTAGCCCCCCGGGATCGGCCGACCGCGAATTTAACCGCCCGTAACTCCCGAACCCCGGGGGCTATCGACGCGGGGGTGGTCTCATTCGAAAGGGGGCCTCGAGACGTACACTCGATTCGGCGTTCGAGAGGGCTCCTCGAGCTGAAGGGATCCCCCGAATTTGATGCGGATCCACCGCGATGTTACAGAGATATGGCCATTCAAAGTTTCAATGGTATTCCATACACTTAAGCTTTAAAGCGTTTCATCCAGGTTTCATCCAAACAAAGGAGCGCACTCTGCTGGAAAAACTATGTATTTACACCATATACAAGCATTTTATCTGCGTTTTATGTTCTGTAAAAAAAAGTTCATATCGGTGGCATATCGGCGGCATATTCGCTGAAACCGATATATCTGCGACAGGCTCATATCGGCCGATAAAATAGGCAAAACGATATATCGGTCAGGCTCTATTTGTGAGTCTCTATAAAGTTAATTAAAAAATCCATATCCAGTAATCATAAAACATTGATGAAAATGGCAAGAAAATTCACTAGCAAAAAAGTGTGCAAACCCTAAAGCTAGTTGTCTAAAATAGGTAATAAATAGACATTTCATCCAGGACAGCCCACAAGACTCTCTTCTGTGTGTGCTTATGTGTTTTGATGGCTGTCGACCTACTTCCATTTGGAAACGATGAGACTGTTTCCATCAGAGACACGGCTCTCACTTACACGCTCACATTCCAGTGTTTTGATCGGAAACTATTCTCGCTCTCTTCTTTTTGAATCACTCTTCCCTCCTTGTGTTTGTATTCTGCAGGCTCGTAACATCTCTACTGGGGAACTTGCAGCAGTGAAGATCATCAAACTTGAGCCCGGTGAGTATGAAGCCCTTCTGTTGTGCTCGAGAAGGTGTGGTGTGAAGTCAGTGGTATAGCTCATTTGACACATCCTGTTTTGTTTTCACCAGTGGAGAATGAAAGGAGTAATTAATGATTGTTTAGGTTGATGTACATGAACGCTAGCACCTCTCAGCAGAGGCCTGGCCCATCGTTTTAAGTGAGTGTGTAGAGTTATGCAGGGTTTTTCCTTGCTTGGAAATGGTTTTGGTTGTAGCTCACACATGTCCAATTGCATTTAGTTCATAATTAACATAATGTATTTGCAAGTTATAGCCTAGCATTTAAAGCTGGACCTCCTTGAATTATGGACAAAACTGTGAGTTTTCCCTCTTATGCAACTCCTGTTCTGTTCTCATGCTCTCATGGGTTTGTTTGACTTCAAATATCCCAAGAGATGACTTAAATCATTAAGAGCCAGATCAAAAAAACAAACATTGTCATTGGAAGCACTTAGTAAAGTGATCAAACCATGAGTATAGTCAGAATATTTTAATTTAGACATATATTTTGGGTGCTTGTTATTTTAATATGTATTTATTAATATAGGATGATCAGCTATAGAGCTGAACATAGAAATAAAACTGAAATAACAATATGGCTTTGTGTGATTATCAAATTGCTAAGTTTGTAAATATATGCGCTGCGTGCTTCAGAGTGAAGTGCGGCACTATGTTCATTTTCACATAAGCAGCTCGTAATCTGGTGTTTTCAGTGTCTCAGAACGGTTGGATTCACAGTTATTGCTGGTCCACACAAATTCATCTCTGCATGTGCTTCATGTTTGGGATGCTTATAACATGCATTTGGGAATTACAATCATCAATTTTGGCAGTTTTCTGACAAAATAAAAGCTTGATGGTTTAACTTTTGAAAATGAAAAACATTAAGACAGACACACTTGTATTGTAATTTTACAGTTGTGCTATACGATTTGTTATTGTTATTGTTATATTGTTTTTCTTGAATACTTTTTTTTTGTTTTATTCCACAGTGAAGTTTTACAATAGTAATATTTCTTGTTTTTTGTTTAATATTTTAATATTTGGTAATAATAATAACCATAATTTATTATTATTATTATTATTATTATTATTATTATTATTATTATAGTCAAATTGTGCCACCCTGCCGCCATTTGATTTGATTTGATTTGATTTAAAAAAAAAAATTTAAATCACAATTAGTTTTTTTTCCCCCCGAAAATTGTGTAGTGTTTTAAAATGGAAAAGATATTCACATAATGAAAAGTTGGAACTTCTCGGATGAGTGTTTTAACACAGTAGTTATATGCCACACTTTAATGAATACTTTAAGTTTATAGCCATATAGTTGAATATCTGTTGGTCACTTGAAGGGACTGGTGGACATGACACAGCTTTATTATACAGGACCCACTTGATTTTAAAATAACATATTGACTAGTTGATAATGAAAATGTAGTTTTGCATTTCTCTAGTATACTTGTACTAGGTAAAAAATAAATGTTTCACATCCCATAGAGATTCAAAGAAATCTGTTGAATTCAAATGGGTCACAAATAGGGCTGTTTAGTTGGGAGCAATGTACTGTCAAATAATCCACAAATATGTTTTCTCCGTACTGCACGGATAAGTTGGGTCACATTTTTGAGACCAGAGGTGTCCAATCTTGCTCCTGGAGTGCCAGCGTCCTGCAGAGTTTAGCTTCAAGTAGCTCCAACACACTTGCCTGGCAGTTTCTAGTCAGTCTGAAGAGGTAATAATTCAATAATAATTCAACAATAATTCCTGTATTTGCATTATTGTAAGGGGTAGGTTTAGGGTTGGGGTAGGGGTAAATGTTAATAAAACACAATCTAATAGGTAGAAAATTTAGTTTATTGTTGGTTTCCGACTGTAGCTGTATCCCTTCTAGCCACAACCGTCTGAAGACCTTGATTAGCTGGTTCAGGTGTGTTTAACTAGGGTTGGAGCTAAACACTGCAGGGCAGTGGCCTTCTAGGAACAGGTTTGAACGCCCCTGTTTGAGACTTTTGAAGTGTTTCACATCTTGTATAAAACCACAAAACAGGATATGAAGACAGTTATATAGGGAGAAAAGTAAATTCACCTAGATTGCCTACGCGGTTGCTGAAAAAAGTAAAATCTTTGGTATCCCTTATCACTAAACTTAACAATCAGTTCACCATTTCCACAGAGTTACTGGACTTTGTAGAGAATGAAGTTACACATGTTTCCTTTCTGATGCTTTCTGATTGCTTGAATTCTAACGTAACAATCTCCAACACATCTGCCCCAATAGAGGCTGACTGACCTTTTATACACTCTTAAAAATAAAGGTGCTTCAAAAGGTTCTTCAAGCGATGCCATAGAAGAACCATTTTTGGTTCCAAAAAGAACCATTCAGTCAAAGGTTCTTTAAAGAACCATCTCTTCCTTACCTTTTTATAAACTGAAGAACCTTTTTTCACCACAAAGAACCTTTTGTGAAACAGAAAGGTTCTTCAGATGTTAAAGGTTCTTTATGGAACCATTTAGACAAAAAGGTTCTTCAATGGCATCGTGAAGCACCTTTATTTTTAAGAGTGCAGTGAACTCAATGACGTGTGTGCATTTGTTTTGTCAGATAGTTTCAGATCACATGATGCTGTTGATTGTTATCAGATTCCTTCAGTTGGTTGTGTCGTTTGCTTTTTTCTGTTAGTGATTCAGTGTCTTGTGAAATCAATCATCTGAAGTTGTTAAGAAGGGAGGCACCAGAGGAACATCTGGATAAAGTGTGCTTGAAGAATAGGCAGAATCTGATATCCACCTGAAAAGCAGGTGTGAGCTCTTGTGTGCGTTTGCCTTTTTAGAAAGCTGAATTGTGTCTTGTATGTTTAGCTGTCGCCTTTAAAAGCAGTCCATCAGCTGCAGTTTTTGTGTGTGTATCTGTGTGTTTGTGTAGAGTTCTGTGTGACCACCAACGGTATCTCATGGAGAACTGAAAAGCTGACTGTATTCACAACTTTTGTTGCACTAGCCACATTCTTACCCTGCTGCAGGAAAGAAACTTCGACAAAAAACAACTTCAATTGAGCTGAGACACACTTGTTGATGTAGAGGACAGATTTCTTTGTTTGTTCATTGGCTTTTTTACACTCCACCCCCTTAAAACGATCCAATCGGAGCGTAGCAACTGTTTCTAACCAGTGGGACGTCTGTTGAGAGCATTTTTTACTGTGGAAATCTGGGCTCTCGTTCCACTGCTGAGAACGGATGGGTGGTTTTTGTCATAGTTCGGTTTGTGGAAATGTTATATATGAATCCCAATTATAAAATATGCAAAGCATGACTAATTATAATGGAGTCATTAATTGTGAATAAGATGAAATAATGTTTCCCACTGTGGTGGACTTTTAATTTGGGATTCATTTGCTGATTCTTACATTTCTAAATTTATCACAAACAGCTGGCTAATAGGTTTAGATCATGTGTTTCCCAAAGCATTTTGTGGACTATTATTGCAGCCTCTCTTTGATCTCTTACATAAATTCTAATATATTAGATAGCTCATACTAGTTTTTGAATAAAATGTTTTGTTGACAGAAAATGTAAAGAGATCTGATCAGTGACGTTATAGTTGCATATGAATGTCTCAAGATAAGTGAAGCTTCTTCACGTAAGTCATTTATCTAGTTTTAAATTTGTACCCAAATATTTCACATTGTTGCACTGATAGTTAGAATGTACCTGGATCTTTCCTTATACATTTCTTCCCAGTCTGACAGCTTTGGTGTACAAAACAATTTTAAAAAATGTGACAAACAAATTGTTTGTAAACCACAAAATTCTGTTTGGAATTATCTCACTTGAAGACAAACCACATTTATTATACTGAAATTATAGCGTAAGATACCTTACTGTTCAAAAGTTTTGTCAGGTTTTTTTATTTTTTATTTTTTTTAAAGAAATTAACATTTTATTTAAAAAAAATGTTAATTTGCTCAAAGTGACAGGAAACTTTTACGTTGTTACATTTATTTTATTTCAAATGAATGCTGTTCTTTTGAACTTTCTATTCATCAAAGAATCCTAAAAAAAAAAACAAAGTTTCCACAAAAATATTAAGCGGCACAACAAAGAAATGTTTTTTTAGCAAATCAGCAAATAAGCATATTAGAATGATATCTGAAGGATCATGTCACACTGAAGACTGGAGTAATGACTGTGAAAATTCAGCTTTGCTACCACAGAAAAAATTATATTTTAAAATACATTAAGATAGCAAACAGTTATTTTAAGTTGTAATAATATTTTACAATATTACTGTATTGTTTTTTAACTGGATTTTTACTGTATGGTTTAAAATCACTTGCATGGTTAAATTGGCAAGACTTAAAAACACACAAATGAAATGATAAATTCTATCAATTGTCCTGAGTGACTTTGTGTTTGCGGTAATTTTCTGCATTATAAGCACGGAACCTGTGGGAATGAGTAAAATTATGTGCAGTAATCACAAATCCTGCATCAAAATTCAAGTGCTGCATAGAAAGTCTTATGACCTGAAACTTTTGAACAGTATTTTGAAGAATGTCAGTGGGATCCACTACAACAGGGTGGCCGCGGGTCCTAAAAAAGTCTTAAAATGTCTTAAATAAAGTATTTTTGTTAAGTTGTTGTTTATATGTATTTGTAAGTTGTTAAGTAAGTTGTTTGTATGTATTTGTATGTAAAATATGTATTTTCTATGTTGTTATGTGTTGCTATGTTGTTTCTATGTGTCTTTGCCGTATCATGATATGCAACTGCATTCATCTTGTTTCATTTTGCTTTTGGACTGGGCAAATGTCTACTCTTCAACTTGACTATGTGAAATGACTGTCCATTGTGTTCCTGCTTTAGTAAAGCGTCCTTGAGCCTGGGAAAGGCACTATATAAATTAAACATATTATTATTATTATTATTATTATTATTATTATTATTATTATTATGTATCCCCCCCCCAACATTTCTTATTTGTATATTCAAAATTGCATTTAAAACATTAATCTCATAACATTGTTTATTGCAGTTGTAATTGTGCAATCACTGCAATGTAAATTAATTTGTTTGATAACAGCCTAGTGTAAATTTAATCTATTGATCAATTGTAAGAATTTGACATGAAATATGATGCATACATTTAATAAGGTTTAAAAAATGGCCTAAATAACATCCTGAGGTTAATATAAAAATATGCAGATAAACATAGAAGCTAATAGAACACAGATAAAATATTGCTTCAGAATAAATTGTTTACATTACTAGAAATCTCGGTCTTACGGTGCTTTTGTGGAGATATTTTGTATGGGATATTGTCTGCTGATGTGAAAAGTTTGCTGTATATCAAAATAATAAATAGCATTTTTAACAGCTATATATATATATATATATATATACAGGTGCATCTCAATAAATTAGAATGTCGTGGAAAAATTCATTTATTTCAGTAATTCAACTCAAATTGTGAAACTCGTGTATTAAATAAATTCAGTGCACACAGACTGAAGTAGTTTAAGTCTGTGGTTCTTTTAATTGTGATGATTTTGGCTCACATTTAACAAAAACCCACCAATTCACTATCTCAACAAATTAGAATATGGTGACATGCCAATCAGCTAATCAACTCAAAACACCTGCAAAGGTTTCCTGAGCCTTCAAAATGGTCTCTCAGTTTGGTTCACTAGGCTACACAATCATGGGGAAGACTGCTGATCTGACAGTTGTCCAGAAGACAATCATTGACACCCTTCACAAGGAGGGTAAGCCACAAACATTCATTGCCAAAGAAGCTGGCTGTTCACAGAGTGCTGTATCCAAGCATGTTAACAGAAAGTTGAGTGGAAGTAGAAAGTGTGGAAGAAAAAGATGCACAACCAACCGAGAGAACTGCAGCCTTATGAGGATTGTCAAGCAAAATCGATTCAAGAATTTGGATGAACTTCACAAGGAATGGACTGAGGCTGGGGTCAAGGCATCAAGAGCCACCACACACAGACGTGTCAAGGAATTTGGCTACAGTTGTCATATTCCTCTTGTTAAGCCACTCCTGAACCACAGACAACGTCAGAGGCGTCTTACCTGGGCTAAGGAGAAGAAGAACTGGACTGTTACCCAGTGGTCCAAAGTCCTCTTTTCAGATGAGAGCAAGTTTTGTATTTCATTTGGAAACCAAGGTCCTAGAGTCTGGAGGAAGGGTGGAGAAGCTCATAGTCCAAGTTGCTTGAAGTCCAGTGTTAAGTTTCCACAGTCTGTGATGATTTGGGGTGCAATATCATCTGCTGATGTTGGTCCATTGTGTTTTTTGAAAACCAAAGTCATTGCACCCGTTTACCAAGAAATTTTGGAGCACTTTTTAAAGATGGTGATTTCATTTTCCAGCAGGATTTGGCACCTCCCCACACTGCCAAAAGCACCAAAAGTTGGTTAAATGACCATGGTGTTGGTGTGCTTGACTGGCCAGCAAACTCACCAGACCTGAACCCCATAGAGAATCTATGAGGTATTGTCAAGAGGAAAATGAGAAACAAGAGACCAAAAAATGCAGATGAGCTGAAGGCCACTATCAAAGAAACCTGGGCTTCCGTACCACCTCAGCAGTGCACTACTTTCCAGAAGACCAACAATTCACTAAAAATGTTTTTTTTTACTGGTCTTATGAATTATTCTAATTTGTTGAGATAGTGAATTGTTGGGTTTTTGTTAAATGTGAGCCAAAATCATCACAATTAAAAGAACCAAAAACTTAAACTACTTCAGTCTGTGTGCATTGAATTTATTTAATACACGAGTTTCACAATTTGAGTTGAATTACTGAAATAAATGAACTTTTCCATGACATTCTAATTTATTGAGATGCACCTTTATTTATATATATATATATATATATATATACACACAGTGGGGCAAAAAAGTATTTAGTCAGCCACCAATTGTGCAAGTTCTCCCACTTAAAAAGATGAGAGAGGCCTGTAATTTTCATCATAGGTATACCTCAACTATGAGAGACAAAATGAGAAAAAAAAAATCCAGAAAATCACATTGTAAGATTTTTAAAGAATTTATTTGCAAATTATGGTGGAAAATAAGTATTTGGTCAATAACAAAATTTCATCTCAATACTTTGTTATATACCCTTTGTTGGCAATGACAGAGGTCAAACGTTTTCTGTAAGTCTTCACAAGGTTTTCACACACTGTTGCTGGTATTTTGGCCTCTAGAGCAGTAATGTTTTGGGGCTGTCGCTGGGCAACACGGACTTTCAACTCCCTCCAAAGATTTTCGATGGGGTTGAGATCTGGAGACTGGCTAGGCCACTCCAGGACCTTGAAATGCTTCTTACGAAGCCACTCCTTCGTTGCCCGGGCGGTGTGTTTGGGATCATTGTCATGCTGAAAGACCCAGCAACGATTCATCTTCAATGCCCTTGCTGGTGGAAGGAGGTTTTCACTCAAAATCTCACGATACATGGCCCCATTCATTCTTTCATTTACACGGATCAGTCGTCCTGGTCCTTTTGCAGAAAAACAGCCCCAAAGCATGATGTTTCCACCCCCATGCTTCACAGTAGGTATGGTGTTCTTTGGATGCAACTCAGCATTCTTTCTCCTCCAAACACGACAAGTTGAGTTTTTACCAAAAAGTTCTATTTTGGTTTCATCATTCTCCCAATCCTCTTCTGGATCATCCAAATGCTCTCTAGCAAACTTCAGTCGGGCCCGGACATGTACTGGCTTAAGCAGGGGGACACGTCTGGCACTGCAGGATTTGAGTCCCTGGCGGCGCAGTGTGTTACTGATGGTAGCCTTTGTTACTTTGGTCCCAGCTCTCTGCAAGTCATTCACTAGGTCCCCCCAGTTCTTGTGATCATTTTGACCCCACGGGGTGAGATCTTGCGTGGAGCCCCAGATCGAGGGAGATTATCAGTGGTCTTGTATGTCTTCCATTTTCTAATAATTGCTCCCACAGTTGATTTCTTCACACCAAGCTGCTTACCTATTGCAGATTCAGTCTTTCCAGCCTGGTGCAGGTCTACAATTTTGTTTCTGGTGTCCTTTGACAGCTCTTTGGTCTTGGCCATGGTGGAGTTTGGAGTTGGACTGTTTGAGGTTGTGGACAGGTGTCTTTTATACTGATAACAAGTTCAAACAGATGCCATTAATACAGGTAACGAGTGGAGGACAGAGGAGCCTCTCAAAGAAGTTTCAGGTCTTTGAGAGCCAGAAATCTTGCTTGTTTGTAGGTGACCAAATACTTATTTTACCGAGGAATTTACCAATTAATTCTTTAAAAATCCTACAATGTGATTTTCTGGATTTTTTCTTCTCATTTTGTCTCTCATAGTTGAGGTATACCTATGATGAAAATTACAGGCCTCTCTCATCTTTTTAAGTGGGAGAACTTGCACAATTGGTGGCTGACTAAATACTTTTTTGCCCCACTGTATGTGTGTGTGTGTGTGTGTGTATATATATATAAAAAAAAATCAATATTACATTATACTTATGTAAAAAAAATGTGATTTCCATCAGAGGTTTGGTCTTAAATTTCATATAAGGTGGCATTAAAAAGGTCTTAAAAAGTCTTAAATTTAACTTGTTCATATCTGTAGACACCCTGATCCACTACAAATGGTGTAGATGATGACAGAATTCTCATTTTTAGGTGAATTGTTTCTTAAAAATATTTGAAAGTAATGTTAGTTTAAAAATCTTTATCACTGTGTAAATGAATGTGCATCACTTCAATTTAAATGGCTGTATAATGATGTTGCATTACAGTGATAATTTTGCAGAGTGGTGTATCCTCCTCCAAATTGTAATTAGTTTTGTGCATGTAGGAATTCTAATCCAAAAGATCAAGGAGCTGGGTGATTGTTGCAAAGGGGATGGGTTTAGCCATGGCCATGGATTTATTGCAACTGACACTACTAAATACTAACAGCTTGTTTTCTGAGAAGTGCATCAAGCTCAGAGGAAGCTGCCTGAGTTCAGCTTTCAGCAGACAAACCCTCAGGCCCTGCTTCTGTCTTCGACACACACAGACTCACATTATTATCTCACAGACACACACTCTTGGGCATGGCCTGTTTGTCTTGAGTGGAGAGGAAGTGGTCAGAGCTGGTAGGCTTGACTTCATAGCTATGCTGATTCTTGTTTGTCACACAAACATAAACTCTGATGCTACAGATGTCCTGGGGATGAGGTGTTAAAATGCAAAAGTGTGACTGGTTGTTCCTTTCAGTCATTACTGTTCTGACCGCAATGTTATTTTTTCTGTATCTCATCATAGATTCGGTGTGAAACAAAGGTGGTTGTATTTTGTGTGTGAGTTTCTAAGTTAAAGGTCTGCAGCAGAATAGAGAAGTGGCTACAGCCAGTTAACATCCATTATTGGGTTGAGGTTATACAACATATCGAAAGGCTGTTTTAGGAAACTACACTACCTCTGGCTTCGTATTAAAAAGCAGTTTTTACAGTCTTACTTAAAAATCTAGTGATTCATATTTCACCTTGCTGTATATTTTAAGAGAAGACACATTTCTCCATCACATTTGCTTTTTTTTTCTATGATGTTTTTGTGAGTTTCAAGAGATTCTGAGAGCATCAGGATGAACAATTCTGTACTGGAAACAGCACCACCTGCAGGAAACAATGCAGTATTTACTGTACCACAGCCATTAAGTCATAAACAGATCATGTGCTTGGGCAAAGATGCCTGGTCTTTGAGTCACACCATGAATGAAAGCTGTTTAAAACATAAAGGTGTGTGAGTCACTCCTTTAACGAAGAAGGTTGTGAAGTTTGAGGTGTGTGAGTTTGGCTGATAGCATCTTTATTCTTCTTTTATATTTCACGTCATGATACATTGAAGTATTTGACTTGAGATTTTAGATTAAAGAGCATGTGAATGCATATGGGATGCTGTTAGTCACCAAGTTTTTATTATACATTTTTAAATCATATAAAAGTTTACTTAAGTGGCGGGACAAATAAGGTTTTTAAATACAAAAATGTTATGTCTCTTAAATAGGGCAATTGTAAAAGTCAAGGCATTTAATTTACATCGCCAAAAAATAAATAAATAAATAAATATAAATATAAATATATAAACTCCAGTTCAACTCCATCTGAAACAAATAAAAATGGTAGTAATAATGACACATCAGGCAAATATGCCAGTCATAAATTATACTTTCACAGTTTTACATTCATTCTTGAAGAGACCTGTGTTGTCAGGACGTGTGTTGGTAGTAAGCTAAGCTAATTATCTGTATTATTGGAAGAGACGGGGGGGAAACCCATCACACTCACAGGCTTTATTTAGCATCAGAGATGAAGAGGGTGAAGAGCTCAAAGAGTGAATGAGTTCCAGCTTAGGAGGTCTTTTATGTATGTGGTAACTAAATCACATAAATCCACTCAGGAGAAGTAAATGAAAACTGACACGAGTTCTCCCTCATTTCATGATCATAATAATCACTCTCAGTTCTCAGTATCCAGCCATCTGCTTTCCATATCTGTTTCGAGCACTGTCTTCTTTTCACTGTTTAATTTACACAGCTCTCATATATTGATTTCTCTCTCTTTTAGGGGATGATTTCTCAATCATCCAGCAAGAGATTTTTATGGTGAAGGAATGCACCCATCACAACATTGTGGCTTACTTTGGCAGCTACCTCTGGTAACAGATAACTGGATTTGCCTATAAATTAACTATTTTAGATGCCAAAATTTTATTGAGATTATAAAACAAGATTTCAGATGTTTAAAAGTTTAAAGATTTATTTAAATTCCTCACATTTAAGCTTAAAGATGTATGTTTCTCTTTGTTTCTCTTTAGCCGTGAGAAGTTGTGGATTTGTATGGAATACTGCGGTGGAGGATCCTTACAAGACATTTATCATGGTAAACTAGTTGTGTGTTTTGAAAATATACACCCTCTATTTTTTTATCCTGTATGACACTGCTGAATATGTGTGTGTGTGTTTATGTACATGTGCAGTTACAGGTCCGCTCTCTGAACTTCAGATTGCCTATGTGTGCAGAGAGACGTTACAGGTAAGAACCTTCAACCATGGTTTACTACATCCTTCATATGGTCTAATGCCTTTTTGTATTACTGTATTAAGCCTTTAAACATCTTGAAATAATTTGTGTGTGTGTTTAGGGTCTGGCTTATCTGCACTCCAAAGGGAAGATGCACAGAGACATCAAGGTAATACAGCTTTATAATCAGTATATATGTTCATTATATTGGCATTTTACCTGTTTCAAACTGTCTTTCTCCTGCCAGTTAATAACTCTCAACTCATTGTGCAATAGGGGGCAAATATTCTTCTCACCGACAATGGAGATGTCAAATTAGGTAAGAGGGTCATGCTATAATTGCAGGGTGTGTTTTTATGTTACTGAATTTGAATGTTAAAAAAAATATTCCTGTTTTGCAGCGGACTTTGGAGTGGCTGCTAAAATAACGGCCACCATGGCAAAAAGGAAATCCTTTATTGGGACGCCCTACTGGTAAGACCTGTTTTGTGATGAAGCAGCTACATTTAAATATACTTGGTAAACATGTTCTTTTCAGCTCTCTGTATGTTTGGATCTGTCTGGATATTAAACATGGGTAAAAGAAATTGAATAACATCATAATAAAACATCTAAGACTCTGTGAACTTGCGTACAATCACATAATCCACAATATATAATGGAAATCTACCGTAAGAACAGCAGAGGTACAGTTCAAACATTCAGAGACTTCCAAATAACTATGGAACATGGCAGTAAACGCCTTATTCAAATTGAATGGCTCCTTCAGGACTTCTGTGAACTATAACTGACTGTTGTGCCAACACAGTCAGCTAGACAAGGGTAGACACACAAAGTGTACGTGATTCAGCTCATGAGACAAAAATGCAGCTCTACAAGTTTCAATAAACAGGAGAGTTTAATAACGTTTTGTGACTTAATCAGACTTTGTGTATATTTCTGTTCATGATAAGTTTTGATAACTTAGCACAGGGGTAGAACCAGCTGCTTCACCGTTATGTTAGAAACAGTTTCCCCTCACTCATAAAAAGTCTGATCAGACCTTAAGTTGTTTTTGAAAGAAGTCTTTTAGGCTCACCAAGGCTGTAATTATTGGATTGAAAATATAGCTTAAAACATAAATATTATTGCAATTAAAATACCTGTTTTCTATTTTAATAGATTTTAAAATGTAATTTATTCATGTGATGGTAAAGCTGAATTTTCATCAGCTATTACTTCAGTGTCATATGATCGTTCTAAGATGCTGATTAGGTGCTCAAGAAACATTTCTGATAATTATCAACATTGTAACCCGTCCTTGCTGAATAAAGAAATTCATTTCTTTTAAAAAGAAAACACTTTTGAACAGTAGTTTATGTGTCTTGTGTGGTCTATGTTTTTGTTTATAGGATGGCTCCAGAGGTGGCAGCAGTGGAGAAGAATGGGGGTTATAATCATCTGTGTGATATCTGGGCTGTTGGAATCACATCCATAGAACTGGCAGAGCTACAGCCTCCCATGTTTGACCTCCATCCCATGAGGTATAAACACACACACTTGTTGCCAATGAGCAGACATGTTTTTAACCAAGGCATTTGCTCCGGGCCTAGAGTTACTGTGAATCTTAATAACTTAATTATGTGCAAAAATCCTTTGTTTGGAGCCAAGATAATTAACCATTAGACTACCACCAAATCCTCACATAATTACTCAGAGATTTGTATCTTTATGTGATCTCCTTATTTCTTACTCTTTGTGTATATGTGCAGGGCTTTATTTCTGATGTCTAAAAGCAACTTCCAGCCACCCAAGTTAAAGGACAAGACCAAGTGGTGAGTCTCTCTGGCCTGTTTGTATGTATTAAATATTTGCATATTTGAGTTATAGAGAAATGTAGAATGTGTTCTGAATGAGTGTTTTAAAAATAAAATCTTCAATCCCTGTCTCTTTCCTTTCTGTCTTAACTGTCTTGTTTTTCTGCAGGTCTACAGCCTTCCATAATTTTGTTAAAGTTTCCCTCACAAAAAACCCGAAGAAGAGGTCAACAGCTGAGAAGCTGCTCTCGGTAAAAATTTCCTCTCTATCTCTATTTTATCTGTTTATGATTTCACACAGTGCAGCTCTTTAAGCTGCTCTCAGTAAAACCTTCCTCTCTATATCTCCGTATTATCTGTTAATGATTCCACACAGTACAGCACTTTAACGCATTTAGCGGAAGTGTATGTGTATATGCACTGAAATATAAACATATGAACTCATGTAACAGAGAATTGTGCACTTGAACTTGAACATTTATTTGATTAAAAAATAAAGTAATATCGGTAATGTTTTGAATAATCACAATTTAAAATAACTTTTTTAAAATATATATTTTAAAATGTAATTTATTTCTGTGATGACAAAGCTGAATTTTCAGCTGCCATTACTCACGTCTTCAGTATCACATGATCCTTCAGAAATCATCTGAATATATGCTGATTTGTTGCTCAAGAAACATTTCTTATTATTATCAAAGTTGAAAATGGTTAAATATTTTTGTGGAAACTGATAATTGTTTTCAGGATTCTTTGATGAATAGAATGTTCAAAAGAGTAGCATTTATTTGAAATCTGTAGAAATCTTTTGTAACCTTATAAATGTCTTTACTTGATGAATTTCATTCAATTTCTTTCAAAAAAAAAAAAAAATCATCTTACTGACCCCAAATTTTTGAACAGTAGTTTAAATCATGGTATGCTGCTATAAGAGCATCATAATTGGAAATATGCATATGTGTATAATATGAAAAATGTGTTCAACACACACCTGTGTCCATTCAGTCAATATTAATTATTTTCTTAATTGCGTTCCTCTATTCTTTTTTGTCTGAATATTACATAGGCCACATCACAAGCAGCTACTTACACTACATTGTCTCTGTGTTTGCATGCAGCACTTATTTGTGGCTCAGACAGGTTTGACTCGACGGTTGGCTTTAGAGCTACTTGATAAAATGAACAACCCAGATAATCATCAGTCTCACTTCAGCCAGGGAGATGAAGATGACCTGGAGGTAACTCATATGACTTTACTAGTAGTATAGTTTACTAGTTAGTATGTAAATGTACTCGATGTGTTAGTGCATGAGAGTTTGTGCGTAAATGGGTCAGAGTTTCAGTGTATGAATGTGAGAGCGCATTGTCCAAAGGATTGTTTGTGGTATAATACATAGCTTTACAATGATTCTTTCTCTGGTCCGCAGCCGCTTGCAGAGCGCCACACCATCCGCTCGTCCCACAGCAGGATCTCTCGTGCTGAAAGAACCCAGTCACAGATCAACTGTACGTCAATCACAGACTTAAGCATGATTATGAGTGTCTCAATGTCTTGCCTATCCCCACTGAACCCCAAAACAATTACACTGGCTGACAGAACTTATTTCGTGTGCTCCATTTAGTGCCTGGCTAAAAACTCTTACATTTCATTATATAATACTGGTCATCTTAACCATCAAAGTAAAGTAAGAGCCTGGTGTCTTTGGTTAAAGATCTGTTTAACTGATCTGTTGTATTTGTCAGATGAGAATTTGCAATAGTTTAAGATGCTACTCTGTACTTTGTATGGTAACAGAGTGGGTTTTTGGAAGAAAATTACCCTAAAAGTGAGTTAAATATGAAACAAACTCCCATTGGGGACATTCAGGGATGTCCTCATTTGGAAAAATATTTTTTTTCTTATTATTCTAAAAGGCGAAGTTTTGTTTTATGGTTAGAATGTGGTTTATGGGCTTGTAGAAATCTAACATATGTCCTTGTTTAGATAGATAGTCAACATGTGTTTGACCTTTATGTATAAACGAGATATACCACCGCACACTCCAGACCACATTCATTATAAGTAACATCTCTTGGTCTTACTTTGCTCTTAACGAGTTTTAGCTCTTATTATTAGTTCAGACAGAAATGCACAGTCTTGAGCCCCCCTGTGGTGGAGATGGGATACTACATGTTTGGAAGCTCGAACTTTGTAGCAATTTTTTATATGCAAAGCATTCCCGTAGTGTTGAATAGAATGTCAAAATATTGCAGAGTGCAGATAAATGATGGTGGAATGTTTTTGTCTTGTCAGTGGCATGCTAGGTTAATAAGTGCGGTAATAATTTTTCTTCCGTCTGTGTATTTCAGTTGATAGGCTTCAGTTTGAGCCCCCCATGAGGAAGGAGACTGAAGCAAGTGCTGAGATGGTGAGAGAAGCATTTCATAGTCCACATAGTCCATACATCACTAATATTAATCAAACAGACACACACACTACAGAATAAACCTGCAGTTCAATAAGATTCTTAGTGTCATTGTTTGATAAACTTAAAAGCAAATATTTTCCATGTAAATATCTGCATGAGTAAATTGACAATTTGCTCATATTAGGTATGCAATGAAACCTGACTTGCATGTTTGTGTGTGTGGTTCTTTCTTTGCAGGATGTGACTAAAGACAATGATTTCTCCTCCCCCTGGAGCCCAATTACAGAGGGCCCCATTACCTCCAGGTAACCATTAAACGTTTTCTTTGTGACTTTATGAACAATTTGATTCCTGCTACTGCCGCCCGCATGAAAGCGCCGCAAGCAGTCACTTCCCTGTTCTGTCAGCATCGTTTCACTGACGTCCCCGCAAGTCTACGCACTTCCTTCTTTCTGCAGAATCTCGCATGAGCTCTGCTTGCATTCCCTCTACTTTGACTGTTCTGTTGTCTTCTTTATTTTCCCCGTTTTCCTTTACTTTTTCCCTTTTGTGCACTCCTCCACTGAAGGAGTCTTCTGAAGAGCGTTGAGGAGGAGTTGTTTATACGGTAAAGAATTGTTTTGTGTAGCTGTTATTTAACAGATCCAAGGAAACTTCCACGTAGGGTTTAAAATTAACTCTCGCCAAGAGCATAAATAAAAGTAATAACCGGCTTTTAGTATTAAAGGAAACGAGTAAAAATTAATGCGTAGTGTAAATCATTGCAATATAACTGGTAGAATGCAAAATACAGTATCACGTTTGGTAAAAAATGTGATATTCGTCCATTATTCAGTTTCTTTTAACTGTGAACTAATTAGCTCATAAATACTGTCTCTTTCTGTCCATTTCTCTCTCTGTCTGTTTCTGAAGAGGGCATTTGGCTCCATTAGAAGATGCTTTTGAGGATGTTGATCTGTAAGTGTAGCACTCTTACACTTTAAACATTATCTTTAAGACTTTATATTCTTCTTGGGCTTGCTCACTTTAGGTTGTAAGGTATCATATTCTGTAAAATCAGCATGGAAAAATATGTGCTGTGAAAATTGCAAAATTAATCACAGGCAAAGACCAATTAAGTCCTCTATTGTTTTTCACTCTTTCATCTCCCCCTATCAGGTCAACTCTTAAACAGGGAGTGCCACCACCACTTCCTCCTAAGGTAACTGTGAGTGTGTGTATTAGTGTACATCTCTATATTAAATTTTTTTTGGTGTGTTTTTGAGATTTTTATTCTTATCAGCCCTCTCAGGCTCGGTCGAGCAGTGTATCCGATGAGTTTGCTTTGAGCGATGGCTCTCAGACGGTGCGGAGGTTCGCAGGCTCTGATGACGGGCCTGTACCAGTGTCTCGCAGACAGAGCACACCTGAGAGAGGAAGTAACGCCGAACACACCCACTCAGACTACCTGTCTGTGAGCGTCAGCAGCCCAGGACTGCTCTCACACACCGCAGACCACGGTAAGACACATCCATGCACTCTCCAGATCATGTTTATACACAGCAACTGTTTGTGTACCACTCTCATATAGATGTATTGGAGAGTATATTGAACAAGTGAGCGATACTACTGTTCAAAAGTTTGCGGTCAGTAAGATTATGAATGTAAATACAATAAAAACTGTAATATTGTGAAATGTTATGGCAGTTTAAATAACGGATTATAATATAGTTACAATATAATAATTTTTATACATTTTAAAATGTAATTTATTCCTGTGATGGCAAAGCTAAATTTTCAGCAGCCGTTACTCAAGTCTTCAGTGTCACATGATCCTTCAGAAATCATTCTAATATGCTGATGTGGTGCAGTATTGAACAGTATTTGACGACTGAATTTTGACCAAACTTGATCAGAATGACACATTCCAGAGAGTCATAACAATTATTGAATGTTTCAAATTTCTCTCTCATATTCTGTAGAGGAAGATTCAGACGGAAGTGTAAATGGAGATGTTTCAAAATCACCTCCCGGTCGTCCCCAGAGGAAAGAGAGAAAAGATTTTCCTGTAAGTGTGTGTGTGGGTATGTGTCTTGCTGAGACGAGTGTGACGCATGAAAAGAATGTTGCGTTCTACTCATTTTTCTGTTTTCTTTTTATAGAAACCTGCTATTAATGGCCTGCCGCCCACTCCTAAAGTCCTGGTGAGTAACATCATCACACATCACTTATGCTGATTAAATGCTAATATCTCACCATTTCACTATTTAACAGCTATTTGCTGAGTCCTTTATTTTAATTCTGTATTTTATAACACATATTACCTCTCTGCGTGTCTGCAGATGGGAGCTTGTTTCTCAAAGGTTTTTGATGGTTGTCCTCTTAAAATTAATTGTGCCACTTCATGGATTCACCCAGATACAAAAGGTAAAGTGCCGATAACTGATGAATGTCTGTCTGATTAAATTTGATACTATTTTGTATAAGTTAATTTAAAAAAAAAATGTCTGTGGTTAATTTTTAATGGGTAGGATTTTTATAGTCTTTTTAGTGTCTTCCCTATGTATAGTGTAAGTCTCTAATCCTCACCAAAGCTACATTTATTTGATCAAAAATACAGCAGAAATATTTTTAAATATTATTAAAATTTAAAATAACTGTTTTGTGTTTTAATGTATTATAATTTATTCCTGTGATGGCAAAGCTGAATTTTCAGCATCATTACTCCACTCTTCAGAGTCACATGATTCTACAGTAATCATTCTAATATGCTGATTTCTTGCTCATTCTTGCTCATTCTTAATGATATGCAGTCAGTGTTGAAAGCAGTTGCTTAGCTTTTTTTTTTTTTTTGTAGAAACTGTAAACACTACTACTTTTGTTTGGGGTTTTTTTAGACCAGTATCTGATATTTGGCACTGAAGATGGTATCTACACTCTGAACCTGAACGAGCTACATGAAGCCACCATGGAGCAGGTACAACCTAAACTCTGACTTTCACCTTTACCCTTGAACTTGAATAGACAACAGGTCCATTAACTTATAACCTGCTGTTTTGCTGTGTATCAGTTATTTCCACGGAGGTGCACATGGCTGTACATAATCAATAATAATCTGATGTCATTATCAGGTGAGTGAGAGTGATGTGGGAACGACTCTTCTGTCTTTCTGTTACTGAGTTTCTCTGCAGTTCTTACACGATCCCTGTCTGTCTGACTGTCTGTTTCTCTCTGTGTTCATGGCTGATTTCACTGCTTGCTGGCTCTTCTAATGCCTAAATCACCATAATCAGAAGGTAAAATGTCAATCCTCTGTCCTCTAAGGCAAACACGCACACAGCTAATATCACATCATCTTTCTGGCCTCGTTCTTAATCTGATTTTGATTCAACTTGCATAACTACACAGCTCAGCTTTTCTTTGTGCTGGGTGTAATGACTATTCATTTCTGTGGGGCATCATTTTCCATTCGCATCAGCACAAATGATATTAATTGTCATACGTTGGACATCCTGTGTGTAGTCAGACACTGTGTATGGTACGCGTGTGATGTGTGTTATCTCTCGTTTAAAGGGAAGACGTTTCAGTTGTATTCCCATAATCTGATTGGGCTGTTTGAACAGCTCAGGAAACCTGGACTGGCTACTCAGTTCCACACCCACAGATTCCCTGACAGGATACTGCCCAGGTACACACACACATACATACTGTTTTTGCACATTTCACGGTATATTTGCCATAATTTTATTAGCAACATAAAATTAAGAAACAGTGTGAATATTGTTGGTAGCCATTTCTAACAAGTGTCATTACACTTGGAGCAAATCTTTTAATAGTATAATACTTTGGTTATAATAATTCTTAACTAGCAAAAATTGATTTGTGTGTGAATTTTTTATGTTTACAAATGTTAAAAATGTCAGAAACATGCCTTGATTATTTTTAATTAGATCAGAAAACAAAAGAAGTAATAACATTAAAAATCAAATAAAAAAGTCCAGGCACATTTTTAATACCATAAAACGTGTGTGTGTGTATATGATTTTAAGATTTGTTTTTCAGAAGTTTTATTTAAAAATAACATATTATAACTATATATTTTATTTTATACATTTTATTCATTATTTTATATCAATCTATTATATAGAATTTGTTTAATATTTTTATTATATAGTAGATTATTTTTTTATGCATAAATATATATTTTTAAAGCTATTAGTTATATCACTGACCTGTGACCTTTTATTATCTATGTACTATTATAGTATTTGTATATATTTTAAAGTAGTTTTTATTTCTATATTGTTAGTTTTAGTTTTAGTAATTGTTGTATACTTGTAATTTTTATTATTTTTAATGTTTCTATTTTACTTTTATTTTAGGTTTAGTAATTTTTAAATTTCAACTTAAACTTTTTTTTTTCATTAAAGTATATATTTTTCATCTAATAAATATATTTTATTTTATTTCTAATTTATTTGGGTTTTCAAAAATGATTTTTATTTGTTTTAGTTGACAATAACAACACTGTTGTCTGCTTCACAGGAGATTTGCTCTCACCACCAAGATCCCCGACACCAAGGGATGTCACAAGTGTTGCATTGGTAAAGCTTTAAACACACCCTTCTGTACAAACACACACGCACACTCGGATTGAGTTTGATCATCTCACATTCTCTCTTTCAGTGCGGAATCCGTACACAGGTCACAAGTATCTCTGCGGAGCTTTGCAGTCTGGGATTGTTTTGCTGCAGTGGTACGAACCCATGCAGAGATTCATGCTTATAAAGGTTAGACACACAAAAAAACTGTATTTGCAAACCAGAAGTCGAATTAAATCCAGACTGAATAAAACAAAAGATGGCATATTACATTATGAATCTTTAAATCTCTCTCTCTCACACAGCACTTTGATTTCCCGCTACCAAGTCCACTCCGTGTGTTTGAGATGCTGGTGGTCCCTGAGCAGGAGTATCCTCTGGTGTGTGTGGCGGTCAGTCAGGGCACAGAGCCGGGACAGGTGGTTCGCTTCCAGACCATCAACCTCAATTCCTGTTCGTCCTGGTTCACTGAGATCGGCTCAGGTACGGCTCTCTCTCTCTCTCACACACACACACACACACACACACACACACACACACACACACACACACACAGTTTGTTCTGCTCCTTCATACTGTCCTATACCATGCTTTTTAGTTCTGTCAAATGCACCTACTAAAAAAAGTGATGGTGTGTGTGTTCATCTGGTTGTAGGTGGTAACCAAGTCGATGCGATCCACGTGACGCAGTTAGAGAGAGACACTGTGCTTGTGTGCCTGGACAGTGAGTGAAATAACATTCAACATACACCTTGAAAAACGTTATTTTACAGACATAAACACAAAAATGATTAAATATTTCTAATGTCGTCTCTGTTCTTGTGTTTGTATAGAGAACGTAAAAATAGTGAACTTGCAGGGAAAGCTGAAGTCTAATAAGAAACTGGCATCTGAGCTCAGCTTTGATTTCTGTGTCGACTCCGTAGGTGAGAGATCCACTTCTGCACTCATCCAGCTGTGATATGCTTTTATTCTGTTGTGCAGTGTGTTTGATGGGTGTGTGTAACCTTATATATGTGTGTGTTTGTGTCAGTGTGTCTCCAAGACAGTGTTCTGGCCTTCTGGAAACATGGGATGCAAGGGAAGAGCTTCAGATCAAACGAGGTAAACGCAGACATTGTGTCAACATTGCATTATTAGTATAGATTTATTTTATCTGTTCATTCATTCAAACCTATGATCCGAGCACAAGCTCTCTTTCTGGTGTGTGTGCACAGAGATGGTATGAATTTGTATTATGTGTGTGAGGTTTTGTTTCATGTTTCTTGGCTCTGCAGCGTGTAACATAAGTACAATAAAAGGCCAAAGGTCTTCTGGAGGTGAAGGACTGTCTTTATGAAATATGATAGTGTTTGTGTGTGTGTGAGACATAGATGTCAGGGTGTGATGGATGATGTAAAATTCATGTACAATCAGAAAGCTCCAGCTGGCCAGAGAGTAATGGATTAAATTATTCAGCTGTTTTTCTCCTCTCTGACTCCAATGAAAAGCGGTCGGCACCTATACCCCTGAAAAGAGTGTGTGTGTGTGTGTGTGTGTGTGTGTGGGTGTGGGTGGTGGGGGGGTGAGCTTTACAGCCTGCCAGGTGGTGCACCTGCATTGCCAACCATTGTATTTTGAGAACAAAACCCGCGTGTGATATTTTCTCCCATTGTTTAAAGTTTTTGGGATGGGAGTAAATAGAGGTCTGAGTAGGAGGTTGTGGTCTTTGACTATCATTATTAAAGGAATAGTTCACACAAAAATAAAAATTTGCTGAAAATCTATTTACATTCAGGTCAGCCAAGATATAGATGAGTTTGTTTCTTCATCAGAACTGATTTGGAGAAATTTAGCATTACATCACTTGATTACCAATGGATCCTCTGCGGTGCCATCAGAATGAGAGTCCAAACAGCTGATTAAAACATCACAATAATCCACAAGTAATCCACACAAAGACATTTTTAACTTTAGTCTGTCGTTTCTAGCCAAAGTCCATAGAGCCCTTAATCCATAATAATAAAAAAAAAGTCCATCTCCTGTTGTCCTCTCATGTCAAAATCCACTGCAGAGGATCCATTGGTGATCAAGTGATGTAATGCTAAATTTCTCCAAATCTGTTATGATGAAACTCATCTATGCCTTGGATGGCCTGAGGGTGAGTAAATTTTCAGCAAATTTTCATTTTCTTTTTTTTTTTTTTTTTTTCTGACAAAGACCACCTATGTAGAAAGAAACAGGGCTTTTTTGTGCTGGAAAAAATCTAAATAAATCATTCAGCCTCACTAATCAACTAGTTGTATGACTATTCTGACATGTATCTAATTTTATTAAAGTTTATTAAAAAAATCTTTAGGATTTTGTAGTTAGTTTTATTCATTGCATTGCATTTTATTCATTTTTTTTATTTTTTTTTTTATACTTGAGTTTTTCAAATGTGGGGACAAGTCACTTTTTTAATATGCATAAATGTACAAAAGCTTCATAATAATAGCTCCCCTTGCACTTTTTTTCTGCAGGTGGACAGTTATTTAAAGAATATTTCCACTTGTTTGCAGGTGACACAGGAGATTTCGGACCCAAGCAGAGTGTTCAGACTCCTGGGATCAGACAGGTTAGAACCAGATCAAATCATTTCTGTCTCTCTCTTGCCTTACATCATCACCCTTTTACTTCTTTTGTCTCCTGGAAACATTACTGTCTGCCTCCATGTCTTCCCAGAAACTCTGCATGTAGCCTTTTTACTTTCGCACATGCAGTGGACAGAAATAGAGACATGAGGAGGAAAAAAGCCAACAGGGAGAACGTAGTGTCTCTACCGGGTTTGTTTCTATAGCGAGGGAAGCCCTGGGTCAGGTTATGTGGGGGACCTGAGCTTTGTGTGACATACGGGGTTAAATTAGGTCTGTCAATTTAACACCCAAGCTCATTGATGAGGTTTTGCTCTGCTGTCCCAGTTTCCTGCCAACATTTTTTTATGGTTTTGAAAGAGGTATTTTATGCTCACCAAGATAATATTAAAAAAACAGTAATATTGCGAAATATTATTACAATTTAAAATAACTTCATGTAATTTATTGCTAATGGCAAAGCTACATTTTCAGCAGCCATTATTCCAAACTTCAGTGTCACATGATCTTTCATGAAATGATTCTAATGTGCTGATTTGGTGCTCAGGAGACATTTTTTATTATTATCATTATCAATTCAGCTTAATATTTTTTTTTGTGAAAATAATATTTTTTTTTACATTTACATTACATTTACATTTATGCATTTAGCAGACGCTTTTATCCAAAGCGACTTACATAGCATTCAAGTTACAGTTTTTACATTTGATGAGCTCTTGCTTTCCCTGGGAATCGAACCCACGATCTTGGCGTTGCTAGCGCCATGCTCTACTATTTGAGCTTTTTTTTTTTTCCAGAAATTTGGTTGGTTGTTGTTGTTGTTTTTTTGATGAATAAAAAATTTATTTGAAATAAAAATCTTTTGTAAGCTTTCACTTTTAATTGAATGCACCTTTTCTGAATAAAATATTAATTTATTTAAAAAAAATCTTTCTGATCTCAAACTTTTGAAGGGTAGTATGTATTTTTGCCCACTCTTAATTTTTCTTCATTTACAAAAACAGATTATTAAGCTCAATAACATTATTTGTTTTTAGTTTGCAAGTTTAAAAAACAAATAATGTACAAGATCAAATGTATGAAAGAGCAGTCCGGGCTTTTAGGGTTGTCATTAATTAAATAAATTATAAATGAATAAAATTGCAATTTTAAAAAATATAGGCAAGATACCGCAGCAAAAAAAAAAAAGAAAAGAAAAGAAAAAGCAGACACTAGAACCGAACACAATTATATGTAAATAAACCAAGGATGATATTGACTTCTGAAGCAACTTTTTAGTGTAACTTTTTAATTCAGTGCTTTACTTGTCTGCCATGTGGGTTTTTTGTTTGTTTGTTTGTTTTGTTTTTTTTTGTTTTGTTTTTTTTGGTGACACAGATATGGAAGCGTATCTGTGTCACCATACATTGATGCCACATACACAATGGCCCTACACCACCCCAAGAGCCTCTTTAGCACGTGCTGTCTCTCTCTTTCACTCTCCCTCTGAGATCTCCATATTTTATTTACACGGGCAGTGCCAGGCTGGTGTCTCAGTGCTGTAATTTCATCTGTCGCCAGCTGCTGAGGACACAACCAGCCTCCCGCTTGCACCAACCTCACGCAACCCCTCTACATTTGCATAATGATGGCTTGCTTCCACCCTTTTACACTCATCTCCTCTATATGGTACATGTTGATTCTGATATGTGTATTTGTGTATTAATATTTGTGTGCGTTTTAGGGTTGTTGTTTTGGAGAGCCGGCCCACAGATAACCCTACGGCTCTCAGTAACCTCTACATCCTGGCTGGACATGAGAACAGTTATTAGCTCCGCCTCCTTCAGACGTTCAGGCACGCTGCACCTGGAGCCGTTGCAGTACCCATGATGCATTCATTTCGGAACGGCACCGACGCTGGACAACCACAGCTGAGCTGATGAGCAGACTGTGTTTAGTGCTAAATCTCACTGCAGCCTTATGCCATGTGCTGCCCACCGCCAGAGACAGCCAGAGTTCTCGCCACTTCAGGCATTCAGAATCAAACATCATGCAGTTCTACAGCACCCAGACAGAATTGTGCAAATCAAGCAAGCAATCGCCAGAACGGCAAGCAATAGTGCTTTGCGCTAAATACTTGTTTTTTTAAACCCTATTAAATGTAATCATTCTAAACATTTAAAAAAAAAAAAAAAACATTAAACCAACATTAAAGCTGCACAGATAGAACATTGAGCAAAATGCATCGCTGCTCAAGAAGTGCCATATAAGGGAACGGTTTTATTGAAAGTAATTAACTTCTGAGGTGTTGTGGATTTAAAAGGTCTGGTTTTTATGCCAGCTAATGGGGAGAGTTTTGGGAGAATGAGTGAGTGTTATTTATTCAGCTGAGTCCTGTGAGTGAAGCATCTGGCCCTCATGTTACTGAGTGAATATTTTTCTGCTGCAGGTAATTTTCTTTGTTTGTTGTAGCTCTTTTATTTTCTCCAGCTGAGTAATATTTTATAATTTCAGTAATCTCTTTTTAAAAGTAACTTTAGTTCAATACTTGCACCGTGTAAGCACTTTTGTACATGTTCTTTTTGTATTTAAAAATGACAAAACATGGGAGATGTGAGGTTACTGTGATATCTCAAGTGTTTCCGTTGCTTTAGTTTTAATGTATGTAGCTTTTGTAATAAAAAGGCAATTGTTAACACACTGGGATGTTTGTGAAAGTCATTTCAGATGAAAAAAAAAAATATGCAGAAATATAATAAATCTCTCAAAACCCACATATCTGGACATGCTCAAAATGAAAAAGAGTTCATACATGGAACATTGGGTTAGGGTTGTATTTTTGCTGTAGTTGTGCTAATTAGCACAAGTATACTATTTACAAGTTTGTAGTGTGCTGTGTGATCAATGGAGGGACTTCTTTGTTGTTTTTCAGACCTTATTTAATAAGAAATAACATTGTCTTGTAGATATATGTGAGAAAGCGTGGGTGTGTATGTGTGTACAGGGGGAAAAACATCTGATTTATGTCATCGGATGCAGGGATTTACACTCCCTCTGCTCTCGTCTGGTAGACGGCTGGTCTGAGGTCAGCTCGCGGGGACAGTTGAACGGAGTGGAGGCGGAGTCTCGGTTCGGTTTCTATGGTGACCCGCCGCTTGTAAATAGCGTGGTTTCTTCTCCATGCGAACTCAAACACATTGTCGCGGTGCGCGGACACACCGTAAGATTCACGCGACACGACACAGCTCCGGTTATCTGACAAATTTCGATCTCAGGAAATTGCTATTTGTGTTCGCTTTCATTTTTATTTATTTTTTTTATCATAAAGCAAAAATCTGGATGATACATTGCAATGTAAGCTGTATATTTAACTCTTTATGCTCTCTATATATTATTAGATAACATAAGAAGTATGTGTATTGTATGTTTTTAGTTTATAATTTTAATGGTACTAAGGTTGAACACTAAGTTGCACAGTACGCTAGACTTGACTAGAACAGATCTTTACCACAGTCATGTTACATAACAGTAATGCCTTTCTTTCAGTACAAGACTTCAGTTACCTCAAAATAAACAGTATTTAATTAAGACATAAAGTTAAGTGACTAGATAATATGTAAATAAAAAAATAATGTGAGGAATTAAGTTTGGTGTCCTAGTGGGGTCAAAGGTGAACCTTTAGGGGCCCACAACAATTTCTAAATGTTATTTTTAAAAAGGTAAGAGGCCCCGAATAACATGCTGTAAGAATTTTTGGTAACACTTTATTTGACAGTGTCCTTGTTGCAATGTATTTACTATAGTAGTAATTCTTTGTGTAATTACACTGTAACAGGGAATAAAGTTCAAATGAAATGTAGCATTATTATCTTCAGCCCTGTATGTGTCATTTACAAACAACATATTTGTCTGCAGTTTTTCACATTTTAGATCAACATCAAGGTGAGGCAGAATCATAAGTGTTTTCTGCTGGTGTCACAGAGATGGAAAAGTATGAGAAGATCAGTAAGATCGGGGAAGGCTCGTACGGGGTCGTGTTCAAGTGCAGGAATAAAGACACCGGACAGATCGTTGCCATCAAGAAGTTTGTGGAGTCTGAGGATGATCCCATCATTAAGAAAATAGCGCTCAGAGAAATCCGCATGCTGAAGGTAAGCACTCTTGCTGTTATAATCCCAGCTTAAACCAGCCTAAAATGGTTTGTTGGTCTTAACTGGTTTAAGATGGTTCCTCATCCTGGACAAGCTGGCTTTGTAGAATGGCCAGGTATAAAGTGTTTAGAATCAGCCAACAGACAGCAAGACCAGCAAAGCAGTTTAGGCTGGTTTAAGATTTTGTTTCAGGAGGAAGTCTTTTTGATTTTTGTTTTGCTACTATCATCATTTGTAGACTTGAAGAATAGTATTAGTAGTATTTTTGTCTAATTAGTGGACGCGTTGTGACAGGATGTTTTAATGATCAGTGTCTGGAGCTCTTGTGATTTGCAAACTCTTTCCTTTGAGCTGAGAGCAAAGCAGTGGCCCTTTGAAGACCTGACATGTCAGCCAACACTGGCTTACCAATTAATTTCACTCTGTTATGCATGAATGGATGGATGAATATTCTTGTTGTTCCCTTACCCTCCCTTGAGGGGTTTTTTTTGTTTGTTTTTTGTTTTTTTTATCAGGATGTTACTGTACCACAGACCTCAGTCCATTTAATTTGACTCTGGGCTGTAGAAATATTCTGCGATCATGTTTAAATATCTATTATTTTGTCTATAAAGGGAGCTTTATTCAAATCTCTAAACTTCTGAACTCTTGCAGTTGAAGATGGTTCTAGGATTTATTCTGGGATGGATGCTGATCTCTCTCATATGATATGGGGCAGTGTTATTTTCATATTGTTTATATACTATTATAATATTTGTTAATATTTAGCTTTTATTTTTATATTTTAATTTTAATTTTAGTCATTTGTTATGTGCTTCTGTCATTTTTATTTTTAATCATTTTATTTTATATTATTAATAATAAAATTATAAATAATGTAAAATAAAATTATTAATTTATTAATTAAAACTAAAGTAAAAATAAAGCTTAATATAAATATTTAAAATAAATAAAAATATTTCCACTAAGCTTTATTTTTATTTTAGTAATTTTAGTACTTCAACTAATTTATTTCAGTTAGTTAGCAAGGCAATATTTCCATCTAATAAAGTTTTTCCATCTAATATTTATATTTTATTTTATTTTATTTCAGCTTTATTTAAATTATCAAAAAAAAAGTTTTAGTTAACAGTATCAACAGTGATATGGGGTGTGTTATGAAACATTTGAAAAGACATGAAGCTGCTTATGATTTTAACATTTGTGTAAACACTTGAATGCTAAATCAAATGTACACATATAAAGTGCAGTCAGAAGTCTCAGGCTGCATTGAAAATATGGAAGTTTTATCATTTGAACCTGTAAATAAAGTTTTAGGATTTTGATGTTGCAAAATGAATAAGAGCTATTTAAGATTCTGCAGTATTTGCTCACTAAAAAAAAGGAAATTTGTGACACTGGCCACGTGAACTCCTCTGAACAGATGATCAGATGTTCTTCCTTTCATTAAAGCACAAACTGCTCTTTAAAACTTCTCAAATAATGCAAACCAAATACTAAGATGCTCTTAAAAATGTGATTCAATTAGAATCAGATAAGAAGCATTTTCTCTAGTGTTCTTAGACTTTTTTTGGAATACGTTTCCAGAAATACAAATCCTAATTTATTCATTACATTATGTGTGTTTAGCAACTGAAACATCCAAACCTGGTGAATCTGATTGAGGTGTTCAGAAGAAAGAGAAAACTGCACCTGGTGTTTGAGTACTGCGACCACACCGTCCTAAATGAGCTGGACAGATACCCAAGAGGGTGAGAACACACACACACACACACACACACATGCAGACACACCTATAAAACAGCTCTGTGTTTCTCACACTAACACACATATTGTGTTTTTGTTGCTATGATGCCCAGCATGTCTTTGGTGGAATGTTTACAGCAGGATGCATTTGTCCTCTGTGGTGCACTTGAGGGAGACGCTGTTAAACATTTAACGACATTTAACTCTTTATGTGTTGTCCTCTTGATTTACAAGTCAAGAATCAACAAAGCTCACACAATAGAGCGCTCATACATGCACATACACACTATATCATCAGAACCTATAGGGTTAGTGTGGAGTTCAGTAGAAGCAGAGACGAATGAATGGTTTAAGTAGAAAATGAGGTTTGTGTTCCTGTAACTGCAATGTAATGCTTTTATGTGTCTGTGTGTGTGTTCATTCAGCGTTCCAGAGCACATGGTTAAAAGCATCATCTGGCAAACACTTCAGGCTGTGAACTTCTGCCACAAACAAAATGTAAGAGTTTCAAACTTGTTGCTGCTTTCTTCTACTCTGTTACCTTCTTAACAGTATTATTTTCTCAGATTTAATGCCTCTTCCCAGATTAAAGAGTTAAAAAGTACCCGCTTTATAAAATATAAAGACAGCTGCTTTTATACTTTTAGAAAAATATTTTGTGGTATTAACTGCTATTATAAAGAACAGTGTTATTTTAGTACCATTGAGATATTTTTACAGTATTGATATTTTGAATCATCATTTTTTTTTTTTTTTTTTAATTTTAGTTAAAGTTTTAGTAACTTTGTTGTGCATTTTTGTCATTTTAGTAGTTTTTAGTAGTCTTTTTTTATAGTTTTTATTCATTTTTATTTCAGTTTTAGTGGTAGTTATTTCAATACATCAAGTTAAACTAAATTAAAATAAGGAAAAACTAAGCTGAAATGAGATGTTGGCCTGGCAACTAGCTGAAATGTAAATCTTTTTTAATATTAAAAAATATCAAATTTAAATTAATAATAAATTATTAAATTATTAGAAATAGTTTTATGGTTTTAGTTTTCATTTTAGTTCACTATAATAACCCTGATAAAGAAATGTCTTTTTTTCCCTAAATTAAAAAATCGTGACTACTAAAGCAAGGTATTATAATATTATCTATAAAATATTTACTTTGCAAAAAGTATTCAAATTCATTAAGTATGCTTATATATATATATATATATATATATATATATATATATATATATATATATATATATATATATATATATATATATATATATATATTCCTTTAAACATATTTATGAATGAATTGAATATCTTAAACTAACATTTTAACTCTGACATTTAAAAAAAAGATTAAAAAAAACATTTTGTAATTTTTATTTAAATTACTCACAAGCCACCTAGAACCCTTAATTTAAAAGATTTTATTTTATTGTATTTTAATACCTAATTTCCAAACTCCCGATTCCACAAATTGGATCTGCCACCTATTTTAGTAAACCCCCAACATCATATGCTTTGGCCTGTTTACATTTCATGAACAGTCCAGAATTGGATCCAACACCTATTTTAGTGAATCCACCACCTCACAACTCTATGAAAGAAGTGTATCAATTTAATTTTAGTAAAGCGTCTTAATATTGTTTTTAAATCAGATGTTTTAGGAGACTCCCAGAGTGATTTAAAAATGTGTGTTTTTAGTGTATCCACAGAGATGTGAAGCCTGAAAATATTCTCATCACCAAACATCAGGTCATCAAACTCTGTGACTTTGGCTTTGCCAGGATCCTCAGTGCGTGTACACATATAATCCATACACCCACACACACACACCACACACACTCCCTACCTTCAACTTTCCATTCATCTAATAACTCGTTCTTTTTCCAGCGGGTCCGTGTGATTATTACACGGATTATGTAGCGACGCGGTGGTACAGAGCTCCAGAACTGCTGGTAGGAGACACACAGTATGGCCCGCCAGTGGACGTCTGGGGAGTAGGATGTGTGTTTGCAGAGCTGCTCTCTGGTGCCCCTTTATGGCCGGGCAAATCCGATGTAGACCAGCTGTATCTGATCAGGAAAACTCTGGGTAAGAAACACATATAAATCCTGCTGTTCATATGATATGTGAATGAATGCATGTAATGAAAACAGTTTGTGTGTTGTTGTGTTGATAGGCGAGTTGATTCCTCAACACCAGCAGGTGTTCAGCACTAACCAGTTCTTCAGCGGAGTTTGTGTTTCTGAACCACATGAGATGGTGAGCTGATCATTAAGTTTTAATTTCTGCATAAGTTTATTTCTGGAGATCTAGAAAGTAAACCTGTTCACACTCGATTTGTGTCTGATCTACAGGAGCCTCTTGAACTGAAGTATCCAAACCTCTCATACCAGGCGCTGAGCCTCATGAAGGTCAGTTAAAAACACACACCATTCATTCAGAAGTCCACTGTGCACTCAGAACTAGTACCAGCATGTCTGTCTGTCTGTCTGTCTGTTGTCTGTCTTTCTCAGGGTTGTCTGCGGATGGATCCGGCTGAGAGGTTGTCCTGTGAGCAGTTACTGGAGCTTCCATACTTTGACAGTCTGAGAGAAGAGAACGAGAGTGTGACACGTGAACTGGACCGCAAAAGACGCACACGCCAGACACGCAAACACCTGCCTCCTGGGGTCTGTTGCCACAACTACAATACTCACACCTAGGGCTTGGCCGTGCGACCCTTATTGTATGCTGTGGAGTTCAGTAGTTATCAATTATTCCAGTAGTTTATCTCCAATATATATATATATATATATATATATAATAAAAAATTAAATTTAATCAGAAGTGTCATTTATAATGCTGCAGTAGATTTCAAATAAATGCTGTTCTTTTGAACTTTCTTGTCATTAAAGTAAAAAATAAATCATGGTTTCCACAAAAATATTAAGCACCACAACTATTAATAATAATGTTTCTTGAGCACCAAATCAGCATATTAGAATGATTTCTGAAGGATCAAGTGACACTGAAGACTGGAGTAACAATGTTGAAAATTCAGTTTTGCTATTACAGAAATAAACTATTTTAAAATATATTAGAAAAGAGTTATTTCAAGCTTTTGAACTGTGTTTTTGAAACAGAATTATTTATTTGTATACAACTCCAATTCCAGAAAAGTTGGGACATTTCATGAAATGCCATAAAATCAAGAATATGTTAATATCAATTGACTAAAGTACAAAGAAAAAATTTCCTATGTGTTCACTGGCCAACTTAATTTTATTTAGTAAATATAAACAAATTTTGATTTTGATGGCTGCAACACACTCCAAAAAAGTTGGGAGAGAGGCATGTTTAACACTGTGTCACATCACCTTTGCTTTTAATTACAATGTTTAATTGTTTGGGAATTGAGGATACTAATTGTTAAAGGTTTGCCATCAAAATTTTTGTCCAATCGTGCTTGATACAAGACTTCAGATGGTCAGTAGTCTGTGATCGTCGTTGTCTGTTTCTCCTTTTCATGACTGGTCATACATTTTCAATCGGAGACAGAACACATTCACTCTGTGTCTACGAAACCACACTGTTGTAGCACATGCAGAATGAGACCTGACATTGTCTTGATCTAATAACCATGGACTTTCCATGAAAGATGTCATCTTGATGGCAGTGTATGTCTCTGTACAATTCCAGTATATGTCAATGGTACCTTTGCACATATGCCAGTCACCCATGCCATTTGACAGCCGTTTGCTTTTGCATCTGTCTCTGATCAAATTCTCAATGGTCCCTTTGGTCTTTGGGACTGAGAACTCAATGTCCATTTTTCCCAGAAACAAGTTAAAATATGGACTCATCTGACCACAGCACACATTTTCACTGTCTTTTTGACTATCTGAGATGAGCTCTGGCCCAGAGAACCCCACGGCATCACCACTTGGGAATTGGAGTTGTATTTATATTTATTCTTATTTTTATTTATTTATTTATTTATTTTCAGGTATAAACTATATTACGAAAAAATATATATATATTTAAACCAAATTACTTAAAACATTTTGGTCATACTGCCCTTATCCACAGAAATCTCCCATTTATTTTAATATTTTAAATCCCTGTTCTCTGTCTGTGTAGTATCTGCCTCAGTTGGCCAGCAGTACTGTCTTCCCAGCCTTGGAGAACAGAAAATACTACAACAACCTGCGCAAATTCAATTATCATCTACCCAACATATGATAGACGTCGACTCATCAGGAACCCGAGAACCGACCGACCACCTCCCAGCTGGTGTGTGTGTGTGTGTGTGTGTGTGTGTGTGTGTCCGTGTGTGAGATAGACAAAGGGCTCTGCTCTGCCTGTAGAACAATGATGTCACACTGCCAAAGACTCACAGAGGCATTTCTGTAATATGTAAAATGACAACAGCAATAATAATAGCGTTAAAAATGAATGCTGTGCTGTGCTTGATAGTTTGATTAGAAACTGACTTCAGTGCTATAGAAGAGTTTGCTCTGTGGGACGTTATGTTTTTTTTTTTACCTCTATTAGATCCAGATATTTTACTTTATTATAAATCCTAATGATGCTTCATGTATGTTTGAAGTGTGTATATATGACTAAAATCATTTCTGGAGACGTAAGCAGACCCAGACAGAATCAACAAACATTTTTTAGATTTTCTGTAGATAAAAGACTGTGGAATTTTGCAGTATGGATTTTAAAAATCAGAATTCTGCTGAAAGCACGATCAAATTAGCCAAAATATTTAATAAATAAAGGGTTTGGGGATCTGTAGAACTTGTTTGAAATGTGCAGAAATCTTTCTGTGTGGCCCTGGACATAACCCTGTGTTTTGTTTAACATTTATTACACCCATTGTGGACATAATGATCTTTTTGTTGCCTTTATGACTGGTGCTGATAATTGAGCCACTGACTTGCACCAAATGCCAAATTCGATAGAAGTGATTTGCAAAATGTGTTTTTTTTTTTTTTTTTTGTTAAAATAGATGGAAAATGAAATAGTTTTTGTTTGTTTTCAGACTAAATCATTAAAGATCTTTCTGCAACATATATTTGTTTCTATAGCTTCTTCATAAGAAATTAAACAAGAAGCGTATGAAGAAAACAACATCAAAGCTGTCAAAGATTTATTGATAATGGCAACATAACATTGTTGAACTGCCCCGGGTGGTCTGACAAAACTCCATTTTATTTGATCAAAGCTAATTCTGTGTTGTTGACGGGCCTCTATGGCAGAGCAGCTCTCTGCATTCGTCCCTGGGATGCTCAGTTGCTTGGATACTGTTGCCACAGCAGTTATGGACATCAGCCAGAGGGGGTGTCTGGCCTGGTCATAAGGCTGTGAGAGTTGTGGTTTTCTGAGAAGCGCTGTGATTGCTTAAGCGAGGTCCAGTTCTATGGTGAGTCTGGGAAGTGCGGTCTGGAGTCTGTCCACAGTCTGATCTTTATCTTTTACACCAGGCAGATCACTGAGAAGCAGCCACTCCATGTTCCTAATATTCACACACACAATCGGACAATATATTAGCCAGGGCTGCGCTTCTCAAAAGTAGATAATTAAAACTTTTGGTAGCAGTGGTCTCTATGGTCAACTTAAAGAAATAGTTTGCCCAAAATTAAAACTTGCTGAGAATTTACTCACCCGTAGGCCATCCATATAGGTGTTTTTTTCTTCACTGGAACAGATTTATAGAAATGTAGCATTACATCACTTGCTCACCAATGGATCCTCTGCAGTGAATGGGTGCCGTCAGAATTAGAGTCTGAACAGCTAATAAAAACATCACAATACATGCAGATTTTTGCTTCACAAGACTTATTTACAGACAAATTCATTGTTGAACTGGTGTGGATTACTTGTGATGTTTTTATCAACTGTTTGTACTTTCATTATGATGGCACCCATTCAGGATCCATTGGTGAGCAAGTGATGTAATGCTAAATGTCTCCAAATCTGTTCCAAAGACCTGCATTTTGGACGGCTTGAGGATGAGTCAATTTTCATCAAATTTTCATTTTTGGATGAACTATCCCTTTAAGCTCATACTGCTTCTGGGAAACGTAACCCTGGCTGATTAATTCTCCAATATTTGGTCATTTGAGATGATCAACATCATCCAGTTACCATGCCCATATGGTATACACACAAAATTATGGGCAATAATGAGAGGAGAGCTAAACTGAAATAAAAGAGGCTGTTGTCATACCTGAGGTGATGAAGAGCGATGACTCCTTTATCTGTCACGTTGCCACAGGAAACTATCGACATGTTTTTCAAACTGTCCTGCAGTGTCTTTATTTGACTCAAACGCTCCAGACAGGCGTCTTCTATATAAATACACTTATTGAACCTGATTTCCTCTACATGCTCAAGACCCTCTAAACACAAAAACAAAGGCGTGTTAGTACCAACAATTCTTTAGGATGCCTTTGGTAAATATTAATTAATATACTATAGTCCAAAGGGTCATCAACCTTTTTTGACCTTTAAATTTTTTTTTGAAATTTATATATATATGTACACATACATGTTGAGGTCAGTATATTTTAATTATTAAGCACAGATACATGCATTAAATTGATCAGTTGTGCCAATTAATATTTTTGTGGAAACTGTGATCCTTTTTTTTCAGGATTCTTTGATGAATAGAAAGTTCAAAAGAACAGCACTTATTTGAAAAAAAAAAAAAAAAGCATTGTAGTACTTTCAATCGGTTATAGCAGAATTTCATACATATTAAATTAAATTATAATTAAATATTAAATTACATTAAGAGTCAATGTCATTGTGTTTTACTGAATATTTGGATTCATTATTATTTATTTTTCTGCATCTACAGAAATCCTGAATACACTTACAATTATACACAATACAATTACTAGGTGAAACAAGCAAATTACGGTTTGCCGGTGTTGTCATATTGAGTACAGTAAGAGTAGAAATGTAAAATGTAGTGTACTTTATAGTAAAACTGGATGTGTGAAAAGAGAGAGTACTGTACTGTATCTGTCTGTGTAAAACACCCCTTTGCTTTACGTCACTTTTTCCCACAACTAAACCTCTCATCTTCACCTGTGACACACAGACAGTGTCTCATCCTCACCTGTGACACACACACGGTGTCTCAGTGTCTCACCACATCTCACACACACATAGTAGCGTCCTCACAAACTTTCTCTCTCTGGGGTCTAATTTAATAAATAAGGTGTTTGACCTTCTCCATTCACTGATGATTTCATAAAATTTGCATAGGCAATGTCACAATCCTAAAGGTTAAAAGATAATTCTGCTACATAAACATAACTGGGTCAGGGCAGTGAGAAGGGTGTTTATGCGTTTAATCGATCACTTACCGAGATGATCAAAACCACGATACATGATGCAGGACTCTGTGGCATCAATAGCTTCTATCCGGTATCGGCCCAACGGCCCAGTTGGGAGTCCGTTGTAGTCGTGCTGCCAGCGGTCGAAACCACGGAACCGGACTTTTGCACCACATCTCAGAAGCCACTCGGCAGCGGCTCGATCAGGACCCACTGCTTTAATACGCTCATAATCAACTCTATATTTGATCAAAGAACACAACAATTATGGATCACTGCATCTGGGAAGCTGATGTGACTTTTCAAGTAGTGACTGCAGTGTCCTGCAGTGTGACATGCCATCTAAAACCAGTGGCAAACCAATTAATCATCTGTTTTTTAGCCATTTTTGATGGATAGTGCACATTTTTAGTTTTGTATAAATTGCTGTTCAAATGTTTGAGGCCAGCAGGATTTTTAAAAAGAAGCCTCTCTAGGATTTTTTGAAAGAAGCCTCTTATGCTCACCAAGGCTGTATTTATTTGATCAAAAATAGTTATAGTGTGAAATATTATTACATTTTAAGATGAAGTATTTTCTATTTTAATATATTTCAAAATGTAATATTTTCCTGTGATGCAAAGCTGAATTTTCAGCATCATTATTCCAGTCTTCAGTGTCACATCCTTCAGAAATCATTCTAATATGCTGATTTGGTGCTCAAGAAACAATTCTTATTATTATCAATGTTGAATCCTGTTGTGCTGCTTCATTTTTGTTGAAACTGAAACATTTTTGTCAGGATTATTTGAAGAATGGAAAGATAAAATCAACATTTATTTGAAATAGAAAGCTATTTATAACATTATTGTCACCTGTGTCCTGTCTGAATGACTACCACCCCATAGCGCTGACCCCAATCATGATGAAGTGCTTTGAGAGGTTAGTCATGCACCATATCAAATCCAATCTCCTCAACACACTCGACCCGCTCCAGTTTGCATACCGTCCAAACCGCTCCATGGACGATGCCATTTCCTCCACCCTCCACCTGGCTCTTACCCACTTAGAAAACAAAGACTCATATGTTAGAATGCTGTTCATCGACTTCAGCTCAGCATTCAATACAATAATCCCACAACAGCTTGTCAACAAACTAAACCTGCTGGGCCTTAACACCTCCCTCTGTAACTGGATCCTGGACTTTTTAACTGGATGACTTCAGTCAGTCCGTGTCAGCCGCAACATCTCCAGCACTACCACACTGAGCAAAGGTGTCCCACAGGGCTGTGTGCTCAGCCCGCTGCTCTTCACGCTGCTGACTCACAACTGCACTGCTAAGTTCAGCTCCAACCACATCATCAAGTTTGCAGATGACACAACTGTGGTAGGTCTCATCAGCAACAATGATGAAACACTCTACAGGAAGGAAATGGCACAACTGGTTGAATGGTGTGGTGCAAACAACCTGTTCCTCAATGTGAGTAAGACAAAGGTTGTTGATGGACTTGAGAAGAAACTCAACTCAAACTGTTGACGACCCCCCACTGACCATCGACAGCTCGACTGTGGAGAGAGTCAGCAGCACTAAATTCCTGGGGGTGCACATAACAGAAGACCTCACCTGGACCACCAACACTACATCACTCTCCAAGAAGGCGCAACAGTGGCTCCACTTCCTTCGTCGACTAAAAAGAGCAAGTCTCCCTCCACCCATCCTCACTACATTCTACAGGGGAACCACTGAGAGTGCGCTGACCAGCTGTATCACTGTCTGGTATGGGAACTGTAGTGCTGCTGACCACAAGATCCTACAGCGGACAGTGAACACAGCCGCAAAGATCACTGGAGCCCCCCTCCCCTCCATCCTGGACATTTTCCTTGCACGATGCTCCAGCAAGGCTACCAGCATCTTGAAGGACCCCACCCACCCCTCCCACAGTCTCTTCCAGCTCCTGCCATCAGGTAGAGGGTACCGAAGTATCAAAGCACGCTCTGTCAGATTGCTCAACAGCTTTTTCCCCCAGGGTGTGAGAGCCCTTAACTCCAATCTCCCTGTCCCCCTCTGAAACCCCATCCACAACACTACCTCCTGAAACTATGAACAACTCACTTCCTCCCCCCAACTCATGAAAACTGACCATCTTTTTAAGTGCAATTCTGAGTGTGCCACACACAGGTGAGTGGGCTATACAAACCACCTGTAGTAACACACTCTTTTCTCTGTATGTACATTGAACACTTTTATAAACACTCCCTGCTACAAAGACTCAATATGATAATTATATGTTTACTTGTGTATTGCACTACAAACCATCTTGACTTGCACTATGCGCTACTTCCCCCAAAATCTCTTTTGCACAATTTCATGTACAAAATATCTCTCTTGCACAATTTCATGTACAGTATTTATGTAAAGATTTTGTACAGTCTCAGATTATATTTATGTATAGTCAACTATTTATAGTATATGTATAGTCAGATAGTTAAACTGTTGTATAGGTTTATAATTGTTTTTCTTATACTTCTGTTGTTGTATGTTTATATTTATGTTTAATTAGTATGTAGCACCGTGGTCCTGCGAGACACGACATTTTGTTCCACTATATGTCCAGACATGTAGCAGAATGACAATAAAGCTTGACTTGACTTGATTATAAATTAACATTATAACATTATATAACATGCAACATTATACTTGCTTAATACAAGTATTTTTGTATTTTAAATAAATATAAATAAAATCTCACAGACCCCAAACTTTTGAATGGCACTGTATATCTTATTTTTTTGTGACTGAACTGTACTAAATATATTTTAATATTATAGCAGCCAGTAGCAACACAGCCTTTAAGCGTCAATATTTGATAAATGAAAAACATATTTGTTGACCACTATTAACTATTTTGTACAGAATTAACTTTTAAAAATTAATTTGCCACACTTCAGGATGGTTCAAGTGAACTGCATTAACTAAAAAGAAAAGATGACCAGTAAAAGCACATAAAACATACACCAGATGCTATCATGTTAAATTAAACTTCAGACTCTAAATAAGAGTTGTTGTTGTGAATAAGCAGACTCAGATTAGTCTCCATAGGGATTCTTCACTCAATGGAATAGCCATTCTAGAGACTAATCACTCTAAACATTAGTCCCTTTATAGCTATTTATGGCTCTCACACTCAACATTGTGTTTGTTGTAATTGGCCTCAGGTGCTTTACAGTCTGCTGTGTGTTGGGAAAGGAAATAAATCATGACATCAGAGAAATATTAAACTAGTTACATAACTGTTGTTTTGAAAAATATCCAAAAATTACTTGTTGAAAACAGCATTGAGCCACCCCCAGAATTCACGACTGCCCCCTGACGGCTGCTTATGTGCGGATAAAATCCTCCGCGCTGACCAGGTGAACAATCTCATGTCTATGTATGAAATAAAGAGAGAGAAAGAGATGAGATGTCAAAGTATAAAGACGCATTGTTCAATGACACTTTCTAACAGCAGACCGAGCAGAATGATCTGTGTACGCTGATGGTCGTGTCATTGAATATAGAGGACAACGTATTAATTTATCAAACCTCTAAATGTCTCTAAAAGCTCCGAGAGAATTGGTTCACACCATATACAGAACCGCTACAGTAAAATAGTGTAAATCCTACAAAACTGGTACTGCGCGGAGTATCTGTTATTTACATCCTCTGTCCTCCACGCGCGCTCGCTGATCTTTCACCCGTTACGTCACCACGTCTCGCGTTCCCATTGGTCAGTGTGTGTACGTCAGGGGCGGGGCTACGAAGGACAGATTCAGCTTCCTAACAGAGAGAAGATTCCTTTACTCGAGAATAACCCGCACCGGATCAGCGGAGAGCACCATGATTACACTGTTATAATAAACCTGTTAGGAAAAGTGAAAACGTAATTTGTGGAATAATGATACGAACTTTCGGCACCGGATCTGTGTGCGCGCTCTTACTGTCACAGGGATCAAAGTATGCAACGTGCAGAGCTGCACACCACAGCGGGTGAGAATAACAACAGAGTTATTGAAACACCAGTACAGAGTGACACAAAGTGTTCTGACTCTAGTGTCACACTATTAAAAGTACCTCAGCTGTAGTATGGCTTAGTATTAATATTGTTACTGTAGCCAGAATGCATTCAATGACATTATAGTTAAGGATGTACCGATATTAAAGTAAAAATTTACCAAAAAATGAAAATTATGTTACTATGTATTCACCCCCATGTCGTACCAAACCTGTATTACCTTCTTTCTTGTGTGGAACGTAAAAGAAGTTATTTTGAAAAATGTTGGTAACCAACAGCTTTGGTTACCATTGACGTCCATTGTATGGAGAAAAAAGGCATTTCTCAAAATGTTCTGGCTGTTCCATAGAAAAAGTAAAGTCAAAAAGGTTGGAGCTTTTTTTCTTTAAAGTTACGGCCAAATAACTAGTAAATGGCTGATATTATTCTGTTTTGTTTAAATAAATAAAAAATTAGACATTTTAAGTGAATTTATCATCATGGCATTATAATGAATAGTATAAAAAATATAGATATTTACCATGCAGTTTTCTAAAAAATTGCATTCAACAGTGATATTAAATTATTTAACATTAACATCAACTTGACGTGAGTGTTAGATGACGGCAAAGGTAATCAAAATGTGTAAATAGAAAAAAATGATCATGCACAGTTAAATATCCAATATCGAGTGATTACTAATATTATACCATTATATTTTGTAGCTCATTTGATGTGGCTGTTATTGGTGGAGGGATTGTTGGACTGGCCTCTGCCAGAGAGCTGATCATTAGGCACCCAAACCTCACCTTTACCCTGCTGGAGAAAGAAAATGAGCTTTGTAAGTGTGTGTTTGTTCTGGATACTTCTTCATATCCGCCCTGATTGCATATTCATTTCTTTTGCGTATTCCTTCCCACAGCTCTCCATCAGACAGGTCATAACAGTGGTGTGATCCACTCTGGGATTTACTACACACCAGGCTCTCTGAAGGCTCAGCTTTGTGTTCGTGGAGCCATGCTAACATATCAGTACTGCCAGAAGAAAGGTGTGCCTTATAAGAAATGTGGCAAGGTGAGAATGAGCCCAGGCCCCCATAATACCACAGATACCAAAGAGATTTGTCCCTGTAGTATCCAGTGTGTGTATGTGTGTGACTTCAGCTGATCGTAGCAGTGGAGAGAGAGGAGATTCCCCGTCTGAAAGCTCTATATGAGCGCGGTCAGGTGAACAATGTACAAGATCTCCGTCTGATTGACGCCAAGGCCATCCGAGAGAAAGAGCCATACTGCAGGGTGAGTGATGCCTGTTTGTGTGTTAATGAAAGATAGGGTTCATATTTTCTGGTTATCCATTGGTTTGATCAATAACCAGCAGATTGCAAAAGTGCTGTCATCAGGCCTTTACTCGATTCAGGTGACCTAAGGCCTGCTGTTTCAAACACTGAATTATTAACCCATTTATGACTATCATATATGCATTTGTATTTTGTATAACCTCAGTGGTTACGTCAGTTTATGTTAAGCTGGCCCTCACTTACACTGCCGTTCAAAAGTTTTGGGTCGGAAAGATTTTTTTATTGTTTTTGAAAGAAGATGACGTTAAAGTTCAGCATTTATTTTATTAAAAATACAGTAAAAATTGTAATATTGTGACATATTTTTACAATTTAAAACAAGTTTTCTATTTAATGTATTTTAAAATGTAATTTATTCCTGTGATGGCGAAGCTGAATTTTCAGAACCATGATATAGTATTCTCAGGATTCTTTGATAAATAGCTCAAAAGAATGGGTTTTTTTTTTTTGTTTTGAAAATGTAAACTTTTTGTAACATTAGAAATGCCACTTCTGATCAACTTAATGCATCCTTGCTTAATGTGTCCTTACTTAAAAGTATTATTTTTTTTAACACTTTATTTATTGGCACTTATAAAATAGACAAAGATTTTTTTTCAGTATATTTTTTAAAAATCCCATTTAGACAGAAAGAGACCATCCAAACTTCAAGAAATGTAACTAATCACTGTTTGATTTGTTTATAGATAATATTTTGTTAAATGTAATAATACTACAATAACATGAAAAATGTAAATGAAATAAAAGACTATAGTGTGACTTTTAGTAATCAGAATTTCTGTTTGTCCAAAATGAATAAAAACCAATAGTTTCACAGATTATATAATCAAATAAAGCAGAATTTCAGTTATTTACTGGTGCACCCCTCAAGCCCTGGAAGTTGTGTACTGCCAGCCAATAAGATCTGTTGGGAACTGCTGATTTCAGCCAACTCGCCAACAACCAACTATTTTTTGTGGAATATGGAACAGTCAGAGAACAGACTGAACATGAAATTAATGATTTTTTTGTTTGTTTATACACAGGGCATCATGGCATTAGACTCTCCAAACACAGGGATTGTTGACTGGCGGTTAGTAGCTCTGACTTACGGTAAGGACTTCCAGGAAGCAGGTGGCACTGTGATAACTGACTTTGAAGCATCTGACATTAAGGTGGCAGCAGAAAGCCCAGCTGGGAGTGCTAAAGGTGAGTCACGTGACTTGCTCAATGTCTCAGACCTTTTTTTTCCTCTAATATCTGTGTATTCATCCCTTTATGTCTGTTTAGGCCTGAAATATCCCATCATCATAAAAAGCTCACAGGTGAGAAACTGATTTGTGTGAATCGTGTTTTTATGATCTTTTGGCATTGGTGTCTTACAGGCCCATCGCCAAGGGGGGGCATTGGGGGGCAGTGCCCCCCCAAATGACTCGACGTGCCCCCCTGCTTACATGATCACGAGTGAACTTAATATTGAGAACGAAAAATGTTCATACTGATCTAGTCAATGAATATTGCGGGGGGAAAAAATCACGTATTCAGCAGCATTTAGCTCAAAGAACCACTAATCTCTGCAACAGTAACTTATTAGGAAGCTAATAACAGTGGCGTAGCGGACGGGCACGCAGTGCAGGGGGCGCAAATAGCAGCACAAATATAAGGATTCACACACATCGTCACCTCACGCACCTGCAGCACTTCTGTGTACACCTATAGGGAGAAAAACATAATAAAACAGCATAGGCCTCTCATGGGAAACGTATTCGTGCCAAAGAAAAGATAGGTCTATATGGTGCGTTTCAGTTTCTCTTTACATTCGTTTTGGCTAGACTTTTATATGTTCTTTATAATGAATGTCATTAGGCTAATTTGTGTTTTTTTTTTTTTTTTGCTATTTGCTATTTGCTAATTTTATGATTTGTATAGCTATATAAATGTGTACTATAATTCTATAGCTGCTTAGGCTCTATTTTCAGATTTTTATGTTCCTTTGTTCTGAATGCCGTAAAATTTAAATGATTTGTTGACAACTTCTGTTTTTTTCTCTCAACCAATTTTGTCTGATATGTGTATAGGCTATAGCAGATTTATTTTTTTTTAATCCATGCAGCAAATGTTTTAAAAATAGCTTGAAAAAACATTGCAAATTACTTTATTGCATGCTTTTAAAGAACTTTTCACTATTAACTTGGGTTGCTTAAATGTATAAAACATTGTCATAAATTCGTTGTATTCCCATTCCCACAATTGTAACTTTGCTCAGCTGCGCATGCGATCTTAAATCAAATAATCAAATTTAGGCGGTGACGTGCAACAAGTTTTTCATGTAGGATAAGTGTTTTAATAAAGCTCTCGGGAGATTTCACTCAAAGACCCGCTGCCTTCAAGGCTATTTTAATGGTGAGGCTATGCGCTAATATGCACCTATTTTATATTGCTATAGCCTATGTATTGTTTTATTATTATTGTGTTGTTGGAAATTAAAAAGCTTAACGCATAGACTATTTTTGACACATTTTTGTCCGATCCATTGATATGGTTATTACTTAGACTATTGCAATTTCGAGAGAAAATCTTACATTTACAGATGTGACTCCGAATACTTTGTAGTGTGTACGTAGCATTGGTTCTCTTAGCAGCATGAAAAGCAAAACTTAGGCTATATTCAAATTCTGAATGGATTATATATGGCATAGAAAGCTCCCTTTATTATAATTAAAAAGATGTCACCCATCTCATCACGATCTCACAAAGTTAAGTTATAATCAACGAATCTCTCTCTACACTGCGCAGCGAATCTCTTATTTACATAGTGTTATAAAGAGAAGATTCGAGAGCGTGCAGAACAAAACTGGTGATTTGAGTGCTGATTCTAACATAAATAACCTACATAAAAGTCATATAACATATAACACAAAAGTCGACAGATTATCAACAGACTATCTTTTTAAATGTTTTTATATAGAACTTGATCAGTTTAAGTAATAATAGGCTACAGGTTGTTATTGTTTTGGTGAATGTCTGTTTCTGAGATCATAAAAAAAGTGTACCCCCCTATGAAAACGAAATGCCCCACATTGAATATTTTCTGGCGACGGCCCTGGTGTCTTAGAATGGCTGTGTTTGTGTGCAGGGGAAGGAGGTGAGGTGTCGGTTTGTGTTAGCGTGTGGAGGCCTTTACGCTGATCGGCTGTCTGAGATATCTGGCTGTAGTTCAGAGCCCCGTATCGTTCCCTTCAGAGGAGATTACCTGGTGCTTAAGCCAGAGAAAAACTACCTGGTCAGGGGCAACATCTACCCTGTGAGTAGAAACACCCCACACAAACACATAATATACAGATATATGAGAACGTGTGTTTAAGGACTGTTTGTGTGCTGAGGTGCCAAACCCACGGTTCCCATTTCTTGGATTCCATTTCACTCCTCGTATGGACGGTAGCGTCTGGCTCGGCCCAAACGCTGTGTTGGCTTTTAAACGAGAGGGGTATAAACTGTTTGACTTCGACACACAAGACTTCATTAATGCCGTCTCCTACAGGTACAGTGAAATACACTTTTGCATATATAAGTTTAAAACTTTGGGGTCAGTAAAATATTTTTTAAAGAAATTATCAGTTTAAATTGATCAGAAGTGACAGTAAAAACATTTACAAAAGATTTCAATGTCAAATAAATGCTGTTCTTTTGAACTTTCTATTCATTAATGAATCTTAAAAACAAAAATATTAAGCTGCAGCTGTTTTCAACATTGCTTATAATAGTACTAATAAAAAAGCATTAGATCAGGATATTAGAAGACTGGAGTAATGATGCTGAAAATTCAGCTTTGCCATCACAGGAATTAAATTACATTTTAAAATTTATTAAAATAGAAAACAGTTATTTTAAACTGTAATACTATTTCACAATATTACTATTTTTTACTGTATTTTTGCTCAAGTAAATAAAATACTTAAAAAAATTAATTAAAAAAATAAAATAACAAAACAAATTGTACCAACTCCAAATATTTTAACCGCAGTGTACACTCATATTGACTCATTCTCATACATAGAGTGCACTTAAAGGAATATTCAAGGTTCAGTTTAGCTCCATCAACAACACTTGTGACATAATGTTGATTACTACAAAAATTTCACCCAGTTTTCTATGAGAACTATCTGGGTTACAATGAGACACTAATGATGGATGTGAATTTACTGAACCCAGAATATTTCTTTAAATACATAGGTTTGTTCATTCCAGACATCTCCTTGAATTAAAAACAAGGCCTCTTCCTCATGTGTGTGTATGTAGGGGTCTGCAGAGGCTGGTAATGAAGAATATTGTGTATGGAATGGGAGAAATATATAGAGGTGTGTTTACCAGTGCTCAGGTAAAGAACCTACAGAAGTTCATACCTGAACTGAGCCCCAGTGATGTCCTAAGGTACAGACAAACAAACACTCTATTGAGAAAGATCATAAAAGTCACATACATATTGTCATTTCACAGTTGTTCTCCTTGTAAATGTTTCTGTGTGTTGGTTTGTGCAGGGGGCCGTCAGGTGTGCGTGCACAAGCTTTGGATGCTGAAGGTAACCTGGTGGATGATTTTGTGTTTGACGGTGGGAAGGGAGAGCTGGGCAGCCGGATTCTGCACATACGCAATGCACCGTCACCCGCCGCGAGCTCCTCCCTGGCCATCGCTGAGATGATCGCTGATGAGCTGGAGAAAAGATTTCAACTGTAGACATACCTCAGATGACGGCTGCCATAACCTTGATTACACTCTCACTCTTATCCTTTAATTCAGAGTATAAAAGAATAATCATAGAAGAAGTTTTACTTTTGTAGTAGTGTGGAACAGTAATAATGTAAAGAGATTTCTGGTGCTCTTTTCTAATGTATCTTCTGAAAATGATGCAGCTTTTAGGAAATGTTGGGTAACTGTTGTTATGGCTTTGTAAATCTGATGATTTATGAGAAAAAAGAACTGCCTTAAAATAATGTACAAAGGTAGTTGTCTCATAAGAGAATGCATTCACTCCATATCTGAATTTGTAAAAAATAAAACATGACAAATTCTTTTAACTGATGGGTTCAAATTATATCTAACCTCTAATGTCTGAAGGAAGTTATTCAAAAATAGCTCTTCTGATTTGTTCATTGTAGAAACAATCGCTGTGACAATATTTGAAGGTCTGATTCTCCTTGTTTTTGTAAATTCAATTTCAGGATTTCAGAAGTTAAAGATGCTGAATTTTTTTTAGGGATCCCATTGTCGTTAACCAATGAATATACATTACTTTTACAGTTGTTTATGATTTACTGGACAAGGATTTTTATCAATATGTTTTTGTACTTAAAATTTCTACATAAAATATTTTAGAGCTTGACATAACTATAAAAATGTTTTTATCTTTGATATTTTATTATATTTGAATATTTTATTAATTTACATTACTCTCTAATGTTTTATTAATTTACATTACTTTTCCAGGTCTAGAAATCACACATCATACATCCAGGTTTTCTATGCAGTACAAACCCTGGTTCTTCAAAGATGTTGAGATTGTGAACAGTTGTTGAGGAGGTGAAATATCTTGATTTTTCAGTTGTTTTAGCTTATTTTACGGTCCCTCCAGGATTTCGCTGTACTTTTTTTAGATTTTTACGGCCTAAAATGACTGATTTTGCTGTGGCTTTTCTCAAAATTTGTGGTGATATTTGCGCCATTTCTTATTGTTTTGCAGTGAAAATATACCACAGACAACATTCTCCTTACATTATGACTTTTCTGACTTCGAGAGCCATTGTAGGGCTCTAGACTAACATATGAGGACACCAGCACCAGTGCCATTAAGTTCTACAGAAGGTGGCACCAGCACCTGACAGTAAAGCACTTGGCCTAATCGCACGTACATCTCAGAGATGTCTATTTGATGTCTTCATTTACATATGCAAGATGTATTTTTTAGAGTGTTTGCTCATCTGCAATATGTCTCTAAGATGTTTCCTGTCAGATGTCAAAGAGAATGCATGTAAAACTGCTTCTGAGACATTTATCAGATCTTTAGCAGACATCTTACAGGAGTACTTGTGCTGTCTGGGTAGTTGAGATGCAGAGAAAATTAACTTTTATGGCTGTCATTCAAAATATCTAAATATAATTTAATAAATACAAATATATATATATTAGGGAGTGGAAATGGCTATTAAGCTTATAAGTACTTCTCTGCAGCCATCTGCTAGTGGTAATTTAATGTCTTTTTTATTTTTAAACAAGTCCTACATTATGAAACTTTTAGTTTTAAAAATAACTTTCAAATTCGGTAATACTTAAAGCTTTGAAGTGCTGGGAAATGTTGTGTGAAGCATTTAAAACCACTTGAAAACATTAGACCATTTCTGCCACAAGTTCCTGTAGTTTTATATGGCAATTACGAACATTTACCAGCTCTTACGAAAATTACGGAGTTTGCTTGATTTTGCGATAAATTCAGCGATCACAGAATCCTGGAGGGACTGATTTTAATGCTTGTTTTGTCAAATTTGAAAGTTTCCTGGTTAAGAACCCCAATTCTAGAGCATAATTTGCTTAAGTTTCCCCATGATCGGATCCGTTAAAAAGTGTTTACATGATCTTACGTGACCATTCCGCTCTTGACCACACGATGGCAGTGGGTGACTGGAAATTTGGGGGATTTTTAGATTTCTAGTAACTAAAATAATCACGAAAAAAAGAAATAATATTCGGAAGTACCACTGGCAAGGCGCTACGTTCAATTTAAACTTATTTTAAGTATTTGAGATGATTCAGTGCCGTTCACTGAAAGTCAAATACAATAGTTTCATTGTTAAAACACTTGGAATACACGCTTGAGTGTATGTGTGTTTACTGTGCCAAAATAAGACATCTCATGTATGTGCTGCGCTGCTGCGCTCATACACAGCGGGCGATCCCTCCCTCAGGGCTGCGCAGATGCGGGAAGCGCAGTGAGCAGCTGTGATTACACACAAGCGCGCCACATCGGAGTTCAATCGGGACGTTGCCAACAACAAAAACAAAGACATTAGCACTCCCCGAATTTCGTCGGATTATAACGGATTCAGACGTCGCTTTCGAGACTGGAACATGCCCAGCAAACGGACTCCCACAACATGACAGAGTCGCGCTGGAGAAACTCCTCCTGGCGCGCTTCATGAAGAGTCTCGAGGCCACAGAGCCGCCAGATGTGCTGCTGTTAACCGCATGCAAGACGAACACCAGGTTGTCGACGCTCAACGCCTCCTTTTAGCATTTCCCCCTCTGTGAAAGACATGACATCGGCTGTCCTGTTTGAGGAGCAGCTGGGCGAACTGCCGCGGCTAGCATGTGCGGCTAATTAGCGTACGACAACCGCGACGGTCCAACGGCTGTCAGGACAGAGACCCGGACACTTTTAGACTCTTCAAAACTGCTTAGTTTCATTCACAAACCGTGTTTCCCCACAGAATGAGGTGTTTCACGTGTCGAAAAGCCTTACTGGCCCGTAAATGTGGTAGAGTTTGAGTTTGTTTTGAGTGTGTGTGTGCGCCGTGAGAGCGGCTAAACTTGGGTGGTTGTTCCCGGGGCTGGGAGCGCACAGGGCCGATGCAGAGCAGCGCACACGGCGGCCGCAGGCATGCAGCACGACTTCGGCTCCAGCGAGGAGAACAGCGCGAAATGGCGAGGCCTGTTCGTGCAGGCGCTGCGAAAGGTAACTGACCCTGTTCGGGCCGTCATTCACACTTTTCGTTATGTTTATATTGAACCTCAAGCTTAATGAGTGAGTTTTAAAGACTATTTCTGCAGAACTGAATTCTTGAGTTCTCTTCGTATGATGATTTGCACAGCTGTACGTAGTGTCTGCTTTTGAGACGTTACTGATGGATGCAGCAGTGCAAGATGCAAAGAATGTTTCTTTAATATTGTATCACGGCCTAAACACCATACAGTCACGGTTTCATAGTTGACACTTTGACACGACATGTCCTATCTAGCGTCTAGTTTGGAGAGTTCAGTTGGTTGGCTTTTACTTTTTGATGGGGCTTTACCTTTGACCAATCAGTCCAATGTTTAACTATCATGCAGTGTTAGTTCTTTAGAAATTAGACTAACTAGCTGTGTGTGTGTGTATGTATGTATGTAAATGTGTGTGTGTATGTATATATGTATGTATGTATATGTATGTATGTGTATGTGTGTATATATATATATATATATATATATATATATATATATATATATATATATATACACATACATGCATACATACATATACATGTGTGTGTGTGTGTGTGTATATATATATATATATATATATATATATATATATATATACACGTGTGTGTGTGTGTGTATATATATATATATATATATATATGTATATGTATATGTGTATATATGTGTGTGTATATATATATATATATATATATATATATATATATATATATATATATATATATATAATATATGTGTGTGTGTATATATATATATATATATGTGTATATGTACACACTAATTTAGTTTTTTGGTCTTTTTATTTGAGATCGAGGGATTCCAGGGCTTCCCCTGCCAGAATAGATGAAAATGTATTCCAGATCTCCCTTCTGTCTTGTTCTTCTCACTACTGCAAGCAAAATATCTCAGCACCATCAGGAGACTGTGAGAGCAGATGGTGTATGTGTGAATGTTTTTGGTTGTGAGAGAAAGAAAGATTTGGGCTGCATCTGATCTGATGCTGAAAATGATTTTCACTTCCAACAAAACAATCCCTCAGAAATAAATGTGGAGTGGCACGTTGAGACATATAAAGAACTTTAATTTAAACAACATATTCACTGATCATTACTTGAAGGGAAAGTTCACCAAAAAATGAAAATTCATTTACTCACCCACATGTCATTCCAAACCTGTATGCTATCTTTTTTCTGTGTAGCATAAAAGAAGGTACTTTGAGAAATGTCTCAGTGGTTATTTTACAATGGAATTCAGTAGTAACCAAAACCAGTTACCAACATTCTTCAAAATAAATAATTTGTCCTGCAGAAGAAAGTCATAAAGGTTTGGAATGATATGAGAGTGAATAAGTAATAACATTATTGTCTATTAGTTGATGATCTGTTCCGTATAACTTATATTATTCATCCTAACCTACAGCTTCAAGATGTAAATATACAGAGCATTGCTTTTAAATCTCATCCTGTATGTTTTTCACTCTGGACGTACACTCACTAGCGCTCACATCTCTCATTTTCTCTGCCTGCTCTCCCATTCTCCACATCAATACTTTTCTGTCTGCTACTATCATCCCCCCCATCCCTGGAGAAGACAGAGGGGTAGAGTGTGTGTTTGTATCTGCGTGTGTGTATGTGTGTTGTGGGCTCCCAGTAGAGTAGCTCTCAGTGCCTAATGGAGGACGGCATGTAACCAGACACTAGAACAGAGAGCACAAGCCATCTCTCATCTGTGTATTTGTGCGTGTGTGTATGTGCTTGCATGCATTTGCTTTGTGTTTTCGGTCAGTATTTCACAGTTGGACTGCAGAAGTGGATTAAATCTGTGTTCGAACCTGTGCTCACCTTTAACCTTTCACCCGTCATAACCAAAATACAATTTTTTTTTTTTTTTTTTAAAGACTGCTACTGTTTGCACTCTCTCTCTCTCTGACACTTTTTCTCTAACTGGTTTTGCCACACTACCTGAACAGACTGCATTCCTATTTCAGGACAGCCCAGTAAGGTGGGAGGGGGATAAAATCGGAAAGAGAGGTTTTTTTTGTTTCATTTGTCCACCAAACTGAGAGCTGAGAAGGTGTGTGCGTGTCTGCATATCAGTGTGTGTATGTCAGATGATGTCATGCTGCCTTTGTAATAGTGTGTCTATCTATAAATGTGAGAGAGAGCTGTGATCACAGACCAGAATTTTTATAACTTTTTATTTTTATGGTTTTTTTTTGTTTTGTTTTGGTGATACCATTCAAATGCATCTGTGGTTCAGTGTTAGAATGAAGTTCTAACTTTGTTCTGTTTTTATATGTGCAGGTGCAGTTACAAGTGCATCCAAACCTGTTGGCTAAAGAAGACGCACTCCAGCACATTGAGGCACTCATACTACAGCTCCTGAACAAGCTGTGTGTTACACAGCCCAGAACAATAGCTGATGTTGAGGTACACATACACGCATATCAGGGATGGGTGATGTTATGATATACTATATAGTGTACTATGGGAGAAATGTCAACTGGCAGCAGTTGTGCTATACAGATTTATATATTTATGCTGCTGTAAGTGGATACAACTGCTTTACATTATTTACATGTGACAGTGATGAAGATACATGGAGGAATGTAAAAATATGGATCGGTACGTGTCCTAAACAATCAAGATTAAAGCGTTCAATTTGCATAATATTCAATTGCTGTGCCTGATGTATGGCTTCAAATGAGGCTCATCCAATCAAAATCTTAGAGTAGAAATTTTCTGTTTTATAGTACAATTTTATTTTCAGTCTCTTGTTTTTAACTTAAATATTACATAATTTAAAGCTGTTTTTGCACTGATGCAGACTTGTCATCATTTTTATGAGTCATATATTTTTATGAACATAGTAAAATCAAGAGGTGCCCATTACCCTGAATAGTACCTGACTGATACAAATACATGCATACAATCAGGCAGTATGTGCACCTGATCAGTTTTGTCACCTTTGACTTGATGTGTAATCACAGGATCGTGTTCAGAAGACATTCCCGAATCCCATCGATAAATGGGCCATGGCAGATGCTCAGTCCGCGATAGAGAAGCGCAAGCGAAGGAACCCACTGTTGCTGCCAGTCGATAAGATACATCCGCTACTGAAGGTGCAAAACCCTCAAACACATACTCGACATTCACAAACTGCTAGCTAGCACATAGAGTAACAACACATGGCTGTTTTTTTTTTGTGAGCAGGAGGTGCTGGGCTATAAGATCGACTATCATGTGTGTCTCTATATTGTTGCTGTGCTGGAGTACATCTCAGCTGACATTCTCAAGCTGGCTGGAAACTACGTGAGCAACATTCGACATTATGAGATCAGCCAGCAAGACATCACTGTCTCCATGTGTGCTGACAAGGTCAGAAATGTGTGTGTGTGTGTGTGTAGTTGTGTGTTTAAAAAGTTACTGATTCATCTTGTCTTTATAAATAGTTGTTGTTTCCTGAAAGGATGTTACAAGTGAAGTTATTGCAGAAATTAAATTTAGCAATGACACACGTTTAATTATGAGAATTTATGAGAACTGTTTCTTCCTAATGTGTCTGAAACATTATGGAGAGACCTTTTTAATCCCTAATTAAATTCTAAATTAAATCAAGATGGGCAATTAATTAAGAAATGGCAATTAAGTCATTATAAGTCTCTGTTGCACTAAATTTAATTTAAGTTCATCAAATCTGAAACCTGCAAAATATGTTGTCACTGGCACTAGCATTAGTGATAAATCTAGATCAAGATGATGCAAAGAAAAATCTAGTTTAAAATGTCAAGTTCTGAGAAATGTTGTTCTTATTCATTCCATTTTCATGTTTTTAATTTCATTTTGTAATTTTTTATTTTTTACTGTGATACCATAATATTATCTTAATAACTAATGATCAAAAGTTTTGTGATGCTCATCATTATGGTCTACAGGGTTCTGTTATTTTATTATTGTTCTTGTTGCTGTTATTTTCAAATATTATTATTTTATGCAAAGCTGCTCTGCTACATTACTCTAAAGTTTTTTTCTGAATTAGTAGGTCTAAATATCAAGACCAATAAAGATTAACTACAGTTATAGTGAATAGTTGAAATTGATTATTTTAATGTATTAACCTTATTGCTTTTGTGTCTGTACCTTTAGGTTTTAATGGATATGTTCGATCAGGAAGAGGAGATGGGGCTGGTGTCTCAGAGTGTAGAGGAGGTGTCTTCCTCTGGTGTGCTCACATATGATGACCTTGTGCGTCTGGAGATCGCTGAGGAGCGTCAGTATCTGCGGGAACTCGATCTCATCATCAAAGTATTCCGCCAAGCCTTTACGTCCAATAGCAAACTCTTCTCCACTCAGGTGCGTTCTTCTGACCAATCAGAACATGTAAACTGATGTAAATAAGCATTCATAGTGACAGGGATTAGCTGTTTGCACTCTCTTTATTATCTTTTATTCTCAGTTTTCTCTCTCTCCGCTATGTGTGTAGGATGTGGAGCTGGCATTCAGTAATATTCTAGAGGTTCACGAGTTAACAGTTAAGCTGTTGGGTCTTATTGAGGATGCTGTAGAAATGACAGCCGACGGGAGTCCACACCCCCTTGTGGGCAGCTGCTTCGAAGACCTCGCTGAGGTACAGAAACTCATAAACACTCATTGGAGTCCAAAAATGAGAAATGCCATGATGTATGATGTACATTACTGCGCTGTTAGAAATGTATGTGTGTATATCTGTTGTGTACAGGAGCAGGCATTTGATCCCTATGAGACACTCTCTCAGGACATCCTCTCTAAAGAATTTTGTCAACATTTCAACACTCTGATGTCCCGCCCCACTGTTGCTCTGTACTTCCAGGTCAGCACCAACACTCTGGACTCTGATTGGTTCATCTTTTTTCAGTCTTTTTCAGGCAATTCTACAGTGCCTATTAGAATTGACTCTAAATGAACTTTATGCTGCTATTAGTGCTTATTAAGACAACCTGTTCTTCGATTAGTCGAACTTGGAAATCATATGTACCACATTTTGAAGGCAAATAATACAATGTAAAAAGAGACTTGTGGGGACAGTGAGAGGGCGGGCATTAGAATCAAAGCCTTCATCTCTGCAGGCATGCGCTCAGATGTTCTCTCTCCTGTGGTGTGTTTCAGTCAATTGCAGAGGGTTTTAAGGAGGCAGTGCAGTATGTGCTTCCTCAGTTGATGATGGTTCCCGTTTACCACTGCATGCACTACTTTGAACTGTTACAGGTGAGTACTAAACACACTTCACACTCAGTCAGCAACCTACAGCTGTGTAATGTGTTATTTGAGATTTGTGTGTCATTGTGTCTATAGCAATTGCAGGAGTGCAGTGAAGACCAAGATGACAGAGAGTGTTTAAAACAGGCTCAGACTGCATTGATCAACCTACAAAGCAGCATTGAACGCATATATGCTAAACACCAACCACGGCGCAAACAAGGGTAACGCAAACACCAAGGCTTGCACAACTATGTGTCTCTACCAAATCCCATTTTCATCTTTCTTTTTTTGTGACTTTGTTTTTTAGGGAGCCACTGTATCGGTTATATAGTCGTGCATCTCGCAGCAAGCAGGCATCAATAAAGCGTATGAATGACATCCAGAGGAGTATTGATGGCTGGGAGGGGAGAGATATCGGCCAGTGCTGCAGCCAGTTCATCATGGAGGGGGCGCTCCTACGGGCTGGAGCCAAGCATGAACGACACAACTTCCTGTTTGACGGCCTTATGATAAGCTGCAAAGCCAATCAGAGCTCCAGGTTGCCAGGAGCAGGCAGTGGGGCAGAGTTTCGTCTAAAAGAGAAGTTTGTTTTACGCAAGTATCGCATTGTAGATCGTGAGGATTCACCAGAGTTTCGTCACGCATTTGAGCTGGTGGGCCGCGAGGAAAGCGGTGCCGTGTTCAGCGCGCGTTCAGCGGAAGAGAAGACTGCGTGGATGGCCGCACTGGTCACGCTGCAGTACCGCCCCACTCTGGACCGCATGCTGGACACCGTCCTGCACCGCGAGGAACAAGCACAACCGCTGAGGCTGCCGTCACCGGACGTCTACCGGTTTGCCATACAGGATTCTGAGGAGAACATTGTATTTGAGGAGGGAGCGCAGCGGAAGGCTGGAATCCCTATTATTAAGGCCGGGACAGTTGTCAAGCTTATTGAGAGACTGACGTACCACATGTATGCAGGTACAGAATAAAACTCTCCTTCAGGTCAAAAGAAATTCAGACAAAAGTCTCCAAACTTTTGCCTACTAGAGTGTTTCTTTGTAATTTGTGTTCCTGGGTGCCTTTATAAGTACCGTTCTTCTTTTCCACACAGACCCAAATTTTGTGCGGACGTTTCTGACTACATACCGTTCTTTCTGTAAACCACAAGACCTGCTCAAACTACTGATTGAAAGGTAAAGCACACATACATTTGTGTCTCACACATGTTCAGTCAACGAGAAGAGAGGAATTCTGTTAAATTATTCACAACTCTGCCATCACTCTAAAATGTTGGCATGTCCATCAGGGAGCTTGTTGCATTTACACATATTGGTTTGTAGACTTGCATAGATGCAAACTCCTCACCTTTCGGTGAAAACTCACCTTTTTGAGATCAAAATAGGTCACCTGCGAGATTTGTGTAGATCCAATGAGAAAGTGTTTTTGGTTGTGGGGGGGGGGGGGTCTTTTTACAGTACCATTAGTACCAATTCATATCTGTACCTGCTTGTAGTCAACCACTTTTAAACGCTCCTGTGTTTTTGCGTGCACGCTCTGGTTTCGAATTACAAAACCACAAGTTTATTTACGTGTTTTTGCAGCGTTGAGTATTGTAGCCAAGTCAGAGGTGTTTTCTGTTGGTTAATTAGAAGTATCCCCTCTGAACTAATTGTTTTCGTAAGTTTACAGAGTTCTAGACGCTTGTAGATCTACCTAATATAATCAAAGAGAGAAAAAAACGCATACAATGTAAATAAGAGATTGATTGTGTAGTTGATTTATCAGGAGTTTTTGTGTGAGTAAGCTCGGTCAGTTGCGCTATAAGAGATTTGATCTGTTTCTCTGGAATCTCTACATAATCCATTGACAATTTGAAGAAAAGTTTTGTTTGTCTAAGAGGACCGAACATCCACGTATACTGTTTCAAGAGTGACAAACACGAGTGTAAAAAATTACATGAGTGAATCCGCTAAATTGTTCTGTCAGTCATTGCTATGATTGACAGTGATAACTGCCCTGGGCTGCGTTTCCCAAAAGCATCGTAAGCCTAAGTTGATCGTAGCTCCATTGGTTTCAATGGGTCTACGATGTACTTAAGCTTACGATGCTTTTGGGAAACGTAGCCCTTGGGGGAACGATCTATCTGACAAACCGATGTCAAAAATAGACCTGTGCATTAAGTGATGCAGAGTAAATTCATAGTAACAAAACTACAACAACAACAAGTCTGTATTGGCTGAATATATTTATCAGCTTCTACAGTTAAAACACTCTTTTTGATGTCTCCTTTTTAATGCAATTTTTAAAAAATGAAGTTTTTAAATTAAATCTAAAAATACTTAATGTTATTAAATATTTAATGCATTATTATTTAATTCTACTTGCTATACTACTTCAGTACAGTACTAAAATATGTTATAATCTTCATTTTATAATAAATTCAAAATCAAGACCTGAAAACTAGGAAGTGGAAATGGCAACTGAGCTATTGAATGATCCTGTGCTGCCATCTACTGGATGTAATGGTAATTTTATGTAATTGTCATCTCAAAAGTCTTTGTTTTCCACAAGGTTTTTTGGCACATTTTTTCGTCATCTCCATAAATGAAAAGTTAATTTTAAAGTGAATTTTACTGCACAACTGTAAAGTTAAAAATAATAAGGCTTCTACATATTGTATAAGTGTTTAAAAAAATGTGGTGGGGGTGGGGTTGCGTGTCACCTTTTTCACCCATGATGAGTTTGCATCCCTGACTTAACATTGTCTGCTGTTTCTTGTTGTGCTTCCCTTTCATGTTAGGATGTACAGTGTACGCATGCAATTTAGTTTTAATTGTTTCCCCATGATGCTTCAGGATTGAAATTCCAGAGCCAGAGCCATCAGAAGCAGACCGAGAAGCACTCTGGAATGGAGAGCAACCAATGGCGGCCGAGCTTCAGAGATTTCGCAGAGAATACGTGCAGCCTGTCCAACTCAGGTAAAACACACACATTCTCATTTGCCAAGCACACTAATACATGTTGCACTTGTAATATTATAAGAAGTTTGAATAGCTGTTTTCTATTAGAATATATCTTAATGTAATTTATTCCTGTAATGGCAAAGCTGAATTTTCAGCAGCTATTACTCCAGTCTTCAGTCACATGATCCTTCAGAAATCATTCTAATATGCTGATTTGGTGCTCAAGAAACATTTCTAATTATTATCAATGTTGAAAACAGTTGTTCTGCTTAATATTTTTGTGGAAGCCGTGATGCTTTTTTTTTTTTTTTTCAAAATTATTTGATTCATTGAAACTTCAAAAGGATAGAATTTATTTGAAACAAAAAAAAAATTTTGCAATAATATAACAGCACTTTGATAAATATAATGCATTCTTGCTAAATAAATTAATTTATTTTTAAAAACATCTTAATGAACCCAAGCTTTTGAACAGTAGTGTGTGTGTGTGTGTGTGTGTGTGTGTGTATATATGTATATATATATATATGTATATATATATATATGTATATATATATATATGTATATATATATATATATATATATATATATATATATATATATATATATATATATACTTAGTTTTTTTATTTTATTTATTCATTTTTGTTTTATTGTTTTTGTAAGACTCAACCATCCTGTTGTTGCTTCATCTTGTGCTCATTTCAGTCAGTCACCACACAGTCCTGCTGTCCATCAACACTAATAGTGTCTGTGAGCTCGTCAGTCTGATGTCTGTATGTGTGTCATTAGGGTTCTGAATGTATTCCGTCAGTGGGTAGAACATCACTTTTATGACTTTGAGAATGATCCTGAACTCAGCTGTGGACTTGAAGAATACCTCACCAGCACCACACAACTTAGAGGTATGCACACACACTCTAACAATGCTGAATGTGCATGCATGATGTATGAGCATGTGGATGCTCATACATACACACATACTCAATGAGACACACACGAGTTTAGAGACTGATATCTGATTTTCTGTTTTTCAGGTAAATCGATGCGCAAGTGGGTGGAGTCTATCATCAAGATCATGAGGCGGAAGAAACAAACTCAATCTAATGGCATCAGTCACAACATCACCTTTGAGAGCCCACCTCCTCCTATTGAATGGCACATCAGCCGTCCCGGGAGCATTGACACCTTTGACCTCATGACCCTTCATCCAATAGAAATTGCTCGTCAGTTAACACTTCTAGAGTCTGATTTGTACAGGTGAGCAAATCAGAACTATAAGCATATGTAAGGAAGACAGTACATTGACTGACTATTGTACATCTGTGTGCATAGAGCCGTTCGCCCATCTGAGCTGGTAGGAAGCGTTTGGACAAAGGAAGATAAAGAGAAGAATTCTCCCAATCTGCTGAGGATGATTAGACACACAACCAACCTAACACTGTGGTTTGAAAAGTGAGTAACTAGCTCATAGCCAACTGCATAATCGCCATAAATATTACAACACATTTTATGTTTCAGAAAAACATCTCCATTCTTGTTGTCTGTAAATAAATTCTTTATTTCTCTCTCTGTCTCTCAGGTGTATAGTAGAGGCTGAAAATGTGGATGAGAGGGTTGCTGTATTTTCTCGTATTATTGAGATTCTGCAGGTGTTTCAAGAGCTTAATAACTTTAATGGGGTTTTGGAGATTGTAAGTGCCATCAACTCAGTACCGGTGTATCGTCTCGACCACACATTTGAGGTGACCTGTTCATTCATTATGCTCTCACGTTTTGAATCAGAATAGTAATTGACAGATAATAATGGAATATGTTGTTTTGTTGTGTATATGTAGGCCGTGCCTGAGAGGAAGAGGAGGATTCTAGAGGAAGCTGTTGAACTCAGTCAGGATCATTTTAAGAAATACCTCGCCAAGCTCAAATCCATCAACCCGCCTTGCGTACCTTTCTTTGGTAAGAGAAAGAGCTGCTTTTTTAACAAACTAGCATATATTTAAAAATGCACTGAGTTTTGGGTGGTAAGGTAATTTCATGCTTTTGTGCTCACTAAGGCTGTATTTATTTGATCAAAACAGGGAAAAAACAAACAGTAATATTGTGAAATATTATTACAATTTAAAATAATTGTTTTCTGTTGTTATAAATTTTGAAATGTAATTTATTCCTGTGATGGCAAAGTTGAATTTTCAGCAGTCATTACTCCAGTTTTCAAAAAATTTGTTGCTTGATGTTTTTGTGGAAACTAATTCTTGGATGAATAGAAACAGCATTTATTTCAAACAGAAATCTTTTGTATCATTATGAATGTCTTTACCATCTCTTTTGATCAGTTTAATTTGTCCTTGCTTAATAAAAATATTAATTTCTTTCAAATTAAAAAACTTACTGACCCCCAACAGTATTATTAACAGTATTGTACATGTGTGTGTTATGTGTGTATATGTGATGTTTCCTGTCTGTTTGCTCTGTGTATTCAGGTATCTACCTGACTAACATTCTGAAGACTGAAGAGGGAAATCCAGATTTTCTAAAACGTGATGGAAAAGAACTGATCAACTTTAGCAAAAGACGCAAAGTAGCAGAAATCACTGGAGAAATCCAGCAGTACCAGAACCAACCCTACTGCCTCAAAGTAGAACACGATATAAAGGTTTATATGTTCATCACTCACTCTCACCTTTTTCCTCTTCTTCCGTCTAGTTCTTATGATTTTAAGAGCTTGTTTGTCTTGTAGAGGTTTTTTGAGAATCTGAATCCAATGGGAAACAAGAGCGAGAAGGAGTTTTCTGACTACCTGTTCAACAAGTCTCTAGAGATCGAACCACGGAACTGCAAACAGCCACCCAGATTTGTGAGTTTTTTTTAAAAAACACTGTCTATATATAAATATATATGTCTATATTTATAATTTTAAATAACTAAACAAGAATAGTTTACATTCACATTTATTGGCAGAATTTTTTTTTTTTTTTTTAAATTTTGGCTTAATTTAAATTAATACATTTCAGTCTGTAGTTATTAAACAATAAAAGCTAAAAATAAAAGTAAGAATAATAGTACTAGTAAAAAAGTAATATATTTATAATACATTTATTTCATACTAAGTATAGTTCAAATCTATTAACATGTTTACTGACATATCACTCGAGACTTACTGATATTAAAAAAAAAAACTTTTTTGGAGTACAAATTGTGCACAGTGCACATTTCTCAATATTAAACCTAAATGTGTTTTAATGTCACTATTGATGAGGATTGTATGATACTTGAAATAGTTCCACTTTTGCACAATCAAATATTCAACGCTACTTCTGCACAATTAAAGTGCATCAAGTACAAATTTAGTTGTTCCAGTAGCAGACTTTAAGTACACCAGTTTAGTATACTAATATACAATTGCAGGGTATTTTTATTAGGTACGTAAATATGTAAATGTATTTGTATTATACTTAGCATGAAATAAATGTATGTCAAATGCATTTTAGTATATTTATTTTTCACTAGGGTCATAATATAAACAAAAAAAATCTCTCTAATCGACTGGACATTTGTTGGAAATTATTTTTGTGAAATATTTTCTAAACCTATTTTCTATGTATACATTTCATATTGATGCTTGTCATTTAGACAACTTCTGACTAATCAATTTTGAAAATATGTAGTTTAGCACATCCTTATTACAGATCCACAGCTTTTTTCTGAACATCGATGGTACAAGAAGGAATTTTTCAAAAGATTAATCTCTTGACATGAATATGATAGTGATAATATGTTGTATTTTCACTGTGTTGATGAGTTATGTGTGGTGGTTTAGGTTTATAACAGTATGTTGGTTTTACAATTGAATGTGTTGTATCCTATAGCCCAGAAAGACTACGTATTCTCTGAAGTCTCCTGGCGTTCGGCCGGTGCGGCAGGCATCAGGAGGAGGAGGGACGCTGAAGGGTCACCCAGTGCCATTAGAAAGAGAACCACCTCACAAAATCACCTTCAGGAGCATCGCAGAAACAGAACCTGAGACACCCCCTTCTCTCCCCACCTCTCCAAACACACCCACACCTCCACAGTCTGCCAGCTCTGACCTCAACTCTGTGTTCATGGACCACGACCTGAGCAGCTCCTATGGTGAGAGAAGGGAGAGGTGGTAACTCAATGGTTAAGGATCAGCTAGTAAACTTGTGCGTCATTTTTTCCCCAGACATGCTTAAATGGCATTTTGTTTGTTTTTCTGCAGGTAACAACACCATATTTGCCCCAGTTTTTCTGCCTCAGTCCAGTAAGTGTGAAGTCATAATTTTCCTCAAGCAGAGTTCTCCTGCTTTATGTAACAGATTGTTAGACTATGTGTTTTCTCTCTTTCTCAGAGTCTCAGTCTGTGTCGTGTGGCAGTTTACACCATTTGATTGGCGATGAGTTACTTAAACCCCCTCCATTACCTCCCCGCAGGAAAGATACCTCTTCAGAGACCAAGGTGACTTGCATACGGTGTCGAGGAAGTTACTTTGAGTTACTTTGAAACTGTTCACACATTGAAAAGTAAAGATCCAAAAACGTTTCTTTTTCCAAGAAAAAAAAATCCATTGAAAAAAACAAACAAAAAAAAAAAATTCAGTGTGGACATTGTTATTGTTTATTATATTTATCTTTTTGTCCTGCTCTTGAGTTGAATGTATTATACAAGCTAGTGTTACTTTAACTCTTTATTTTAACATTCTATCATTTTATCTTTCGTTTTATGGTAGAGCGCACATTTAGAATTACGTGAATATGCTAATTAGCATATGATGTCATCTGGCGACATTTAGCGACTTTTCAAGCGAGTGTTAGCTACTTTGCATTGAAAGAAGTTGGCAACACTGATATTGGTATCAGTGCATCCCTACCTTTATGGTTTCATGGATTTTCCAAACCAACTTTAATTTACTAGAAGGAATCAAACTTGTTGCAGCATGTTGTAGTACATAGGGGTGGGTGATATGGCAAAAATCTGTATCACAATTTTTTTTCAGGTGGAATTATGATCTAGTCTTATCACAGTTCTTTTTCAAGTTGGATTTAAGACTGTTTTTCAAGGTACTGATTTAGTACAACCCAACAAATTTCCCTTAAAAAAAAAAAAAAAGAAATGTAGACCTACAAGGTAAAGGAAAAAAAATTGTAAAAAATATTTTTTATATTTTATAATTTTGTTGTATTTTGATTTTTTTTAAAATTCATTATTTAAAAAATGAATTCCAAATTATTAGCATAACAATTAGAGTGAAAAGTTGAATTGAAAACAATATCCGTTTGCTTTACTAAGATAATATTTATTCAGTTTCAAAGGCTTTCATCAGTGCACCACATTTACATGAGTGCATTCTGTCCTGTCTCAAGTTGAGTTCCAGGCCTGAAAGTCCTCCCGCCATTCCACCACGACAGCCTCCTCCTCCTCGCCTGCAGCCACGTGTTCCAGTGATCAACGGGCCGACAGACGGGCCGCTCCCGAGCCCCCCGCCCCCTCTGCCCCGCGACCCCCTGCCGGACACACCTCCGCCAGTTCCGCAGCGACCGCCGGAGATTTTCATCAACTACCCAGTGAACGTGCAGCCATCTCCAGGAGGTCGTTTCCACTGGGACTTCACCAGCTTACCTAGCACTCCCAACACCCCTCCAGGCACGCCCTCACCCCGTGTTCCGCCCCCTGGCACGCCTTCTCCACGCGTGCCTCGCCGCCCCTGCACGCCCAGCGTCAGTCAACCCAGTCTGGTCCACCTGCCCCCACCCATACCGCCTCGCCACAACTCCACCCCCGCACTGCCAAAACTTCCCCCCAAGACTTACAAGAGAGAACTCTCTCAGTCCACACACACACTCTCACAGCCATCCATACACACTCTCTCGCTAGTCGACAACAGAGACAGCAACGAATAAGAGCATCACGCCCTAAAATACAGATGTGTGTGTGTGTGTGTGTGTGTGTGTGTGTTTTAACAACGTTTAACCTGGAACCAGACAATCTGATGCTAATGAAAACCTGAAGACGCTCGCTGCTCTTGAGGTTTGTGATTATCACCCATTTTTCACATCCGTCACATTCAGCATGCAAGGTCATGTGCTCGTTGACAGCACATTCACTGATGGAAATGCTGCTCTGAGGCCTTTCACCGCCGTCAGACTCTGCTGTGGATGTTTATTTGGTTGCAGGTCAAAGTCAACCAGGGTTTAACCCGAACACCTTCAGCACGCCTCTCTTCGGTTGCCTTTATCTCACAGCCGTGACCTTGACCAGAGATTGTACCCTTCAGGTGAACTCTTGACATTTTGGTGAGAGCTTTTTCCTTACACTATTTAAAGCCAATATGATGTCTTAACACCCCCCCCCCCCCCCCCCCCCCCAAATCATCTATTGGTCGATTCATTACCGATACTTACGCCCCGTGATTTCTGCACCAGACTCTTAATGTGCCTTCAATATCAGTACTGAACAAAACATAAGCGTCTGAAAGCATTTGCCTTGACCATGCTTAGAACAAATGTCCGTTTGTGCGCGTGCGCTCCAAGTATTCTGTACAGAGTGACATATCTGCCCTCACTACTCACCTCGGCCCAGTTGCTGATGTATCTACTGACAATCTCAGTCTGAGACCCACCGGACTCACACACTGTTGTAGAGTGTTTGGTGTGGATCAGTGTCAAGTTTGTGTCTTAATAGTATGTGGTGAGCCTTTTTTGCACTTTAGGGCAGTACTGTTACAGAGAAGCAGAGGACTCAAACTCACAATCCTGTGACCTTATGACCCTGTCCTGCTAACCCCCGTCCTCTGGGCTGGTCAGGACAACCGTCGGGCTGTTTCCCAAAACTCTTGAACTTTGGGACACGGTCAGAATGTTCTGTTGTAAATCACGCCTCCTGTTCTCATTCAGGTCCACTCCATTAACCCAACCAGGTCCGTACAGGAAGGGCTTCATCACCAGAGCAATTCCTATTCAATCGACCACGGAAATGGTCTCCGAGGCGATCAGCCATAGAGGGACTGCAGTGTTCTGTAGTGATGTCACATCCTGTATGTGTAGAATCTCATCCTGGCCACTCCCAGTGAGATGACTGGTCAATTGGTTTGAAGTGTTAGTAATTCCCAAAAACTCACTGTTTGTGTGTGCGCGTGTATGCGCGCGTGTGTGTATGTGAGCATTCAAGGCCTGTAACTGCTTTTGTACCATGTTCTCCATGAGACTCATTAATAAACTCGCAGTCTTATTTTCTACTGAACGTTTTTATTCCTCTGTTTATGTACATTCTGTTACATCAATGTGTTTATTTCTCTCTGACAGATCAAATCATGCTGAAATTTAGCTGTCTTGAGTGCGCTGGTGCTTCATGTCAATTCACAGTGAGAAGTCGTCGTCATTTGTAATCTCAGATTTTTAAACCAGTTATTTCAGTGGATGAAGTAGAGAAGATTTCTGTGTATGATTATTTGCTCCAGTGCGTAATATTAATTGTGTCAGACTGTACTACAGGGTCCTTCGCTGTCCTCACTGTCATGCCACACTGCTTCAGTCCGCTGGACTCCAGTCCCTCTGTATGCAGATCTAAAATAACATAAACACACATTACTACTATGGAGTGCCCTTAACTGGAATCGCATGGTTTTAGGAGATAATTTTGTGCATAATTTTAAGCTCAAACTAAACTGAAACTGCAGTTACAATTAAAATGGATGATATTGAGAATTTTGTAATCTCAATGTCAATTATTGAATTGTACTTCAGAATTGTATCATTACATGCAGTATCTTCTGCACTATTAAAAAATACTTTGTAGTTAGATATATAGTTAATTGAGTCAGCATGAAATAGTGATCGTCTTTTCTTCCCTATTTTGATGTATATCTGAGTGAAATGGCTTGTTAAATGAGAAATGAGGGCAGGACTTGATTTTGTCCATTGGGGATTGATTGGATCGTGGTTCGCTAATTGCTGTGATCTCTGTGATTGACAGGTTGCTGAAAGGAATATTGTCTTGCCCTTGTGCAGGGAGACAATGTTGTTGTCAGGGACTTTTTTTTAATCAAAGATTATGGGCCAGATTTACTAACAGCTTGTGCCAGTCTTTTGGCGTTAAAATAGTACTTTCAGGATTTACTAAAGACACGCACTGAAAAGGTGTGGACAGTTATTTCTGCACCTGACCTTATTGAATATGCATTTGTAGGAGTTTCCCTTTCAGACGCAAAATTTATGGGAAGAGAGTATTAAAATGAATCACGCAGAAGCATGTCTTAAAGCAGGCGGTAATTTGCGCTGTTCTTTGTAGATTACGCTGGTCATTATAGAAATGATCTGGCTGCGTCTGTGTTCTGTCAGTAAATATTCCAATATTCCATTTAGAAAATAAGAATTGTCAAATTGTATTTCATGATAATCTTAAGTATTTTACATAAATCCAAAATTAACACACAATGCCAAATGCAAAATTAATGGCCTTTAGTTCAAACTGAATGATAGGAATGATAATCTCAGTTGTGCAAAGACATTTTTATACAAAATTACATAAAGGCTTAACTGTTTTTTTTTAAACTGAGATTAATGCTTTGATTTAAATGTTCTGTTGTTTACTGTACATTTCTGCAGGTCATCCAGGTAGCATGCTTTTCCAAACAGCCATACGCCCCTTACCGTGATTGGTCAGTCTCTTGCTGCTGATTAATGATCTGATTTGTTGAGCTGAAAGACACAGAGTTCTCTTTTGCAGGAGTCACATCACCCTGAAAGAGAGAAAGTTAGTGCTTTTCTTAGTTCGGCTGCATCCAAAATCATATACTAATCCGATGTATAGTAGGCGAAAAACAGTATGTGAAAAGAGTAGTATATCTGAATTCATAGTATTCATAAAACGGCAGGTGAAAACTCCTTGGATGTCTTACTAATACTGGCGCGATTCTGAAGTGACATTCAAAGGACACATTACTATCCCATGAGGCCACAGGAGAGGATTTGTGAATGGCAGCTGACACAACTGATGCTAGTAGATCACATGACAAATGTTGTATGTCCAGATTACATTCATACTATATAGAACATACAGTCATGAAACAATTACTAAAGGTGTATGAGATTTCAGATGCAGCCAATGTTTTTGGTGCAAAACAGCTTGACCAACATTATAAGTGGATCTCAGGGGGACAAAATAGTGATTCAGAATTGTAGGATGCAGTGGGCTTGTGCTAATTTTTGTGTGACGTCTCAAACCTGTGAGTAAATCGGGTCCCAAATCGGCCGGAAGGCACTGGTGGGGATTCTGTGTGGTTTTGGGGCACGCGTTTTTCCTTGCCCCCCAATGCGAACCTCAGCAGGAATAGGAGCCCGTCTAGGAATCTGCCACGGCATGCATAATCCTCCCCCCGCCTGCACAGCTGAAGCGTTGTGAGTGTATGAAGGTTTGAGGAGAACTGGAACCTCACTGTCTTCATCATCATCATCATCCTCATCATCACGTGCTTCCGCTCCCCTGAGTCGATTCAGAGTTTCATCTGGGCTGCAGGTCGTTACAGAAGAGAAGTCAAAAACGGATGCGTCGGCCACGTCACAGTCTGTGTCCCCGTCATCGAGATGATGTGGCGGAGGGTACAGGTCAGAGGTGTATATGCGTCCGTCGAGCCCCGGTGACCCACACACTCGCACGGCCAGACCAGGCGAGGAGCTCTGACTCTTGGCAGCAGTAGTGAGGTTCCCCCCGACACCTACAGGTGGCACAGGGTTCAGAAAGCGGCCGGCTTCTCTAGGATGGCGAGGGAAGGGTACGCAGATGGGACCTGTGTGGCTCTGCCCTGCACTGCCATTCCACATGTACTCTGTAGTCCAGCCACCAGGGGACAGATCACACATATGCTCACGGCCATTTCTGAGGGGAGACGTTATTGTTTAGTATAGGTAAGAAAAAATCTAAATTAGATTAAATTTTAAATAATGACTGCTGAATACGATCGTAGTATAAATGAGGGATTTTTAAAGTCAACATGAAATGAAAATGTATTTATTTTATATTTTTAAATACATTTTTTAGATCTTATTGTGAATTATTCATCAATGTATTTTGTTTAAAATATCTAAAAGCAGCTATATATTTTAAGACATGTTTATACTCTGATATTATGAAGATGACATTGCTTGAAAATTAAATAATTGCTATTTATGTTTCCAATACAAATAATCTGTACTTACAGGCTCAAATTGATTTAGTTCAGTACATTTTATTACATTTAGGCCCGGTTTCACAGACAGGGCTTAGACTAAGCCAAGACTAAGCCAGGATTAGGCCATAGTTCAATTAGGACATTTAAGTAATTTTTATAAATGTGCTTGGGGAAAAAAAACATTACTGGTGTGCTTTTTGAGACAAAACAAAGGCACTGATATATTTTAAGATGCAAGTTTCTTTCAGTTGAAACAGCTCAGACTTACATTTTAGTCTAGGACTAGGCTTAAGCCTTGTCTATGAAACCGGGGATTAGATTTGTTAAAGTTGCTCAAACTTTTATGGCATTCTTTTCATACATTAAAGCAGCTAAAAAAAAATGCCTTAAAACCCTATAAAATATTTTAAAATTTAATTATTATTTATAAATTATTCAATTAAAAAAATCATTTTATGCAGATTGCACTGTCAAAGAACAATTTCAACAACAATTGAAGCAAACTTAATATTTTAGAACTGAGAAATGCCCATCATTTTAAAACTTATATTAATTTCCAAGTCTAGTAATCACAATTAAATGAATTAAATATACATAAATCCAACTTTTTTTTTTTCTTGGAGTGTGTTCAACAAAAATAAATAAATAAATAATTGTGATCCTCTAACACTAGCCTTCCCTATTCTTTTTCTATTCTATCTACTTATATATAAACCTTGCTACGTGTACTGCGTTACGCTAACCAAGACTTATAGCGCTTGCATATTATTGCTCTTTTGTTGGTTTTGATTGCCTCTATTCTTACAAAAATTGCTTATATTTGTAAGTCGCTTAGGATAGTAAATGTAAATATATTTTTATACAATGATGAAAGTAGCTATATTTAAATGTTTACATGGGAATTACTTATTATTTAAGATCTGCATCAACTTCTGCAATCAGATAGAAATTGCTCAAGGTTGATCAGATTTTTTTTTATCAGTCAGATTTTTTAAAAGATTGTTAGGCTGCATGCATTTTTTTTTTTTTGCTCTAATTTCTGTAAAACACACTGGAGTACCTTAAGATGCCACTGGGCCGAGGTAGCGTCTGTGAGATGCCAACACGACAGCATTTCCTCTGGTGTACAGTGCTGTCTATGCCTGTGCCTGCTGTGACACTGGCTGTATCCGCATTAATATTGGCATAGTACTTGGTAAAAGCGGAAGGGCCACAGTCGGGGCTCTCGACACAGCACCTGCTTCTCAAACTGCAGACACACTAAAATTAGCATCAACCACCTGCCACTAAAGCCAGTTTCATCCAGTTAAACACAAGACCGACTGATAGACAAACAGTCAAAATAATAGGACTGACCCTTGTTCAGGCCCCACCCCCTCTTCACATGGCCCCGCCTTCGCCAAGGTCATGTGACAGCTTGTGCAGAGGTCCCACAGCACCCGCTCGCTCTCCTGTAGTGAACACCAGTCTGCATGCCCAGCGCCAGAACTGCGTAACAGAGCCTGGTGGAAATAGGAAGTGCAGTAGAGAAGATGCAGTCTTTTGTAGCAACACTGAAAATTAAAATCACTTAGAAAATAGCCGACTGCATTTTAGGAAGATAATGTATACTGTATGTACTGAACAGCTTGGAATACTTGCACTACTTGTCTCAGACAGTAGTGCAGCAGAGTGCAAAGCAGACTAAAGTGGCATGAGTTCAGCAATGCGGTAATGCCATCTGGACCCTGCTCGACTGTGCTGTAGCTTTCACTGGGCCACAACCCCAGTGTCACGTCTAGCGTCACAACATTTTCCATATTTCTACATTTAGAGGTTCAAATGTGTCTTGACCTAAATTTGACATAACATCAGCTGTTTAATTTAGTCAGATTATAAATTTCAGCACTGACTGAAACTAAAGAGTCTTGAACTCTGTTGACTGTCTGTCATGCTGTTGATCAATATAGAAAATGATTAAGACTCGTCTCTCAGTAAAAAAAACTAATGTTTGCAGTAATATGCTTACAATGGAAGCTCAACAAATACAATGTATATAGTACTTTTTTGAAAGAAATTAATACTTATATATTAAGGGACACATTAAACTGATCAAAGTGACAGTAAAGACATTTATAATGTTACAAAATATTTATATTTCAAAGAAATGCTGTTCTTTTGAAATTTCTGTTCATCAAAGAATCCTGAAAAAAGTATCACAGTTTCAACTGTTCACTGTTTTCAACATTGATAATAATAGGAAATGTTTCTTGAACACCAAATCATCATATCAGAATGATTTCTGAAGGACTAACTGAAAATTAAGCTTTGCCATCATAGGAATAAATTATATTTTAAAACATACAGGGGAAAAATAAATGATTCTTATAATATTTCACGATATTACTGATGAGAGACTTCTTTCAAAAACAAAAATATCTTACTGACCCCAAACCTTTGAACAGCTGTATATATGAGATATGAAATTAATAATAGCTGTTATAAGTCACAGAAGGGTATGCTGTGACAGCTACTATAGCATTCATCACTGCATAAATCAGATCTTTTCATTACTAAATGTTTAAACATTTATAAAATGTAAAAAAAAAAAAAAATTCTATATGATTACAATGCACACATGATCCAATCACTAAGGATTTCCAGACCCAGAGTTTACAATCCATCTGTTTTTCCCATGCAAAGGTTTACATAAAACACATCACTGGTAACGCACAAGTTCATGTAGTCTCAACTAAAGGAATTACATACCTTTACACATCAAAATAACATGCATTATGTGTGTTACTGCTAACAGATTTTTTATTTATTGTTATCAAGTTTATTCTGCCAGTATGTGACTCACCTGTATGATGTTCAGGTATGTGTGGATGCGTGAAACAGGGGCGAATAGTAGTGAAAGCAATCTGAAGCTCTCTTTCTCCTCCTAACAGAAAAACATAAACACATGAAACCAATATTATGCAAAAGTAAAAATCAATAGACTTGTACATGCACTTATAACTGGGCCTGGTTGCTGCATTTGATAGACTCATTTGCAAAACTTTTACGACTGCTGAGCTAAACACAAAACGGTCATCACTGTGTGCTTAGCATCTTTCATTACATGAAATAGGAAGATCTTGCCTGTGCGTTTTGTGGATTGTTGTGGGGTGAAGTTGTACTGATCTCTGTTCTCAGGACAGTTCCTAGACTGGCCACATATCCAAGATATGCATCAGAGAAAGACTTCTGCAGAAGGACAAACAATGAAATTATAAAAACAATAATATCCTCCTGAGAACCAGCTATGGAGTTTTTGCCTCTGTAGTGGACATTGTATTTTAGTGAATTTCTCTGAGACCTCACATGTCACAGTTGTAAGTCTGGATGTCCTATACAGAGCACATTCAGGGCTTTTTAGAGATACTAAATGTTTGGAAGTTTCACCATGACCACTCCCTCTCCTAAGTCTTTAAAGATGACTAAATTTAATTTAGTGAAAAATTTTACATCCTTATGGAAATATGATTATATTTTTTAATTGTCATTTAAATCTGAATAATTTTCAGATTGTTTGTCATAAAGCAACATCTCAGGAAAATGTTATGGGTTTTCAAATTCAAATATGACTTCCTGTTATGAAACAGGACATCATTTCATACATGTCCACTGTAGAGGACACCAGGACTAAAAGCATGTTTATTATGCATTTTGGGAGACATAACAATTGAATAGGAAAATTAATTATTTATCAATTGTCTTATGAAATATTAGATATTATTATGAAAATCTGCCCATTTATTACTCCCATTATGACAATTCTTTTTTCAACATGCTGTCCCAACAGCAACACATTAATATGCAAATTAGATACAGTGTATAGATACACTGTGTTTAATGGGAAAACCAGTTTATGGAAATTTTTACACACATATTGCATAAAACAAAATGGTATATCAAATTATTTTGTTATATGTTTTATAACATAGTTGAGAATCATCCTTAAACAAATTTTAGTATAAAAAATCCTGAAACCTAAAAATTGTTTTACCTTTTTGATGTCTATTCATGCCATTTTATTTTTAGAAAAACTGAGTCCTAGTGTCCTCTACAGAGGACATAGAATAAAATATGAATAAAATATAATTTTTTTTTCTTATGGTCTAAACAATGTAATGACATGAAAAAATACAAAATTCACAGCTTTTTTTCGGGGGGTCTCAGGAGGATATTGTAAAATATTATTACAATTTAAAATAATAGTTTTCTGTTTTAATACATCTCAAAATGTAATTTATTCCTTGCAATCCTGAATTGTCACATGATCCTTCAGAAATCATTCTTATATGCTGATTTGCTTCTCAAAAAACATTATTATCAATGTTGAAAACAGTTGTGCTGCTTCACATTTTTGTTTCATGAATAGAAAGTTCAAAAAAAAGCATTCTATATTAGATTTTTTTGTAACAATGTAAAAGTTTTTAATGTCACTTTTTATCAATTATATAAAGGATTACATGTGATTATATTATTAGTAAATGGCATTACATTGTTCTCTCCAGTGAGGTTGAGGAACGCATCCCCGGCAGCACAGCTTCTCTCATCCGTGGTCAGTCCTTCTTCTAAGGTGTTGCGGAACAGCAGGTGGCGTTGTAAAATCTGATCAATATGCTTCACAAATGCCACACTGTCTCAAAAAACACAAATACACTTGTTATAGTGTGCAGTACAGATAGAGATAAAGAGATGACATGAAATAGTGATAGTGATTGTAGTTCTCTACTTTTGCTCAGCAGATTTGTATTTCTCATAGAGCTGATTCAAACTAGACACATAATCGCGTTCAGACTGCAACAGCATCTCCACCACACCCCGCCTCCTGCCTGACACAAAGAGACAGAGAGACATGAGGATCCACGTGAATATTGAGCAGTTAAAAGGCTTGGAGAACAGATCATTTACCCTGCCGTAGGCAGCTGTGTGCAACATGGCAGGAAAGAGAATCTGCACCTGAAAGAATGAACAAAATTGGCTGTATTGTAACTGCACTGTTTAAGGATTTTTAATATAATTTACTTCCCCTCATTTATTTTCTAACACATTATTTTTTACTTAACATTTTCAATATATTAAAGCTACACTATGTCATTTTTGGTCCTCTAGTGGCTGAAGCATAAAACTATATATGCATTAATTATATGTGTATGCATTATATGTATATATACATGTTTTTGCAACCTGTATTGTTTTCAAAAACTTGCACTTTGAAACACATTTTTAAAAGTTTTTAAAGTTTGTTTGTTTGTTTACCCAAAAAATTAAAGCTCACCTGTATTCTGTCTGGCCCATTGCCACACCTGTAATCCCTGCAGGTAACAGTGTATGAGGAAATCTCCGCCCACAGGTGAAAGGGGAGGAGCCTCTGCAGCACCATTACTTTGTCCGCTACTGTCATCCACTCCATTACTGCATTCACACATAGGCACACACATTATAACACAGTTTCAGTCATACTTTAAATTTGTGCATGTCAGCATGTGTGTGTGTGTGTGTTTACTTCTCTATTCCTGGATTCTCTGGTGGTTTTCTTTCTTGTGCCTCACAGAGTTGACGAAACTGGCAACGTACCTCCTCCAGCTCCTCCTAAAGAGACACACATGAAAACATACCTTCAACAAACACATAGACTACAGAACAGATTTACAAAACAGGTGTCTAATCTCACCTTGAGGGACAGCACCAGACTCTCTAGGTGAAGGGCGCGCTTGTTGCAGCCATGTCTTGTGTCCTCCAGCTGGCTCTGCAGCTCAGTGTCTCCCTGCTGAATCTGATTCAGCTCAAGCAGCGCACGAGAAAACCCTGCCCGCAACTCACACACCATGCCCTGAACCTGAACACAACACATCAAATGAGAATGAATACTCAGTGTAGATTTTAAATCATTTTATGCACTTTGCACTGTCAAAGAACAGTTTCTAGCCAATTTAATATTTTAGAACTGAGCATAGCTAGAAATGTCCATGATTTTAAGACTTTATTATATTAAGCCTATATTAATTTCCAGGACTTTTTTCAGGCCTAGAAATTACACATGCCAACCCAAAATGCTCATACAAGTTTCTTGTTATTTTTCAAACCTGTTGAAGAAAGTCAGTGTGTGTTCGTTACCTTAGAGATCTCTCTCTCCAGTTCTCCCTCATGAGATTTCATTTTCTGTGTGAGGACACACAAACATCACAGGGTCTCAAAGGTTTGTAAACATTCTCTGTTGAGAGGCTTTATTTGGCAGGTGACCGCTGTGAGTTATGTTGGTGTAGTAAGATGCACAGCAGTTCAGTTCTTGTGTCTGATGCTTGCTTAGCAGCCATGGTCATCTTACCATTTTATGTGTTTATGTATTTATTTAAATTAGTCACTACAAGAATAGTAAACTATGATCATCTTATCCAATTCATGTGTTTTATTCACTATAGAATAGTATATTTATTCACTACAAGAATACTAAACTATGATCATCTTATCCATTGTATGTTTTTTATGAGGTTAGTCACCAAAAGAATAGTAAGACATGATCAGGCCTTGTAGTTAGTTACTACAAGAATAGAAAACCATGATCATCTTATCCAAGTTTGTCATCACATAAGAAAACCTGAAATCACCTATAACATGAGAACAAAACGTAACAAACAAAATAAATAATAATGTAAAATAAATAAGAAGTAAAGATAATGTAAAAACGCAGAAAGTGTTGTGTGAGTTTTATATTTATCATCAGCTCCGTATAAAAACACTGTTTCTATTAAATGTGAATCCAAGCTTGTGTTTTTACCTAGAGCTGGTCGCCCTGTCAGCGAATCCCAGGTGGGGGAAAAGATAGCCTACCTGCCAAAGAGCTCCACCCTACAGCACAGAGTGGAAAAAAGATTTATAATCTTTATATGTATGTATGTATATATATATATATATATATATATATATATATATATATATATATATATATATATGTATATATATATATATATATATATATATGTATATGTATATATATATATATATATGTATATATGTATATATATATATATATATATATATATATATATATATATATATATATATGTATATATATATATATATATATGTATATATGTATATATATATATGTATATATATATATATATATATATATATATATATATATATATATATATATATATATGTGTATTTATATATATATATATATATATAAAAATTATTATTTATTTATTTTATTTTTATTTTTTATACAATACACCTGTAAAACTAAGTAGCCTATCAAAAATGTAAGTAGCAGCCTGAAAACGACACAACATTACACAGAAGTATTTCAAAAAAATGCAGCATCAATAATCAAACTAAGGCTATTATTAATAATAAAACTAATAGTAAGAAATAGGACCGTATGCGCGTTCACTTACCGGAAAGAAAATCTTCAAGATTTCTTTTTAAGTTTAAATGTTATTCCATTTCTTTGACATAGTGACGACCTCATGTTTTTGTGGTTCGCTGAGCTCTCGTGTCCCGGTGTCCGGTGTATCTGGTGTCGTGCACTGCGTCTGACTGCGGGAGGAGAGGAGGAACGGAACACGGACTGCGCGCGCCGTCCGGTGTCTCGGGAACATTCACGTGCTCCTGCACAGTCAGCAAAAGAGCAGTTTTTCGGCTGATTAGCGCTCCATTTGACTTCCACTCAAATATCAGAGGTCTAGACTGTATTGAGATGGCTAGGGACCCTGTACGTCCTTTGTGATTAATTTAACTTGGGTCAAAATATTTTATTCAATAACTCCGATATTATTTATCTGGTTATAGGCCTACCTCTGAATAAATACGTACATTGTAGCAGTCCACTCAGAAAAAAAGCTGAAAAACTGAACGAGTGGACGTCTCATTAATATTTAATTTATGAGATCAAGCGAAATTGCGGAGAGGGCGTGTCTTCTACAATCAGAGGCGTGGTTTTCAAACATGTTGAATGTGATTGGACGAGTCCTTTATGTGTGTTTTAAAATAGCCGCGCATGCCATACGCAGTACTGAGCGCTGTGTCGGTGAGCTCGGTGTTGAGTCTGTCTGTCGTTTATAACTTTGTTTCTATGTAGCAATTTAATGCTTCGTTTGAATAACTTAGAGGTGTCTAGTGCGTAAGTAGAATTAGTTATGCAAACGAGAATATATATGAACCTGTTAGTAATGTTTCATAGCATATTATGCTTTGATTTTTCATAAATTTACATTGAAATCAGCTAAATTTGTCAATCCAACTCCCATATGATAAACATAGCCATCAGAACAGGCTGCTGTTTGGATAGCAGATTCACATTTTAGCTCTCATATGTCAGTTCGGGTTGATTAATGATCTTGGTGTCATTATTACACTTCTGTGTATGGTAGACTGGGACAGTGAGGACAAGTGAGTTTGATTCATCTGACGAAGAGGACTTTGGTGAAGTGGAAGATCTCATGGTAAGCAAAACATACATATACACACTCAACAGCTGGAGAAATATTCATAGATTGAGTGTTCCCAGTCTCTTGGCATTTGTTCCTTACCTGGTAAAATTAATGAATGAATTACGTCTCTGTGCACTGTGGGCTCATTTCATAAATTGTTTAAAAAAAAATGTTGCTCCAGGTTTGCTATGCTTGTAAAATGATCACTCTGAATAATGGCACTAAGCCATAACATGCTATCGCTTTTATTTCAATTTGTCATGTAACCCTAATGCTCATTTCAGGATGCAGATATAAAGAAACCAGAAGAAACCTGCAGAAAGATGTTGGTGAGTCCCGCTGACACACACACGTACAGTAATGGTCTAAACCAGTGGTTCTCGACCTGGTTACAGGTCTGTTCTGATCGTTTTGCAAAAGAGCAAGGTAAAATCAATGTTAAATTCATATAATAAAATGCAACTAACTATTTGATCATGCATAATTAGGATAGCAAAATAAATTGTCTTTTTAACTTTTGAAGGTGAGGCCAGAACAAAGTTACCTGTCAAAATCCATGGCATTTAGGCACAAATTCTGAAAAGGTAGTAAAATTAGTCAGATACAAGCAGAGGTTCTTTGTCATCCTCTCATCCTTAAAAACAAAACAAAAAAAATACAAGAAGCTCTTTCATTTGGATATGTCACAATAGGGAAGAAAAGACCCCAATTTTCATTTCGTGTTGACATGAGTTTATTTGCTTTAGTTTGGTTTGTGCCACTGCACACCTCCCAAAAATGTTGTGCAGTGAATTATTAGAAAATTCAAAAGGTTTCAACGAACCAGGTTAATTTTTCTGTTCAGTCTATGCCTTGCTGTTTTTGCATTTAGCAGGGTCTGTTTGTGGTTATATCAAGAAATTTCAGTGTTTGGAAATTTTATGGATATTTTTGTTTTCTTGAATATATATACATATATATATTTTTTTATTTTTTTTTTACTGTTTTGGTTCACCACTTGATGTCCTGACTGTTATTTATCTGGTGTGTTTGTGTGTAGCTGAGATGTGTGATCAGGGTGTGGAGGACGTGTTTGTGTTCTGTACCAGAGGAGAGCTGGTGCTCTACAGGGTGCCCTGTCTGTTTATTCCCAGGTTTATTCTCAGAATGGACTCAGAGTGCACCACCTCCTCTTCCCGGACGGGGGGCTCCAGAGCTTCCTCAATCCAGCTGCATTCTGGAAGAACTGCAGGACTGCGTGCAGAATCAGCACAGGACTGTCATACAGTGAGAAACACTCTCAGCTACTACATTCAGAGATATTCTTCCACCTCCAGGGAAAGAAATGTGATCAGTTTCCCTTTATAACAAATTGAACAGAAACATTTTCATAAAATACATACTATATTTTTATGCATCAAATAAATGCAGCCTTGGAGAGCATAAGAGACTTAATTTAAAAATTATGCACACACACACACACTTTCATTTTAAAATCAGAAAAACATCAGATTTTAATTGTGTTTTTATTCCCCCACAGTTGTTATGGAGGCCTGGGCCGTTCAGGGTTAAGTAAGTATCAAATGCTCAAACAGGGTTCAGTGTTAAGATTAATGTTAGTCCCGTATGTGTGATTAGGAGTTTAACTTATGCTTCATTGTCACAGTTGCTGCATGTTTGCTGCTGCAGCTGTCTGTCTCCATGATGCCCAGAGCTGCTCTGGAGATCCTGAGGGAGCTGAGAGGAGGCGGAGCCATTCAGACCTTCAAGGTAAGAGGCAACGTCCAGAAACCTAAATGCATCACTTCCCCTAACCATACAGCTAAGCTGTTAATGATGCTTTCACTTTTGTCTCTTATAACAATATAACTTCCTTCATGAGTTTCGGGAGAAGTTTGAAGCATATCAAGAAACCAAAGAGCGGCTTTCAGAGAGATCAGTGTCGCGATGATCAGCCTGACATCCAGATGATGTAAAAGCAGAAGAAAAAACAAATTACTTGATTGGTGTTTTTGCTCTATGGATTTTCTCTACTTCGATTATGAATGCATTTGTTTCTTTTCTGATGGCACTTTAAAAATTCTGTATTTTTATAAGTCAAACTAATAATATTGTGCTTAATATATAACTTTAACTTCGCAATTAAATGGGTCTTGTTCAGTAAGTGAGTCTTAAAGGTACAGCAAGTGATTTCTGAAAAACACTGTTGAAAATTGTGATCAACACCCAAACAAACAATATTGAGAATATTTGCTAAATGTATGTTCTGTGTGTGTGCTGAAACAAATTGTGTTTTCACGTAGTCCTGGTTGTGTAAATACGGGGAAAAAATAAAGTGGATCGGACCGATCAGACCGAGCACCACAACACTCTTGTAGCCAATCAATCAGCAATAGGGGGCGTTGCAGTGTTGCCAAGTTTGCGGTTTACTGCGAAATTGGGCTACTTTAACACTTTTGCCCCGGGTTGAAGCTACCCCAATAAGGTGACAGTGGGAAGTCGAAAACGGATGCCGAGGCTGCTTTTTTTTTCCGTAACTTACGTGACACTGGGTTTGTTATATTTCACAAAACCAGGAATTGCTGTTGCAATTTTAGCTATAACGTAGTACTGTTGAGACAGTTTTGAGAGTCATTGTCTGGAGCTGGTGCTTGGCGTCAGATATGATGAGAAAACATCCATTTCGGTTGCTTATGTGAGTGAAGTATTTTGGATGGTGGATTAAATCATTCCTGGCAATACTTTATCAAAGTGGTCATTAGTAAGGAAATATATAAAGTTTGCAACAATTACCTATGAAGTAAACCAATGTGACATGAACAAAACCTTTAATTCAAACAGAGAAACACTAATCGTCATACAGTCAAAACAGTTAAAATGCTGTTGTGCTACTGAATAATGAAAAATTTTTCATGTATTTTATATTTGCCACATGAAAATACTTTTTGATAAACTGTGACTAATTCTTCAACGCAGAAGTAAGCCTGTGGGCGAGACTTCCGGTTCATTAGTCGCTAAAGGAAAATAAGAATAACAACGTGCAGTAAACAGCAAAACTGTTTGCACTACAAACCAGTGTGTTCATAATTAAGATAATACATTAAAATAATATAGTAAGACACACCAAACTGCAATGTGAAGCAACAAAATGAGCTGTTTTGTACAGCTAAAAATAGCTGGATGCCAATGAGACCGGAAGCCAGAACCATAAAATTTACAAATGGCCGCGCCCATTCTTACGAGAAAAATAAGGTGCTTTATGCAAAGCAGCATCACTGTTTTATAATATTTTAGGAGTTTAAGTAATTTTTATCATTGGAAAGATATTTTTTAAAAACTGAAAAAACTATGCAGTTCATGTTTTAATTTTTTTTTAAGTTGAAATGACTAATAATGCTGAAAAGGATTTTTTTTAACTATTAAAAGTATTACGTCACAAAATTAGCAATATTATCATTCATAAGACTATTATATGAATTAAAAAAAAATTACTGTCCTATTCTTTCAGTTTAAACCAAACCCATTTTTACCATAAATTTTACACAAAATGCCATCATAAAATAGGCCATGAGTATTTGTCATGATTTGACTATGGGTGGCTTTATTGGGAACTTAAAAGCAATACTGCAAGCCAAAAAGGGGAAAAAAAAAATTTCAATTTACTACTGCTCTTGCAAAACTTTATAACATTCAAACGCACATAATGCTAGGTTCACACACACGGGGAAAAAAGCAAACAGAAAAAAAAAAAAATCTAAAACAATCACAGGGAAAATCAAATACAAAATCAAAAATAACATTTCTCTGAATACCACCTTGGTGATCCAGCCTGGTGATTATGAACAGCTGACAGTGTGGTAAAGAATCCTTCCACACAGCTCTGCTCTGAATCCAGATGCAAACTCTACAGCATCACCAGTTTGTGATTACGGATAGGCTAAAAGAAAATGGCATCTTGGCACACTGAGATCATGCCAACCTCAAACCAAAATATTCAAAATAGTGTCCACACTCATCTCTATCTCACAAAAACATAACGGAAGTAAAACAAAATCAGAAATCAATTACATTTAGAAATACAAAATGCACACAAAAATAAATTTAAAAGCAAATAAAGTTACATGTGGAGTATTTCCAGGGTTTATGAGCGAAATAAAGCATTCAACACACTGAAAGCATCAGTTCTCATTTGCTACCAAAAAGACAGTAAACAGTGGTTTTAACACACTTGAAATGGAGCATTCATCTGATAAGAACCATCAACATCAAGCACAGCTCAAAAACATGGACTTACAAGATCATGAACCACCAAAGCAGCACACGACTCTGAAGGACAAATTAAAGAACTGACTGAGCTACAAGGCAGTAATATATTTAAGATAAAATAAGTCTGTAAAAATGCTACAATCAAGATCTTTATTTTGTCCCACAGTTTGAAAACACAAGAGTAAAACCTTTGCACATATCCATCAGTGGTATAGTGTTGAAGCCCTTGTGCCTCTGCTTTGGACATGATCTGGTCAATGTAAACTGTTTCATCTCATCTACTGATGCTTTCAGTGTGTGAAGTGCTTTGGCATTGGTGCGGCATGTGTATGTAAGTCTAAACAGGTTGTACTGAAGAGTTGGTAATCATTTATTTTTGCATGTGTGGTTCTGGAGTTGTGCGGGCTGCTTGCGTCCTAGACCGTTCTTGGCCAACGAGGAGTAAATAAAGTCAATGTCCTTTTGAAACAGCCGAGCAGAACTGAGAGAGATGGCCAAGTCCAAATTCAGCTCCATTTGGGTTTTAAAATCAGCATCTCAAACGCTTTCCATATTCAATTTCCAGCTGTATTCAGTTTAGGAGCTCACCAAAACATAGATCATCCTATAATAGAAACACCAGAGAGAAACATAAGCTATAGGGTTTCAGATGCAACAACACAGATAGATAGATAGATAGATAGATAGATAGATAGATAGATAGATAGATAGATAGATAGATAGATAGATAGATAGGATCAAAATACATAAAAAAAAACAGTAATATTGTGAAACACTACAGCTGTTTTCTATTTGAATGTATTTTTAAATGTAATTTATTCCTGTGATGGCAAAGCTGAATTTTCAGCATCATTACTCCAGTCTTCAGTGTCACATGATCCTTCAGAAATCATTCTGATATGTTGCTTAAGATTTGTGTGATACTGGATTTTTTAGATTCTTTAAATGAACAGAAATTTCAAATGAATTGCATTAATTTGAAACAGAAATCTTTTGTAACATTATAAATATCTTTACTACTGCTTTTGATCAATTTAATGTATACTTTCTGAATAAAAGTATTTATTTCTTAGGGGGAAAAACATACCGACTCCAAACTTTTGAATGGATAGGAATATAAAATTAAAATCTAAACATATAAAATTGTTTATTTTTAAACTCTACATACCCGTAAAGATAGTAGAAGAATGAGAGGAGGTAGAATGCAAGTTTGCACCAGCCCTCCTTCTGACAGTATGCCAGAATATCTGCGTTCATTATTGTAGTGGGGTCATACAATCCAGGTCCACTCATTACAGGGCGGCTCATATACCTGCACACAAACAAACACTTGACATTGCACTTTGAGCAAGAACAATGTTGACTAATCACTTATTAACTTTAGAGAAACTAGCTTGACACATTTGCTGAGGTGTTTGATATAAAGTCAATAAATATGAAGTGTGTGTTTCTCTGCGATTCATTTAGGGTTGAGGGCCCCACCCACCTCCAGACGTGATAGGCCAGCAGGGGCATGTTGAGTCCAAGCGTCAGCCATTCTGCGGCGCACAGGAACATTACGCAGAAGAACACATGGATGAGGTACTCCGGCAAGACGAGCTGAGGAAGCCAAATAATACATGGTCAGAAGACAACACATACACAGATCCATCTCAGAGACTAGAGTTCTATTGCGCCTGAAGCCTGCGCCCCAAGTCTAGCCAATCTGGTGTAAGAATCATTCGTATTACCCCCATTCCATACGCTTTAGTACTTACTGATCTGCTTAAGTACATATAATCTCTCTAAACCTTAAAAGAGCAGGATCTGCTGAGAATAATTGTCATAAATTATAATTTAGAGGAATATTTCCCCCAAAAATGAAAATCTGCTCACCCTTAGGTCATACAACATGTTCATTAGAACAAATTATGAGAAATTTAGTATTACATCACTTGCTGACCAATGGATCTTCTGCAGTAAATGGGTGCGATCAGAATGAGAGTCCAAACAGCTGATAAAAACATCACAATAATCCAGTAAGTAATAGATTTATTACAAACACACAGCTTTTTTTGACATTAATTGATGGACTGGAGTCGTGTGAATTATGTTTTTTTTTTTTTTTTTATCAGCTGTTTGGACTCTCATTCTGACGGCACCCATTCACTGCAGAGGATCCATTGGTGAGCAAGTAAAGTAATGCTAAATTTCTCCAAATCTGTTCAGATGAAGAAATAAACTCTAAATAAATCTATATCATCGACGGCCAGAGGTAATTACATCTTCAGCCAGTTTTCATTTTCAGGTGAACAATTCTTTAAAGCAAATGTTTAATTAGTAGAACAATTTTAAATGTAAAATCAAACCAGTGACCTTAAATTACTGGGCAGAGATTGAAAAAAAAAATACAAAAATGGTCATCTAAACAGTATGTGAAGAATTAAAAAAATTTGAATAAATCCATTTAAGGATTTATGACATCAAGTTCAAAATTCAAACCATCCAGAGGATCTCTCTCCTGCCAATCATCTCTATTCAATAACCTCTGAAACAGGGCATCTATCATATTCTAAAGCTGTTGAAGTTTGAAAAGAGCATACTGTACCCCATCTCCTATAGATTTAGTTAAATATAGAGTGTTGATTTTCTTTTATTAGGCAAATAGAACATCTGTCCATTAATAAATTACTGCAAAAAACAGATGAGATGACATTATCTACACCCCCAGCCCACAGACAAAGATATGGGAACAGAGGCAGGATCGTGTTTTTTCCACAGGGATACAATGCCAGGCAGAGTGAGAACAGCAGCCATGCTGAGGGAGGGAGCAGCTACAAGGACCCCAGGCTGCCCCTGCCATGCCTGATCATAACCAATAAATGTGGAGACAACACATGAAGCCCATGCAAAAAGAGAGAAAGTGTGTATTCTGCTTTTGCCCAACACAAACACGTTGTAAAAAATAAATTCAAACTGTCGATGGCGATTATGAAGCATTTACTTCTGAGAATGATCGGACACATTCAACCAGAAATGCCCTTTCTAAAGGATACTACTGCTTAACTCTAAATTAATGTGCACTCACTACACCCGCTCTTCTTTCCCGTTCACCATTAATCTCATCCATCGCACGAGTGCACTTGAAATAATGACTTCTTCAGCATGATCTTAATGGTGCAATTGTTTTACAGCGGAGCCAATTTTAGAAATACACTTTCTAAGTGAGACGTCATAAATGGAGTTAGTCGCTCTGGGTAAAGAGCAAACGGAGGGAGGGACAGAACGGCACATGCATGTTCTGAGCATTTGCAAGTCTTTTCAGTTAACACTTTTCCCTGTAAACCGCTGTCTTTCCTCCGCTCAAATAAACACCTGTGCAGATGACATCTGTGCCTGTGCCCAAACCCACAGTAACGGACTAAACCAGCTGAACATGAGCAAAATAAGAGCAAGCCTAAAGGAGCAATCTGTGTTTTGTTCATTCAGCAGATGTGATGGCTTTTACAACAAAGACAACCTCTGATAACAAGCTGTCTAGTTGGCGTAATCCAGGTCCTGTCTCTCTGCTTGGCTTGTTTGTACATTTGTGAGGTGTTAGTTAACTGAAAAGACATTTGTAAACACTCCGCTCGTGCACACAGAGAGACTGTTACTGATCTTAAACTGAATTCTGGTACCAACCTTCAGAGCAAGCCTGACCCTTTTAATTTTTTTCACCCTGTCAACTGTCTTTGAGCCAATCAGAGGAAAAAGGTAAAAAGCAAATATTAAGAAAATAAGACAAAATGCAAATCAGAAAAATCGAACCAAAGTAGTGTTAGTGTTGGAAAGCAACATTCACTGCAGATGATTTCATTGATTAGCAGAACAGTGTTGAGATAGAAGAGAAGAAACAGGAGTGCATGCATCACACGCCATCTCTCCAAAATCTCTCACTTACCGGGTTTAACGTATTACATTGGTCTATAGGATTCTTATAGTCAGTCTTCAGCTCATCAAATGCAATTATCTGAAAAATAGCAGGGACAAAAGCAGAGTACATAATAAATATGACAAATATGCAATCACTTCCAACATTATCATAATGTCTCATGACTATGTTCTTATTTAAGATTCAACACTTTTAAGGTTTTTTTTTTTTTACATTCAGAAATATTTTTGTGCTGAATGATTTAATTCAATTTAAAATTAATATTCATTTATAAACAGACTTTATAAAATGCTGGCAAACATAAAAGCATGAACAGCTTAATATTTTATGAGATTTATGATGCAGGAGAAGTACATTTAAACTGCTTTAATAGAGAAACACCAGAGATCTTTATGCATTTATTTTTGTTTTATCTGTAAACTCTAAAATCTGTAAAGTTATGGCTTTTTGACCCATCCCAAATTCAGAAAATACGCAGTATACTCTCCATTATGCCCGAATCATTCAAATTTTAATTATTTACTCATGATTAGCCATATTATAGTTATAAATTCATTAGTAATAAATACTAAAATCTAATTTATTACCAAACATAATATTATTATATGAAATTCAAACATTTTCCCCTAATCTTGGGGAAAATAAGGGTGGAAATCAATATTCCCTTCACTGTTGTGACATTTGGCTGCATTTGAACGCATCTGGCATATTAGGCAGAAATGTGATGCTAGTTATGAAAGTGTTATTATCTCTAAAACGCGTTAATGGGCAGAAATGAATCAGCCTAAGAGATCTAAACAGTGGTGCTGTTCTGTTCGCAAATAACTCAAAATGTGACTCCAATTTTAACAAAATACATAATAACAGTTCTGTCTAACTCTAACATGCGAAGGCCCAAATGATGCAGAGAGACCCAGTGACTCTAGACTGAGAGGTTTATGTGATTTTCCCTGATTTTTGTTTATTAGCGTTTGCTTTATGTTGTTGGTTTTTGTAACAACACATGCACGAGAGCTAAACGGAAGCGCGCGCCCCATCCGCCCGTGGTCACCACTAACAGATATGACAAACTGATAAACACAGCGTGCATTAAATATGGTTAACTCTGTAGATAATACGGTTAAACACACGGAAGGCCTCAAACTGTTTAACGGAAGAATAGCGGTGATGTTAATAATGGGTGTCACGAGCTCGAGCTCGCGCTCGTGCCATTCATTCGCGTTTGTCTCGCGCTCTGCTGTGTGTCACTATCCGCCGAGTGTCTGTGTGCTCAAAGTCTTCCCAGTTCGGCTGGAGTTTAAAAGAAATACTTACATGCCAAATAGCGAAGAAGATAAGCGCCGCCGTCAGCAGTAGCGCCAGCATATAACAAAAGGCCGCGAATGTGAACGCCATTTTTCGCTCATGTGGAATTATCCAGACCGACTTCTTCTTCTTCTTCTTCTTCTTCTTCTTCTGGTGTTTTACGGTGGTTTGGCAAACCAACTAAAAAAGGCGCATTACCGCCACCTACTGATCTGGAGTGTGGATTGTGCATAGTTTCGGAAAAAGAAACAAACAAACAACAACAACAACTAGAGTCTATCTATTATTCCTGTGTTTTTCAGGTATTTAAATAATATTTCATGCACTCTTGATTGCTTTGACCCATTTCCTAACAATACTTTTAAAGAAATATTATCAACTCCCAGCAATCCTAATTCTTGAATTAATTGAAATCTCTCCCTTTCATATGCAGAACACTCAAAAAGAATATGCTTCACTGTTTCTAATTCTCCACATTTGTCACACTTTCCCGATTCATGCTTACCTATTTTATGAAGACTATAATTTAATGCTGTATGTCCAATTCTTAATCTTGAAATGATGACATCTTTCTTCCTATCTCCATATCTTTTCCTCTCATTTCCAACACACTCCTGAATCTGGAAAAGATGTCTTCCTTTAGACCCATTATTCCATAACTTTTGCCATTTCTTTCTTACTTAAATTGAAATCACTCTCTTGAACTCAGCTTTACTTAAAGCTAAATTAAATTCTGTTTGTGGATGATTTAATGCTTTCTTTGCTAGCAAGTCTGCTTCCTCATTCCCATCCACACCTACATGTGCAGGCACCCAGAGAAATTTTACCACTATCCTAAACTGCCTTATTCTAAACAAACTTTGTAAAACTTCAAATACTAAGTCTTACCGAGCTTCAGATTTACCACTTAGTAGGCTAGTGAGCGCAGCTATTGAGTCAGTACATATCACTGTTCTTTCTGGTTGAACTTCTTCGACCCACTGTATTTTTATGCACCTCTATTCCTAAACATAGTAAACATATTACTATATTCCAACTTATCTAGCCATGTGATAGCCTTGTGTGAAGAACAGATTAAGATTTAGTCCGATATTCACTAATAATATTTCTCTCTGCCAAAGCTGAAATCTCCATCTCAAATTATATTGATCATATTTAACTGAAAACATTATTAATGTACTTTATAAAATGCTGACAAATATGAATCACAAACATTAAATCTAAATGAAATGAATAATTTATAAGATGTGTAATGCAGAATCTACTTAAATATGGAAACATACAATTGCTGAGCCAGAGATCTTCTTGTATTTCTCTATGTTTTGTCTGTAAACTTATGTAAGTCTTTCTGACGCATCCCAAGTTTAGAAACTATGTAATGTATTATCCACCTTGCCTGCTTCATGTCATGAAATATTCAACTCTATTATCAAAAGTAATATTATTCTTATTATATGAAATTCACACACATTTGTCTAATCTTAGGAACGAAAAGAAAAAAGTGATCCTGCTGAAATTCACTGCTGTGACTGACATACAAATCTCTTAAAACCTTTATCTTTTTGTAGTAAGTTGCAGATATCTGGCATACTGCATGTTGTGCTGAACGTTAATCATGTTATTATTATAGTGGTTAGTAGAATAAAAATTGAATTTTAGAAATAAAGAGGATTATTAACTGAGATATGTTCAGACATAGGATGGAAATATAAAGCTAACTGCTAACAAACAAATCTCTGATGGGATTTTTCACTTCCTGGGGGAAGATGGTATGACAATGTGTGGTCATCAGGTGATGCATGTTTGATAAAGACTAGATCAATAAAGCACAACCAGACAGATGAAATTAAAACCACATGGAAATGACTGTGGGTAGAACTTTCTAATGCTTTGTGCCATTGACCTAATATTGGTGCAGACCCAGCATTTGTGGTATATTGAATAGACTTGCCACAAGGTATTAAGCATGGCTAAATCACCTTGTCTGTTTGTAATGTAATTACATTTGCTCTCTTACCAGATAATTCCTACCCAAGTAAGCAGAATAGAATGCAGAAAATCCTTTACTAAATCATTACACTCTTAAGAAGTAATTGCCATTATTCAGAACAGAATAATTTATTCACTCCCACCAGTAAATTTAGCTAAAACCAGTAAGATACCCATATGTAACATGTTAATGTTCAGTGTATGTATCAGTCATTATTTCACCCTTTGCTTACAGTATAAATGTCCAAAAAAATACATGATGCACAGTACAATTAAGAAGTTTAAAAATAAAAGGACTGAATATCAATCAAGAACACTCCATTTAAGCACATGATCAAATTTTCAAAGGAAAAACAATTTTATTTATTCAAAACAGCAGACAAATGTAATTGAGACACATATTGAAAGGTTAACCGTTTTTCTGGTTTCAAGAGAGAACTTGAGTTATAAATGATCAGGAAAAGCTTCTTTAGTCATTAAAAATGAAATGTTAAACACATACACAGTTCACTACTGTATGGGACATATCATGTGATGTCCACATCATACAAACCACCAAAGTGAGCAATCAGTGTTTAATAGGAAACGGCACTAATCACAGGTGTTACGGGTTCTACAGATGTACAGAGATGAGCCTGACCCACATTAGAGCTCACAAATTCTGAAAGACGTGAGATCTGCCGAGGTATTACTTCTCAAACCCATAATAACATCACTTCCTTAAACTATTCAAATTACTCTGTTAAGCTTTGAACATTGAAGAAATTTCCAGTGTTTACATTTTGCCAATAGAAAGATTGTGTTTACATAAATATGGAAATAGTGATGCTTTGCTTAAACTTAAGAATAGTGACAACAGCTTTATTCCAACATTTAGTTGGACAATGAGAAAGAGTCATTTCGAATAACTAACAGAGGAATTAATTATGAGATGATTGCCTGTGGCAGAATAACACCACAGCACATCTCTGCCGCTGTACATCTAAACCTACACGTTTCCAAAAAGGTAGGACAGATCTGTCATTAAGGACGTCTGGGTGACGAATACTATGTCCCCTCTCCCAAAAACACTAAATCAAGTAAAATTAGTCCCAGAACTTTCACCCAATTGTCCTCACAGATTCAAGATCTTTAGTGGAGATTTGTTTATCAGGCTGTGAGCACAGATTTATAAAGAATTAATTTATGACACTCAAGACAACAGGTCAGAAACAGTAAACGCTTTCTCTCAAAAATATCATTAAGACTTCTGACCTCTTCACCTACCATTACAGTTCAACACATATCAAAACGAAATAATTCATGTTTGGTCAAATTAAAGTTAGAAAATGCATTATGAAGGAAGGAAATGTTTGGCCCTTATCAGGGCTTTACATAAAGACTTGTATGATTTTATACCAAAATTGGCAAAACATGCCACATTATAGAGTTTTACAATGTTTAAATCTGTTGCCATGTCATCTATCATGAAGGATAGCTGACATAAAATCGCAACATGTCGCCCAACTATCAGGGCAGTAAGATTGGACCAGCTTTGCAGGCCAGTACATACGTTACTGCTCAGGAACGAGAGCGGAATGGTTCTAAAAATCCATGGAATAGTTCAGTGTACATGTGGAATTTGCTTTCACATTTGCTTTTCTTTGCACCTCAAATTTCTGTCATCTTAAACTGGTACAGGCGGATTTAGAGTTTGGGCAGAAGCATTCAAACATACACAAACAGACATTATCAGATGGACTATGGTATTCTCTCCGTTTGGAGGTGATGGTTCCATCTCGGTCACTCTTTAAACACGAGTGTTAGCTTGTTCGGTCCGTTCTTAGCGGAAGAAGCCCAGTTTCTCTCGGAGCCACTCCTCTGTCAGGTCTTCGGTGTTCCTGATCTCAAACACCTGAGAGAAAGCAGATACAGTCAAATTTAAAAAAAAAAATTCAGACAACATCAGTTTGTGTAACGTTAGCTTTGTTAGTTAGAGCTCACCTTGGTCAGTTCAACCGTCTGTACCAGTTTGTTTTTGCTGCCGGCGTACATCATTTGCTGCTCAGGTTTGCATCCTGGGAAATTAAGTTTCATTTTAGAGACTTGGAGAAACTGCTTCATATTACAGGGTTTATGCATGTTGACAATTGAATATGTGTATTTTCTTTACCAACAGGACTGGAGAAGATAAAACACAGAGGGTAGGACACTCTCCCATCATCGTGCTGGTACTTATAGCTGTAGACTACAAATGTGTCACAGGTTAAGGAATGCAATGATTCTTTAACGTTGAATAAATACATTTCATGAGTTTAAATCACAGTACAGCACAGACTTAGTTTTGTTTTAGTGAAGGATATCTGGGCTGTCTCTCTGGTAGCTCGTTCTTCAGGTCTTCAGGGGAAATATCCTACAAGGACAAATCAAACCCTGGTTTACACCACTAATCTGTCCCACTAGAAAGCTGTTCATTGCACTTTCATGCAATAAAAATGGTCTTGTGTATGTGAATTTACCTCATGCTCCTCCTCCAGAATCACCAGCTGTTTGTCTTTATCAATCTTCACTGTAACCAGAGGACAAAAATAGCAATATCAGCAATCAGTCCTTATGTTATATGAGAAAGTGTAAGCATATATGGAACAGCTTAAGTGTGTAAGAGTTTAATTTCAGTTTGACTCACTGATGATGGCGGCATTATTAGTCTCCTTCCTGAAGCGGAAATCCCGCAACTTTTTCACCAGGTCTTCGTCCACCTCACACACAACTAAAGACTCGCTCTGCACACACACATTATTGTTATTACTATTTTCCACATGTCAGTTCGCTTAGTTATTTTCGTTCAAACTTCTGAATACATAAAGCCACATAACCTGAGAAACTCCCAGTTAATCTCTTTGATTATGAGTCATCCAGGTTAGGGATGCACTCAGGGTTCAGAGTCTGTCAAAGTATTGGTTCTCAACTGGTTCTCATATTTTTGAGTTTATTTAACTTTAGCACTACCAGAGGTACATGTCAGCTTAGATAGGAGAGCTTTCAAATATTGACCTGGACAAAGGTGGTCTTGGGGTCAAAAATGTTGAGAGTAACAAGTAACCAACAGAATGAATGCAATGAGCGTGGAAACTATTGACTATTTCTTCTAATTCTGTTAACAAACTTAAAATCACAACAGCTCATATACAGCCAACTCAATAATAAAAGCACCTGTGTACTCTGGCACACAACATCACAAGGAAAAGGAGTTCACAAAAGTCATGCACCATGACAACCAGTGTAGGTCATCATCACACTGATGTAATCAGGAGAACAGTCGCGTTCTTTGCTGTCGATGTGAGCAAACGTGTTTTGACGTGCAGTGCTTGTGGAATGCAAATAATCCGCGTTTATTTCATTACACTGTTTGTCATTTCTGCTTTGATTTATTTACATTGCTTGATCGTGGCTTGACGTGCCATTCAAAGCAAAGGAGCCACACCGTCTCTTTGTCGCTTAGCAGATTTCCCAAATTTCCTTGAAATACTGAAGTGTGAGCACGTCTGGAACAGGAAATGAGAATCCCCCGGAGACGCCGGAATTCCGTCATATCGCAGTTATGTAAGGCAATCCTCTCTCATGAGATTTCAAAACAGAGTTCTGGGATACATTTAACGCAAAACGTGACTTTATTTTGGTCAACTTTATGAAGTTGGTGTAATGCAAGAGAGGGTTTGACATGCAGCTCATCACAAAGCACTGGGTGGAACTGCAACAGGGCTCAGAAAAAACAACCCCTCTATAACATACACATATCGCAGACCGTTGAGGCGTACGGCGTTATTTGTAAATGCCTCCGTATTATACATCCTACAAGAGAGGACCGCCATATAAATGTATTTTTATTTATTTTTTATTAATCCAAGGCAGTTTTTGTACTCACCATTTTCACAGACGGCACGAGCTCAGCAGTGCAGGAGTTCTACCGTGCCGCGTCTCGTGACGCTCGTTCGACCAATCAGAGCGCTGAAACGCGCCAGGATTTGCATAAATGGCTGTGCTAGGATCAGTTTATTTCACCCATAGAGGACGAGATCTGTCTGATCCCAGAACAGCAGCATTTAGGCATGAACTGATGCTCATGGAAAGAGCTATCGGATGCACACTTCTCTCCACCCTACGGGGAAATTAGGGGATTTAGATTGATTGCCAGCTATTCGTTCAAAATAAATGGGTATATGAAATGCACGCAAATGTGCCCCAAGTTAATGCCTTAAATATATAGTCATGCTTAATTTATTTAGAGTAGTGTAAAATTAATAGTCAATGTACAAGAGACTTTGGTGTTTAAAATAATAATTGGGGGGGGGGTACAATGCTGTTTCATACATGCTGTTTCAGAGTTGTTTACACTGTTAGAGAGTTGGATTCTCATGCTAAACATGGACAAAGTTTCAAAAAATAATTTGAATATATGACAGAGTATTTCTGTAACAAAAATCGTACTTCCGGGTTCGTACAAGTTTCGAGAGTTTTTTTCGAACGTGGCTCTTCATGACGTAGACGAGGGTGGAACTCCTTATATGGGCATTTCTCCCGGAAGCACGCGCCCGCGCACGCATCGACCAGCGCGAGAGCTAGAGCGAGAGCGCGCCCATCAATGCGCATCATTCGGCAGCACTGAACGGGACTCCCTCGGGAAGAATCTCTCCAAAGAAGTGTGTTTTTGGTTGTGGGGGAACGATAACTTTGTTCAGCTTCCTAAGGAACCCAGTGTTATCTAAACAGTGGATGCAGTTTGTTTTTCGCGGGCAGCAACGGAGTTTCACAAGTGTGTTTGTTGACGAACGTTTTATAAACAAGGCCCAGTTCGACGCTGTATGCACATCATTTGATACTGAAAGACAGAGAGGTCCCTGCTATAAAAGCTCACTGTCATGATTCAGAACTGCAGACAGTAAGTGAAACGGCATCAAATGTCTGTGTTTTGTTGGTAATCGGCGCAAGTGCTCGTCACTCTTTAGCTCCGCCCACAAGGCACGCCTCCAGGAGCTCGGCTTTTTTCGGAGAGAATCGTAAAGCTGTATATTTCTTTTATAAATATGATAAAACTAAAGACTTTTTGGAGATATGAAGGATGCAGTACTACTCTATATGTACTCAAGATTAACATGAGATTGGGTGAAACTGTGTGTTATGTACCCTTACAGAACCCTTAACATACAGAAAGTATTTCACTAAAAAGCACATTCAGGAATAGAGAACATGTAGTCCCACTCCTTTTTAAAGCATATTTGTATATGATATATGCATTAAAATATCATATTTTTCTTAATTTATGGAAATATAAATGAATCAGTAACTGCAAACAAACATTTGGTCCGAAACAATCAACATCTTGTCAACCTTCACCATTTGTTGGAAAAACGTCACCTTTTCAAGGCTCTGTTTATGGAAAGTGGCATTTAGAAAACTGGAAAAGTTTCTAAAGCAGTTGTAAGGCTGTGATTCATTTTATTATGGTTGTTTTATTTTAAGCCTCCCAGGGTTGAAAACGCCCCCTTCGTCACAGTAACTCCGCGCATGCGCAGATGAGCTGCCCATCCCTCAGAGGACACGCCCATCGGGGAGCGTGCGCGTGCATAGCGCTCATATCTGATCTATAAACGCAGTAGATTGTTCTGCGCCTTTAACTACAGTAGTTAATGTGTCATCCATATTGTTTAGCGCTCACAATGTTTTTAAACACGCCGTTGAAAACCTCACTGTTCCAGTTATCACCTCACTTCCCGTATAGAGTTTAGTAATTCTGACTTTCGGATCTTTTCGGGCGACGGGACCTGGTGCTACTCTGAACCCCTAATCCTCGGACCGCAGGCCCTGATCAAGTCGAGGTACTGATGCCTACAAAACTGCTTACATTTCACCCAAATGCTCATGTATAGCCCTACAGAGATTAATCTATATGTAGTTGGAATGCCTGATTTGATCTTACGTTTTAAAGTATAACTTGTGTTTGATACAGTGACGCTAGGCTCTGTTAATAGCGTCTGTGTAACTAGTTGTGTACATGTAGTAGATTTATGACAGAATATGGTTTGTATACAATTGCATGTCATTAAGTGTCCATGTTTGTGTCTCTTTTAGGCCATGGCAGACTTTTCCGTAAGTGTTTTAACTGTTTTATAAATAATCTTGTTCAATAGTTCACTTTTATTAGTTTGGGCTGTTTTCTCCTGTGTTAGTAGAGTAGGAAACTTTGTTATTTTATCCATGTTACCAGCAGTAGAAATGACTGTGTACTAGTAGATCCAGTTATTTACGTTTCTCAACAGTTAAGAAATCTTTAACTGCTAAAACATCTTTATTCTGCACATATGTTCAATAATTTAATGAAAAATACAATCGATATACCAGAATATACAGCATAGACCAGCATGAGATCACTAGTAAAAAAAAAAGTTTCAGTTGTGCATTCTTTTATATTTTAATTATAGAATTTATCATTTTTTAAAATTAAAATGTATAAATAGAAATGTATTAAAATGATTTATTATAATGAAATATAATTTATTTTATTTATTGGCATAAGTAAAATATAAGTGAAAATGAAACATATTTAATGTAAAAATATTTGAATTTGGTTTGTTGCTTTAATGACAGCAGGATTGCTACATGAAGTCCACAAACCTGATTTTTGAGAATGATGCAAAGGAGTGCCTTGTACTTCAGTGGAAGCAAAAATGTCTAACCTTTTGCTAAAAGAAATTCAAATGTCACAAATTTGCTTATTTAATTAGCTAGTAGTACCTAGAAATATCGCAGAATATTCAAAAATATAAATGTTGCTTTTTTCCCGAAGTCCTAAAATTTTCTGTTTATTTACAGGATTCATTTTGTTTTTTTAATGCCATATTTTCCATCTTGTCTCAGACTTTTGGACCCCACTGTTTGCCCTAGTTAGTCTTTGGCTTTGCGATGATAATAACAGACCAAAAGTGTCTTTGATAAGTCTCAGCTAGTGTTTTATTTGCTGTGATTTTTCTGAATTCTCTTTCTGTAGCTTGCTGACGCAATCCTAGATGATGTTTCTAGTGAAGCATCAAAAACTAAACACACCAATCCATCAGCTCCTGGAAATGGGGCTCCGCCCCCCACTAATCCTGGCTGGCCTGGTGCGGCCCCTGGTGGCCCTCATTTCCCACCTTCAGGAGGCCCTGCCCAACCAACAGCACCTGGCTACCCTCAGACTGGGCCCTCTGCCCCAGGTCCCTTTCCACCCGGTCCAGGAGCCCCGGGCCAGTTTCCTGGAGCCCCTGCTGCCCCAGCTGGATACCCTCCGGGACCGGGTGTACCTGGACAGTTCCCCTCCAACCCTGGAGCTCCAGGACAGTTCCCCTCCAACCCTGGAGCTCCAGGACAGTTCCCCTCAATGCCAGGTCAGTTCCCACCAGGTGGGGCACCCATGCCATACCCCGTTCCTGGACAGTTCCCCTCCCCACCTGGGGCTCCACAGGGCCCATATCCAAATATGCCTTACCCACCGGGTCCATCTGGGCCTGGCATGTACGGCCCAGGAGGCCCTGGTGCCTTTCCACCAGATGGAGGCCCAGGATATGGAGGAGGAATGTTTCCCCCAGTACCACCAGGATCCTGGGGTCCACCAGGAGGGTGCTTCCCTCCTCAACCTGGCCCGCCAGGAGGCTATGGTCCAGGGCCCGTGGGACCATACGGAGGGCCTGCAGCTCCAGGTGGAATGCTGGTGAGTGGGTCTATAAAGAGCTTTTGCATGTGTGAGTCTGCATATAAGTGTATGTGATGGGTTGGTTTGGTGATAGCTCTGCTTTAATCTGCTGGAGTGTTGGTGACACAAACATTGCTTTCAGGGTTGTAGGTTTGGTTCATGAGGTCTGGGATGCGCCTGCTCTGGTCTCATTCTGCTGGATCACATTAAATCTGCAGATCTTAAATGCAAGCACATCTTATGTAGATCTCAAAAGCTCCTCTTCTTGTTTTTCAGCCACCACATAGACCACCATATTTTTGAGCATAATGAACAGCTCAGCCAATCACAGAAGGAGGACTTCACCACAGCCATCACAAAGACCCCAATTAACATCCAATCAGAGCTCAGAGTTTCTGGACACTGAGCACATAGCTGATGCTGATATATTTGCATATCACCTTTGCAAACAAATGCACATATTTAATGTAGCTGAGCTACTTAATTTCTGCACGGCACATTTGTGATTATTATTATTATTATTATTAAACTTTTAAAAGTTCATTGTTTTAATGATGTTAAAGAGGAAAAATAAATAATGCACTTTGTGTTTATACAACAAACAGATGAAATTCATATTGTAATTAAAGGTTTTTATGGGCTCAATTTATTGTTTGTCAACATCAGCTTTTTTCTGAAATTGTCGTAATGCTGAGAGGTTGGTGGTGTTGTTCACATACAGTGACATACTGTATGGTCTTGATTAAGCTTTGGGGCAGAGAGGAGTATGAGGACTGGAACCTATGACAGTCAGTTTCACAAATCCAATACATTTTATTTTGTATTCCATGACCATATATAAACCTTTTAATAATTACACTACTCTTCAAAAGTGTGGGGTTGGTGAGATTTTTTTAATGTTTTTGAAAGAAGTCTGTTATGCTCAACAAGGCTGCATTTATTTTATCATAAATACAGTAAAACAGTATAATGTGAAATGTTATTACAATTTAAAATCACTATTTCTGTTTTAATATATTTTATAGTGTAATATATTCCTGTGATAGCAAAACTGAATTTTCAGCAGCCATTACTCCAGTCTTCATTGTCACATGATGCTTCAGAAATCATTAATATGCTGATTTGCTGCTCAAAAGATAATTCTTATTATTATCAATATTGAAAGCAGGAAGTTGTCCTGCTTAATATTTTTGTGAAAAACATAATACATTTTTTTGCATTCTTCAATGAATAAAAAGTTCAAAAGAACAGCATTTTTTAAATGAAAATCTCCTGTAACATCAAAAATTTATTTGCTGTAACTTTTGATCAGTTTAATCCATCTGTGTTGAATAAAAGTATTTCATACAAAAACCTTCTTACTGATTCCAAACTTAAATGAATATTCGTGATATACAAAGGCATCTTGAATTTTAATATTTTATAGGTTATTTTAACAAATTTGCGCATGTTTGTTCATAAACAGTGCATGTTTGTGTGTGTTTGATCATACCAGACTTTACTCACTGAAGGGAATCATGAGTCAGTGGGTGGGGTTTGGAATCAGGGATCGGCAGTTTATGAGATTTGTCACAGTGTTGCCATAGCAAAGTTGTTTATAAACTAGGCAATGTCATCGGTTTGAGTTCTTTCTTTTGCGGTTTGTCATGTGATCTGTGACGTGGCATAGCTAAAAAAGGAGAAAGAGAAAGGGCATGTGTGTTTGGGTATTCGCTGTTTAGTATGCATAGGCTTTCATAGTGATTAGTAACTAGCTTCTCTTAGAATGTTTGTTCAGTTCATGTTGGAAAATATTCCTTTTCCTTTGAATTGAACAGTTCTGTTTAATGTCAGGGAGGGATTCAAGTTATTTTGCACACTATGGAAAAGCCAGAGATGGAATTTTATGATGGAGAATGGAAGAAACTCAGAGACATCATGGGGAAATTTATTAACAGATGATGAAGCCTGTCAAGTCTCTACACTTCATGTGTAAATCTCAGAGCTCTCAGGGTAATAGGGCTGATCCAACACTGAGATGATGATAATTCATGTATTTATGCTTTATAATAATTTTAATTAAAAGTTTGGGGCCAGTAAAAATTCATCTTTATTTAGCAAAGATCTATTAAACTGATCAAACGTGACAATAAAAACATGTATAATATTGAAAAAGATTTCTATTTCAAATAAATGCTGTTCGTTTTAACTTTCTATTCATCATAAAATCACAGGATCACAAAAATATATCATAGTTTCAACAGAAATATTAAGCAGTACAACCGTTTTCACCAGTGACGATAATAAGAAATGTTTCTTGTGCACCAAATCAGCATATCAGAATGATTTCTGAAGGATCATGTGACACTGAAGACTGGAGTAATGGTGCTGAATGATGCTGCAGCTTTGCCATCACAGGAATAAATGACATTTTAAAATATATTAAACTGAAAACCAGTTTTAAATTATAATAATTCTTTACAATATTAGAGTTTTTACTGTATTTTTGATCAAATAAATGCTGTCTTTGAGCATATGTTTTTAATGTTCAGAAACATCTTACTGACCCCAAACTTTTGAATGGTAGTGTATTTGTAAAAGATCATAATTCTCTCAAATTTTGGGATATAGCATTTATTTTAGGATAGTTTATCAGGTGTAGCTGCTTGCAGAGAAGATTTTTTCTTTGCAGGTAGGGGGTACACAATATATCTATACCATATTGGTTATTGGTGGATATTTGAGAGTTTTTTTTATTTTAATAGTGTAAGTTAATACTATTAAACATGACTGATATTTATAAAGTTATTGGTATCATGACAGAATGTTAATATTTTGCATCCGTATGCAATACCACAATATACAATAACTATTAAAAGTGGACACAAATAACTTGTATGTGTGTGTTTTAGCCATTGCCGTACGATCTTCCACTGCATGCAGGGATAATGCCCCGCCTCCTGATTACCATAGTGGGTGAGCCAGTACCTGGAGGAAACAGGTAATAAAAAACAAAACAACAAAATACGGCATTATTTCTGCATGTCCAAAGCAAACTCTCACTTCTCTTTTCTCAGGTTCCATGTAGATTTTGTGAGGGGGCATGACGTGGTTTTCCATTTCAACCCTCGTTTCCATGAGAACACCATCGTACGGAACACACAGCTTGGGGGCTGCTGGGGTCCGGAGGAGAGGGAGGGAGGATTTCCCTTTGTGCAGAGCAGACAGTTTGAGGTACAGCTTTCTGATTTACCCTTAGAGAAGGAACTTAAAGGAACACTTCATCCAAAAATGAAAATTCTGTCATCATTTACACAACCTTAAGTTGTTGCAAACCTTTATGAATTTCTTTCTTCTGTTTAACACAAAAGAACATAATTTGAAGAATGTGGGTAACCAAACAGTTTCTGGTCCCTATTGACTTCTGCAGTATTTTTTTTCTCTTTCTATGGAATGAAATATAATAGTTCACCCAAATATGAAAATTGGCCGAAAATGTACTCACCCTCAGGCCATCCAAGATGTTGATGAGTTTGTTTATTTGTTTGTTTGTTCTATTGGAACAGATTTGAAATCGAAATTTTGAAATTTAGCATTACATCACTGGCTCACCAATGGATCCTCTGCAGTGAATGGGTGCCGTCAGAATGAGAGTTCAAACTGCTTATAAAAATATCACAAAAATTCAGTCCATCAGTTAATGTCTTGTGAAGTAAAAAGCTCCTTGTTTGTAATAAACAAATACATCATTAAAACATTAAGATTTTAACTTCAAACTGTTGCTTCTGGCAAAAATACATGTCCTCTAGCCATAACATTGCTTTCTCCAGTGTCATTTCTTATAAATCAGAGGAGAAATATGCACACATCAAGCACCATTTACAAGTGAAAACAGTTCAAAACACTTCTAAACAAATATGTTGGTGAATTTTGATGTGAGAGTTTGATATTGAAGGAAGCATTATTATAAATTATGCACTTGCATTTTGCCCAGAAGTGACGGTTTAAAGTTAAAACTTCTTAATGATGGATATGTTTCTTACAAACATGCAGCTTTTCACTTCACATGATGTTAATTGATTAAATGAAGTTGTGTGGATTACTAGTGATTTATTGTGATGTTTTTAATTAGCTACTTGGACTGACGGCACCCATTTACTGCAGAGGATCCATTGGTGAGCAAGTGATGTAAAATGCTAAATTTCTCTAAATCTGTTCCTGTGAAGAAACAAACTTATCTACGTGGATGGCCTGAGTAAATTTTCAGCTAATTTTCTTTTTTGGGTGAACTATTCCTTTAAGCCATATTGGATTTCAGTTGAGTTTTCATAATGTGTTTGTGTGTGCAGCTGAAGATCCTGGTGGAGACAGATGGGTTTAAGGTGGCTGTAGATGGTGTTCATCTGCTGGAGTTTGAGCACAGAACAGGCGGGATGGAGGATGTCACTCACCTGCACATAGAGGGAGACCTCGTTCTGTTCAGCGCTGCCCCCAGCATGATCTAAACCCCAGGGGCGTAGGAGCGATTTGACAATGTTGAGGTGATACATTAAATCATTATTAAGTCATTGAGACACATTAAGGTTCTTGAAAAGTATAGATTATCTCCAGAAAAGTGTGATGAACAGAAATTTCTAAAGCTATAATGATATATCTGTTATCTGCCTCTCCATTGCAGATTAGTCAAACGCAAACACATGATCTAAACAAATGAAACACAGAGGTAAAGAAAGTTTGGGCCCCTCTGAGAGGCCACCAGGACACTGATATCGCTGATATGTCTAAAGCACCATAACTTTCTGGTTTTCCTCATTCTGTCTGAATGCATTATGCTGGTTAACCTTTCACATGTATATGACAAATTTTGTAAAAACAAAACGTGTACTGTTCCAAGCACACCTATAGTATGACCTTCAGTATTAGGATGGTACAGTACCAAGGCCCATGAGGGGTCATAAACTCTAATTCAGGAAACTGCAGACCAGAGCTGTGACACTGTGCTGAATTACATCAGATCTAAATAGCTGAATATTATTTTATTTGGTATGGATTTTGGAAAATGTTCATTATTTTGAATAAAACCATATTAATGAAATCATTGTGATAATGGAGATAAGCAAATAATTATGTCCAAATAAATGCTGTATTACCCGATTGAAATGTGCTTGGTCATATTATATTCTGCATGTTGACCTGAGATAAGAGGAAGTAATTTAACATAAAAATTACAGTTGTAAAGACAAGTTTTACTTTGCACTATAAGTATGCACTTATGACATGTCGTAAAACTGTGCCTTTGTCACATACTATTTGTATATGTGTGTAAGAATTAGCTTCTGAATTTATGTTACTATTTATTACAAGCACTGTACATTTGAGTTCATACGTTTAAAAAGGCAGCCTTCATCATACATTCACTTTTGTACAACTGAAAATTTGAAGGTGAACCATCACTATGTTGTGCAAAAAGCTGTAGAGAAAGCATGCATGGATGCTTACTATTTAGGATAAAAAATATAACTAGGACACAAAGAATGTGATTACAACTATGGTTTATTTAACACACCACATAAATAATATTTGCAATCGTTGACTAATATGGTCACTTTTATTAAGAGTTGGTGTCAATCTGACAACAATGCTCAGTGTTTTTTAAATGTTAAAATATAAAAAAACACTGATATTAACACTAATATTAAGTAGAATATAGTATGGGACAGACTCATGATGCTCTTCTCTATTTCTGACAGATCACTCCTAACATGAAATCAAAACATAATAATATGAATAAAAATATAATAACATATAAAAACAATAACATGGTCTGATATAATAAGCAGAATATGAACACAATTTTTAGACGCAGTGCATTGATAAAGCGGTATGATTTTTGATCGTCAGTGTGGTAGCGTCTGATTCGTGATTCGTTCTTTTGAATTGAATCTTTTCAATGATTTGACTGAACCGATTCACAACAAAAAATGTCTAAACTAAAGATTCGTTCATATATTAAAGTACTTAACAATAGCTAAACACAAATGGACTGGAAATACGTTTTTTTTTTTTTTTTTTTTGCCAAGCGATGTAAATTAATTTTAGTGCTTAATATGTTATTTAAAATTACAATAAACATCCTTATTCATAATTCTATTTGAGAAAAAACGCAGTTGGCATCAATATGTGCCAATATATGACTGTTAATGGCTTACAGGAATGTCAGGGAACACGTTAGGACGTAATTACTGAATCTATTTTGTAACCGGTGTTTGCAAAAACTCGGAGACGAGTCGATCTTCCCCTCACCGCGGTGCACCGTGAAAGTGTTCCGGTGGTGTCCGTTAGAGGGCAGTGGCGGGTACGCAATTATCCCGGCAGTATTAGAAGAAGCAGGCGGAGTTCCGCACGCTTTAGGAGGGTTTTAGCTGTTCGGGAATAAAAAAGTGAAACTTTTCCGACATCATGAACGGATCCGCACACAACGCGCCGAGCGTTGAAGAAATTACGCTGAAAAGAGGCCCGGCTGGTAAGTGTCTTCACCTGCACTCTTGGAGCTGTTGAAACAGAGTTCAGTCCGGCGGTTCGGTGCTGCTGGTTCGGCCCGGTCCCGCAAGAAATGCTGACAGAACTGGCGCCGTGAACCCGAACAGATAAATCCGGACCCGACTGTGTTCTGCAGACGATCAGATCGGGTTTATTCAGAGGCGTTTGTGTTGTTATGAAAGCGAAAGTTCAGTTGAGATCAGAACCAGCACAATGCGCCATCAGCATTATGGACCGATATATACAAACAGACACATTTCTGATAGATTCAGGCACACTATATTTGGCTGTTATTGAAGTTTTCGGGATTAGTGGGTCTGGTTCCGGTCCATTAGTTCAGTTTCTGAGAGCTGACAGTCTCAGTTACTTGTTGACTTTGATTAAACTGTTATATAATGCGTTGGTGTGTGACCTCTGCGAGGTCATGCACTGGACTGCTTTGGTAGCCCTGGACTTTGACCTGGGATTAAATAGTGTGACTGTAAAACAATAGCAAAGACAGAATACGTCAACAACACTATGGGTCAAATTAGTCTGTTTAAATAATACCAGACCCGCCCCATAACAAATGAAATTGTCAGTATTTGAAAGAAAATGTTATGTTTTTAGTCCCCCATAAATTAAATGATATTTAGACCCCTGTACTGATATAATATTTAACACATGATCTTACAATAAAACAATATCCGGTGCAAAACTGTCCACTAGTATGCAGTGACGCAAGACTGCTAAATTTAGATTTAAATTTATTTTTTTAAATTCCAGACTCTGTTGTCTTACCAAACATATTTTGATTTATCTTTAATAAATTACATTTTAAAGTTGGCATGCGATTCTTTATTTTGTTTCTAAATCCATATTATAGATGTTATTGTGAAGGATTAATGCATGTAAATTACTAATTAAAGGAATAGTTGGAATAGTTCACAAAAATGAAAATTTACTCACCCTCGAGGCATCCAAGATATAGGTTTGTTTCTTCATCAGAACAGATTTGTAGAAATGTAGCATTACATCACTTGCTCACCAATGGATCCTCTGCAGTGAATGGGTGCCGTCAGAAAGAGAGTCCAAACAGCTGATGAAAAACATTACAATAATCCACATGACTACAGTCCATTAATTAAAATGAAAAGCTGAGTGTTTGCAAATAAACAATTGCATCATTTAGGCATTTTAACTTAAACCCATCGCTTTTGGCCAGAATTTTCTCTCCTGATTCATATGCGATGACTAACATTTCTTACATTATACATTAATTAAATTATATTATTAGTTAGTCATAGCTTTTGGGTAGATATGAAATGTTTTGTACTGCAAGGGTTGCATTTGACAGTGATATTTTCCATGTGTCTTGTTGTTTCAATGAGATCCGCTGACTTCTGGCTGGGATCATTCCCCCCCCCCTCCCCCCCCCCCCCCATTTCTTCTTCAGAAATCACATTAAGGCTGTCTAAACGTATTTCAGGCTCGGTTTAATCATGCAGGTAGTTCAAACACGTGCTGTGTGTAACATCCTCTTTGTCTCTGTCAGGTCTGGGGTTTAATATAGTGGGTGGAGTGGACCAGCAGTATATTATGAATGACAGTGGAATCTATGTGGCAAAAATCAAAGAAAACGGAGCGGCTGCACTGGATGGACGTCTGCAGGAGGGAGACAAAATTCTTGCGGTAAAACCACTGTACATAGTTAACAAATCATACTTGACTAATACTTGACTATCTCTATACTTAACTGTGAATCAATACTGCCACTTCACTGTACAACAGCGCAGCTGTACATGAGTCATTTATTAAGGGTGCTCCGATCAGGATTTTTGAGGCCGATCACCGATTGCCAATCACAGAAAGCAGAATCTGCCGATACCGATCACCCATACTGATCTTTTTAAAGCCTTCTTTTTATCATGTAGAATTATTTATAGTGATACTCCAATCAGGATTTTTAGACATTTATTCAGGGCCTAAATTTGAAAATGGAATTCCCCTCTTAGGTGAATTTTTAATTTGAGGGGTGGAGGGGGCATTTTTTTAGACATTTTTCAAAAATAGATGTTTATCTCACCTAAATGTTTGATCATGCAGTGCATTTTTGTTTTTAACAATCCAGCAATAGCTTACACACAGCACAAGCCTGATTTTGTGAGCTGTATGTGAGGTGGCCTTCTACGCCAGGTTCACACATAGGCCTACTCCGTTTACAGGGTGTATGCAGTCCATGAGCGGTACGTAAGCGGTGCTGAAGCAGCAATGACTGTACTTTCACACAGGGGTCCGCAACTGATCCATGGCTGTTTACCACAAACACAACATTTATCCATTATGTCACTGAAAATGCTTTTTCAGCATTGTGATTCTTTTCTTACACAGTACAGTAATACAGTCTTTCATAGATGTGTTTAAACACAATAAATATAAACAAAGCAACACATTATTCAATGCTTTTTACTTTTGCATTTACTTCTAGATTTATATATTAAGTTGTTCAAGTGGCAAAACATTCAAACTACTTTTCTTATGTTATCACAAACTTACCATTGACAGAAACAGTCAGCTCTACTGCCTTTCCTTTTGCATTTAATTCTTTATTACAAGCAATCCTGAGGTTCATAAAGAACTTTTTCTACCTCAGGAGTGCCATCTATTATTGAATTGTTTAAAAGTGCTCTTTCCCTTTAAACCTAGCCAAAAAGCCATATGTGTTGACTGAAACACAGTAGACTTTAATTATATGCATTTATGGTGTTATTACTACATTTTCGTGTTAATCCATGTTCATATTTACTGTAAACAATGCGCTGTCACTTTAATTCAGCGCGAGCAGTGGAAACGATCTCTGCACTGCTGCAGACGCACCTCTCCTGGAACGCACTGCCGGACCGCAACCGCGTTCAGTGTAAACCCGATGAGCGCGCAAAAAATACGCACCGTATCGGTGCCGATCAATCGGAGCACCCCTATAATTTATTGTAAATCAATGCTCGTTGTAATCCTGTGGATGACCTTATTCACCTTAAATGGAGATCCTCAGAATAGTGATGCTACAGCATTGCACATTTTTTGTGGTTTTGTTACCAGAACAAAAGTGGATACATTTTTTTTTTCTCATATATATATATATATATATATATATATATATATATATATATATATATATATATAACAAAGATTTGTGACCGATAACTGTTTTTAAATGTTAAGTAATATTACGTAATATGATGGCAATATTGCAAAATATTATTGCAATGTAAATGAACAAATTACCTGTTTTCTATTTTAAAATGCAGTTTATTGAGGTGGCAAAGTTTATTGAGGTGCAAAGAGGTGGCACCTGAGGTGGCAAAGTTTAATTTTCAGCAGCTATAACCAAAAGATATATTACTTAAGAAAGGATTCTAATATGCTGATTTGCTGCTGATACATTTTTTCCGGATTCTTTGATGAATAGTAACATTATAAATGTTTTTACTGTCACTTTTCATCAATTTAATGAATCTTTACTGACTAAAACATACCAACCCCAAACTTTTGAGCGGTAGTGTACAAAATATTTAAAAATGTTAAGGAAAATAATTTTTATATTTATATAATGTATATTTGGTTGTTTTTGTGTAGATAAATGGCTGGAAGTTGGACAATCTGTCTCACAGTGCAGCAGTGGAGCTGTTTCGGTCAGCTGGAGAGGATGTGCATCTTCGTGTACAGCAGCAAGTAAGTACTGCAGGCTATGGCGATCGTAATGTTGATCGTCTCAGAGAATTGCCAGTAAATTACTCAGTTTCACTGACATTTGTTTATGTCTACAGCCTATCATGCAGAATGGCCCAACCAGCTCTCGTGCCGATGGAGAATATTCATCTGCTTTCGGCACATGGACAATGTGTACTATAGCCTTCCTGGCAGTAGTAACAGCAGTAGGTTTCATTGCTTACAAACGCAAGCTACACCCCCGGGGCCCGTTTTAACCCATCACATGATTACATGACATTTTACAGACTAAATTTTTTTTGTTTTTTTTTTTTTGTTTTTTTTTGGAACTGTTTCTGCTGAGGGCCCAAACATTAACAGGGAGCGAAAATGGAAACCAGTTAATGTTAGCAGAACTTGCAGATTTTCTTTAATTGTTTATACCATGTTATGACCACACACTTGTAGCTGTAACAAGTTTTCACAATTCATTTGGTGATAATCATTGGCGCTTAACCAGAATACCCAGCATGCCTGATGACATTGCACAGAGGAATAAGGGAACAGGGATGATGAGCACAGTGTTTGGATCAACAGCTGCAGAAATCACCATAATCTGAATTAGACAGAGGGGCCGCAGGCTGGAGACAGAAGCCGAGGTGGAACTGTGTTTCTGGGCAGAAGACAGACCCACAGAGGAATGATTTTTCTCATCTTGTACCTCCAGCGCGCTGCAATGAGCCCGAGGTGTGCCATTATTTTTTTTTTTTTGAGGTCTTCTCAGGTATCTGCTTGTGCAAGAGTATGTTTGAAAGCGTGCATGATGTGAATGGAGTTAACTTTTTTCATTTTTAATACTTTAATTTCTCACTCATCCATGTTCAGACATGCAGGATGCATTTCTGTGGCTACGGTAGTGATGGGGGATGTGAAGATGTTTGAATTGTTTATTTGCCATCAGGGCGTGACCTTGTATTTGCTCTTCCTCCCTCAGGGGAAAAAAACTAGAGGTGGCACTTGTTAGAACTCACAATCAGAATGAAAATGATGTTGTTGCTGTATATGGCTTGTGTTTCTGGAATCGTCTTGTCTCGTACACAAATGGTTTTCTGCACCTCTCTCAACTCGTGCCTTGCCACGTTGAGCTTCTGATCTCAGTGCTGCTCCCTGTCTGCAGATGTAGGGGCGGCAGCTTGTGCTGTTTCTGTAATATCTGTTCTGTAACAGACAAATGTGTGTTTGTGTTGTCATGGCGGTTCTTCTGCAGGTCTGTGTGGATGAAACCACATGTAAAGTCTTCATGAAATGCTCATTCACATTTCACAGTTAGAATAATGTTGGCATTCACATGCATCATGCATTGAATAAATCATTTATTTGAAACACATTTATGTCTGTATGCTTCTCAGTGTTGAAATGTGTATATACACTCTAAAAAAATAACGGTGCTATATAGCACTAAAAGTGATTCTTTGGCTCGTAATCATAAGGGAACCACTTTTGGTGGTTTGGCTATATAGCACCAAATCTTGGTGCTTCAGTGGTTCTTCACCAGTTCTTTGGCACTGCTACCATATGCAGAACCTGTTAAGCTCCTGTATGGTTCTTCAGTGGTTCTTTGGAGTGATTAAGGTGCTATATAGCACCACTGCCATACAAAGAACCTGTTAAGCTCCTTTAAAGGTTCTTTACGAGCCAAAGAACCACTATTGGTGATGTTTAGCACCATTTTTGTTGAAGGAATACAGTGCTATATGGCACCTCTTATGGTTCTACATAGCACCATTTGACAAAGGTGCTGTATAGCACCTTTGAAGATATTGTGCTATATAGCACCAAAAGTGGTTCCCCTATGTTTATGGGCCAAGAACCACTTTTAGTGCTATATAGCACCATTTTTTTTTTAGAGTGTATAATAAAAACATTTCAAATGGCTTAAGAATGTGGTGACACTTCATCTATGAGTGTTTTTTTTTTTTTTTTTTTTTTTTTTTTTTTACATTAAGTTGTTTAAATGAATGAACATGAATTAATAATAGTGTTCATAAACATTAACCTAAATTGATGCATGCTATAAAAATTAAGGTTAGTGATGATAAAAACATAATTTATCTTCCATAAATGTCTCTATTTATGATGTTACATGGCTGGATACTTTCTAGACAGGCCTTGTGTGAGTGTGTATGCTAAAAATTGAAATCACAGGAATAAATTACATTTTAAAATATATTCAAATAGAACAGTTATTTTAAATAGGAAAATAAATGCAGGCTTGGTGAGCAGAAGAGGCTTCTTTAAAAAACATTTAAAATCTTGCTGTTCAAAACTTTTGACTGGTAGTGTATATATGCCACCAAAAACATGACTATTGTCTGCAGATTCAAAATATGTTGTACTGTGAAAAACCAAGAAGCTTCTCTGGCTCATCAATTTCTTTTCTTAGGGATGGATGAAATGCAGAGAATTCTCTGTATCTGGGTCCCATTCAGATGATTGACTCAGGATAACATGCTGTCTGTGTGAGTGGACTGCTGCTGTCTCTCTGTCTAAATGGATAGACTGCTGTCTGAAAGCGGAAGCAGATGCCTTTGACAAATGAGTACTGGTATGTGCATGTTTGTGTGTGTCTGTGTCGGTGTGTGTACTAGTCCTCCTCATCAGAAATCAATACACTCAAAGGCAGCAGTGGCTGAATGCACTTAAAGTAGGAGAGAAACAAAAGAGAATGATAATGCAGTACTTCCTCCGGAGTCTTATATTACATTACAGCACATGACTGAGGCAGAAAAGGCGGTGGCATCAGCATGATTAAAGATATGGGCTATTTACAATAAACATTTGGGTTATTTATGACATTTAAAACAAAGGCTGGGGATTCAGTATGGGATCTTTACAACCATTTTGAGTTAAGGAAATATAATAAATACACTGTGAGTCACTATGGATAATCAGCATCTGCTAAATGACAGCTAAATACTCCTTAATGCTGTTTTAATATTTAAATGTCTTGTCACACTCCTGTATGTGCTTATCTTGACAAGATTTCTGCTGACAATTTATGAGAAACGGGATGTCGGTTCAAAAGCACAGAGGAAGCACATATTGTACAACCTAATGGTGCAATTTTGTTCAGACACCAATCAAATACTAAACCTAGATGAGGGCTGACAGCCTCACCATGTTATGGGTTGCACACATATTAAGCATTAAAGCTTAACTCTCATCCTCTCTCTGTCACAAATAAACCATATGAAAGTGATGAGCACCATCTCAAGTGAGTTCTTGTAATGATACACAGTCAAAAATGGTTACATTCATGGTAAGTGTGGCCAATCAAACACCATGCTGACACTAAGATACAGCAAACATTAAACAACAAAAACACCATATAAATCCCTCCAGTGTGCATAACTAATAATAAAAATAATAATCTAACCTTTTAAATGAACTCTAAACAAATGTGTCTTTACCCAAAATTCAAGTATTTTTTACTTTTATACACTGTAAAGTAAATAAATAAAAGTTGTAAATAAAACAAAGATTATTGGAGTAGGTTTTACAAGCAAATACTAATTCAGTCGTTCTGTTTCAAAAAGTCATGCTTAATTTAACGTTACTTTGTTTCTTTTTAATTATTTGTGAAATTTACTATCATTTACTATCAAGTTCGTGCAGACTGTTACTTCTAAAAACTATGATTTACAATAAAATCACATGTATTTTCTTTTGAAATATAATTTAATTTGAATTTTTTTTTGTTTGTTTTATACATTACCTTATATGGTAAGTTTAACAGTTTTTCCTGTAGTATTTCACTTTCTTTAACATTTTTACAGCATAGTTTATGCTAGTCAGTCATGGCAAGCATATATCATATTCTTCAAATGCACAGTAAACCTAATGGAGGAAGATGTATCTCAAAATACAATAAACACAGTTAGATCTATGAGTAATAATAATGTATGTGCATAAGCAGTAAACACAAAGTTCAGCTCTCGGCGTAGAGAGCAGAATCATGTTATTTGTAGATCTGAATAACGCATCGCCCCCGCCCCGATATAACGCTCGGCGCGGATGGAGGGGGATGCTGGACTCGCAGCGTACTGAGCATGATGATGATGATGATGATGATGTAATAATCGCACGCTCCGCTGAGTCTAGTGCACACTACAATCCTCACGCTCGCGACCCGGCCAGAGTGATGTCATCATCAAGACCGTGAACCGTGCTTAGGAATTTTCACCCCGAGTTCGTGCTGCTCCGCGCGGCCTCCATGAGGACAAACCCCGGGACTGCGGCGCTGATGGCTGTTGCGGTCGGGACTGCAGCAAGCTCCCTTGAACATCACAGCTGCGACCCCTGCTCTCAGACAAGCGGCAAAACCCGTGCAACCGAAACACGCGCGAGATCGCTCTTCTTTACATCAACATTCTATTTGGAATTTCTGTCATCTTAACAGGAATTCAAACTCCTGGTGTGATTGACAGCCAGTCGTTGTGTATCACTGATCATCTGCGCCCTTTTAGGACTTTTTTTGGTTAGTGTCTACCCTTGAAAATCGGTGGAATCCGTCTTACTCGGTGCCTGTGCTCTCTTACCGGAGACTGTCCGCGCGCTGCGCACCGGAGTGCCTGTTTTCTCCCGCTAGATTCACCATTGATGGAAACTGATGCCCTGTTGCCTTTCCTCGTCCGCGTCTACCTCTGCAGCCGCTGTTTCTCGTTTAGTACCGCGACTAGGCCCGCTAAACATCTCACATTATGACTCTTTGATGGATAAAATGACAAGAGCGAATCATTTATATTGTGCTTTGGTCTTTTGGATGTTGGCGTAGCGACTTTGCTGTGTGTTTTAATCTTCTCTGGATCAGAAACCCGGGTGCGCGAGGAGGAGAGCAATAAACGCCCGCTATTTTAAGGGATCGCGCCCGCTTCTCTCTCAGGATGGCAAATGAACCCGTTATTCTTAATGTGTATGACATGGTAAGCTCATTAAACCTTTCATCCTTTGCACGGTTTACCATCAACCTCGCTCCTTCTGGATCTAATTTTGTGTAATTTTGCTTGTAATAACAAATGTAAGATGAACTATCAATGCATTGATGAAGACTTTAGGAAACAACAATCTTTATGCTCACAGTGTAGTGATAAAGAGTCTGGGACGCTGACACAGAGGTTTCATTTTGAAAAAAATGATTACAAATCTACTTTGCCTAGATGTAATACTATAAGCATTGACAGCAGTATTGATGTGCGAGATGAGCGCGTGTGTGTTTCTCCTCCCGTGCTGGAGGAGGCGCGCTCACCCCATCACATCAAAACACTTTACAAGTACAGAACACTTGTGGTCACAGATCTGTAATAATACATATATAATATACATGAATAGAGATCAGTGATTGTGGTAGGCCCAATGCCTAATTTTTATTTATGAAGTAACATACTACTTTTCACCAATGTACTAAAATCATATCTGTAAATGACTGTAAATTTGATGCAATCTTATGTCATAAAACATCAAGAAAGTGACTTTATGAGTACATATAAGAACTTAGAAGACACTGTGTTGTTTATTAATTTATTTTACATTTACATTTAATCAGAGGATAGGCTAGTTTTTTTTTTCTGTGTACATTAAATCATGTTCTGCATGTTCTATTATTCATGAAGGGCAGCTGGTGCACTTTTTGGCCTCACACAGACACATTTTCTCTGAATATTCACCCCTCCCCCTCCACTTTAAAGCTTATATTGTATAGTGTGTGTCAGGGTTGTGTAGCATTCATTGATTTTAATAGCTAACAGGATGATATATAAATATATATGTTGCATCTTGTTAGCTATATATTTTATATTGTATGTATGTGTATGTGTATATATATATATATATTATGTGTATGTGTGTGTGTGTGTGTGTGTGTGTATATATATATATATATATATATATATATATGTGTGTGTGTGTGTGTGTAATTTACCGTAATTAAAATATGATTATATGAAGATCTCTTTCTCCCTCTTGCTCTTTTAGTACTGGATAAATGAATACACCTCCACTCTGGGTATTGGAGTCTTCCACTCAGGAATAGAGATTTATGGCAGAGGTACAGTGACCAAATTAACCTTTTGCTGTTATTTAATTTTTTTTTCTTTCTTTTTATCAAACTCTAGACCTCTACTGGAACCTTGGTCCAATTTGTAAAGAACTTGTGTGAAAAGGGCTATTTCAGCTACTAGGACTACAATTAGTAGACATGGTAGTTGGTAGACATTTTGCCTATATATTTAGAGTTCCAAATAAAAATAATATGACAAAATGAGAATGAAAATAAATTAGAAGTGAATGAGAAGGTGAATATGATTGATCATTACAGAGTTTTCTTAAAATAGTAGTTATTGGAATAGCCACATTTAAAGGGATAGTTCACCTTCAGTTGCTGGTCCCCATTGACTTTCATAGTATGGGGGAAAAAACACTGCAAGTCAGTGGGGACCAACTGAAGGTGAACTATCCCTTCAAATAAGGCGATATATGATATGGCATCACTATTCTTGCTTGTTGCTGTACATGTTTTTATTCATTCAACACTGTCACTGATGCAATCTCTGTATCATCTTTCTGCAATCAGAGCCTTGTCACTAGCATTTAAATGTGTTATGTACCCTGTGTAACCTTTGCAAATGGCTTAACTTCACCTACAAGTGGCAGTGGAGTGATGTCTGTGTCTGTAGTGATGGAACAGAACAGAAGAAGAAACTCGCTGTAGCCAATTAGTGAAGCCTCTGATCTGAGTCATAAAGTGACAGAACATGTAGTCTTCTTTCACTATTTTTTACCCTTTCTCACACACACACACACACGCTGCTCAGCAGCACTGATACAGAGCAGACGTCGGCAACTCTGAAGACTGAGCCATGATTCATTGGGATTTTTACAGAGCTTTGGCTGCGGGGATGACATTTTTGTAGGCCAAAGCCCGGAAACAAGTTAGCATTTTAGCACTTCCAGTTCCTACATCCTGAAGTCAATGGGGTTTTTAAAATGAATTTTTGGTTAAATGCCTGAAATAATGTCTATGGTTAACACAAGCTAAAGATATTTGCATTTTTTATTGAATGACATAAAATACATAAGTAATACACCCCCTTGTGATTTTTTTAAAAGTTTGGCTAAAGGTGGCTAAATGGTACTACAGAAACTGTCAAGGACATCATCACACCGAACAGGAAAACTACTCACTAGTCCACTTTCACATAAAATAATTTGCTCTTGCAAGCAATTTGAAATCAAACTTTCAGAGAAAATGTTTTTACATAAAGACTGAAAGAGTTGTTGTAACCTTGAAGTCATGTGACTGTGGTGTAGTTCATTTATAGCCATTTAAGTCTTTAACTTTTACTTCAAGCCATAGTATTTAGGCTTTACAATTCATAAAAGTTGCTTTCATTTGTGAAGATTATCATTATGAATAAAATGTAAGAATCATAAACTTTTATTGGTCACAGAGCTTATTTTGTTATTATTATTATTATTTTTTTTTTTTTACAATAATACAAAAGGCAATGGAAAAATCCTACTGGGTTTTTGTTGAAGGAACCAGGGTGATGCTAACTTCCGTTCCGTGTTGGTCTGCAAAAAATTGTCATTACTGCAGTACTCTACACATTTAAACATAAAAAGAAATTGCTATAAGGGCCTGTCTCTGTAAATCACAGATTAAACTGCTAAATAACAATTAACTATTGTAAGTAATAGTACAGATTTTCTAAAGTCAGGGTGAAACAGAAATTGTGACCATCTTTTCTTCCATGTTGTGATGTATATCTTAGTGAAAAAGCTTCACAAATGAGAAAAATGGAAGACAGGGATTGATTTTGTCCGTCAGGAATTGATTGAATCATTGTTTGCTGATTCCAGTGATTGACAGGTTGCTTGAGGGGAGAAATTTTTGTGTTTGCCAGGGGGATGTTAAAATATTTTGCTTAAGTTTATGAATGATTAGGATTTTTTTAAAATAATTAATTATATAATAAATTAATTGTTTATAAGAAACAACAATAAAAATTATGACTTTAAACACTAAAGTGACGATCAAAAGATTTTCAGACCCCCGTTTTAATGTTTGTTGTTTTGTTCACTGTAGAGTTTGCATATGGCGGCCATCCGTATCCCTTCAGTGGCATTTTTGAGATCAACCCTGGAAATGCCTCAGAACTGGGGGAGACTTTCAAATTCAAGTGAGTTTTTCACATATACACACACATTTAAGCCACAGAAAACAACTCACACGAGTTTTGTTTCTTCTCCAGAGAGGCTATAGCTCTGGGTACGACAGACTTTGCAGAGGAGGACATTGATAAAATAATGGAGGAGCTGGGAAAGGAGTTCAAAGGGGACGCCTACCACCTGATGCACAAAAACTGCAACCATTTTTCTTCTTCACTCTCTGAGGTCAGTATACTCCCCATAAGCCTTTTTTGATAGGATTAGGCTGTATACAACTTCACTGACTAGTGACATTCTACATTCTCACATCATTTTATTCTCTCTTTTTCTCTCTCTAGTTGCTGTGTGGTAGAGAGATCCCACGCTGGGTCAATCGATTGGCATATTTCAGCTCCTGTATTCCATTTCTGCAGAGCTGTCTGCCTAAAGAGTGGCTCACACCCGCAGCGCTCCAGAGCCATATCAGCATGGGCCTTCGGAAGGAGAACACACATGATTCCAGCGACGAGGAGCCCTCGTCTGCCACAGATGCGGCCGCTGGAACATCACACAGCTGCAGGCACACCCGCGTGTGATCTTACATATATTTACAGGCAGTATTACACTAATTTGAACACACATACACTCCAACCTCTGATCCTGCTGCTACAGCGCCTCCTGCTGGACTGGATGAACATCAGACCTCATGGCCTCTCTGAATGAGGAAATCAAAGTCATGTTTTTCAGTAGAGCCTACAGGGATTTAAAAACTTTGCAATGGTACTCTTAAAGTTTTAGAATTGTTTGATTTTTACTAAGATTTTAGGGAAATGAAAACAGTGTTTGCCATTTAGTGTTCTCTCTCTTATAAGTGCATAGGACAATATGAACGATGGGCGATCGTGATGGACTGCCCCCTGCTAGTGTGTGACAGCACTACAGGCCCCTTCCTCATAAATCCTGAACTTTTTTTCTTTTAATCTCATCTGGATGTTTTCCAGATTTAGCCGAGTTTGCTGTGTATTAAATTCTTTTCTATTTTGTGATGGAATAAGCGTGTCATCTGAAAAGGAACTTACATTCCTAACCTTATTTTTTTCCTCAGTGACTTTAGTAATATTAATCTGCTTTAATTTAATTATATGATGTCAAACTAATGTCATCTTTGGTTTACATTCGTTTTATTTCTAACTCTCTTTATATTTTACTGCAAGGTTTGCAATTAATTTACACTAAAAAGGGCCGATGACACCACGTGTCACACACACTGACAGCAGTTGGAAATTGCAGCCTTATAACTGTAAGCCATTGATATGCTGGACTCAACTGAAATAAAAGACCCCTGTTGTTCAGTGGTGGAGGACACAAAGGGGCCATTTGTGAGGGTGATTTTGAGGGGGTGGGTGGGAACGTGTGGGTGGGGTCTGCACATCAGGTCTGGTATCAGTACTGTACAACAGTGTTGTGATTGAATGCAATGTCTGAGTGATTAAGAGAAAGGGAGTGTTACAAAAGTGTTAATGGTCATTTCTCTTGACTTTAGTAATTGTGGTTTCTGGCTTTTAAAAGCGCAGACTGAAAAGAGTAATGTTGTTGTTAAAATGAGTCATCCACACCTCACTACATTACTTTCGCACAATATTTGCCCTGGTTTTCAGTCTGGAGTAGCCAACAGTAGTAGTTGCCAAAAGTCAGAGCCAGATTTCAAAGAAAATAGTGTATGATGGTCACAGGCTCGATTTTTTTGGCTTCAGACTATGATTCCATTCAGTCAGAGGATCAAACATGTTTGAGTTGTGTTCAGCATGACTTGTGTGACATACTCAGTTGTTTAGTGTTGGATGCCTAGTTTTTCTCTGTAACCATTTAGAAAGTCGGCAAGCATATAATGCCTGGTGTTTTAAAATCTGTTCAGATTTTAAAAGTTGTGAAATGTATTCCAGTAATTTAAAGCCACAACTAAAGGTTGTAAGGTCTTTCCAGTGTTCAGGCAATAGTAAAGGTATACACCATATCTAATTTTTCACAAATTAAAATAAAACTGGGAGAGATATACAGATTTTTCAATAGGGTGATTGTCTTATTGTCCTATGGCAATTTTCATTTGTTTTACCCACAAATTTAGTTAGAAAAGCATATTTTCAGTATTTTGTCAGTTGATGGATGAACAGCAAAGTTCAAATATTTCAATGTGTGTTAATTTGTAAAATATTAAATATGGTGTATACCCTGACTATGGTCCATATCAGAGTAAATGATACATCTCTCAGTCTTATTTTGACCTTCTGTACCATTTTGCCTGTCAGAATCTTCTCTAGAAGCCCATCTTCTCTTCTGTCTCTCAGGATGGCATGGTATTGTAGGTGGCAACACGGGTGTTTCATGAGTCAAATCTGTAGGAAATATGTTTTTGGTGACATTTATAAAATTGAATTTTATATTTGGAATATGATTCTATTTACTGTTATTTTGTCAAAGATATTATCAACCTGTAGAGCCTAATTCTTATGATGCTATCCACAACTGAGATCTTTTACTAGTTCAGCGAAGACCTGTTTTGTAGGCATTACCCACTGATGCCATTTCTAGCCTCGATTAGTACGTCTTGTTTTGATGTGATGGACAATTTCAGACATTTACAGATGAATAGAGAATAAAGAAATTAAAAGTTTTTTATTTTCCCAGAATTTCATTGCTGTCACAGGGTGGAGAGGGACAATTCAATTAATTAAATGAATTCACACCTAATAGCAAGAGTGATTGTTCTCATGTGACTCCTGATATGTTCAGCAGAAAAGATAACTAGATCATGTGATCTCCTCAGGGTTTCCAAACTGGATCAATCCAGTTCCAACTGTGTAAACCGAGCTCAAATTATAAAAGTATAAAGTCTAGCAATTAAATATATTCCAACACTTTATTCGATTAAATAATGTATCTTGTAGAAGTATATAAGAAATCGTGAAAAAAACATTTACAATTTGTTTCCGTACGCATGCACGAGCCTCGCCTGCCATAACCCTCCCCACTCGCGCGTGAACACGCATATAAATACTTATGCGCGCGGCAGCGTTCCCCAGTCTCGAGGCCAACGCCATTTTGTCCTGTAAACAGAGGTGAGAAGACGAAGCTGAATTTCCTAAAAACACACTTTGTTTTATTTTGCGAGTTTAGCGTTGTGTTTGAGCTTTGTTAATGCGAAACAAATTCATTGGAATGATATTTTGTCCGTTTTTACGGTTTAACATCGAGTAAATTTATCTGCGCATGCTGACTAGGCCTCGACCGCACGTTTGATCCGTGTTCATTAGTCGTGGTATATCTTCTCAAAACCGACTTAAATTTAATTTTTTACTGACTTAAAGGTATTCGTGATTTATAGCAACACTGGAGATTTTGGTAATGTAGATGTGTAACTTATGTAACGTTAGTAATTTTATCAGTATCAATTCATTGGTTTTGCAGAGACAACGGGCGGTAACGTTAGACGTTTTTGTTTAAGCGTTTTTAGAAACGGGGTTTGGTTTTACATTAGTTGAGGGACCCTTTTGTTGCAGAAAACCATATCATTATAATTTCACGAATGTTTTTGCATGTTGTTGGATGATCCTAATGTTTTACGTGGACTGACTGGACTGGATAAATGATTATCCAGTGTTACAGTGTGTGACCAGCTGGCGCACAGATGCTTTTTTCCCCTGCAAAGTACATGTTTGCCAGACTGTTGATTAACAGTATTTCACAATCTTGCCTAGACTTCCCTGAATTTTTAATCACCATGAGTGGATGTCGTGTGTTCATCGGCCGTCTGAGCCCTCATGCTCGTGAAAGAGACGTGGAGAAGTTCTTCAAAGGCTACGGACGCATTCGGGAGATTAACCTGAAAAATGGGTTTGGCTTTGTGGTGAGTGTTGACGCTTTATTGAGGGTGTTTTATGTGTGAGGTGATGGTGAAATCTTTATCTCACTGCCCCCTGCTGTCTGATTTTCACAGGAGTTTGACGACCACAGGGACGCAGATGATGCAGTGTATGAGCTGAATGGAAAAGAGCTGTGCAGTGAGAGGTGAGACTGAATCCAGAGCTGCTGACACCATCTGCCTAATGTACATGATTAGTCTTGTTTCATATTGCTGAAGTCAGCATGAAATGAAAATGCACCCTATTTTGTAAATGCATCTTATAGATTTTGTAGAGTACTGCCACAAGTTTTTCAGTAGGTTCTTATAATTGGGTTTTTCAGTAAGTAAAACAAAGTCTGTGTTAAATATAAATTGACAGTGGATGTTTTGCTCTATGGCATTAACTTACACACACCCATACTAAAACTGCAGCGTTACTCAGTTGAAGCAGTTGTGTGTTTTAAATTGTGTTTTAAGGTACGTTTACCATAAATTGAAACACCTAGTTTTAAAACCCTATAGGAAAATGTTAAAGGAACCCATGGTGAATTAGACTTCTAGGTTTTGACGTCACTGCTGCTGCACTTTATTGTGAACAATCTGCGTGTGCGTTAATTAAAAAGAAAAGACACTTAAACCCTATCCCCACAAGCTCTCATTCATTTGCCTCCTCTCTGGAGTGCAACACCCACATCTCAAAATACAATCAACAACTGATACATAGAGAGTCCCTGGCCTACATTTATTCTTTTTCAATCTTTTATGCTCACATGTCACAATACAGAAGAAAATATCTGTCGCCACTTCAATTTTATCATGACTTGAATGGTTTTTCTCTTAACCCCAGGGTGACCATTGAACATGCCCGCTCTCGCCGAGGAAGAGGCGGCGGCCCAGGAATGGGAGGACGTTTCTCTCCACGCTTCGGAGGGTATCGTAAATCCCACAGTGTGGGTTCCAGGTACGCAAACATTGTGAGAGCAATCATATGCCGTTTGTTGCGATATAGTTCAGATGAGTTAACCTCTGCTCTTCTCTCAGGTATGGACCGCCCGTGCGCACGGAGCACAGAATCATTGTGGAGAATCTCTCCTCTCGCATCAGCTGGCAGGTGAGCATCCCGAGCTGTCGCTGCAGACCGGTGTAGCGGCCTTCTGTTGTAGCGATTCATCATCCTTGCACTACTTTTGCATTTGACATCTGTACAAGCACACAAACAATTAGTTATCTTTATTATTGTTAAACTGGAAGTGTTTTTTTTTTTCCTCTTCACCTCAGCCAAATCTTACATAAGTAAAAATGATGATTTTAATGTTGAAAGGTTCTCTAACCCAGACCCATGTTTTTCAAACCTTTTCTTTAACAGCTGTGCTCTGGTATTCTTTAATTGGAGTTGCATGCACAGCCTGCGAGGTGCATAGCGCCCTCCCCTGGTTGTGTTCTGAATAGTGTCCCTGTGGTGCCTCACCCGACACGCAGTGTCTGCCGGTCTAAGTCTTGGCTGGGTCCGTAGCACCAGACAGAGCCGTAGCACAGGATAGCCTTAGAGGAGCTGGGTAGCCGCTCTCTGGAGGGTCTGTGATGTCAGATCTGCTCCATCTCCCCCGATCTGCTGTTTGGGTCTTATTCTGTTGGTGCTGAAGCGGGGAGGGGTGCAGGGTTTTGGCCCCTCCCCCATCCTCTCTCTCTCTCTGGTGGGGTCCGTTCTTACGGAGGCCGGATGGGTCGAGTCCGAGGTCGTTTTAACGCTTCATTGCTTCCGTTTGCTATTTGGACAAGTGGCTCTTTGCTAATGCCTTCTGTGGTTTGGAACGGTAAGTAGCTCATCACACTGGATAGTTACACGGTAAAGAGGGTTCTGTCACTTTAAATCTGGAGTTAGTTGTAAAAGGAGAAAGATTGCCGGTAGGAAGTTTTGAGACTTGCACAAAATCTAATTAACAAAATGAGAACCTGTTCTCAGGAACTAGCTGTAGTCAGGCGTGTCTCCATCTGAGGGCTTTGCTTCCTGCTGTTTTACACAATCTAAATGAGATTTGTGTTGCCGAAAACGCTCTGATAGTTGACAGATGACATCTGTTGAGAGAGCTTTCTACAGGTGCACCAGTGCACACTTTAGAGCAGATGCTGCAGAATGCTGTGTGTGTGTATTTAATGTGTGGGTGCCAAAGTGCGGTGTGTGACTCAGTGCTTTTGGCTGTCTCTGATAGCGTGTCATTAATTGCTTTCTGTGCTTTCTGCAGGATCTGAAGGACTTGATGAGGAAGGTGGGAGAAGTGACCTTTGTGGATGCACACAGGACCAAGAAGAATGAGGGGTAAGATCTTGTGCATGTACGCATAAGACTGTGCTCTGACTGTTGCACGATTGTAACCGAGTTGTCCTGATTTGTTTTGCAGGGTGGTGGAGTTTGCTTCACATAGTGATATGAAGAATGCCATTGAGAAGCTGGATGGAACAGATCTGAATGGGCGCAAACTCAAGCTGTACGAGGATCGCAAGAGGGAGTATGTACCACACAATCTCAGGTTGCTTCTCACACAGGGTTTCTTTAGGTCTTAAAATCAATTCACCCTACCACAATTTAAAGCCTTAAAAAGACCCTAAATCAAAGCAGAAAAAAATCTTATTCATGAAGTCATGGTATTAAATGTTGTATGCATTGTATTTTTGTTTTCCATTACATAAATATATTTAAACAATTCTTAGGATTTTTTTCTGTAAAGCAAATGGAAAAATTGGTTAAGTTGTATTTTCAAAATTAATGTTGCTAAATACAATTATTGTGTGCTCCCTCATCAGGTACATTTAAAGAACAAATTGACATTACGTTCCCTTATAATTTACTTACATTCGTACATTTACCTTCATAAAACCTGCAGAAACCCTGACACAGTCTTAACCTGTTTTACTTCTCTTCACAGTCGTAGTAGGAGTCGTTCCCGCAGCAGGAGCAGCTCCCGTTCCCGCTCGCTCAGTCGGAGTCGCAGCCCTGAGCGTGGAAGCAAGCGCTCTCGCAGTCGCTCGGCCAGTCGCACCCCAGAGAAGAAGACTACCAGCAACCGGTCTCCTTCCCGCTCTCCGTCTCCTCCAAGGAAACAGAGCCGCTCCCGATCTGCTTCTGCAGAGAGTCAGCACTGAAAATAATTGTATGTGTGTGTGCGCGTATGAGCAAGACTGAGCCTTTTTTATTTTTTATTTTCTCCTTCACTTAATTAATGTGGCATATGTCATTGTGCTACATTAGTGTAAATTACTTACTGTGAGTTGAATGGATGAGTGTGTATGAAGATGTTTTGATTTATTTCTTATGCTGAGGAACTGGTTGGGTTTAAGTGATAATGGAGTGGGTTAAGACCAGATATTTTTCACAATGTCTTGTTTTGATTTCTATTTCTATTTGATCAATATCAATCCTGGAGTACTTCTGTAGAGATCTTAAATGTGGGTTTTGTTTGTCAAACTCACCTGTTCATTTTTGTTTTTGAGTCTTTATGGCTGTTCAACAGAAGGTTATGCCTGTATATACACTCTGGAATAAAGTATATTGGTATTTGGCAGAGAGAGATGTTTGAAGTGTTTCTTCTAGTTCCCTCAAATGTGTGCTCAATTTAATTAGTGTGCCTCTGCATTGATTAGAAACACCAAAGCTTAATGTTTAATATCTACCTTATAACTAACTGTTATCTCTGATTTGCTATAAAATAAACTTTTGTCATCATTGTGCATTAGTCACTTAAATTTTGAAATTCAGTCTCTGTGCTGGTTTTTAAGCTCAGTCCACTAGGTGATGCTGCTTCATAGTTTGTAAAGAAGTCTAAGACCAGACAATCACATTTTAGAAATTTAAGTTTGGACTGGGTGATCAAAAGCGAATTTTGATTTAAACTTGATTTCTGAAAATAAAATGTATAGATCGCCTGTTTAAGAGAGTTTCTGTATCAAATAGCGGTCTTATTTTATCGTTTAATTGACTGATTTATAAAAAATACATCACTCAGCGGCTGCATGTCTGTAAGAATCTGTGCAGTTCCCATCTAGGGACTTAACATGTACACAGCACAGAAACCGGGAGTTATTGATTCAGTCAATACGGTATGAGAAGCACACTTGAAACCTGTATTTTATAAATCGGTCACTGGTGCTATGAGGATCCTGGCAGACACATATTGAGAAGTATGAATGGGGGGCGATATTGTAACATCTGCAGTGTCCAAGGACAAAACACCCTCCCTCCATGCCTCTACCGGTCCTTTATTCTTTTTGCTCATAAAACTAGTGTCCTCTGTGCACTGCGACGCTCTCGTCCTCAAGGGCAAACAGATAAAATCAAACTGCAAATAAACAACAGAAGTGCTCTGAGATCAGATGGCTAAGAGCAATTTGTGCCGTACTGATGAGAATACGCTAGTTGTTTGAGAAACACAAGTAGCATAGACAAGTTTGAGAACAGTTAATTACTATAAACAACTGGAACAGCTTGTCCTTTTGCTCTTTCAATAACAGGTTGTCATTGACAATAGCTGCAGCGTTTTACAGGCCCAGCAAAAAATAAAAAATAAATAAAAATAAAAAAGGTTCAACCAGCATACTTTTATACATTTGGGGGAAAAAAACAGTAATAATATTAATAATAGAGCTCGATTCGCATTTATATAAGAAGTTACCAGTTGATGTAAGAAAATAAAAAAAGGAATGAAATTTTTAGGTTAGCTTATTATTTGCAATGTTTACAAAAAGCTTTTACGCAATTATTCTTGTGGGAAGATCATTTTAGAAATAAAACCAGAAACCAACGTGAGTATGACGATCCTTTAATTACACCTTTTTCTAATTACATTAAAAGAGAAATTTGTATCTACATGATACAAATGTTGTATTTGAACAACTGTAACGTTTTATTACATTTTGTTGCTGAAATCATGATCAAGATAATCTTACATTTTTTTGGATCAAAGAAAATAAGTATATTTATAATATTTTATTATATTATTATATTATCATTATAGAATGCTACTCTTATAAGTGAAATTGATGTCCAGGTTACTGTACATTTGGAATAGCAATATAATATAATATAATGACAGTATATTATAACAAGATATCTGTGATATAATATTTAAAAGATAATTGGCCTATTTTAACATCCATCGTTGTTATTTTATTTATATGACCAACTTCATCATGCAGTAGATACAACAAATGTTCCATGCAACACTGGTGGAAATATGCAAGCCCCATACTTCCAGTAGGCTTAAGTCCAAATGTCCAGTACTTGTAAGCGCTGTCTATAATAATACTATATTGATGATTGTACTGTATTATAATATTGTACAATCCCAGCATGACGTAACTGTTCATTTATAAACAGCACTAGGTACTTTCTCTACAGTTGTCCCGTTATTTGCTGGCCGTCCCGAGCGTGCGAGAGCGCAGATGCGCCAGTCGCTGGTACAGCCCGGGGGTCACGTGACTTCCTGCGGCGAGCGACTGCTGCTGCAGTTTCTTGTCGCGAGCGCTCGGTGCACGGTGTGGAAATTCCGAACCACAGCGGCATGAAGCTGCACGCAGACACCGCACGCGAATCGCTGCGCCACCCGTGAACGGTAACCCGGCTCCGTAGAGCAGCGGATTAACAGCCGTTTGAGCGCGAAGGATTTAGACCCAGCGCGTTCCTGAAGGAGAAGTTTGCGCACTGTGTCGGTGGAGGTGAACGGGGCACCAGCAGCGAGCATGGCGGAGAGAAGTGGCCGGTTAAGCTTCCCCGGGAGCGGGGCGCTAAATAGACCGGTGGCTATGAACCTGTTCGCCACCTGGGAGATAGACGGCTCCTCTCCTAACTGCATCCCCAGGTGAGAGTCACGCGCGGTCGGACGCCCAGGTGGACTGTTTGTGAGCGGGCAGGTGCATGGAGACAGGGAGTGGTGTGTGTCTGTGTTAGACAGAGAGAGGGTGTGTGAACTAGTCAGACTGTCGTTGTGGTGCACTGATCCAGCGCGTCTGATTGGACCGGTGTCAGCAGCGGATCACGGTGCCACAAATCCAGTGGATTTAGTGACGCTTTTCTGTCATTCACCATTAAGTGTTAAAATGTGACCCGATTGGTTTGTTATCACTAGTCGTTTAGAGTTTATTGTTAATATTATTATTATTATTAATAATAATAATAATTTACGTCATGACAGGGTTTGACAGTTCTGTTCTGCACGTGAACACAAACAAACTCGTTGGCCTTTGTGACGTCAGGGTTCCGCGCTCGGGTGGGTGGCACGCACGGTTTGTTATGAATCGGTTTTGCCGGAGGGGTCGAGCTGTCATTAACACGAGCCGGTGTCGTGCAAAATAACCTACTAGATTCATTGCCACCAGAACATAACGTTCTGACCCAGTTTCAGAGACTGCTTATTTGCGCTCATGAGTCATCAAAGTATTTTCTTTCTTTCTTTCTTTCTTTCTTTCTAAGCCATAAATTAGATCAAAACAGAGAAGCTACTAATAAAACGGGCTTGACTAGCACCGTATGTGTGCTGGCATGCAGGTTGTTTTTGTTTCTATCCTGTATAATAGTTATGATGAACTATGGGTGGTGTCCGCAAATGACCTTAAAAGACAGTTCACCCATAAAAGAGAATTCTGTCTTTAATTACGCACCCTCCTCACTTACAGGAGAAATTATAAAGGCTGTAATGGGCATTTTTTCGCTGCAGTTGCAAAGAAAGGGGACTGGAGCTTTCAAACTTAAAAAGCTATCATAAAGTGGGCCCTATGAAGATCACAAGCCTTCTGAAGCCACAAGATAGCTGTGTATGAGGAGCAACTCAAAGTGAAAGTCATTTTTCACTGAACAAATCATTCTTTTGAGTCTTGTTTTTTTAATGGATCCGCTGATCAAGTTCACAAAACCAGTCTGAATGGTTTGTTCACCATTTGGATTAATTAAGTTCTCAAGTTCAACCCACTGTCTAAATGATACGGTTTAAATGAAGGCTGTGATTTTTTTCTTTTATTTTTTTCTTTCAGAAAAATGACTGCTTATAACAGCAGCCTGTAATATTCTTATAACTGCCTATAGATTGGAAATATAATGTGTGAGTTCTGTGGATTGCTTTTATGTAGCTCTTTTGTCATTTTGGAGATTGCCAGTCCTACACTGTAAAAATATCCCATTAAATATGGTTGAACTGTAATAAATACTGTGACAATGTTTCTGGTATTATGAGATGCCTGTGTATTTTATAATAATTGAATATTTTATTAAGTTATATAATGTTGGTATACTAAACTATTTAAACTACCAAACTCCACTTTATAGATTAAAACGTATCACTATAATAATACAGGTGACACAATGGAAAGCCACATGATTAATTTTCTTCAAAAATTCACCTTTTGTGTTATACATAAAGAAAGTTATTCATGTTTTGAACAACATGAGGGTGTGAAATGACTGAATTTTGATTTTCTGGTGAACTATTCCTTTAAAACAACCTGAACTGGAGCAAATGGTGAGATGGATTGGGAATAAAGAGAGAGAGATGTGCCTTATGAATTCTTGATCATAATAAAAGATTCACAACTGTACCACAGGCACATTTTCCCTCAGGCCCTTTGTCTGCCTGCTGTATGTGTGCGAGGAGCATGACATTTGACCACAGAATTCATAAAGTTAATTATGTGTTAATTTAAAGGTCTGTTCTGTGCACGTAATTGAAGCTGAGAGAAACAACTCATCATAGTGAGACACACTCATACATCTCTGTCATAAAAATGACATTAGCTTTAGTTTTTAATGAGCTAATTAATGAGCTACAGCAGTTGGTCTTCTGAGTTTTTCTGTAGGATTTTCCCCTTGGGCTTCCACTGCAGTGGGTGTGGCCTCATTTGGAGATACTATCTGATTGGCTGGTCCTGACGTGGCGGGCGTGTCCCTATTGTAGGACTGGTTTTCTTATTTTTGGCTGTTAGGGAACTGTGAATATATTATCTTGGTGGCACTCAGAGATGTTTTGCCAGTTTTCTGGTGAATATTTGAGTCACTGCAATGTTGTTACTGTTAACTAAAAATGAACTAAAAAAACAAAAAATTGTTAAATCAAAATATTAATAAATACTATAGTAGTATACAAATAATACTAAAGCAACAATAATTCATTGGTTTCTTTGTTTGATATATAAAACCCCATTAAAACACAGATACACAATGTGTTCAATGTGTTCAGCCTTTGTGTTTTCGTCATGCTTCATCTCTTGTGTTTACTTGGGTGTTAAGTGTCTTTTGTTTTTTAAGTGAGCATATGTGTGTTTTGAAGAGAGATACTTTGCATCCTACAACCACATCTAAATTAGACCTCTGTATATTGTGGGTCAGTTGTCAGCTTGAAGTGTTTGTGGTGGGCTGAAACGTAGATCTGCAAGCAGCTGTTTTGAATGCAATTTCAAGCTGTTGATCTCTGTTGATGTTTGATTGTGTCAGTGAATAAGAGAATGAATGAATTTGTATTGAATGACAAGAATCGTCATCATTCAGATTACACACTGCAAAATAGGTCACAACACATTGAGTCTGAAGCCTGTTGACGGTTGTGTGTTATGGCAGATTTGATAGATTTAAAAGGGCTTAATATTAGCTCACTGTAGCTGCCATAATCCTCACGTTCAATTAAGTTGTCAGAGCTGACACATTCGGACTGGTTGAGTCCCGCTGAAGTCAGTCAGAGACTATCGGAGTGTAAGACAACAGAAGGTAACTGAACGCTACAAGACACAGAAATGTCAACCATGAGTAAAATCGCTAAACCAGAAAAGCTGATCCACTTCTGTTGTGTTAGTCATTCATTTTTCAGTCCAGCATGTGAATGTGAAGTGCGCTGATTTGTAAATGTTTGTGTAATATGACGTTTTGTGCTGTAACTGGATTGTAGAAAGCAGTCGTCTTATTGTTTCACTAATTGAAATAAAGCTGAAATACTAGCTGAAATGTGAATATTAGATGAAGTTGAAGTACTAAAATTGCTAAAGTTAAACCAGTATAGAAATATGTATATAAAAAAGGAATAAAACCACATAGCAAAATTACTAGAACTTAAACTAAAATTGAAAGTACAATTTAAAAATAACAGCTAATTCAAAATACTATAAAAGTATAGGAAGTTATGAGGTTTTTGGAGGTTATTCTCACATCCTGATAAATGAAAATGTTCTTGTTCTTTTGAGTTCATTGTAATTTGAAAACTTGCAGTTTAACTCAAAACGTCCTCCAGAAAGTCTAAAAACTGTGCCGCCAAAATGGCTTGTTTCTGACATCAGAAACCTAAACTTATTAACACATGGCCGCCCACATTTACACATCAACAACGCCTATTCAGTGTTCAGTTACGTTGAGGTAATACTGAGGGAGTAGCAAAGGTATTATTAGTCCTAAACACCAGAAAATGTATTTATGTTTAATTATACATGATATCAACGACAGATTTTACAATTCTATACTATTTTGTCTAAATAATTTAAAAAATACAGCATTACAAAATAAAATCAGTAATTTTAGTGAATTTAGTCATCACAGCATTAAATTTAATGGATCTTAATTTTGAGATTTACTATAAATTACATTTCACAGTGTTATTAAATGATTAATGTTTTCAAATATTAGCTTTAAGTGAGTGTTATATGATGAAAAGGTATTCTAATAGCAAAAATAAACAATAAAATAAATAAAAAACTCTGGCTGATAACTGATATTCTGTATATCCTGAGAGTAAAATTACATTCACCAGCAGGAGCTTAAATACAAAATTCTTTTTTTATAGTGACGATGTGCTGCTGACTGTGTGCATGACCCCCTTATGGTCCTTTGTATCTTCTGAAGTGGGCATCGTTTTCACTAAAACAATAGAAATCTCTCTCTCTCTGATTGAACAGGCTGTGCTAGGCTGTCATATTTGTGTGTGTTGGTGGAGTGTGTGTTGTGTTCTCACCCAGAGGGAAGAAACAGTCATGGCTTTGTCTTTAACGCACCCACAGCCATTCTTACACACACACTGACAGGAGCAGGGTAAATAGGCGTATTGTTTATATGGTAAAGCGCTGTTTTGTCTTGGAGCGTTTTGTTGTGTATTTTGTGTACGTTCTTGATTTGAAGGGACAGCAGATGCTTTTACTTGAAATCTCTTTAACGGGACAATGAATGATGGTGCAGCTCTTTTGTAGCACATGGTCTAAGTCTGTCCATCAGTGCCTGTTATGATGCTGTTCAGGCATGATGTCCATTTTTTAGGTTAACCTAGAGGACTAATTTGCTAGGTTCCTTCAGGAATTTTTACTGGGTTTTTAGAATAGCACTTTTCATTGTGTGTGAAAAATTAGGTTACTTTAAGGATAATTTTTACGTAAATTAACTACCAAAAAGATGTTTGGTAGTCAGTAACTTTTTTTTTTAAAGAAATTATCTTTGACAGTTTATTCAGTAAGGACACTTTAAATGAATCACAATTATCAGTAAAGACATTTATAATGTTAGAAAAGATTTCTATTTCAAATAAATGCTGTTCTTTTGAACTCTTTATTTATCAACTGAGCTTGATGTATCATGGTTTCCATAAAAATATTAAAGGGATAGTTCATGCAAAAATGAAAATTCTGTCATTAATTACTCACCCTCATGTCGTTCCAAACACGTAAGACCTTCGTTCATATTTGAAACACAAATGAAGATATTTTTGATGAAATCTGAGAGCTTTCTGACCCTGCATAGACAGCAACGCAAATGACACGTTCAAGGCCCAGAAAGGTAGTAAGGACATCTTTAAAATAGTCCATGTGACATCAGTGGTTCAACCGTAATGTTATGAAGCTACGAGAATACATTTTGTGCGCAAAGAAAACAATTCAACAATTTCTTCTCTTCCGTGTCAGTCTTCGATGCACGTTCACGAGAGTACCATGATGTATGCGAATAAAGTCATTGAATAAAGTTGTTATTTTTGTTTTCTTTGTGTACAAAAAGAATTCTCGTAGCTTCATAACATTATGGTTGAACCACTGATGCCACATGGACTATTGTAACAATGTCCTTACTATGTTTCTAGGTCTTGAACGTGTCAGTTGTGTTGCTGTCTATGCAGGGTCAGAAAGCTCTCGGATTTCATCAAATATATCTTAATTTTTGTTCTGAAGATGAACCAAGGTCTTACGGGTTTGGAACGACATGAGGGTGAGTAATTAATGACAGAATTTTCAGTTTTGGGTGATCTATCCCTTTAAGCAGCACAACATTTTTCAACATTGATAATAATAGAAATATGTTTCTTAAGCATCAAATCAGCATATTAGAATGATTTCTGAAGGATCATGTGACCCTAAGGACTGGCTGCTTAAAATTCAGCTTTTCCATCACAAGAATAACTTATTTACAGGTATTTTAAATTATAAAATTTTATTAACATGACTATTTTTACTGTTTTTGATCACATATATAATTCACCTATATGTTTGATATAACTATTTAGAATTTCTCTGTGCATATGGCAGGAAATGAAGTGACTTCTTGCACACACACACCAGTGCACAGCTATCTGCTTACTCAGCACTTACTGTAGGATGGGGGGTAGGTGGGTGTGTTTTGCTCTCTATTTGTGTTTGGTTCTCATTCCTTCAGATTCCAGTCTGGTCAAGTCTGAAGGTTTGTTAAAGAGGACTGTGACATAAGTGCGCACACACACTCTCTCTCTCACACACACACACACACACACACACACACACATCTCCTAAAGTCAATAGCCTGTCGTTTAGACTATAAAATTCCTCTGACTGAATGTTTGCTAATGTCTCATTTTACACCTGCATCATATAAAATCACCACACAGGAACTTCAAACCCAGTTCATCAGGTTCTGTGAAAACAGCCTACAATGTGGTGTTTGATGTTTTTTTTAGCAGATCTGGTGTCTGCATTTCTTAATTATTTGCATGTGGTCAAAAATGAAGTCAGTATTCCTGCTTCTGGTCTGAAGAAACATATAGGTTTAGAATAACATGAGTCAGTGATGACAGAATTGACAGTTTTGGGTGAACTGTCCTTTTGAAGTGACCTAGATTCTTCTTCATAAACAAGTTTCCTTCATTTGCATTGATATTTTTCTGCTGAAATTATTTATATGGATTTATTTTAAACTCTGTTGATCAAAGTCTATTAGCAGTGCATCTCTTTGTAAAGACTGATCATCAACATCACCGTAAGGTCCAGAGATTCAGAAGATTCCAAAGCAAAACCGGCATCTGAGCACACCCTGAAGAACAGATGCCTTACACCCCGGGGATTCTGGGAGTCTGCACACCAAAGACAAAAATAGCTAGTTTGTGGACCATGACCTGCTCTTTCCCAGAAGCCCCGGTGTGAGCCTGCAGCAGTAGGGCTTTGAATTATGGTTATCAAGAATGCAAAACTAGCACGAACATCCTGATCACATGTGCATGACCACACGGCAGTGGTGCACATCGGTTTTGTGTTTAAATAAAGCTGTGGCCAACGTGAATTCTCCATTCCTGATCATTGCAGGTGTGTCTGTTTGTTGTGCAAAGGCAGAAAGTAACACAGCGTTCAACCAAACACTGGATATGAAAACAATGCACAACTGTGTAAATGTGCAAATAGAAAATATCAGTTCACAATTTTCAGTCAGCTGCAGTGTTTTCTGTTCTGCATTTCAGATCTGGTATTTTATTAGTCTCTCCTGTAAAGAGTGGGAATTTTAGGCTGTAGGACTGTAGGTCATATGCAAGAGTGTTGGGTCACAATAGTTAACTATCCAGCAACTGACTAGGCACTTAGTGAGGATGACAATATAAGTTTATAGCCATACATATTCAGATAGATGTCTTTAACTGCCGTGTCATGTCTCACACTGTTTTTGATTGTCCTCAAGTAGATCTTTTCTCAGAATTAATAAATAATTTCAGTTACTTTAACCAGCTGGTTCATCCACTAAACCTTCACTTTATCTTGAAAACATGAAATTGACTAAATACATGCATATTTTTTAATGGTTCATACACTACCATTCAAAAGTTTGATGTAAGACTTTTAGGCTTTGCTGCATTTATTTGATCAAAAATATATTTAAATAATATTTTAAAGTGTAATTTATTTCTGTGATGGCAAAGCTGTCTTCAGTGTTGTCTCCTTCAATAATAATTTTTTTTATATGTTGATTTTGTGCTGAAGAAACATTTATTCTTATTTTCAATATTGAAAATAGTTGTGCTTGATATATATTTTTCCTATGAGATATATTTTGTCATGATGAATATTTTGTCATGATTCTTTTATGAATAGAATGTTCAAAAGAACAGCTTTTATTTAAAATACAAATATTTTGTAAGAATATATATGTATTTAATGCACTTTTCATCAATTTAATATATCCTTGCTTAAGTGTTAAAAAAACACTTAAAAGTAGAGATGGTTTGGGCATATAAAATATAAAGATTTTGTTGTGTTTATCAATAGGTGGGCCATCTATAGAAATAATGTAGGATCTCATGATCATTTGGCTATATTCTCTCTGCCTATTTCACATATTACACTAAACAGTAATATTAAAAAGTCATGATTATTCACCACCAATGACATATAGCCAAAGATTATAAGCATGCTTCTGCTGTCTTTAAAAAGCCACTTTTGTTTGATATTTTCTTATCTAATGCAATGATATTAAAGCATCAAGTGTGTTTTTTATTGTATACATAGGTGTGTTTTTGTGGGGCATTTATAATATTTTAAACATAAAGACTTGCATTGTGCTACAGGAGATGTTTCTGCAGCAGGAGCAACTAAATTCTTGTTTCTAATCAGCATTTTTATGTTTATGTGTGTGTGAGATCCAGTGAGAAAGTAGGAAAATGCAGGTCAGTTGTTTTTACAAGGAGATGCATGTGCATGTTGACTCAAATGTCTTCAGCATGTGTTAGTCTTTAACTGCAGTTTGCTGGAAGTCAACACACACATCTGCAACTAATGAGCTGAATGAAGCCAACCGAGTGTGTCCAGAGAAACGTGTGCTTGTGCTCAGGTGAAACACAGAAGGATTGTTTGCATCGGTTTATGTTCTCCTATCTCCATTAAAGGCTTAAGTTAACTCGATCTCTCCTGTCTATCTGTCTGTCTGGGTTAAGAGGATCAGTGGTCGTTTGTTCCGTCTCTCTGTCATACACCGGTCAGGGACTCCTGTAATCTCACCAGGGTGAAATGAATTCAGATCTACTGTGAGTGAATTACTGTTTACATAGTCCATATCTCTCTCTCTCTCACACACACACACAAACACATTTTTATTGCAGTTGTTGGGACAGATTACAGTGCAGGTTATCTCGGCTCCCTGCTCCAGTTTTAATGGCCTTTGAAGTTCGAAAACATAATTCAGAGTTTCGGATAAACAAATAATGTAGGAAATGTCAAGTGTGTTTGTGGTTTTCTTGGTAAAAACTATACAGTTTCTCCTGAATTCGCATACTGTGGGATCCAAACATCTAAAACCACTAGTGCAAATGCTTCTAATTTGCTTCAACGGAAACAAGAACATCTTGACCTTTTTGTACAAATGAGTTCAGTGACACAAATCTGCTGAGATTCCTTTACTTATACAATTCATTTGATCGTGGTGATCAAATAATGTTTAATTTCTTAATTATTCAATGTCAGTATTTTTTTTATTTTCATGTTTATATGGATAAAATATGGATGTTTAGACCTGATTGCACAAATAAGCCCAACAGAAATGGCTTTTTTTTTTGTGTGTTTACTAGTCATGTGCTTTTCATGCCAATTATAACTTAACTTATAGACTTACATACTGCTTATTGTGTGTCTCTTCCATCTTTTACACTGAGTATTCAAGCCTTTGAAACTGAGCTAATTAGGACCAAGCTGACCTTGTTAGAATAGTGTGTGAATGTGTGTGTGTGTGTGTGTGTGTGTGTGATCGTGTTTTTAGCTTCTACAAGTAAATGTAGGTCAGGTCTCAGGGGTTTACTCACTTTCAGACACATGCAGAATATTTGGACCGTCTTTCTGATGAGATCACATGAACACAAGTCCAGCATGGAAACTTCCCTTTAAAACACTTGGAAGACACACATAAACAAAAACTATGAAATCCAAATAGATTTGTGGCTTTTAGTCCACGTGTGGTAGTTTTGAGGCAGTTTTGATAGTGTACTTCTTAATGTTTTGCCGATTTGTAAAGTAAAAATTTGCAGTCTATTCAATGATATTGGACTCCAAATATTGATGACTCATCCTGTACTACACAATTTTCTGTCCAATCGGATGCTCTCAAGAGCATGAATGTCCCTCCCCCTCCCATGAATGTCCATCATACTATTTGCAACTGTGTAGAAAACAACAGCTTATGGCTGTGCTGTAACTATATATTTTTTTCATGTTATATTCATTTGTATTAATATAATTATTTGGTCTGGAAATGTGCCTAATTTTCTTTCTAAAATCCATTTTCTTTAAACAATACATATTTTCAGTATATCTTCAAATCTATCTTGAACCTGGGATACTACTTTTCTTTTTTTTTTAGGTAAGGGAAAAGTTTTTGGATATGTCCCAGCAAAACATTCTGTTTCAATAGTAAATGCATCAGTATAGGAAATAACTTTTTTTTTCGTGAAGTTGAAGTATGTTATTTTTTTATTTTCATTAAAAAAAAAAAAAAGTAAAAAAAAAAAAAAAACCCCTTACTCGCTCCTTCCATTTTTTCCCCATTGGTCAGGTGTATTATTTATTATTACTTATTATGTTATTATTATTATTTTGTATTATTGTTATACTCTTATAGTATTTACTAATATTTTAGATTAGCTTTTATTTTTATATTTTCAGTTTTCATTTTAGTTTTAGTAATTTAGTTTTGTGCTTTTGTCATTTTTATTAGTTCTTTTTTGTAATATTTCTATTTTGCTTTGATATTTTTTATTTCAGTTTTAGTAATTGTGGTGTTTAGTACTTTAGTACTTCAGCTTATTTTAAGCTTGTTTTAAGTTTTCTAAGCTTAAGATTTTTTATAATATTTATAGTTTGTGTATTTCAATTTTTTTAATTAATGAAAACTATTTTTAATGGTTTAGTTGTAGTTAACTGACAACACTGATCATAGTCCTGCTCTAAGCATATGGCATTGGTGAAGACAATGTCATTATGGCATCAAAGTCATGCGCTCAAAAAAAAAAAAAAAAAAAAACAGTTTGCAGTTCAGTTTGCTGCCACTAGTTGAGCAAAAATCATAAGTTTCACGTTTAAATTGTGTGTCATGGAATAAATTATAAAGGTATTTCTATTTATGTAATGGACATTTTCTTAAATGTTGTCAGGTCTGCAGGTTTGAGGGTGTAAATCTACCCACAGCATCTCTGTGAGTGTTGTGAAATGTTGGTGTCAGCTCTTATGTGTACTAATGCATTGGCTAATCCCAGTGTTCTGTCCGGGCCCATAACTTGAGCACGGTTTCACCCCTTAGCACTGCCCTTTCAGACTTACAGTTACAGTAGATGCATGTGTAACCTGAGTCAGGAGTGATGGAAGCTGAGGGTTTCTGATGAGAAATGAATGAAATTGATTTTGCTCTAATTCCCTCTGTGCTTTCAGAGTCTCTGCAGCATCTGCCAGAGAGAAACACACACAGTATCTGTAGGAGAGTGTATGTAATGGAGCTGTGATTGAGTTTGGATCCAGCTGAGTGGAGTGAGACACGTTTATCTTTAACTCCAGAGAGGATGAACAGTCTCTGTTCTTCTGCGAGAGGTCATTGAGGGCTGTTAGATCTTTATAGGAGGTTATACATAGTTATTAGAGGGCTTTGATTGACATGAGTGTGTGTGCAGTGAGAGACGGTGCACACACACCTCACACCACACCAGCTGAAATAATCAGCCTTTGTACTGAGAAAACAGAACATAGATTTGTGTGTGTGGCCAATGTATCCTGTTGTGTTTGTTGGAGGTCTCAATAATCAACCTCTGACACAGCTCTCACTAATATAAATTATTTTTACTTCATGTAATTATTATAAATATAGTGTGTTGACTGTTTAAAACTACAGTATGTTATTTGTCGAGTGTGTGATTAACTTGAAATATGTCAGTGTTTTTAGGTCGAACCTAAGCCAAATTTAACTGCAAAATCATACAAGTTTTAGAAATAAGAATTACATTTTTTTGCATAATTTTCCATATAATTAAGTAGACAATCATCTTCCCCAATTATCTTTAGTCTACTGTAATTTAAAATTATCATTCTCATTACTGTAATGCAGAAATAAAATACATTATTTAAATTATAAGGTATATTTGTAAAGTAGAATTAGATGTCTTCTACACATGACATTATCTGTTATACTGTAAATAATTTATGCTAATTTCAATGCTAATTAAATCATGCCTGGACAGAAAGAAGTTTTACTGTGCTACATACTGCTTAAATGCAAATGAGTTTGTTATTTTATGTGCTAATTTTCCAACATCCAAACTTGTTTTTATTTTATTTTATTTTGAGGAGAATTTGAGGTCATCAGCTAAAGCCACAGTAGAAAACTATTAAGTTTGTGTTTTTGTGGTTGCAAACATAGTTTTTAATTTGTGTTAGTGTTTGTATGTGTGAGAGAAATGTGTGTATGTAAAGAATTTTAGGTCATTAGCTCAACCACAATAGCAAACCATTAACTTTGTGTTTTTGTGTTTGCAAAAATAGTTTTTAATCTGTGTTAGTGTGTGTGTGTGTGTGTGTGTGTGTGAGAGAGAGAAATGTGTGTATGTTAAGTCTACTCTAAACCGCTGTGTGTTCCTTTGTTGCGGTTAGATTTAGCATGCTAATCGCTCAGGGAAGAAGAATGGCTTTTGTTTGTGTGTGTGTGTGTGTGTGTGTGTGTGTCAAAATGAGAATGGTGTGTGAACAATACCATCCTTCAAATCACTCAAGAGATTGTACTGTGTGCCTCTCTCGCTCTCTCTTCCTTGTCCTCATAGTACCTGGTATGTGATTTGAATATATAAAGTGTTTCTCATTAATATTCTATGAGGTGCATGCATATGGGTCCATTTCCATTGGCTTCCATCTCTGTACAGACTGCTTTGGGGCCTCTAGGGGCCTCTCTGGTCCCTTGATCACTTCCCACTGCGACATTCCTGACAATACTGACTCATCTCCGCTCTGACTCTCTCCCTGCATGACTGACGTTATCTCAGTCTCTCTCTGTGACAGGGTTCTCTGCTTCCACAGTCAGTGTGTACAGGGACATTTCACCCCTACATGAAAATTCTGTAATTTTTTTTCTACCTTATTGTTGTTCCAAATCAATAAGACCACAAAAGGAAATCAGAATATTCACATTATTTTCCAAACTATTAGTAAATGTGCTCATTAAATGATAAAAATCACCATAAAAGCGTCGTAAAAGTATGCAGCTTGTACATTATATTCCAATATTCTGAAGTCATTCAGTAGCTTTGTGCGAGAATCAAATGGAATTCTCTTGCAATTTGAATATGCGCATAAATTTGTCCCGCCTGCATTATTCCATTTCGGAGCTTTGGCTAAAGGGAAGATTATCGGCAAATAATGACTTTTTTTGGAGGGGGGGGTCTGCTAATTAGAGCTGTAATGGTCGCCGTGACAACCACGTCACCGACCACCGCGGTTGTCTATTGCCACCGGTGGTAGTGCACGTGACGTCATACACTCTATAACAAGCATAATACAAGCACAATATCATAACACCGCGCCACCGGCAGTAGATGGTTCATTACCACCGCGGTGGTAAAAATCTGCTACCGTCACAACACTAATTCACAATTCACACACAATAATTCACACACAACCCTAATTAATTCTGGAAATGTTTGGCTCTGTGATGCAAATGTGGGAGTTTAGATTCTTTCCTCATTTGCATTGTCACTGTATGTGTTAAAGGATGGACATCTCTGAGTGCAGTGTTGAGGTTTACTGCTGTGTCAGAGCGAGGGTGTGTGTTCATTATGTTTTAGTAAAACGATTTTGGCCCATTTAAACGGTTCCTCCTGCCTAAAATGACAGACAATCAATGGAACGTTTTTTTAAACAGTTTTGTATGCAAGTTTCAGGGGACTGAAATCCCTGAACCCCACTTTATTAGCCCCAAGAATTCTAGCTGTTTTCTGGACTGATCTGTCCCAGTTGATAGCTGCTATGGACCTGTTTTCAGCTTCAGATCTGAATCAGTCTGTGCTGTAGAATTTCTCCCAGCTGAGTTTTAGAGTTTAGTTTGGCAGTAGTTGTTTTAGGAAGATTGGGTTTTCTTTGGAAAATGAAGGTTCATACAGTGCCTTCCTGATAAGAAACTCAGGATATAGAAATAGAAACAAGATTATCAACTCACATCCTGTTATAGCAGCAAACATATGGATCACATTCCCAAACATTTACTGATAAACAGCAACTGAGTGCCTGTAAAATGAAGGCATAGTTCACCCAAAAATGACAATTTTCACCTTTACTTACCCTTGTGCCATAAACCATGTCACTTTTTCTACATGCTCATTACAAAGACTGCTTCTCGATTAGCCAGACGTCATGTATAATCACATATTTGTGTAAATAATGCTGTTGTTTTTGTCTGTAGATTGTGCAGTCTGACTTTGAAGAAGCTAGTGGTGATGAAGGAACTTGACAAAGAGCTGATTTCTGTCGTCATTGCGGTCAAGATTCAGGTTAGTAACCAGCTTCATAAAGTGTGTGTTGTTTTTCAACAGCAGCGTGTTTAGATTTTTTGCAACAAAGAGCACAACATATAAAAGTTTAGAGACAATAAAATATTCTAAGAGGGTAACAATATATGAGAAATGAATTAAAGTGTATAATATTGTAATGTATAATAAAGAGTCACCAAAAATACAATTTCTGTCAATGCAGAATGGAGATAAATTCCTTATGGCAAAATTTTCAAAGTCCAAGGTCCAAAACGCTTTTCAATAAACATAATCCCAAATGAAGTGGATGATTGTTTTTTCAAAGTGATGATAGAAGGAACAATTGGGTGAAATACAGATAAAGTGAGTGTGTTTGTGCCTGTAGGGCTCCAAGCGAATCCTGCGGTCTCATGAGATAGTGCTGCCCCCTGCTGGTGGGGTGGAGACTGATCTCGCTCTCACATTCTCACTACAGGTAAAGATATCCTCAGAACACACATTTTCAAATTGCTCAGTCATAAATGGCTCTAAAACAGTGGCTCTGAACCAAAACATAGTGAACTGCCTAGTTATCTACTGCTTACACTGACAGCTGACTTGCCTGACAAAGAACCTCATAAGTGATTGATTTGGAACATTCTGCATCACTCTTTGCAATGCATTATGGGATTGCTTCCGTCGCATATATACAAGTATACATTTAAAATTAAAACAAAAGGAAGATATAGAAACAGCCATGTATTGAAAGTGTGTCTGTGATGCCTGTAAATGCTCCCTGTGTAGGCAGCTTACTAGGTTTTGAAACGGAGCCAATATTGCTTTTAAGACTTCGTCATTTCAGTGTGCTCTGAATCATTCTAGGGTTTCATTATGAAACTGAATTTGCTGTTTTCATGTCTCTCTCTCCTGTATTTGTATTTGAGTAGTACCCTCATTTTCTGAAACGCGAGGGAAATAAGTTGCAAATCCTGCTTCAGCGGAGGAAGAGGTACAAAAACCGAACAATTTTGGGTTACAAGACGTTGGCTGCTGGTTCTATAGACATGGCAGAGGTATTTCAGATTTCTCAGTGAGGTTAATAGTCGCTTTTGAAACATACACAATGCTTACATGCTGATTTGTTTTTGTGTGTAGGTAATGCAGCATCCTGCAGAAGGTGGGCAGGTGTTGGCTCTTTGCAGTAATCAGAAGGAGTTTCTGGGTAAAGTTGCTGAGATTTGGATCTATTCCCTGTCAAGTCAGCCTATAGACCATGAAGAGGCGGCCATTCTGGGACAGAAAATCAAATGTTCAGGTAAAAAAAAAAATCCATACATGACATGTCCCTGGTGATAAAAAATTGTGTTCTCTATGTGTGATGTGAAGTTATACACTAAACGGGTGTTTTATTTCTATATTGTGTATTTTAGCGTGACTGGTGCTATCGGCACCTTATCAGATTTAAGCATTTGCTGTGCACGTTATTCATAAAATTAGTTAATTTCTTCCAAAAATTTTATTAATGATTATTCTGATGATATATTCTGTTTCAGACCAGACATATAAATTCTTTTTTTACAATACCAAACTCATCATTTAAATCCAACTTCCTCCTCTATTGTTATTAGCAGGTATTTTTTTCCTTTTCCTCATTCATAATTTAGAATATTTTTGTCATAACAGATTTCAAAAGAAAAATGTATACATTTTTTATACTATACATTATAACAGAGATTCCCACACTTTTTTGTCAGCTGAACGCCTTTGACCTTAATGTTTACTTGAAGTACACCCTGAGATTTTAAGTTAATATTTCAAAAACAACACATTCATGGTTCTCTGCTACTGGTTAATGCTCACATGACATGCAGGTAAACAAATAAAATTGATCTTTTTTTATTTTTAGTAAGTGTTTTATTGTCATATTTGATCTTTTTTTATTTACTTTTTTTTTATTAAATACTTTTTTAGCTGATATCAGTACATCACTAGCTGGAACACTGCATGGACCAATCAATATTCAGGACTGGACCTGTCCTTTTTCTAATATTGTTTGTTTGACTTGGTAGATAATTACTCAGAAGAAGAGTACGAAAGCTTCTCATCGGAGCAGGAGGCCAGTGATGACGCAGCACAAGGACAGGTGAATACAAACACACACAAACAAACAAAACAACCTCACTTCCCTCTTTTTCTGCTGACTCGTGTATATACATGCTCCTCAGGATCTTGAGGATGACGAGTACGAGATGAGGAAACCAAAAAAGCAGAGAAGGTCAATAGTCCGGACGGCATCGATCACCAGGGTAAGAATGCCAGAGAACAATGAGAATTTACTCGCAGTCATCGCTGTCAGATGTGATCGTGTAGTAAACAGACCGTTGATATGAGTGTGTATGTCTGTGTGTGTTTCTCTTTCTCCATTAGCAGCAGAACTTTAAGCAGCGCGTGGTGGCATTGCTCAAACGGTTCAGAGTTTCTGATGAGGTGGGTAAATATAGAGTGTATTTGTTTTTAAGTGTTTAAATACATGTTAGTCAGGTTGTGCTGGTTGACTTGCAGTTAACCAATATGTTTTGTACACTTTTTTTCCCCATCTCAGTGGATTTCCCATGTTCATGTGCAACTTAGTTTGTGTTTAACTAAATGTACTTTAGATTTACTAAGACCTCTCACCTCTGACATGAAGGGTAGTCTAAATATTATAAAGTCACGCCAAGCCAAACCACCTTTATACTGTACTGCTTTATAAAATACAGATTGCTCAAAGTAGCTTCATAGTAATAAAAAGGAAAATAATGAGACAACTTCAAATTCTGCTGTAAAGTATCTCTAAAAAGACAATAGTGTCATTATTTAGCTCAAGTCAGTTCAGTTTGATTCAGTTCAGTTCATTAACTGTGATGTTCATAAACAGTTCATCATTTATGAAACAAGTTTAATTAATCTATACAATCGATAAATCGTCAAATTGATAGTATAACTGAATTTTAAGTGTCTTTTAAACCACAACTAAGCAAGCCACAATCAACAGTGGCAAGGAACCCAAATTCTATCAGGTGACAGAAATGGAGAAAAGAACCTAAACTGAAACCAGGTTAATAAAAGTTTTAGGTTGTAATAAATTAGTTGTAGGAAGGTGATTTCTTCTCCTGTTGTATGATTCTGTTCAGTCTGTGATCAGTCAGCGGACACAAGTCCTGACCCTTGCCTGGCTCCACAGATTAATTTAGCCGTGCATAATCAGCACTGCTACGGAAACCCAATCCTTGTTTGCTGATAATCTTGCAGAGGGGAGTTCTGCACAATGAGAACAGGACTGACACAAGGACTTTGGCTATGCTATTCTTACTGCTTCTGCAGTGTATAGTATGTATATTGTAAACATTATGCAAATGTATATACTGTATGCATGGAAATGACTATATCAGCTCCTGTAGTTGCCAAAATTGCACACTTTCTTACCACAAAATGCCCACAATGCAAAGCACTGGATTTGACCCTCAATTTAACTTAAATAATGTATTTTTAAAAAAATACTTGCTGAATTAATTGTGCAACATGAGGAGGTCATATAACAAACACAGTATAAAAAAGTTTAAAAATAGGCTATATACAATATATTCACCATAGTATTCAGTAAGTAGTAAGCTAGCATTTGGTTCCTGCACCATTCTATATATTCAACAAATAACCAGTGAGCATAAAAAAAGAAAATGCTGCCCACAGCAAAATAAACACATGCCACTTTGGGTTCAAAGGTCAGTCCTCCTCTGAAGGACAGGAAGTGTGTGGTGATGTGCAGAAGCAGCAGTGACGTCCAGCAGGACAGAAACATGATCTCATCAGCATTATGTCTCAGGTTACTTCCTGTTCTCACAGGATGCTGATTCTTATTATGGAACCATCTGAAACCTGACCGAAATTTTTCACAAATATTTTATTAAAGGAAGTTATTTAGCAGTTAGAACTGTCAGAAGTGTTATGCTTGGAATTGAATACTAGCTTACAACATAATAAATAATGCCCAGTATTTATTATATACTGACTACTATTTCAGAAACAGTAGTATTAGAAATAGTATAGCCATTAGTCAATGTTACATGATTAATTTAGCAAGTGGAGTCCCTGTATAATATGGGAATAAAAACTATTATTATGCATTTTAGTTCACTGTGTGTAAAACAGTGTTGTTATTGTGAACTATCCAATATGGTTTCTGTTAATCAAAATAAAGCTGAAATAAAATATAAATAGCAGCTAACTGAAATAAAATGAGTTTACGTTGACGTACTGAAATTACTAAAACTAAAACTGAAATAAAAATCAATTCTAAAGCTAATAGAAATATTTGTAAATATTTTTAACTAATAAAATGACAAATGCAACAAAATTACTACAAAATTTAATTATTACTAAAAAGTTACAATTAAAATGAAAACGGAAAAAATTTCAAATCTAAAAATACAAAATAAATATGACTTCGAGAATAAATTTCAAAATAAACAAATACTGTAACAATAAATCACACTGGTGTAAAAATGTTATTTGGTAGTCCAGTAAAATAATAAATAAAGAGAGAGATAAATTTGAAAAAGTTTATTTATACTATAGCTTATTTAATTCACAATGGTAATTCAAAGTGCTTTACATATTTTTTTAAAGGTAGTATGCTGTTGTCAACATAGTCATAAACAATGATGAATTTATCTGAGATTTTGACAATTTTTTTTTTTTTTTAATTGATATCTTATGTTAGGTCCAGGGAAAGCAAACTCTTTAAAATGGAATGTTGGAATTTGATTTGAGATATTATATAATCAATATATAAATGTAATATGAGAATTTAATTTATAACATCTACTATAGTAGCAGAAATGACATTAGTGCATTTAGTTCAATCAGCAGCAGCTTGTTAAAATCTGTTAAGAAGCCGGATTTACTCTGAACATTGATGGTTGCAAACAAAGTCCTTGATTGATTTCCTCTCTCATTAATAATATCCAGGAACATCACATGCCGCTTTGGGATCGATTTCCCCTGCAGCTGAGTCTGAGCATTCTCTGTTTCATCAGATTATGCTTGACCCTCTGTCTCACCATCCCTCACTCTTCTGCCCTGCACATTCATGCAGTTCAAATGAAGAATAAAAAATCTTTAAATGTTTGTAGGTGTTAGACTCGGAGCAGGACCCAGCCGAGCCGCCTCCAGAAGTCGAGGAAGATCTGGATCTGGAGAGTTTAGAGTTTGAGAATCCGAGTGACAGTGGACCGGATCTGGATGATGATGAGAGTGTTCTCAGCACCCCAAAACCCAAACTCAAGTACGCTGAAGAGAGAGTTTGTTCATTAGTGTTTATTAAGTGCCTCTATTATTGTTGAGATGTCTGTTCTTTTATTAACCCTCTTGTGTTTGCCTTTTTGTGTTTGTGTGTGGTATAGGCCATATTTTGAAGGAATTTCTCTATCCAGCTCTCAGACAGAAATTGGCAGCATTCACAGCGTTAGGAGTCACAGAGAGCCGCCCAGTCCAGTAAGAACACAGAAGATATTTAAATGCACACATAACATACACTTAAATTGACTTGAAATAATGCTAATTATACTAACCTAATACTAACCCTTTCCAAATATATATGTACCATTCAAATGTTTGAGGTCAGTAAGATTTTTTTTTTTTTTTTAAGAAATTGAAATTTTTATTCAGCAAGAAAACATTAAATTGATCAGAATATTAAATTAAAATAAATATAATGAATATTAATAAAAGATTTCTTTTTCAAATAAGTGTTCAGAATCCTAACAAAATATTTACACAAAAATATTAAGCAGCACAACAGTTTTCAACACTGATGATAATAAGAAATGTTTCGTAATCATCAAAATCAGCATATTTGAATGATTTCTGAAGGATCATGTGGCACTGAAGACTGTAGTAATGATGCTGAAAATTCAGCTTTGCCATCAAAATTATATTTCTAGAATATTAAAATAGAAAAGTTATTTTAAATTGTATTAATATTTCACAATGCTGTTTCATTGTATTTATGATCAAATTAATGCAGCTTTATTGAGCATTAGAGACTTCTTCAGAAACATTAAAAAAAAAAATCTTACCACCAACTTTGGAATGGTTTTATATATATATGTGTGTGTGTATATATATATATATATAATACATAGACGTTATTTTTTAACCAATTTTCCTCATGAGGAGGAAGTATAAGCTAGTTTAGAAACATAAACACTTCAGTTTAATCACTTCTCAGCTAACTCTCTTCCTCTCTCTCTTTCTCTGTTCAGATGGATCCTGATAAAATAAGGGCTGTAGGTGGAAAGTTTCAGATGGATAATGAATCTGATAATGTTTCAATGGTACGTCCTTCACTATTGTAAGATATTCACTGAATATCAGATTATGTTTGTTTTGAGATGAGCTCTGGCAGACACTCTAAAGCTGAATCACAGCTAGTGAATCACCCACACTGAATCAACATGTGGTGTGGTGGCAACAGTGCAAAACAATCTAATTTAGTACAAGTGTCAAACTTGGACTAGGAAAAATATTAAATATTATCTTTTCTGCCGATATGACTTATTTGGCCTTTATAATGTGCCTTTTTATTTGACATTAATTTTCTTGTTTCTTTTGCGGCCCTTCCTTGTCTCACAGCTTGTGGATATGAGAGTGTTAAGACAAATCTCTGTGTATCAGTTTAAACTGTTTTTCTAAATTAATTTCTTTGTATTGTCCAAACACAAAGGCTGTATTACATTGTATATTGTATAATATGTTTTTGAAGTTTTACTATGTGTGTCTTTGGGCTTTAGGGTAATCCTGAGGTTGTGACCCCTACCACAGAACTGGAGATGATGGACAACATGGACTCTTTCATGGAGAGGTTACCTCCTACTGGCCGGATGACCAAAACAGAGTCACTTATCATTCCATCCAACCGGTGAGGATACATGAACTCTTTATCACTGTGGTTAGATGAAGAGCGTATAATAGATCTTACCTGTTAAAGATTACTGACAAGGTGCTGTACATTTTCTTTTTTATTTTATTTTAAATAAAGCTCCCTCTGGTGTGTGTGTTTTTTTTTTTGTTTTTTTTTTGTCCACCCTGTTTAGTGTTTTTTTTTTTTAAAGTTCTGCAATGTGAACAACTTTCTCTCTTCATCTGAAGGGTGGAGCCAAAGTTGGCAGGGCGACGGGGACGGAGCACATCTCTCAAAGAGAGGCAGTCCAGTCGACCGCCCAACGAGAGAGCCAACAGTCTGGACAACGAGCGCTCGTTTGACACACGCTGCCACCTACAGGTCAGATATACTCCAGTTACTACACAGAAGCAGCAGTTTTTACTTTTATTTTAACTAATTTTGGTCTTGGTCCGGTTAGATTCCACGCAAAACGGTTTATGACCAGCTGAACCACATCCTGGTGTCAGACAGCCATCTTCCCGACAGCATCATCCTCATTAACACCTCAGACTGGCAGGGCCAGGTATGATTGACAGCTGTCAACGCAACATGGCAGTTTCTGTGATGGCACACGTTGTGAATTATCAGCTGTAGATTCTGTCTGGTGATATAAAGCTTACATATTGGTATCATTTTATATAGATTTTTATTGTTAAAGATAAAGCATAATACAGTTATTTTTGCTGTAAATTCTACAAAAGACACACGAATTGTACGAATTTTAAAAATAAATTTGCACTACCATTCAAAAGTTTGGGGCTGGTAATTTTTAAATGTGTTTTTTGTCTTTTATACTCACCAAGGCTGAAAAATATAAAAATGATACAGTAAAAATATATATATTTGCAATTTTAAATTTTCTTTTTTAATATATTTTAAAATGTAATTTATTCCTGCAATGTCAAAGCTGAATTTTCAGCATCATTACTCCAGTCTTGATCACATGATCCTTCAGAAATCAGTCTAATATGCTGATTTGCTGCTCAAGAAACATTTATTATTATAAATGTTGAAAAAGTCATGCTGCTTAATATTTTTGTGCAAATCGTGATTGTGGAAACGTTTTTTTTTTTTTTTTACTCTTTGATTTAATAGAAGGTCCTCATTTTTTTTAAATAAATAGAATAAACAATGTTAAACTCTTTACTGTCGCTTTTGATCAATTTAATGTATCCTTAAAGAATAAAAGTATTTATTTCTTTTAAAATAAGTCATACTGACCCCAAACTTTTGAATGGTAGTGTATATTTTAATAACCATGTGCTTAGTACCTAATTTCAGATAATCTACTAAATTAGATTTATAGCCTTTGGAATAATAAGCTTGGAATCATAAAAAAACTGAGTCAAATATGTTATTCTTTTCCCATTTTTTTTTTTTTTTTTTTTTGTTTGTCTCAGTATGTATCTGAAGTCTTACAGAATCACGGTCTTCCTGTTGTGTGTACGTGCACCACGGCTGACATACAGGCTGCGTTCAGCACCATCATCTCTCGCATACAGAGATTGTGAGTCAGACACTTCATTTGAACTACTTCTACCATTTGCTTTCCAGTTTTTCCAGGATGGTGACACACTATGTACTTATTTCTCCTTTTCTCGTTCTCTCTAGTTGTAACAGTAACTCAGTCACACCATCTCCAGTGCGGATTGGAGTAGCAGGAGGTCAACATTACCTGTCTGTCGTTTTGCGTTTGTTTGTGGATCACCTGACACATAAAACCCCCGACTGGCTCGGATACCTGCGATTCCTTATCATCCCTCTTGGTAAGTGCAGGAGTCAGGGGAAAAAATGAGCAGGAGTCAGAGAAAAAAATGAGCAGGCACTGGCCAATAAAACACTACCAGAAGAGCTAAAAAAAAAAAAAATGTGTGTGTGTGTGTGTAGGGGTTCATCCAGTGGCTAAATATCTGGCCAGTATAGACTACAGATATAACAGCCTGTTCCAGGACTCAGCGTGGAGAGATCTTTTCCACAAACCAGAAGCACCATCCTCAGGTAACCTTTTCTGATATACTCATTCACTCTTCATTCTATCCATCTGCAAATAAGTATGTAAATAAATAAAAATGGTACACATTCCTATTATATATATATATATATATATATATATATATATATATATATATATATATATATATATATATATATACTATTATATATTAATATTATAATGATATATAATTAGAAATGTTTTAATAATAAATTAAATTAAAATAATTTTATATATTTCTATATTGTGAAATATATTTTATATTCTATCTATCTGTCTTGTCTGTCTAATTTTTATTGTTATTTTCTTTTTAAATTAAATAATTTATAATATCAGTTTTAAATATATTAAAATTCTACATTTTGTCTATATATTGTAATATATGTAGTGTTTTAATTATTAATAATGTTAATTTTACATATATTAAAAGTGTATATATATGTAAATGCACACATATTTTTATAAATGTATAAAAAAAAAAAATTCTCTTTATTCTCTGTCTACCTTCTTCAGCAGTTCAGGACAGTCCAGATGTGGTTTCCAGAGTAACACAGTACATGTTGGGAGCAAATGGAGCTCATCAGCTGCCCATAGCAGAGGCCATGCTTACCTATAAGCAGAAAAGGTGATACACACATGCACAGAGCAGCCCAGATCCATATTTTTAGAAAAGAATTAAACCTTTCAGAGGAGGCAACAGAAATGTTGTGTGCAGAACACACTGAATATGACGACATAGTGTGATTTTTAACATGGTACCACTCTGTAATAAAACATATTCAAAGATTGTGACTCTCCACAATTGTATTTGGCTAAATACAATTTAAAGAATATCAATAATCTGTTGATATAAAAGTGCTTTGAATATGTGTTATTAGAGGCTGGGTTCATTTTCTGATGCTTTGAAGATGCAAATATCTGGTTTTCCACTCAAAAACGCACTCGATCCATTTTGTTTGTTTTTCCAGATATTTGCATCTTTATCATGAGCATCCTCCTCCTTAAAGTCATGTTTGGACAGAAAGCATGTGAATGTCACTGTTTATCATCTCTGTCTGTAAATAACATACTTTGTCTCTTTATTTTTTTCTTTTCCTTGCCCTCTCTGAAGGAAAAAGAGCTTTCATTTTGATTTTGCTGTAAGGTATTGTGGTCCTCTTGCCTGTGCTGATACCGTAGCCAATCAGATACATATCATCTTCAGTCTCTTACTTCCTTTCTCTCGCTCGCGCTTCTCCTATAGTGTCAAGGGGAGTTATAACTGAGCAGAGAGATTCTGTTGATACTCTAGAGATTCTGTCCACACTTTATGATTCGAGGTCTTTTCAGGGTGAAAGCTGTTCAGTGGGCTTATGTGGTGGGGCTTCCTTTCCTGTAGCTGCATTATTGAGCATTGCAGTTTCTCCCTTCTCTGAAAGTGGTCCTTCTCCGACTTCAGATGATTTTGGAATTAGCTGTTAAATTGTATAATAAAGGCTGTGGTGTGGAAAGAATCTGAAGGTTTTATTGGATCTCTTGCTGCTCTGGTATATGAATATTATTACCTCCATCATCCTCTGCACACCTCCGATGTCCTTCAGCAGAGCACACAATGTATCAGAGCCTTTTCAGTTTAAGCTACTTATCACATTCAAAACCTAAATGTCCTCCAAGGACCCAGAAAAAAAGTAGATAATACTTTTGGAGCATAAGAAAACCTCTATTAAGGACATCAGGATTCAGTTACAAAGAAGAGGCAAAAATAAAGCAAAAAATTATGTTAATTATACACAAATCAGTTTTTAGATTTCAGGCAATTTTTTTCTTGATTGCTAGACTAAAACATTGAAAGAATTGTTAATAAAATACATACATAAACCAGACTTTGGGGAAAATTACTTTATGAAATGTATTACAGGTTGATTTAATATAATTTGTTAAATTTATATATGGTAAAATAATAAAATTGAAACATTTTCATTTCCTTTTTTTTTATGTTGCCACTGTTTTTGGGAACTTTATTATTTATAAATATATGTACTGTGCCATTCAAAAGTTTGGGATCAGATTTATTTGATCAAAAATGCAGGGGGAAAAAAAAACAGTAATTTTGTGAAATACTATTGCAGTTTAAAATAATAGTTTTCCATTTTAATATACTTTAATATAATTTATTCCTGTGAAGCAAAGCTGAATTTTCAGCATCATTACTCCAGTCTTCAGTGTCACACGATCCTTCAGAAATCATTCTAATATGCTGATTTATAATCAATGTTGGAAACAGTTGTGCTCCTTAATATTTTTGGGACATGTGATACTTGTTTAAAAAGTTAAAAAGAACAGTGTTTATTCAAAATTGAGAATTTCTGGGTCCCAGAGGACATTTTCAGTTTGAATGGCAAAATCAAGGATGCAAATGGTTTCAAATAATTCCACTTTCATGAAAAGGCAGAAAAAATATCTGAGGTGAACAGACTTTATGATGGAGGTAAAACGATTTCTTCATTTTCCATCTTAGCTTCATGTTCATTTTTTTCTCCTCTAGTGATCTCTCTCGCTCTCATCAGAGTAAACAGCCTAAACTACACAACACTCACACACTCACAGTCTTGATTCTCCGAGCAGGTGCTTGAAGTATTGCTGCTGATATTGGCTGAATTCTCAGTTACTGGTTTCATCAGTGTCTCTATATTCTCCGGTTTGCAGAGCAATAGACCGTCTGTTACGCCTTTCACTGAGAGCAACTTCTACTTCAGCTCAAATGCACTCTGTGAACTCCCTCTGTTTGGGCTTGTGCTGTGTTGTTTTTGGGGTGGTTCATTGGCACAGATTATTTATTCTTTCTGTTCTTTTACAATTTGCTTCTGGTTTTGAGTTTTGCTCTTCTAGTGATCAGAGATGGTTTAACAGAACATGAGTTTTCAGTCTGAATGTAAATCTGTTGGTTGTATTGCAAAATTAGTTATTTCACTTAAAAAAAAACATTTTATGCTTTTAGAGTAGCCATTTCATGATTCATTTTATCGTTTGTGAGTATAATGTACAAGTAAATATAATCATTTCAACAATATTATTGTTGCTAGATCTATAATATCTGCATTAGACCATCTCTGGTTCAAGTAGCTTAAATCTGAGCCCTGATTGGCTGAGAATGCTTCTTTCTTTTAGTTTTTTTAGGGGTGGGTGGGGCAGTGGCATAACGACAGCAGTTGATTAGAATTATGCTGGCATGTCTCGCTTTACAGTGTTTCGTTGTAGCATGTATCAGACACGCTTTATTGTATGACACCAAATAGTCAGTTGTGTTTAACTGATAGTTAGGAGGGGTTTGAATTGAAAGGACACTCAGTTGAAGGGGCAAAGAGTGAATGAATCAGACAAAATCAGTCTCCTCAGAGATCAAAATGTTATTCTAAACTTATGGTTCTTTGATAGATATAGTGTGCAGTGCCTCAGAAACATACTATGGATGTGGTTTAGCATGGGTGGGCGAAATATTCTGGTTATCACAGTTACTCATTCATTTCTAAGGAGAAAATATCTCATAGATTTGCTTTTTATGAAGGAAAATATTTGCATCAGTTGCAGACATTCAGATATTCAGATGTTGAATTCCACATATCTTGTCATCTTGCTGCTGAATTGCTTTTATTCAGCCTTCTTTTTGCTATTTTTTTTTCAAATGGCTATCAAAAGTCTGTTCTTGTTGGTTCATTTTACTTAATGTAAAGTGTAAAATGCCATAAGAATATATTTAGAATGGATTTTCTTTCTAAAATAGTCAAATCTATTGAATATTTCCCCATAGAAGTGAGTGGTGTAACTATGAACCAGTATTTGCCTTTTTGCCCTCTGTATGAATGATTTGATTGATTTAATGGGGTTAATTTACCAGTCAGTAAACCATGTGTTCAAAGTCCTCTCTTTTTTCCTCTCACAGTCCTGATGAAGACTCGTGTCAGAAATTCATTCCTTTTATTGGGGTATGTGTCCATTTACAATGAGGTTTTTATAGTTTGAAATGTTTTTATTGCTGCATTTGGCTCAAAGTGTATTTGTTTTCAACCTGTCTCCAGGTGGTGAAAGTGGGGATTGTTGAACAAACTTCTGCCACATCTGGTCAGTCATACTGTCAATATATTATATATTAAATGGCTGTCAATTGATATAAAAATATTAACCCATATAAAATATAACAAAATACTAGCCAGAAAAAATTAATTTGAAATGGAATAGTTTATTGAACCTTTAGACAAAATCTTTAAAAAAACAAAAAAAAAAGTTTACAAATGTGTTTTTGTTGAGTATCATATTTGATGCATCAGGCTTTTATGGCTCGAGGAAGAAAACACTTTTATTCAGAGGCCCAAACTAAGCAAAAGTATGCAATTTCTTGCAGTTGCTGCATATGTATATGGCCAAAAAAGTAAGATAAGAAATTCTAAAAGCTTGTAATATAATTTCAGTGAGATCTTTATAACAGTATAGCAGCTTACTTACTGTACATGAAATGAATATACATATCACTTGTCACTCTATACCTCCCAATAATATGTCTTAGTAACATAATAGTTAAATGCTTAGTTTTATGATAAAAAAAGATCTGTAGTTTTTTTTTTTATTGTGGACAGCAAAACATGATACAGTACAATACAATGACAATTAAGAGACAAATAAATGTTCCTCAAAAGCTTGATGTATCATTTTTGATACACTTGATCGTGATTTTTCTAACAAAAAAAATATGGGTTGATAATCAAGTAAACCAGAGTCAGAGTTGCTTCAGTCTAGTAAAATGATCATCTTGAAATATTACTAACAATATAAAGTTATTCTTAGGTTTACTTTATTAAAATCAGTAAAGTTTTCACAGAAAAAAACACATGTACCACAACTTGAAAGCTGGATGTTTGTACAATTATACTAAAATGTCTTTTATTTACTAAAAAATATAAACTAAATATCTTTTTCAGAAGGAATGTAGTAGATTGTGTTCAACAGGATTTTCATCAATATTTTGATCGTATTGATAATTGAGGCGTTAGAAATGTGCGTATCAAATATGACAGCAGAATTTATAGGGTTAAAATACTACAATGATTTATAAAAATGCATGGAAAAATTCTAATAGCCCTTATGTGAAATATAACCAATTATGAACCGAAAATATTTGTTATATTATTTTTATATATAAATGTTATATTTAAGGTGGTTTATGAATGATTCGTGCATGTGACTGTGTGTTTGTAGGCGATTCAGATGATGCTGCTCCTGTGGGATCTTCTCTTCTCTCGTCTACTCCTCCTGCACAGATCTCCCCATTACTGAAAGAAGCATCTCCAACGCCTCCTTCTTCTCCTTCTGTGCACATGTCCAGGTACAAACACACAAACACACAGCGCTAGGTGTCTGAAATCTCATTAGTCTTGTTTTCTCACCTTGTCTTTGTGGCTGCAGTTCTCCTGGAGGAGGTCAGGGAGAGCTGATGGGTCTTCAGGTTGATTACTGGATTGCTCCATCAGAGAGGAAGAAAGAAGTGGAGAAGAGAGACTCCTCTGCCAAAAACACGCTCAAGTGCACCTTCCGCTCGCTGCAGGTTAGCCGCCTCCCACTGAGCGGAGCAGAGACGACACATCAGCCGACCATGTCCATGAATGTTGTCACCAAAGAGAAGAATAAAAAGGGTAAGAAATAGAAATACAATACCTACAGTAACTCATTCAGTGACAGTCAGTTTATAAAATGTACTGTGTTGTTGAATAAGCATCAAACACTCTGTCTCTGTGTTCAGTGATGTTTCTGCCTAAAAAGACCAAGGATAAGGAGGCAGAATCTAAGAGTCAGGTGATCGAGGGCATAAGTAGACTCATCTGCACAGCCAAACACCAGCAGACCATGCTGAAAGGTGATCAGCCAATCAGAATTCATCAAAGTAATCTCTGCAATTTACAATACAGTCAATAAACTGTGCTCATCATCATCATCAGTTTATTGTGCTATGAAAACGTACTGTAGCTTTAAGGACTCAAAACTTCCTCCACAGTACGAAAAGTAGCTAAGCAAAAGTGGAACATTTCAGTGTGAACTGTTTTGTGAACCTGCTGCAATGTAATTTCAGCCTTTCAATTTCAGCCTAACAATAACAATAGACTAACAATATATACATGGACTTCAGTGACTTAAAATTAATAATTGCACCATCAATTAAATGTAATAATAATTTAATATAAATTTAATAATAATAATAATTGCATTTAAATGGGTTTTTAATTTAATAATATATTATTAAAATACATTATTAAAAATTATAATACATTTAATAAAAATACCATTCAAAATTTTGGGGTCATTATTTATTTATTTATTTTTTTATTTTTTTTTTTTTGAAGAAATTAATACTTTTATTCAGCATTAATACTTTTATTTTTTTGATCAAGCGACAGTAAATAATTTTAATTGTTACAAAAGATTTCCATTTCAAAAAAGTTCATCAAAGCTGTTAATCAAAGAATCCTGAAAAAAAAGGTTTCTACAAAAATAGTAAGCAGTATAATAGTTTTCAACATAGGTTATTATATATATATATATAATTTATTAATTTATTAATTTATTTTTAGATATTCAAATAGCATATTAGAATGATTTCTGAAGGATCAAGTGACACGGATGGAGTAATGATGCTGAAAATACAGATTTGTTATTACAGAAATACATTATATTTTAATATATAATAAAATAGAAAACTGTTATTTTATATTGTAATAATATTTCACAGTATTACTGGTTTAATGTATTTTTGAAGGTCTCTTATGCTCATCAAAGCTGCATTTATTTGATCACAAATATTTTAAAAATCCTACCAACCTCAAACCTATGAACAGTGCTATGTATTATACATACATCTCTTTTTAATCTAATTATAGATCATGTATAATTTATATTTGTGGAATTCATGAAACATGAGTAAAGTGTAAAGACGTGTGATTTTGTGTTTCCTCTCTACAGTGTTGATAGATGGAGTAGAATGGAACGATGTGAAGTTTTTCCAGCTTGCGGCTCAGTGGTCATCTCACGTCAAACACTTCCCGCTTGCCATCTTCGGACCCTCCAAAGGGCCTTACTGAACTACAGCCTCACATCTTCACTCCTCTACGCTACGGCTGCCTTTACACTCAGTGCTGCCTGATGTTTTTATTTAAAATATCTGCTTTCTCACGGTTTGTGTCTGTGTTTTTTTTATTTCGTTGACGTTTGATTGTTCTTTTATGAAAGACTTGATGCAGTTTTTGCAACAGGGCATATTTTTTTGGACTACATATGTTAAAACCCTCCAGTGTTTATAGTGAAATGACTAATGAACTAAATCTTTAAAACTGATCTAACTCCGTAACTAGTGGGTTTTCAGGTGGTTTTGTGTCATTCTGCAAAGCTGAACTCATTTCAGCAGCCAGCACACTTGTGGGAAAACAAACCAGCAAAAAGAGAGAAAGGAACTGTGCTTTTGTTATATTAAAAGGAGAAAATCTGGATTGGATTTTGCTTCGGATGGATTTCCCAGATGGCTTGGCTTTATTCTGAAGACGGCTAAAGCATTTTCTCCATCTCTCTCGCTCTATAACCTCAGAGAGTCTCTCAAAGGTTAATTGTGTGTTTGTGTTGCAGTCTCCACTTTGTCATATGTGGTTTACTTTGTAGGTTTGTTTGTGCGTGTGTGTGTGAATATTCACTGAAGGTACTGAACGCTAAAGCACTTTTAAACCATTACTAGATTGTGTTTTTGTTATATAATGCTTCCTGTGGTCCACAGCGCTGTTCACTCCAGCTAAAAACTGCAGTAAAGCTTTGTGGGAACTTTGGAGACAGAAACTGGACTGTCTGGAGTGTCTGTGTCTACATTAGACGGACCAGTGTCAAACCTGTGTGCTGCACTCTTTAAAGTCTTTTTTTAATGTAAATGTTTCGTAGAATGAAATTGTTTGTTGGCTTGTTTGAGGATGTTTTCTTGTGAGATGTCCAGTTTCCCCCAGATGCTGTATTGGATTTAGAATAATGTGCCTAAAACATGGAGAATTTTTAGAGCAGCGATTCTCAGAACATGTTCAGGTCATGCTTAACCCCAAAATAAAAATGAATATTTTATTATAAGGGAAATGTAGCATATTTTTAGGACATATTAATTTTTAAATAACAAAAAAAGTTTTAATTTTATTATTCTTGTTTTTGCATTGTGATGACATTTTCATGATAATTAAGAATATTTGTTTTATTACCTTGTTTTGTTTAAAAAAAATCTGAAAATTATTTAAAAAAAAAGTGATTTATTATTTTCACTACTATAGTTCATGCATTAGGTATCATGAAATAATGAACAATACTTTTACCCATTTCTTTATTCTTGGTTAATTTCTAAATATACATTTTTTTTTTTATTATTTCAAGTTGTATAAATTAACATTAGTTAATGTATTATGAATTACCAATAAATAACAATATGATTATAAATTAACATTAACCTAGATTACTAAACACTGTAACAAAATATTGTTCATTGTTAGTTCATGAGATCAAATGCATTAACTGAAGTTAACAAATTGAACCTTATTGTAAAGTGTTGGTAAAAATCTAATTAGAATCACATTTGAGAATAATAAGAAGCAAAGTCAGAAGCAAAGTATTCAAACATTAGAGTAATGAGACTCTTATTTGTCACAATTCATAAAAAACTTCATGGACAAAAAAAAAGATTCTCTTCTGATTTTGGGGTGAAATATGACCTGTAGATGTTTCATGAACACTAAACAAACAAGCTACATACATATGTCACTATATTTTAATCTGACTAAATGTAGCATAAGAAAGACAGTGTTCCACAGCCTGTGTGAGTATACTTGCCTGTAGGTGACATGAGCACGTGTAGATGCTAATGAGTGTTATAAAGGTATTAGACATGCTTTTTCATAAGGCCTTTAGCGAGGCTCTGAACTATCTCTTAGTCTGCTTTGCAGGACAGTGAGATTGTTTAATCCTCATTACTCATATAGAGTAGTTTTAAATCAAATTATATTGTGCCTCACTTGCTCCTTAGAAAGCCAAAATATGTCAAAACAAACAAATCCAACCCGTGAGGGAACCATCCCATAATTCAACTCACAGACTCGCACTTGTCACGACTAACGCAAGCAAGTGGCAAACGTGTGCAATGATGTCAGTGTTGTTCTATTTCTGGTCAGCAGAGGTTTTGGTGCAGTTTAATGGAAATATTTCATGCTTGTCCAGACTGTAAAAGGTTCATAACTTATCATACACAGTATGTAAGGAGCTGTGCTGATGATGTCAGCTTATAGTTAAAGCTGTGCTAAAGAACTGTCTGTTTGCTGTTTAAATATATACCTGCCTCTAGTATTAGTTTTGTTTTTTATTAAAAAATATAATTTAAAAAACATTTTAGCTTTTTAATTTAAAAGTTCTGCTCCAGTTATGGGGGAGTACTCAGACAAATTTGTATTTGTAAGAAAAATTGTTGAAAAAATACTACCACTGTAATTCCTTACTGGAATTTAATAAAACTACACACACTAAGATTTGTTTTGGTCCCTGCTTGTTATTTTTGTGCTTCTTGAATATTAAATGAATATTCAATATTTGCACATCAGTCACCAAACATTGATCCAAAACTCTACTAGAAATGCAGGCAACTGATCTGAGACTTGACTTAAGAGTCTTTAACTCTGCTAATATTTTCTCTGAACCACAAGATTTAAAATACCAAAAGTTTTTGAATGTGTCATTTAACATCATGTTGTAAAATTGGAATCTGAATGTAACAATTAAATATGAATCTTTTGAATCTGAATAATTTAATATGTAATTTATAATTCAGCAGTGTTTTTTTTTTACATCTCTCTCTCTCTAGTGATAATATATCATTTAAAGATAAATGTTTTTTTTTAATTCATGAAGAGTAAAGAGGTTTATTATTGTGTTAATTTTTTTGCATTTTAATAAAGTAATAATAAAATATAAGTAATTCAGTGCGGTTTCTATGTACGTTTTAATTTATTTTAAATATTTAAAATGTTACATTAACATCTGAGTAAAAGTTAAATATAAATCTTTTAAAACTGAACAATTCAGTGTGCAATTTGTAATTGTTATAATATATCATTTAAAAAAAGAAAAATGTTATATTTTCATAGAAGAATTTTTTTGCATTTTAATAATTAAGTCCTAATAATAGTACAATATTGTATAAATATTTTAATACGGTTTCTATTTATATTTTTTAATGTACTTGAATTATTTAAAATATTACATTATTAACTAGATTAAGTAGACTTTTATTGTCGTTAAAGGTTTTTTTTTTTTATTTTTTTAATGCAGCTTTGTTATTTTGTTATTGTCTAATTTCCTGGGGGTGAAGTCAGATAAATTGGTGCACTTTTTGCCATTGAGATGACTGGTCCCAATTAACCTGAATACATATTTTACAAATAACATATTTAACTAGACAGATATTAACTTATAAACAAATAAATACTTACACACACACACACACAGCATATTGGTTCCTTTTTTAATAATAATAATAATAATAATAATACAATCAAAAATCAAGCCCTGCATTAAAAGCAATACAGATTACAGAGGCACAATTGTTCACAAATTATATGAACTGAAACATATTATATAACATTCAATCAGAAAGTTTTATTATTATTTTTTTTTTATTCAAGAAATTGGATGAAAATATACAGTCAGCAGGGGTTCTGGTTCTGAGTTGGTGATCCGGTCTCGTGACGTCATCACCCTTGCACCGGAGCAGGAAGTGCCGGCGGTCGGTGGGACTCTAAACAACCTTCTTTTTGCTGCGCACTTTCATGCTTTACCGAGCAAACATGTAACGGTACATCCTCCAGCCGAACCAGAATCCACCGAATCACACCGGAGCTCAAACCCATGACGGCCGGGACACTCGAGCGGCGGCGTTGAGGCTCGTTTACCGGAGGAGAGATGAAGGAGGCGCGGGGCTGCGGCATGCGGAGCGCCGTCGGGTTCCTCTCCCGCAGGACGATCGGCGGACAGCCGCAGCTGAAAGAGGACTTCCAGCGGCGCAGACTGGCCGGCTGCTCCAGCCTCTATAAGAAGGACATGCTCGGACACTTCGGCTGCGTCAACGCCATCGAGTTCTCCAACAATGGAGGCCAGTGGCTGGTGTCCGGTAAGATCCTCCGGTTCTGCACGCTGATCTTACTAATGTGGGTCCGCGAGAGAAAGACAGACAGGAGTCTCTAACGGAGTATAGAACAGGCATGCAAAATAAAACATGCATTGACAGCATTGCTTTGACACCTTCAGTTTATCAGATTGTGCATGCATGTTTTATTTTTCTGGGCATTGCCAAAAAAAAGAGATTTCAGTTTTTCTGTCAGTATTAAATAAACATGTTAAGGTGCACGCAGTAAAAAAAAGTTTTTACACAAAGAAACGCCATGACTAGAGTAATGTCATTAAAATGATATTAGATTACATAATGCACATCCACATGAGATGAAGATCAGTCTTCTAGAAAAAGCTTTTTTTATTCTGCATGAAGTGGGTCGCCCCTTTATGGGCGTAACCATGTTGACATCACGTGACCAGCCTTATCGCAGTATACTAAAGTTACTGATAGTTTACTAAGTTATTACTAATAACAAACAATAAAATGATCTACCATGCCATAGTTCATAGATAAATGGCAAGACATGAAGCACTAACTACGAACACAGTCATAATTGCCACACTGGAAAAAAAGAAGCCAAGATACAGTCGCTGCACAAAACTTGTTAGAATTGCATCCAAAAATTTTATTTAACTTGTTCACAAACTTCATCCATCGAGGCTGAAGTCAGTATGAAGTGCTTATCGCTAGTACTGTTAGTACAAATGAGAGCCAGATAAACCTAAAGGAAACTAACTGAATGCACCGTTGTAGGTGGTTCAGACTGAAGGGCCTCCATAGTTTCGGTCGGACTCTTTTTCTTGCTGACTCATTAATTGGTTGCAGCTGTTACTGATTCTTTTGGCTTCACACATTCTTTTCTGCTCAAGTCCTTTGTATGTTTTTGCACTTGCATATTTTCAGTCTTTATATTAGGCATGTACAGTGTGGTGAATGAGAAGAGTTCCCATGCTCCTGGGAGCCAGGAAATATCAGACGATTTTAAAATTGTGGTTTCAAGGCGTGGAAAAGTTTGCTAGCAATGCTTGTCTTTAAAGTATTTTATTAGATAGAAAGTACCTCTAATTGCATTCTGTTAAAAATATTTTTTTAACTCCAGTAATGACTAGAAAAGTCATGTAAATCCATGGGTCAAAACACTGAGAGAAGATTTTAAAGAGAGAATATATATATATATATATATATATATATATATATATATAATAATTTACACAGGTTTTGTACAGAAATGTAAATGAACTTTCCCTTATTTTCACTGTGAAACTAATGGCAAAACCCTGAAATCTCACTTTCATTTTGTATAATAGATGCCACTAAAACAGCAGTAGGATGCTGTCAACATCTTTAATGAAGAAAACAGGTCTGCATGGCAACAAGTGCTCTCGTGGAAATCCACGTGTTTAAATAAAACACGTCAATCTGTATAGTCTCATAATAATAGACTAGGCCTACTGTTCATTAAGTTTGGGGTTAGTAAGAATTGTTTAATGTTTTTGAAAGAAGTCTCTTATGCTCACCAAGTCTGCATTCATTTAATCAAAAATACAGTAAAAACATTAATATTGTGAAATATTACCATTTAAAATAACTTTTTTAAACTACTTTAATTTTTTAATGTAATTTATTACTGTAATCCTAAACTCCAATCTTCAGTGTTACATAATCCATCAGGCATCATTGTAATATGCTGATTTTTTTCTTATTATTATCAATGTTGAAAACAGTTGTGCTGCTTTATATTTTTGTGTAAACTGTGATACTTTATTTCAGGATGTCTTGATGAATAGATAGCTTAAAAGGACAGCATTTATTGAAATAGAAATCTTTTGTAACAGTCAGTTTTTATCAATTTAATGCACCCTTAATGAATAAAAGTATAAATTTCTTCAAAAAATGGTAATATATGTGGCCAGTTAACGTTCATTTCTTCAGATTAAAATGGCATCTGGAAACTTGTTACAGTTGTAACACAAGGCAGTCACCTGAATCTCTTTCATTAGATACAAATGTGTATTTTCCAGTTGGCTCAGAATTTTGTTTACAGACATAATTCATAGATCATATTTGCTATTTAAGTTTGTCACTTACAGCACATCCTCACAGAGCTTTTTGCAAGTCTCCAGACTGTGCATTATTTTACAAACAATATAAAATAAAATAAAAGATTAACATTGAGAGTAAAGATTAAAGTAGCTGTACATTTATTTACAATAATGAGAAGCTAAACTCTTGATGAATTCACTGAGCGGAACTTTATCACATTTAGATATTTGCACCAGCTGAGAATAAAGCACCTTTTGTAGTAAATCAGAGCAGGAGTATGAGAGGGCTACATGATGTGTTTGTTATCATGACCATGAATTTCTGAACTTCTGTTGAGAACAAGCCTCTCGAACTCTTCTTTGGTGTCTGCAAACCAGTCAGATTGTGTGCATAACCTTACATTCATACCCTCAAGAGAGTGATGCTGAAATATTTCTCTGGTGAATCTATTAATATGTCTTGTGTTGTAGGTGGAGATGACCGCAGGGTGCTGCTGTGGCACATGGAGAAAGCAATACACTCACGAGCCAAACCGATCAAGTTGAAGGGGGAGCACCTGTCCAACATCTTCTGCCTGGCATTTGACAGCACCAACAAACGTGTTTTCTCAGGAGGTAAAACAAGCAGCTGCTCAAATTCGTGATGCTGCAGCTAAAACAGAGGATCAAATGTCTAATGTTTCTGTCTGTCGCTGCAGGAAATGATGAGCAGGTGATTCTCCATGATGTAGAACGTGGCGAGACGCTCAACGTTTTCTTGCATGACGACGCTGTGTACGGTCTGTCCATCAGTCCTGTTAATGATAACGTCTTTGCCAGCTCCTCAGATGACGGCCGAGTTCTCATATGGGACACACGAGAGCCGCCACATGGAGGTACACATTCAAAAGTGGAATTTCTTAGTTTTTAATATGGCCCTTTTTGCTTTAATGACACATAAAGGTTAATTACAGACTCTATCTTTCAAAGATTTGGGGTTGGTACTTTTTTTGAAGCATTATTGTGATTTAAAATAACTATTTTCTATTTGAATATTTAAAAAAAAAAAAAATTATTCCTGTTGTGGCAGTGCTGAATTTTTAGCAACCATTACTCCAGTCTGAAAGACGTCATTCTAATATGCTGATTTGCTGCTCAAGAAACATTTCTCATTATTATCAGTGTTAAAAACAGTTGAGCTGCTTAATATTTTTGTGGAAATTATATATTATATATTTTCAGGATTTTTTCTGTGTTCTAGAACCTGTGTTACTCTAATTCTGTTGTGTGTTCTAGAACCGTTCTGCTTGGCCAACTACCCCTCAGCGTTCCACAGCGTGATGTTTAACCCCGTAGAACCCCGTCTGCTGGCCACTGCAAACTCTAAAGAGGGGGTGGGATTGTGGGACATCCGCAAACCCCGCAGGTGAGATGGAGATCTGTCTGAAAAACGCACACAGTCTATCACATTCTAGCACTCTATCACTCTTTAACTTTTTTCTTTCAAAGGCTAACAGACATTATCAAAAGAAAGTTTGAGAGGGATTGAGAGAGGCTAAACATTTTTCAGAATAATTATCAGATCTCAGCACTTTCACTTAGTAATTTTATGATAAAACACCATTAGTACTGTGTTAATAAATTTATTTTTAGGGTATCAGTTTCAAATTTGAACAATAAGAACCAGTATGTAAATCGGGGTGGCCAACTTTGGTCCTGGAGAACAACAGTCCTGCAGAGTTTCGCTGCAACCCTAATCAAACACCTGAATAAGCGGCTGTATACCACAAAGCAAGCATTTATCCATTATTTTAATTTAAAATCCAAATGTTGTTAATGAAAATGTTTTTTCAGCATTGTAATTCTCTTTTTACACAGTACAGTAATACAATCTTTTGTAGACATATTAATGTTTAAATGCAATAAATATAAACAATATATTATTTAATGCATTTGACTTCTATATTTATATATTAAAGGTGGGGTATGTAATTTTTCAAAAACGCTTTAGTCGGGGTCGAGTACCAAAACAAACTTGTAGCCAATCAGCAGTAAGGTGCGTGTCTACTTGTGAAGTGGAGGAGAGAGCGTTCAGTGCACAGGACGGACATTAGCCGAGCCGAGCGTCAGAAAGATAGAGATGGAGGATAAAAAAAACAAAAGAGGAAAACGTCTGCGGAACGATAAGGCAAGAAGTAGGACCCGTGTAAATATCGGATCAGCTTTCCAGCGCTGGAGAGAACTCAAGGAGGGGAAGGCCTGCGATCGGACGCCAAGTTTGCTTTGTTTCTTCTCGATAGGTGAGTAACACCTTGTCTAAACCGGACGCGCCGCACCGCAACAGCTAAAGTCTGTCTACACTGGACGCGATAAAGCAACCGTTGAAAATCATTTGAAATTTGTGTCAGCACGTCATAAATAGAATGCGGCAGCAGTTTTCTGTCAGAGATTTGTCGTGCCGTGCAGCATCCAGTGTAGACAGCATTACTGATTATAATGACTTCTATAGTATTTTGGCGCGCCGCTCGCGTCCGGTGTAGACACGGTGTAACATTGGTTTTGCTTTGTTTCACAGAACTAATCGTTGCCGTACGTATGTGTGGGGCGGAGCTATCAAAATAGGGGCGAGACCCTTTTGGGGTAGGGGCGTGTTTGTTTTGGTGATTTTAAATATCAACATTGGCTACCAGAAATCGCTTACCCCACCTTTAAGTTGCTCAAGCAAGTGGCAAAATATTTAAACAGCCTATAGCCTACATTTCTTATGTTAAAAGTAGGCTATCACAGACATTTTAAATTGAAACTTACCACTGACAGAAACGGTTGTCTCTCGTGCCTTTACTTTTGTATTTAAATCTTTATTACAAGAAATCCCGCGGGTCTTAAAGAACTTTATTTTTCTACCTCCACGAGTGCCATCTATTATGTTGCCTTGTTTATTTAAAAGTCCACTTTTCCTTGTTTTAAACCTAGCCAAAAAGCCACGTGTAGACTATGAAACACAGTAGACTTTAATTATATCCATTTATTGTGAAATTACTACATTTCTGTTTTAATCCATGTTCATGTTCATGTTACATTTTCAACGTTGGAGAAAAACTCTCCACCCCTGGTGTAAATAGTTATTTTAAATTGTAATAATATTTCACATTATTATTGTTTTTACTGTATTTTTGATCAAACAAGTGCATCCTTTATTAATTTGAGTTGAAATTTTTTTTTATTTTGTATAAAAAAAGAGACTGCAGAGGGCCATGAGGAATATGAAAGTAGCACAGTAAGCTGCCATGGACATTGTTCAAAAACAGTTTAGTGTCATTATACAAGTATGTCTGGCTGCAATTGGTTAATCAGAATCAAGTGGTACAGAGAACTGTGTTTATATGCAACAAGGGTTGCTGAACTATGTCCAGTAAAAGCTTGAACGCTTGCTTCGATCCAAATATGGACTGCAGTCTAGCTGACAAGGCCAGCTTTATCATCATAGCTGTCTGCTGTACTGCCTGAGAACAGCAGAGGACAGCAGAGCTTGTGTAAAGATGTTTGCAGTTTGGTCACTGTAAACATGATCACCTGAAATAACACAAATCTGAATGATGATCTTTTATAATAACCTACTTTCCTCTGTGGTTGATGTGTCTCTCTCTCTCTGTGCTGTAGTTCTCTGTTGCGGTACGGAGGGAGTTTGTCTCTTCAGAGTGCCATGAGCGTGCGCTTTAACAGTACGGGGACGCAGCTGCTGGCTCTGCGCAGACGTCTGCCTCCTGTCCTGTATGAGCTCCACTCTCGTCTGCCCAGCTTCCAGTTTGATAACCAGGGCTACTTCAACTCCTGTACTATGAAGAGTTGCTGCTTTGCTGGAGACCAGGATCAGGTTAGATAAACAGGATGCTCAAAACATACAGTATATGGCAGAACTATATGGGACAAAAATGTCTTTCATTTATTGATTGCCATCCAAAAAAAAAAAAAGCATATAAACTACCGTTCAAAAAATTGGAGTCAATATGATATATGTATGTATGTGTATATATATGTATATATATATGTATATATGTGTATATGTGTATATATATATATGTTTATATGTGTATATATATATATGTGTATATATATATATAATTACTTTTTAATCAAGTTGTGTATCAAATCAGCATATTAGAATGATTTCTGAAGGAGCATGTGACTCTAAAGACTGGAGTAATAATGCAGAAAATTCAGCTTTGACATTAAAGGAATAAATTACATTTTAAAATATATTAAAATAGAAAACAGTTATTTAAATTGTAATAATATTTCATAGTATTATTGTTCTACTCTATTTTTGATCAAATAAATGCAGCCTGGTATAAGAGATTTCTTTCAAATTTCACATTAAAAAATCTTACCAAACCTTGAACTCTGCAAACAAATCTAAAATATTTTATGTTATAGTAGATATTTCACCATTTACCAATTTTCATACACTAGGAAGGTACTCAAGATGGAAAGGAAGTTGTACTTGTCTTGTCAAGTGATCTCAACACAGCAGCCACCATAAGACGACCTGTTCCATGTAGAATAAATTAGCTTTTATTAGGCTGCTGATTTGACTACGCCTGCTGAGATTGTCATCTATAATCATATTTTAAAAAGTATTATTTATTTCTTTTATGTTTAATTCTTGAGTGCATCTGCATAATTATTCTGGTTTAAGGTCATGTCCATAAAATGCCGGTCAGACTGGTTTCTTAGGGATTCACATCTTTTATTCAGAAACCGCTAGATGGAACATAACAGAATGAACTAAATCTCTAAATGACCCATCTCTAATAAACCTAATCTGTCTTTCTATCTGGCTGTCTGAACAATGTAGAGTGAACAAATGACTAACTAATGACTAACTTATCGAGTCCGTATCCAGTTAATATGTGTAATAAGTGTGTATGTGACTGATCACTGATTGCACAGGAGAGATTTTGTGTGTGCATGTGTGTACATGTTTGTGTGCATTCTTGTTTGTGGGTTGGTGGATGTGTGTGTCAGTAGATGTTGAGTTTGTGTGTTTTCAGGTATGTTCAGTCAGGGAATGTTGGGTTATGGCTTGTAGAAGCTTGTTTTATCAGTGTTGAATCTAAAGCTCAGCAGATGCTCTTCTGTCTGTCTATGTGTGCGCTCTGGTCTCTTGGGTTCTATGTTTGGATTTTTTTGTATGTTTGTCCAGCTGTTTCTGCTCTCTCTTTCTGTCTGACTGTCTTACACCTCCTTCTACAGAACGGCGAATTCTCTTCCCTAAATCCTCTCTAACATCTGAACAGCTTAGTGTGTTTGTGTTACTTGAAACTGTTTTCAGAAATTAGATAAATGTGTATGAGAATCTCCTCTTGGGGAAAACTTTTTTATTCATTATAAATAAAGTTAATGTTCTATGTCGGGAAGATTTTTTTGTACAAAGCCTTAGATTCTCACCAAGGCTGTAATACTGTAATATTGTGAAATATTTTTACAATTTAAAATAACTTTTTTCTATTTGAATATATTTTAAAATGTAATTTATTCCTGTGATGCCAAAGCTGAATTTTCAGCATCATTACTCCAGTCTTCAGTGTCACACAATTCTTCAGAAGTCATTCTAAAATGGTGATTTGCTGCTTAAGAAACATTTATTATTATTAATGTTGAAAACAGTTGCACTGCTATTTTTGTGCAAATCGTGATTGTGGAAACTTTTTTTTTTTTCAAAGATTCTTTGATTTAATAGAAGGTCCTTATTTATTTTACAATGTAAAACTCTTTACTGTCAATTTTGATCAAGTTAATGCATCCTTACAGAATAAAAGTATTAATTTCTTTTAAAAGAAATCGTAAGTCATTACTCCAGTCTTTAGTGTCACATGATCCTTCAGAAGTCATATGCTGATTTGGTGCTCAAGAAACTTTTATTATTATCAATGCTGAAAACAGTTGTGCTGCTGAATATTTTTGTGGACACTGTGATACCTTTTTTTTTAGGATTCTTTGGTGAATAGAAAGTTTGAAGAACAGCATTTATTTGAAATAGAAATTTATTTATTTAATTAAATTAAATTATTTATTTATTTATTTAAAAAACAAAATCTAAACTCTGTTTTGTGTGTGGTAGTGCTACTGAGCCATATATATATATATATATATATATATATATATATATTAGTTCTAGAAACAACTCTGCAGACCGTGTCATATTTCTCTATAACTCTGTGACATAATTGGTTAGTTTGTGTGTAATAACATATTTCTGTCTTTTCAGTACATCTTGTCTGGCTCAGATGATTTTAACCTTTACATGTGGAGAATCCCCAACAACCCTGAAGCAGGTAAACACAGTCACTCATGCACAGGCTAACCGTGTCTAATGTTATTATTATTTATGGACTCATTCTCTCTCTGTCTCGACAGGAGGTCTGGGTCGAGTGGTGAACGGGGCTTTTATGGTTCTGAAAGGTCATCGGTCCATCGTGAATCAGGTCCGCTTTAACCCTCACACGTACATGATCTGCTCCTCAGGGGTGGAGAAGGTCATCAAGGTTAGTTGTTACTCTTATTCAAACATTATAATAAACATATTGAGCATTATAACAAACTGATATATTTCTGAACAGAAGGGATAGTTCAACCAAAAAAAAACACGATTTAGTAAATTCTAGGAGTAAATTCTATCATCTATGTTATTCTAAACCTTTATGGCTGTCTTTCTTTAATGGATCACAAAAAGAGATGTTTACTCTGCTCTTTTTCATACTACTATAAAAGTGAATGGGGGTGGATGGTTGGATATAAATGACTATAAAAGTAATCCATATGTATTGTGTATTATATTCCACATTATCTGACAATTTATGTTGGTGTTTATTGAAAATCTTCCCCTTCACTGTAGCTCTCCAGTCTCATTTTTGACACTGCTGGTTCTCTTATTTGCTTTTTTTTTTTTTTGAAAGAAATTAATACTTTTATTCAAAAAGGACACATTAAATTGATCAAAAGTGACAGCAAAGACATTTGTAATTTTACAAAATAGTTCTATTTCAAATATCGGATTATTAAATTTCGGATATTCACAAGTATAAATGACATTTTAAAATATATTAAAATAGAAAACAGTTATTTTAAATTGTAATATTTTTTCACAATATTGCTGTTTTTACTGTATTTTTTATTAAATAAATACAGCCTTGGTGAGCATATGAGACTTCTTTCAAAAAAAGCTACCATGGAGCGGACTGGTCCTCTCACAAACAGGAATACAGTCCACAACACATTTTAACTTCTTTTGTGATACTTTTAGGGTGTATTTTTATCATATTTGGAGCTGAACAGCATCTGTCAACATTCATTTTCATTTTGTGGAAGAGAGCAGCGTAAACATTACCTTGTGTTTTCTTTTTCTGTTACATGGAAGAAAGTCATACAGGTTTGGAACATGTGGGTGAATAAATGGACGAAATGTGATTTCTGGGTAAACTATTTCTGCCTGACACGAGCAGACCTGCCATACACACATAGAAAAAAAGATTCTGCGTGTGTTAGAAAGATCATCGTGTCTGAACTTGTGCCTGTCCTACGTTTAGTCTTAAATGAATTTCTGCTGTCGCTGGTTCAGCTGCACATAAAACCCTAAAGGCACAGAATCTAAGCATGATTTTAGCCGTCTCACACTTTACCTGTCTCACTGACCTTTCACGGGTTATTTACCTATATTGTTATAAACCCAGAGAGTTACAGCTTCACAACTGCAGCTTCCTAAAAAATATAACATAATCAGCGGTTACTTGCTGTTTAGCAATGTCATCATAACCACAAGGTCTCCGTTTTTTGATGTTGTTATCCAGCTGTCATGTTCTTCATGAGTTTGTTTCTTTGGTGTTGTCATGTGCTATTGTGTTGAGTAACGCTAGAACACTGTGGACCTGTTCTCACTCACTAAACTCAGGTTTGTCAGAGACCAGCATGGCATGTTTTTTTGTAACACACAAACAGACACACATCTGCTGTGTTTGTACAGACATAGAAGTGGCTACAGTGATTTATACACATTCAATTTTGTAATAATTCTTGAACATTACTGGGGTGTTAAGGCCTGTTTCACACTTACGTATGAGCAGTGAGTAAGAAAAACTGTAGCGTAACCACAAAAGCTGAGACTCGCATTGCGCTTTCACACCGACAGCACGTCAACTGCATTTGGAGTCTATAAATATTTTTTTATGTTTTTGAAATAGTCTCTTATGCTGACCATGGCTATATTTATTTAATTAAAAATACAGTAAAAAACGTAATATTGTAAATTTTATTACTATATAAAATAACTTTTTTTTAATGTATTTTGAAAATGGAATTTATTCCTCTGATGGCAAAGCTGAATTTTCAGCAGCCATTACTCCAGTCTTCAGTGTCACATGATCCTTCAGACATCATTGTAATATTCTGATTTGATGCTTAAGAAACATTTCTTAATATTATCAATGTTTAAATTCAGGATTCTGTGATCAATAGAATATTTAAAAGAGCGGCATTTATTTGAAATAAACATATTTTGTTATATTTTAAATGTCTTTACTGTCAGTTTTGGTTAATTGAATGCTTTGCTGAATAAAAAATGTTTATTGGCCCTAAATTTTTAAATGGTAGTCTATGAAATGTTATACTATAATAATTAGATTAATCACATTTTAAATTTGTAGGTATTGACAAAAAATGCATTTTTATTTGCATTTTTTTTTATATATGTATATATAATCTTTAATCTTATATTCTTACAGGCAATTTTGTAACTGTGAAAGTCCTGTGGGGCAATATTTATAAATTTATTTTCTAAATTTTAAATACTATTCTCTAAATAGAAATAAGTTTATACATCTAGCATTAATATTGGTAGGAAAAAGATACACTGTCACCTTGATACAAAGTAAGCAAATATATATATATTTTTTCTTTGGCTGTGTGTGTGTGTGTATATATATATATATATATATATATATATATACACACACACACACACATATATATATATATATATATATATATATATATACACATACATACATACATACATACACACACACACACACACACACACACACACACACACACACACATATATAGTCATCTTGAAATTTTTAAAAAAGAAGGTCCCATGTAAACTTACAAAATAAATACTTGTGCCATGTAAAATGGGCCTAATTCGCTCCTTTTCCCTTTGTCTCTGTAGGTATGGAGTCCTTATCAGCAGCCAGATAGTGTTGGTGATCTGGAAGGCCTGGTGGAGGACAAGTCTCGCTCTCTCTACACTCATGAGGAATACATAAGCCTAGTCCTCAATAGTGGAAGTGGCCTGTCACATGATTACGTCAGCCAATCAGTGCAGGAGGACCCCCGAATGATGGCTTTCTTCGACTCACTGGTTCGCCGTGAGATTGAGGGGTGGAGCTCGGACTCGGACAGCGATTTGAGCGAGGGCGCCATTCTACAGCTGCACGCAAGAGCTCGACGGTCCACACGCTCCACTCGATCCACGCCACGATCTCCTGCCAATGTATCCGCCGCTCATCACAGCGACTCTGACCACTCCTCTTCATCCTCATTGGCCGGACCAGACGCGTCTGGGAGCGAGCGGACCGATCAGGACAGGAGCGGGTCACAGAGGAGCCGAACGAGGCCACGTGCATCTGCGTTTCTGCTAGACCTTGTGAACGAGGACTCAGATTCAAGCGGGTTCTGGTTGGACCCGATGCCCCGTCCCAGATCTCCAAGTCCACGTGAGAACTCAAGCCTTTCTAGCCACGCCTCCTCAGCAGGCGTGGCCTCCAGTTCTAGCTCCTCACCCAGCTCATCTTCTAGCTCCTCCTCCAGCACTGACGGCGTCGACGAGGAGCTGCGCAGGAGCAGGATGCGACAGCGCAATGCAGCCAGATGGAGACGCCACATGGGCCTTTCAGGAAGAGACTCCGCCCACACTCTTCATGGCGCAACAGATTCCTCCAACTATCCCAGCATTTCCATCCATGATCCGTCATCACCCTCTTCGTCCTCAGGCGATGAAGGTCGACCTTTTAGGAAACGTGGAAAAGAAAAACCAAGCGGACACAGCTCATGTCCCACGCACTTATCTGACAGACAAACGCAGTCCAGATGTAGGCGCCGCTTCACTTCCTCTTTCTCAGGTGGTGACGCTCCTGTGGAGAGGGCCAAATCTCGAGCGGGCTTTCTCACGGAGTCTGGGGAGGAACCACAGCGAGGGAGAACTAGCGGGGAAGAGTTAAGTGCTGTGGAGGAAATAAACGTGACACTCAGCAGTCGCACCACAGCGGCTGGGGTTAATGGACGTCCACATGCAGATGAGAACTGCGCAGACTCTATTCGCCCAGAATGCTCTGGGGCAGAACTCAGTAAGAACTCTGCCGACTCCAGGACCCAGGGGGAGCCCTCTGGAAGAGAGATCTCCAGTGTTGCTGGGAAACGGACTTGTTCGGACTCAGGAGACGAGGAGGATTCTCCATCGGAGAAGAGGGCGAAAACGTGGTGATGTCACAGCACAACTCACTGACTCAGAGTCAAACTTTTTTTGAGTTGTTTCTCTTTGAACGCTTTTGGTTTTCGTTTTTGAACCAACTTCCCTTTTTCTCTTTACCTTATGTCATGCATTCTGGGGTCACACCACAGTGATGACACTAAAAAAAAAAGATATTAGTGAAATTAATGTTATTGGAAGAAAAAAATAACTGCAGTGCTTTTGGTTTCATAATATTTTAGTTCCATTTATGTTGGGGGTTCCGGTTTTGTTTTTGAGCCGTGAGAAGAAAAGGGATTTGAGAGCATTTCTACAAGGATGCCTGTTCTGAGTCTGTATCAGTGGATCTGGGGTGGGAAGGGGGGGGTGAAAAACAGTGTTTCCATGGTAACCTCATTGAGCAGCAGCTCAATGAGTGTTGTGCATTAAAGTTCTGTTCCAGTGTTTCCATAGAAACCCTCTTGTTATGTCTCTTCTTCCTCATCGTCCGCCATTCTAATCATAGATATGTATAGAGACAGAGTGCATTTAAGCCACGCCCACACCGGGGGGGGAAACAATCCAACACTCTCCATTGACTTTGTATTGCGGGAAGCTGCCTCCTTTTCATTTCTGACTTATAACAAAAAACAGAGCAATGCCTAAAAGCTGCTATGTGACAAGGTGTACAGTAAACAAGCTAAAAAACCCAGAACTATGTTTTTATAAGCTGTCGACCCAAAAAAACAAGTGTTCTGTTTTTTGTTATAAGTCAGAAATGACAAGGAGGCAGCTTCCCGCAATACAAAGTCAATGGAGAGCGTTGGATTGTTTCCCCCCCGGTGGGCGTGGTTTTCAGATTATGACGCGTGTCGCTCTGTCTCTATTGGTAGATGCCCTATTAGCATTCGTTTCTATGGGCCACTATATGTAAGCCGTCCGCCATATTGGAATGGTCAAAGCCGGTCCGTGAGAGCAAGTTACCGGTGCATCTGCACTGCAACCCTAGTTATATCCATGTATGAATATCAGTATCTGCCGTTGACTTCAGCAGACGATTTTGCTGAACACAATACAAGAAGACGAAGTTGTTACCTATACCTATATACCTTCGAATATAAATTTTGGGGGGTTTTACAAACAGAGGCTGCACAATGTTGTGCATTTTTTTATTGTGAGTGACGACACATTAGCACCTTTCACACAGTAATGGCAGTAAAATGCCGTAAAATGACCAGAATGACTTTACCGGTAAATACAAAGATGCGCTGTTCACACAGGCAACGACATTCCATCTTTTTAACGGTAAAGTACCGTTCACACATCGGTTTCAAAATACCGGTAAATTCTGTGACATCATTAACCAGAATTGACCTCTAAACGGCTGTTATGATTGAATTTCAAATTTCGGCTCTGGATTGGCCCAGAGTAGATGTCTTACGTCAACGTGTTCTAAACTTGTATGTGCTCATACTGGTAATCTCGTTCTGCATTCATACAGAGGAGATTACCGGTAATTTACTAGTAATGTTACAACTTCTCATACCAGTGAATTGCCGGAACGAATTTACCGGTATTTTTGAAAAGGTCCTGTTCACACATGATCTCTTAACGGTAATTTACCAGTAAAGTCTGTATGTGGGTAAGGGGCTAATAATTGACCATTCCAAGATGGCTAATGTGTCGATGTGTCTGGAGCGGTCGAATGTGGCATCTGCTTTATACTTATCTATGACTCTAATCATCATCAAACAGGAAGTAGACTGCTGTAATTTCTGAGTGATATTTTGATGTGAGAATCGTCACCATGGTGATGCATCAGTATCTGCTCTCCATCTGTCGAATGGAGCGGCTTGAAGGGCCAAGTGAAAGATTAATGAGAGCATATATGATAATGTTGTAGGTCAGTGTAGGGCTTGTTGTCTTCCTCTACAGGCGCTTGACTGTCCCTCGCAAATTCTACTAAATCGGGTGTTTTAACATCTACATTAAAGTGAGATTCAAAATTATAGGGAGAGTTTACGCTACTCAATAGACACAAAATTTACCCATAAGTCATTGCTCACTACCTCAGTACTGGACAAAGTTTGACACCTGGTTTGAGTAAACAAACTCTTTTTAAACAAACTCAATTTTTGCATTCAGCTTAATTCATCTCAGATATAGTTTTTGTGTGCTGTATATAAAATATGCAAAATATGCGTTTTTTTAAACTAAAAAGTGTGCATACTGTAAGCTAACTAAATCACATTTATTTTCATATATAGCCCTCATTAGGGATGATTAATATTAGTGATTTATATTAGTATTTATATTAATTTAAATATATACAGTATCTATCTATCTATCGATATCTAAGGGTTTTTTTTTTTTTTTTTGAAAAATTAATTCAGCAGGGGTGCATTAAATTGGTAAAAAGTGACAATTATATATGTCATTTTTTATCAATTTAATTCTCCTAATCTGTGACTCAGGTGTTGTCTGTTTGATGACATTGCAGACCAATAAAAATTAACTAATTGTGTCAAATTAATTGAAATCTTACAGTCATTCTCTGATTGTATTGCAAAGAGCAGTGAACCCTTTGTTGGAGCCCTGTGAATCAAAAAGCAATTATTGAGTTTGACACAAAACAACTGCAGAAAAGTTCCTGCGGCTGACGCTGAACAGATTCAACTGACGCCATTCAGAGAATTCACAGAATCACTGTAGTATTTGTTTAATGAAAGCCTGCGGATGAGGAACAGGTCTCCCTTTAGGAAATGAACTACAGCTTTTCCACTCCCCACACTGACCACACTCACACAGGCGGACATGCTCTTGCCTCGATGAACAATTCAGGGCAGCCATAAATGGAATCGTCTCTCTGTTGTTGAACACGATAAGGAAACTCCACCCAGTAGTAAGAGCTGTACTGGAATTGCTGATTGACAGTTATTTGGCTAATGTCATTCATGAGTACGGTTACTAAGACACACCCTCTTATGTCTCATGTAGAAGTGTGATTTGTCCTCACATGACCCCTCCTTTAAAGTGAATCATCTGTAGAATTGTGTTCTGTTCCTCTAGTATAAATCCACAACACAGGCCAGTTTTACTCACCTGTGGAATCAGGGGTTCATGAATACAAGGCTTTTGCTTGCAATATTTCTCATGACCAGCACCAGAAATCAGTCTGAGGGTTAAAATGTGGGGGGAAATGCCCTGCATTGTGTTTTTTTCCCCCATAAATATCATTGTTATATTAGTCTAGTATTCCTATGTTTATCACCTCTGTCTGTAAAATGTAGTTTCTTGTGTTTAGGATATATTGTGCATTAACAGCTACTTAAATGTGATGTTGATTTTTACTTCTAGGTAAAAGCTATAATTGTTCAGGAAGATTTTAAATAACCGTTTCGTTTAAAGTATATCACTATGTTTTATATGGTCAGAATACAGAAACAATAAAATAAAATATAAAATAAAATAAAAAATGCAATACAATAAAATACCCCAAAAAATCAATTGCTGAGAGACAATATTTCTGAGAATAAAAAGACAATAAGAGACAAACTTGTGGCATATGGCCTTTATTAATTACATTGTTTAAAACATTATTATCAGTTTGTCTCATTATTATTATTGATGTAATTTATAGGTCATTCTAAAGAGATACTAAAGTGAAAATCCTTTTGTGTGTGGGAGGGCTGAGGCGACAGAAGGATGATGATGTTTCTTCTCAGCTGTCAGCACCCAATTGTGTTTTAGTTTCTCTATCCTGTACCATTGTTAATCTTCTCAGTCTGTCTGAATCAGCTGTAACACATTTTGTTATCAACAGGAAATGAATGATGTGTACCCTCATGCCTTCTTAAAATCCTTGTAATCATGAGTGGGTTGGTAATTCTTACACTTTTAAATCAAATAGGCTATTCAAAACTGAGATAATATTTCACAGGGTTTGCCTTCATCCGGGCAGCCAGCATCTTATCAGGAACATTGTGACAACAGCTCTAGATACTGTTGAGTTTCACACTCAAGGGGGACAGGGGGTGGTAGTGCCAGTTTGTGCCGGATTAGAGCCGGAATGCTTTCAAACTGCTCCAGAGATCATCCATATGAACACAATCACCCTCCATAACATGGTCTACCTGGTGTGCTTCATTAATGTTTCACGTCGGGAGACAATAAGAAGTTGTTGTGTGCTTGTGTAGAAAATAGAAAGTTTGACTTTCTAATGTGTTTAATTGTGTGTGAGAGAGTGAGGGAGTGTCTGTGTGATCCATGTTGGAGCTATGCATGTAAATTAGACATTCTGTTGTGAAATATCTCGCAATGTGTGTGTCTTGTGGACCACCAGGAATGCTGATGACAACAGACTATCCAGTGAAATTTTGTCACAGGCCCTTTGAGTTAAGGAGGTGGCCTAGTGTAGTGGATTATACTGAGTTTGTTTTGGTCATTTAACAGACATCTTTTCTCTCTCTAGTTGTGAAAAGTGTGACTGGATTTAGTAAAATGATTCAATGACCTGTGGCTCCTGCCTGTCTACATTCATTATATGCAGTTTTGTTGATGCTGGTGTTGATAATGTCAGTGGTTATGTAGATGTTTAGATGACATATGAATCATTTGAATAATTTCTGAGTAGATAAATGGCTGAATGTTGAGCTTGGCACAAAAACAAAAGGTCCAGTGTAAATATTTATCTGACTAATCCCAAAGCCAATCTTCATGATCTTTAAAGCAGATTCACTAGATCTTCAGACTACCAAGGTCTGCAAAAAGACTATATTTTCAAAATGCCATTTAATGCTAAATGAGGCATCCAGACACTTTGACATTTGAACCAATTACCATGTGCGTGGCATGTTTTTAAACCTTTGTTCTTGTGTGGAAGTACTAGTGAACTTTTACAATTATTATTACCATTTAAAATAATTGATTTCTATTTGAATATATTGTAAAATGTAATTTATTCCTGTCATGGCAAAGATGAATTTTCAGCAGCCATTACTCCAGTCTTCAATGTCACGTGATCCTTCAGAAATTATTCTTATAGGCCTAAATGAGATTCATTTTATATATTTAAATATGTGAACCACTGCTCGGTTAAAACTCCAGAAGAAACAGAAATCAGACTGATTTTCCTCAATGATCTGCTCCTTTAAATTGCTTCAGGAGAAAGTGTTTCCTGTTTACATACTCCTAGGTCATAAGTTCCCAATTTTGATGATCTGAATTCCGCAGACTGACTAAGCAGCTACACTGGTGCTGTTTTAAATCGTCTGAGAACGTTTAAGATCTAATACAGACATGCTGAATAACTTTACGCTCGTTTCCTAAGTAAATTTCTCTGTTTATTCATATGCCGAACGGGGGAAAAAACTTAAAAAAAGATAATGGAGGCGAACACATAAATAAGTTTGCCATAAGTTAAACAAAGGTTTTATTTAATTTGGCGAGAGTTTTACTGATTTGATTAAGAGGCAGCGTTGAGAATAAGATCTCACTGTCTGTGCGCTTAACCCGTGACGTCACTTTCCCAAACATTCGGCGCTTGGAACTTTGTCCATATATGGAAGAGCGCTCCAGACTACAGTGAGTGCGCTTCTGACCTAGTCATACTTTTAGGGATAAAATTGCTGAAGAATGTTTCTAGAATTTTTGCTAAATCAGATAAAATGTTCTTTTAGGTCCTCAAATAGAGACAAAAAGACAGACATGCAGATAGACAGAGAGACAGACAGATAGACAGATAGACAGATAGATAGATAGATAGATAGATAGATAGATAGATAGATTTTTATTATTATGAAAATGGGATAAGATTAGTTTGTAATAGTTAGAACTGTTTATTTGAAAACAATAGAAATCTATGGTAAAGTACTATATAGATGATGATGGTGTGTGTGCCAGAGAGGGACAGCCTCTGTGGTTGTTCATCTTCTGCAGAGGGGAACTTCTGTTCCCCAGGAGGGGGCTTTACCCTAAATGGCAGAGGCATTCAGTCCCAAACAACGGCCTTCTTCGGAATGCTGGGAGGATGGAGGGAGGAGGTGGACTTTGAACTGATGCCATGCACTGAAGATGTGATGTAATGGTGTGAAGTTTGACAGCTCTGACAAAAGTGACAGGATCAGAGAGTGGTTTATTGCAGTACAATACATCCATGTTAATGTATATTGTATTGTATGTTATTGAATAATGTGCAACACAGTATATTGTAAAGTACAGTATAAGAAATAGAAAAAGTAAAAGCAAAAGTTCACAGCTCAAGCCTGATTGTCATATAGACACTGAAATTCTTGGACGCTTAAAACCTGATAGGATAACACATTTTAGCATTAGTATAGACAGACAGATGGCTGAACATTTAACAATGTATAATACAATAAAAAACAGAATAACAATAACAAACAACAATATTGATATATATATATATATAATTTAGGAGAAATAAATGTAAAATTTAGAGCAAAAATAGCAGAATTAGAGACAAAAGAGTAAAGAGTTCAATTGCAGTAACTTTAATGAATTTATATTGCAGAATGAGAAAGTGTACAGTAAGTGTCCACATGCATAGCCTATGTATGTAATACAGTTGAGTGAGTAGTGACTTCAGTGAAAGTGCATTGTAGATTTACGAAACGAAAGAAGCCAGTACAGTAAAATGATCAGGGCTGTACATCACAGAAATGAACTGCTGACCCTTGTTCAGCTGATGCAGAGCATCAAATACTCACAAGGCGAACATTTGTTTGCGTCAGAGCATGCAATGGCTGTTCAAACATGCCCTGAATAAATAGAACTAATCATTTCAACCCCGTTCCAGAAATAACCACAAAGATTCAAGAGAGGAAATCTCATAATCTTAAACTTCACAGCCTTTCTTCCTCCGGTTAGAGGTGATGAATATGAGGGATATCCCCTGCCAGTCCAGGCAAACTTCTTAATGGAAGAGGTCTGACCACATACGGGCTTGATCTGAAGCAGCGGCAGCTTCCACTTTCAGTCTTTTATCTATTCCCATAATTTATAATGGTGTGAAAGTTTCATATGCCTATTAACCTGTTGGCAAAATCCAGCTTAATATGGTAGCTGTGTTTTGAAATATGATTTTTAGCTGGTGCAAGCTGGTCATTATTTGGTGATGAAGCTACCATGTTCCAAAAACCAGCTTGACCACCACAAACTGGTAGATAATCTGTTGCTAGTCCAAGATTGTCTACCAGACCAGTTAATGACCAGTTTGGACCAGCAGAAGCCAGTTTAAATTGACTTTCTAGAAGGGATACTAGTAATTAAACAATACTGATGTGAGATTTCTTTGGATGTTGTATCCCCCACCACTTTCCTCCACCCTAAAAGAAGAACATGAGCGCTGTTACCTGAGACACGGTGAGATAAAACAACTTAGGGTGTGGTCACCTGGAGGGCAGTGAGAAAACATTAAGGATTATTTATTTATAATAGCAGGAATTAAAACTACAATTATTTAAAAATCATTAAAAAAAATTAATACAAACCAAAATTCATCCTGCAATTAATTCAAGTGGCACAAATATCCCTGAAAGCTTTCCTGATACCTACGTCCATGCAGACAACCTACACCAAATCTATTAACGGACAGCGATATTAGCCAATCACCACCGAGAATTTTCCAGTGGGCGGGCTTTAAGGGTTTGCGCACCAGCCAATCAGGCGCCCTGCGTCGTCCCTCTTTTTATTTTTTTCCGTTACTGTGAAGTTTTGCTGCCGATGCTCGTGCTGGCGGTTGTGCCTACTCGCCACTCTGGATAGCGGCCGTGAAAAAACGGACAGAACGAGAAAGACAAGGAAACACGGACTTTGGGGAGAGTGAACGGGGCAGGGGAAAACGAGGCAGCGACGTTAGTTTCGTGGCCATCGTTTTAAGTGCGCACGGGAGTGTTTACTGCAGCGCTGAGAGAGAGAGAGAGAGAGAGAGAGAGAGAGAGAGAAAGAGAGAGAGAGAGAGAGAGAGAGAGAGAGAGAGAGAGAGAGAGAGAGAGAGCAGCAGCAGCAGTTCAGAATGGATCACCACCACCATCAACAACATCATCATGATCAATATGATGGAGGAGAGAACGACTATATGCGGCCAGAAGATGACTGGGACCGGGATCTGCTGCTTGACCCCGCCTGGGAGAAACAACAGCGAAAGGTAACGTTACGCGCTATAATCTCTCCACACCACCGGTTTAAGGTGCAAAGGGAAGTTGCAAAGCAGAAGGGGGAAAAAAACACATTGAAATGTGGATATTAAAGGGACCCGTTCGGTCATTCAATTATGGGCTTTCTGTGAAATAGGCTTTGCACTGCGACGCATGCATGGATTTGTTTATATTGTTTGTATAATATTTGTTTCCCTTTAACAAGCGAGTACAGCAAATTCAAAGCTTATAAATTGTACATATTCCTAAAGCATGAGTCTTCTTTATAAGAAACTTAAGGAACATCTGTTGCGGGAATGCGCATGTTCCTATTCACCCCTCCGTCTGTCCATTCATTTGAGCGTTGTGACGGCCCGCCCCCAGTCAAACGATCCGGGACCCTGATCACCGGACACCGTGCGCCCACCTACTCTCCTCACCGTGCGCAACAGATGTCAGCGACAGCAGCCTTTGCTCCGTGGATGCGGCTCATATGAACGATCTCACTTTATTTACGGTCACGGCACGCAGACCCTGTCTGCCGTTTTAACGTGTGAGCCATGTATACATGAGAATCCTTCTGGTTCCGATTCCTCTTATCGATTCCATTTCCCTAACGATTCTTTAATACTTTTGAGGAAGTATTTTCTGAAAAAAAAAATTGTATTGTATTTATTGTCCTCTGTGCCAAATGATGAGAAAATGTCTGATTACAACAGAACAGATATAACAAATAACAACTAATAAATTTTTATGTTTACGCTTTTCTAAATACGACAGAACGTAAAATATGTATTTTAACTACACGCTGTCATATGAATAACTAGTCAGTACTAGTTTTACTACTAAAGTACTAGTACTAGTAAGTACTAGTTGTGGACTAAGTCTCACAAGTACAGCACAAAACAGGTTTTGATTCATTTCGCAAGTAATAATTTAAGGTTCAGAAAGCGATTCAGATTAATTTAGGCACCTCTCATACTGATTCAGAATTTTTTTTGATTCACCAAAATGATTTGTTCGTAGGAGTTGTTTGTTTGAGAAACGTATCTCGCTGATTCACTTCAAAGGAACCGGTTCATAAGAGTCGTTCGTTCGGGAATGGAACCTCAGGAGCGGTGTTGCGGTGAACAGTAGTTGCTAGAAAACACTGTCAGAGTATTTTAGTACGGTGTTCAGTGCTCATCAGCAGTGGAATGTACCGTTAACAGAACCAAACGTCATGAAAATCGCTCGGTTCCGGTATATTTAACGGTCCTGATTAAGAACCGGTTCTCGGTTGCCAACTCTAGGCCCATGCCAGCTCCGTTAACGCATTCCGGTAGACCATTAGTTGAAGGAGGGGGGTGTTTATAAAAATCTTTCGGCTGTGATTTTTTGCACAGAAGTCTAAAAACTATTTGAAATATGAGTGAAATATTTGTCGCTCCCACACTCTTTTCCTCCCCCTTGGAAAACGGGGAGGAAAAGAGGACGAGTGCTGGAATCTGCTGCGGTTTGGGCTGGGCTTGTCAGGGAGCGCGTCTGCCCAAAAATGGTAATAACAGACCCCGTACACGGCTGCTGGAAAACTTTCCCGCGTTTCTTTTTTTTCCTTCCTCGAAAGCTTGTAGACTCCTGAATGATGTCATCAGCTACCGGCGGGAAAGACTCATGCTCAGGTATGCGGGCAGAGTCCTGCACTTCAGCTCCTACGACCATAAACCCGTGACAAAACCATGTGTCAAGAGTTTTCCACCAGACCAGACATGTTCAGTCTTACTTAACTGAGTGTTAAGAGAGACAATTAAACCCCTTAAGAAGTTTTGCATCAGTAGCCCAGTGCAGGATCATCATATTTTGAATTTAAGGCACATTAACCATTATGTATGTCATGCTATGTGTGTGTTGGGTCAAATGGAAATGAGAGACACAACTAGAAAAGGCCCTGAGGTGTTTTTTTCCGTCTCGGGATATAGGCACAGCATTGTGATAGACATCATTTCCGACATTGTTCATTAACGACAAACACACACACATGTTTGCTCCATACTGCCTATTAAACACCCTCTGTGACTTTAATGATGCGTGTGTGTGTGTGTGTGTCAGACAAATTGGTTATTGTTCTGCATTCTGACAGGGCTGAAAAATCAGTAGAGAAGTGAAGTCTGTTCTGCAAACACACACACACACACACACACTGCAGGTATAGAGTGCAGCCCTGACCCCCATCTCATAAAAGACATGGACTAAGTCAAATCTGGAGTAGATTTGAGCTGAGAAAGTGAATGTGTGTGAGAAACCATCTGATTGGCTGCGGTTTATGTTTATGCATGAAAGTATTTCAGCAAGTTCAGACTGGACCAGTAGAATCAGAAACACACTTTTTCCTGTCTAATAACATCTGTGTAGGTCTGTGAGAATTTGTCTGCAATTTGAGAAAAAAGCCCCTCAGGCTGGACAGGTGTGAGGTGATTCAGCTTATAGAAGCAGTGAGACCTTGTGAACTCTCTCTCCTTTTTGTCTCCATCTTGTGAGGTCATTGTTTTGTACACGTCTCCGTTACTGATTCTTTCTCACCCAATCAGCTGAATGGGGTCTTATGGGGTCTTCAGTTTCCACAGTTCATTTTGTAGTGCCACAAGACAGTTCTGTTAGGTTTCAGTGAATGTTTTGTTTTCATTTATACTACCTTTCAAAAGTTATGGGTCAGTCAGTTTTTTTTAATGAATACTTTTTATCAGCAAGGACTCATTAAATTGATCAGAAGTGACAGTAAAGACTTTTACACTTTTAAACTTTCTGTTCCTCAAAGAGTCCTGAAACAAATGCTGCACTCTTTCTAAAAAATACTGATTTGAAATTGTAATAATATTTCACAATATAAATGTTTATATTTAAAGCAGCCTTGATAAGCATGAGATATTTCTTTCAAAAATGCAAAAAAAAATCTTGACTCCAAACTTTTGAACTGTATTATATGTGTTCAGCTTCTGTTCTCACTCATTCGTATAGAAAAATAATCTGGATTACTAGTGGCACCAAACAGACAGAACTGCAAAAAATTAATAAATAAAAAACCTTCACAGTCCAAAAAGTTGCGGCATTGGTTTAGTCGATGTTGTTTCATTCAAACAAGCAGATAGCATTTTTATTGGTGCTGCTAGTGGCACAGAAATATATAAAACTCTGCAACTTTAAGTAGAGTTTTCAGCAAAGCTCATTTGAATGTGAAAATCTGATATTGCATTCAAATTTGCGACAATGTTCGACAGAAGTTTTACCGCAAGTATTTGCCACGACCATTTGAACGTATAAAAATGTTGATTAAAAATAGGTTAAAGTAGTCTCAAGTGAACCAAAACAAATATTTTAATAAGGGTTGACTTGAGACTATTTTGTAAACCTATTTGTATCATCATTTTCATATGGTCAAATGGTATTTGAACATTAGAACTGAAGTACTTTGAAATGCTAAATTGCTTGCTAAGTATCCAGGGACCACAAACAGCTCTCTACTATCTGTATCCAGACATAGTAGTGAATTTCCTTTAGAAAATGTAAAAATACTGAAATTTGTCCTGCAGTACCGTGCAGTGTGCGGTCAGTACTAGTGAGTTAAGTGTTTCCATACTGCACATAGTTCAGTCTGCCTTGGGCAGGTTTTAAATGGTTCTGTTTGCAGATCTTGGTGCTCTGATAAGAAAAATGTAGATCTTCAAAAACAGGAAACGGTTCAGCTCTACTGAATCTGAATCGGTCACATATTATTGGGTTCTGAGATCTGTATCTGTCTGACAATCTGCATTGTGTATTTTCTTGGTGTGTGTCTTTGGGGTAGTAAAGATTTAATGTAGGAGGGGAAAAACCTTTTCTGGCTTTTTCAGTCTAAAGAATTAAACTAGGTCTACTTGTCGCAATCAGCCCTCACTTGTCTCTCTCACTTGTTCTCTTTCTCTCTACCTCTGTTAGAGTGGTAAGTTGAGTATCCCAGTGGGATACAGTGGCTGTTTTTAAGCTGGTCTGAGGTGAGTTTCTTGAAATCTGTCGCAAATCTCAGATCTAAGAAGAATTTAAAATTCTCTTTGAAGATACTGACAAACACATTCCATCTCTACATCAATAACTTTTTTCCCATGTTTCTTTGCTGATTTTTAGGGAAAATCTGCAGCATTCCGTGAAAGATGGTGTGAGTACTGTACTTGTAATGGTAGCTGAAAGCATAATCCAATTAGCCAAAATGTCTAATAAACCAACTCGCAAGTGGCAGGGTGTGTGTAAAACATTGTGAATGGCATCTGCTTCAATTACGTGGAGTTCTGCAGCCACTTTTTTGAAAGCTAGCATTTTCAGTTCTTGAGCAGAAGCTCTAGTTTAGCCAGTGTATTGTACCGAGTACAGCATTAGTATTTGTTATTTTTAATGCTGTGCTTTCAGTGCAGTTGTTACCAGTTGTAGAAATCGACAGCAACAGTGTCACAGCTCTCTAAGGCCCAAAAATGGGAACCAAACCAATTGGCACGGTCAATGTTTTTATTTTTTTTATTTTAATTTTTCAAGAAATCAAAGAATTAACAGAAGAAAAGAAAGTAAAATATGTAGAATTTGTTGTAAACAAATGCCTTTGAACTATTTGCATATAAATAATTGTATTGTAATTAGGGCTGGGCGATAATTCGAAAACGATAATTATCGCGATATAATTTTCCTCGATAAAACGATATGAAGAGTTCGATAAATGTTTGATGTAATGTTTATGCGCCAAAAGGGAACGAAACGGCGCGACTCATTTGAATCACGCCACATGGATCGTTTATTCGCTCGGATCAAAGTCAAACTGCTGCGCGGCGCGAGCTCACTAGAGCAGATGTGTTTACTCACTGATGAGACGGTCAAGCGATAAAACAGAAAAAAAAAAAAACAGCGCTGTGACGCGCTTGCATTCAGTGAGCAACACAAATGTCTCTGTGATTTAAACTAGTTTAAAGCCAAACAGGAGAAACACTGTGTGCAATGAGACAGTCAGAAGGCTTTTCAATCTACACATCGCCATCATTTACCATGGATTTACTGTAGTAACACTCACTGCACCATGGTATTGTGGCAGAAATGTGGGATATTCACATTGAATTTTATTACAGGAGTAATGGTATATATTTTTAGTGCATGTATTTGTGATTAAGCTATAGCATGTGTGCATTTATACTGAATGTTTTTAGACTACAGTTTTTCATACAAATAGGCTATCTGAAAACCATATAGTTATATTTTTACCATGGTATTGAGGTGTTATATGTGTGGTTTTAACTGTGTTTATCATGATTTAAATGTATGCAACTATGGGAGACCAATGCTTAATTAAAAAAAAACAAACAAAAAAAAGAACACTTGGTCAGAATAAATTTAACCATGCTACAATTTTTACGTGTTACAGATTTTAAAAATGAACAAAAATTTACCTCTGCATCCTAACTCAAGCTACTATCAAATGTGAATTTCTAAGAGACAAAAAAGTGATATTATTATTATTAATACTATCAGGCAACTCAAGCCTGTTTCTTGATTTGAAACAATATCACTCATTAGAACATGAAGAATCTAAGAAATTAATTCTATTTAGATATTTATTTTTTAAGAAAAATTAATGGTCTGGTTTCTACAACTTTCACTTTGGAGGAAAATTCTGGCTTTAAACTTGAGAGAAATAAAGATTTGACATTTATCGTGATAATTATCGATATCGACTGATATGAAAAAAATTATTGTGATAATTATTTTGGCCATATCGCCCAGCTCTAATTGTAATACACTTTAATATACACCACAAAATAAAAGCACCTGACTCAAAGTGAGACACTTTACTTTGTTGTAGATTGAAGTCTGAAAAGCTTTCAGATGGCTTCCAGTAAACTATGTTTATTAAGGGAATAGTTCACCAAAAATGTAAATTCTGTCATCATTTATTCACCCTCAAGTTGTTATAGACCTGTATGAATTTTTGTTCATCTGCTGAGAACAAAAGATGATGTTTGGTTACCCACATTCTTCAAAACATTTTCCAGTTCCCATTGACTTCCATAGTATTTTTTTACATAAGTGAATGAGGACCAGCGACTGTTTGGGTACCCACATTCTTCAAAATATCTTCTTTTGTGCTTAGTAAATGTATATGACAGTTTTCATTTTTGGTGAACTGTCCCTTTAAATTCATTCACACTATGCACACATTCTATGTTCTTATGCCTAGTCATATGCCTAAAATAATATGCAGAAAAGAGCTCTGTTGTCTTGTCACATGTCTTGTCACATTCATTTATGAAGTGCATTACATCAGTCACATAAATTATGTATTTTCAATTCCAAACAGTGATGTTATGACAAAAAAGTTGAGTAATTTGCATCACTTATTACGTTGGTCATTTAACATTTCTGTCTTAACAGTTGTCAAATATTAAAGGTTTAGCTACCAATCTTACCAGTGAACCCTACCTTCTTTAATTTGATTGGCCAATGGCCATCTCAATCATTTTGACGTCAATGAATGCTGTTAGACCAGTCTAAAAGACTAACTTTTACAACTTATCTCAACAACAAACAGAGCAGCATCAAGAATATCTAATATTGGGGGGACAATTTGACCATATCTATTATTGAACCCTCCTGTCTGAGACAGGCTCCATTTTATTGCTTTTCTGCAGCTTGCGATGTGTCATCATTCCTAATATTCATCCACTGATGTACAAATGCAATTGTGTTTTATTAAAAAATGTATTAGGGCAGATTGAACAAAATCCTAATACAGACAGTGGAAGATTAATGAAATGCTCAAATTAAGTTTGACTCATGATTTCATTCAAAACAGTAAGATAATGTTTTATTCATGCATACATATTTAATATTACATTAATTCATGACATCATAACCAGCATGTCTGTGAACGACAGCTGTCCCCACCAGAATGACATGCGTAATGACGTGCATGACACAGTCTCTGCCATTTCCTGCCTTGGAGTTTAATGTCAGGATGTGATGAGGTACTTTATCCCTCACTGTGCTCTTTCAGCCAGTGAAAGAACAGCTTGAATAGCTCCACAATAGTGTAGAAAATGCTGCCACCTCATTTGCTGAGACCATGTGTGTGCTCGAGCCAGACCGAGATGCTGCGGAATGCAGTTTTTTTTGATGTGCGTATGTGTGTGCGTTCTTAAAAAGTTTTTTTATTGACTGTGTTTGATCCTCCTTCGCCTCTGCAGTTTGCAAAGTCAAATATGTCAAGTCAGACTCTTTTTTTTTTTTTTTTTTTTTTTAATCTTAGTGAAAGTCAAGGTCTTCATGCAAATCAGCATGTGGCGCTCCTAACCTGATGATGTGTTCCAAATGAGGACTTTGTTTCTTGTATCTGTCCGACAGACTTACCCAGAACCAGGCCTTACTGTTCCTCACATAAAACTGTATAGATAATGCAACATCGCCAGGAGCTGTAACATGCCGCAGCGAGTAAATGTGTGCACATACACTGTGTGTTTTAAGTTTAATTAACGTGAAAGCAGCGATCCGAGCGAGTCAGCGTTTAGCTCTAAGTGAAGCCGCTGGCGTTGTTGATAAGATTATTAATGAGCCATTAAACTCTGTGTCTGGAAACGTGAAAATAAGAGACAGGCTCACCTTAGGAGGCTGTAGTGTGTGTGGGGGGGTGGATAATGTGGAATGCTTGTGGAAGCGAGACAGTGGGCCGCGCGTCTCAGGGGCTGAACAGCACTTCCTGTCTGGAGGAGAAAGCCAGCAGACACCAACAAACAGTCCACTAACAGACAGATAGGGTGAGAGAGAGAAACAGATGGAAAAAACTAGAGTTATACAACTAATATTCAGGGATAGGGGTTTGTTCAAAGAAGTAATGATGTTTGCTTTAGCAAACAGCACTAATGTGAAAGATAAACAGAGACAGACAGGCAATTCATCCATTGAAAGGGGATGATGTCATTGTCTGTGTGTATGCGGTCAGCATTTTGTTTAAACAGGTAACAGCTGTTACACCTGTCGCACGTGGACACCTGAGTAGGCGGAGCTGCACAGGCATTTGTGTGTTGAGAAGCTTCTTTCCTGATGTCTTTCTCTGGCTCTCACACTTAGAATGAATGTACAGTGGCCCCAAAATGTATTTGGTCACTTGAGACACATTTAGAAAAAAACATATGAATGTCACTTCATACATGTCACATTAGGAATAAGCTGATATTAAAATTCTGTCTGATATGAAAAGCTGATCATATTTATAGGTTATCTTCCACAAAATGGAAATAATTGTTAAATATTAAAATAAATGATTTAAATATTAAATGTAAATAATTAGCAATGTTATTAAATAATATTCAATTTCTAAACTATATTGGCTGAATAAATAAATTTTTTATTGTTTTAAACAGTGAATTTAGATATTACAACATTGTAATGTACTGTATCAGAATGGATATTCACGTTTAATTCTATTAAAGATTACATTGATTGAACAAATTTTTTTTTGAAGATTAACCTTTTAATGGAGTGTTAAATGACAGCAAAAGTAATCTAAGTTTAATTTTTCCATTACCTCTTTAACCCTATAAAGCCTACTCTATTATATTTGATATCCAAATTTCAAAGGCTTCTAAATTATCAATATGATCAAAACGTTTCTGAAAATACAATCTACTACATGCCTTCTGTCGCCTGATTGATAGTTTATACTTTTGGTAACACTTTAGAATAGGGACCAATTCTCACTATTAACTAGTTGCTTATTAGAATGCCTATTAATAACATAGTGGCTGTTTTTAGTAATTATAAAGCACATATTCTGCATGACCATATTCTACATCCCTAATTCTACCCAATATCTAAACTTAACAACTATCTTACTAACTATTAATAAGCAGTAAATTAGTAGTTTATTGGGGCAAAAGTTGTAGTTAATGGTTTTGTTAATAGCTAGAATTGGACCTTAAAATAAATTGTGACCATATTTAAAGGCCTTTCATGTAATTCCATTAAATGTCTCTCTTAAGATTGTGGTGCACATGTCTTTTTGCACTGGTATTTAAAGATTTTTGAGTGCCCGCATAGTTTTTGAGGTTGCTTGTATTTGAGAGCTGTTCTATAAAAACAGTTTTCACTATAGCTGTAAATAAACAGGTCATTTGCTTGGCTTATGGGGGAGTTTGTTTGTGTGTATGCGTGTGTCTCAGACCGCCTGATTGTTTGTAGGTTTTCTGGCATTTGTAGTTGCTATGGCAACCCCACGACGATGAGCTGAGCTGTGCTGTATTTCACACCAGAGAGAGAGAGGAGGACAAGAAGGAAAGAAAAGGAGTGAAACAGAGGGTTAACAAGAGCTATAGTGAAGAAATATTTTTGGTGTAGGTGTGAGAGGAAATCTAGCAGCATTCCTGCTGAGTGAGCAGAGATCTGCTGCCTGTGTGACTATATTTACATGCATTTGTATATGTGAGTATACATTTGCATGCCTCTGCATAGATAATATGTGCATGTGTGAATGTATCTTTAGCAGTAGTGCTTTTTTCTAAAATATATTTGTCATAAAATATATTTGTCATAAAATATATTTATTAATATACACATATTGCTTAAATGTTTGGGTTTCGTAACTTTGGAAAGAAATTAATACTTTTATTCAGCAAGGACCCGTTAAATTGATCAAAAGTGGCAGTAAATGCTGTTGTTGTTGTTTTTTTTTTTTTTTTTGGAACTTTCTTTCTCATCAGATTCCATGTTTCCAAAATTCCAAGATTCCACGATTTCAACATGGATAATAAGAAATGTTTCTTCAGCACCAAATCAGCATATTCGAATGATTTTTGAAAAATCATGTTACACTGAAGACTGGAGTAATGACTGCTTTGCCATCACAGGAATAAATTACATTTTAAAATATATTAAAATATAAAACAGTTATTTTTAAATTATATTAATATTTCACAATATTACTGTTTTTCTGTATTTTTGGATCAAATACATGCAGTTTTGTTGAAAATAAGAGACTTCTTTCAAAAACATTTAAAAAAATCTTATGGACCCCAAACGTGAATGATAGTGTGTATGTGTGTGCATATTAGTTTTGAAATTTTAGCATGCAAACAGCACCCTGTGCTTTAGCTGTTGGATGGTTTGCACGGAGAAACCGTCTTGGAAAAGTTACATTATTAAATTCATCCTTTCATTAAATTCAGTGCTCTGTCGAATTGTTCTTGAACAGAAGAACACTTCTTATGTAAACGCCCCCCCTCCTCCCCTAAGAAAACCAGTCAGCCTAATTACACAGGACTTCTCTAAAAAACTATTAGTTGAATAGTCGCTTAGGCAGCCAGACGGCTAGTTAAAAACATGTTGTTTTGCACATCTCTCAACTAAAGCATGACATGCTACAGTGGGCACATTCAGTGATTTTTACTGGAAGAAATGTAGTTTTGCTGCATTGCTTTGTTTGTCTTCATGTTTAAGTGTGTATTATTAATTAAGTTTGTTTATTTGTTATTCATAGCTTTTATTCTTTCACATTTTGATTTGCATTACTGTAATTAGAGTATTGCAAATTGGCTCTTGTGTGTGTGCTTGCCGACCAGCATCTCCACTTCCTCTTGAATGAATTTATAATTCTCCTGCTTGACTCACATTTACCTCCAGATATTCCCATGTTATGGCATTTCCGTTTAGTAGCTGCCAAATTCCACAATGTTCTCACCTGACCTGTGCTCTATTACCCATAATCCATCATTAAACTGCGCACCCTGACCCCAGCCCACCTGTGGGGATCGGCTGTATCCCATCATGTAGCAGTCCTGTCTCTCCTCATGTCCAGATCTAGAAATTTCTCCTCGCCTCCCAAAGTTGGAACAAACTCCTGCTTTTACGTGCATTAACTGAAGTGTCTCTGATTCCATTAAGTGGCATATCAATCGTATTAGAGTGTGAGTGTGTTTAGCTTCTGTTCTGCTCCACAGCTGTTTCTCATCAGCTCGCTAACATACCGAAGAATCCTGAAGCCACAGATACTCAGCGCTGCCATGACAACCTCTGTCGAGCGCTTACCCTCCCCTGCTCTCTCTCTCACTGTCACAATCAGGTGTGGTTGTTGTAGATGAATACAGAATTACCAAAATATTCAAGCGCTTGCTTAGCGCAGGTGTATGAAATAAGTAAAACTGGGTAAAGAGGTCATAATCATGAGGTAATTAAATTTTAATTGATTTAAGAGTATTTTAAGAGTATTGTACTATCTACATAACTTTTGTGTGCTGTTTCAGGCTTTGTGTAGCACCTACAGCTCTGCAGATTCTTCTGAAATGCTTCCATTTATTTTCAACAATGTTACTGATCATTTCAATCTGATCTTAACCATTTGAGCTGCACATTTCAGTGTGGATTTTGTGAACCTATTGAAACTTTTATAGAATTTTCTGCCAAGTCTTATTTGCACATTTCAGGCAATTTAAATTTGCATTGTGTTTTGGCTTTATTTCTATTCTAAACTTGTAAATCACTCTTTTCAGACGTTTACTGCATGGTGCAATTCTCATCTACGAAAGGCAGGGACGCAGATCGAAAACATTGAGGAGGATTTTAGAGATGGACTCAAACTCATGCTGCTCCTAGAGGTCATTTCAGGTCAGTGACCTCTAACCACAGTCCCACCTTGAACCCAGTCCACCCCTCTACCTTTGAAAGCTTGTATCTTCTTTTGATGTGAAAATTAGTTACACAAAGATAGATACACAAAGTGTATAATTTATAGCATTAGCCGATAGAGAATTTCTTTCATACGTAAGCAAAATAGACATTATAACTGAAATATACTTAAAAGAATTAAAAACAAGTCAAATTTAATTGAATCAAGAGCTTGTGGATCTAAACTGAATAGGAAAACTCTGCTTTTGTCTCTCTACTCATACAAATTTGCAAAAAAATAAAAAATAAAAATAGTAAATAGTAAAAAATAGTAATTTTTTTCTCAAAATAGAACTTGCATACTACATGTTAGTTGATAACGGTTAGGGATAAATATGTGATAATAATATTTATGAACATGTAGTCCCCTGAGGGCAGAGTGTTGTGAGTGATGTAATATTATGTAATATTTAAACTCTCTTTCTCTGTAGGAGAACGCTTGGCCAAACCAGAGAGAGGAAAGATGAGAGTCCATAAGATCTCCAATGTGAATAAAGCTCTGGACTTCATTGCAAGCAAAGGAGTCAAACTGGTTTCTATTGGAGCAGAGGGTATGCCCCCCCCCTTATCAATGACCTATATCCTGCAGGCTTCCAGGGTCAAGAGTTCAGTGTTTCAGCATGTGGGATCAATGACTATCAGATGCTCTGCCTGTATGTGATATGTACTTGTATCTCATGTCATATGAAGCTCCTCCCCATTCCATACAGTTAAATAGGTTAGTCATGCAGTTTATAGCTGACATATATTAGACCAATCTACAGTTTGTGTGTGTATTTTTCATGTTTGCTGTTCTCTCTCTCTATGTATAATCCAGAGCAGCATTCCAGACAGATTAGCCATCTACCAAAGCCTTTGCCTTGGTCACATACTGTTACCAGTTTGTGTGTGTGTGTGTGTGTGTGTGTGTGTGTGTGTCTGGCAGAGCCGGGATACACTTACACACACATACTGGGATGTGTGTGGAGTGTATTATAAGATTAGCTTAAGAAGAGGGAGAGGAAACAAGTGTGTTTACCTAGATAATTAAATGGGGACTTCCCATCAACATCTATGTGTAAAAAAAATAAAAACAAATAATTAAAATAAAACTTTTGTCATATTTAGAAGTGAATACAGACATTATTTAGTCTTTATATTATTTAGCCTGTATAAACCATTTGTCTATTTGAGAATGTCTTCAAAAAGGACCTTTTGGGCGCATGATCAGAAGTTTTGTTTTAAAAGTAGTGCTGTCAAATCGATTAATCACGATTAATCACATCCAAAATAAAAGTTTGTGTTTAGATAATATATGTGAGCGTGTGTACTGTGTATGTTTATATGTATATATAAATGCACACACATACATGTATATATTTAAGAGATATATGTAATATAGTAATATAAATCATATATAAATATATATATATATATATATATATATTCATAGTACACACACATATATTATGTAAACAGAAACTATTATTTTGGATGTGATTAATCGATTTGACAGCACTATTTAAATGTATAACAAAAGTTTAGATAGTTTAGTTAAAGTTTTTTCATATCAAGGAAAATAACCTAGCAAAGCTATTCTCCTGCAGTCTAGACTCTAAAACCCTGCTAAACACTCAGTAATGCCCACAGCCTGTTCTCTAAAGTCTAAATTAATAAAGCTTGAATTATATTTAATTTATATATATATATATCTCTAGAAAATTATATAGTATTATGTAAATGGCCAACTGTCTGCATGTTTATTATATTTGCAAGTCTAATTTCTTGTTATTGCAGAATTATCTGAATTATATAAGCTGCTTTCTGGTTCTGATATGGCTTTAGTTTGTAAAATGATCTCATTGTTGAGCTGTTACAGTAAATGTGATGCTGGTGTGCGTGTGTTTGTTCTGCTCAGAGATTGTTGATGGGAACGCTAAGATGACTCTGGGGATGATCTGGACCATTATCCTCCGCTTCGCCATCCAGGACATCTCAGTGGAGGGTATATATAAATATCACACACACTCACACACTCACTCACACACACACACACACACACACACACACACACACACACACACACACACTTTTTAGTTTATAAGTGATGCATTAGATCTTGAAGAAAAAAAGGCAGTTGGCAGTTCATTTGTGAGTATTAAATATCATGAGAGTGAACAGAATGACTAACTGTATTAGCGTAATTTTGTTAAATACAGTTCTTCTCTTTTGGATTTCTCAATATTCATTGTTTAATACAAATGTAATGTCAGGAATGTGTGAGTCATTTAAATGACCATGTTATCTTTCCACTCCTGAGATTCCATTTGATATGAGTGTGTCTGTGTGTGTGTGTGTGTGTGTGTGTGTGTTTGCAGAGACCTCAGCTAAAGAAGGCCTGCTGCTATGGTGCCAGAGGAAAACAGCTCCCTACAAAAACGTCAACATCCAGAATTTCCACATCAGGTAAGCAGCCAGGAAATGAGCATTAGAGAGAAGCAGAGTGAATGATGGCAAAAGAGCAAGACTGACAAAGATACTGCAACTGAATGCTGAGCTACAGCATCATATATTACATTTCTCTTTCTGTCTCTCACTGTCAGTTGGAAGGATGGATTGGGCTTCTGTGCACTCATTCACAGACATCGTCCAGAGCTCATTGATTACGGTAAATTGCGCAAGGTGAGGCATTACCAGAACCTCTGACCACATATAGAGACCAGCAGTATGAAAGACCAAGACCCAAGCTTTGATGTTTCCTCTCACTCAGGACGACCCAATGACTAATCTGAACACCGCCTTTGACGTCGCTGAAAAGTACCTGGACATCCCTAAGATGCTGGATGCAGAAGGTGAGACATGTAGAGGACAGGTTTCTTTCTGTTCCACTTCACTGTGAAATTATGTTAGACCTCTCTCTAAATATAGAGCTGTACGAGGACTGCAGGTATGTGTGTAGGTTGAATTTCACCCCATCACTGCAGGCGTGATTGTGGATGTTTCTTTAACATAGTCTGTTCAAAAGGTTTTTTAGAATAATAGGCTGTGATGTTCAATGATGAGATTGTTGCAGTGTTGCACAAGGATTGGTGTTCCTCAAAAAATTTAAATCCTAAGTATTAAGCTTCTGTAAAGAATTCAGCTGAACCACTTGACATACAGTCTGCATTTTACAGATAATTGAATTCTTAGGTGTGCTATCTGTTCATAGCTTTTGTAAACTTTTTTTTTTTTTTTTACAATGAATTTAAGATTAAAGTTAGAAAATCCTTTATTGATTCCCATTGATAGAACGTTTAGCATGCAAGACGGCAGTGATGTTGTCATAATATTTGCATAATGAATTGAGATGGGTCTTCATTCTTATATCTGTTTGCATACTGAACTGTTTTTTCTTTCTTGCAACTTTCTATTTAAACATAAAGCCACTTTGCACAGCAAAAACAGTGTCAATGTTATGTGTTTTTTTAGTTCACATAGATAGAAAACAATATATAAATTAACATTTTTACTGGCCCTAACATGAAAAATAATACATTTTATTTTAACAGTGTAGCAGTCTGAGAAACAGTGTAATGTTCCAGAAAAAAATATTTATGCTGCTAAATATTTTTTACATTTATAGTATTTATACTAATATATATTTACTATAATTCCATCTTAATATTTGTTTATTTGTTTTATTATGTCATATTTATTATATCAATAAATGTTACAATTTCCTTTTAAATTTAATTGCACTTTTAATTTGAAATGAAAGCTGGAAATTATACAGCTATAATGTATCTCCTCAAGCTAGATAATGTTGCCTTGGTGACATTTAAAGCAGCATAATTTGCATTTGAACATTTGTTCAAGTATAGTGTCAAGTGGCTATACTGAAACATTTAATTTACAGAAAAACCAAAAACCTAAACTTAACTAAAACTATAACAACTATTCTTTTCTTGCTCAAAAAAAGCATTGCCTTCAGGAAAGTCAAAACTTTTTCAAACATTTTGATGATAAGCTTAATTTTAGGTTGATTATAATAGTTTCATATCCAAACACATTAATATCGCTTTCTTTACACAGGAAGTCACCTCAGATGGGCCTCTGAAGTGTGTGTGATGTGCTCTGATTATTAACTTATTCTCTCATTACTTTAATATCACCCCCTTCTTTCTCTGCAGATATTGTTGGTACGGCCCGTCCCGATGAGAAGGCCATCATGACCTACGTTTCTAGCTTCTACCATGCCTTCTCTGGGGCGCAGAAGGTATTGCAGGGCACCCCTCCCAATGTCATGAACTTCTACACGTCCCGCCACTCACTCTGTTTCTGCTCATTGGGTTTTGTGATCACCAGTAGCAGTGATCACTGGTTTTCGTGGTTTCCCGTTACTGTGACTACTCTCCTAACAGTCTGCCTCTCTCTGACTCTTTGCAGTGCTAAGCTCCACCCCTCAGGGCTCATGCTCCTCCTACAGTTGCATGAGTCTTTCCACCTGTTGCATGAAGGAAATGAAGTCTTATGATGAAGGCATGAGTGTATCTCCACTCCAGTCTCCTAAAAAATACTAAAAAACATTACCAGCATCAATGAGACTTTCTGGAGACCTCTTCATGCCTTGTATCATTTCTGTAGAACTGTGCCCCGTTTGCCTTTGTGTCTATGCAGTCTTTTACTCTGTGCTTTTTTTTCTCTCCCTTCCTCTCCTCCTCCTTTTCTCTCTCTGTTCCCGCTCCCTCTTTCCCTGGGCAGATATCGTTAGTACGTTGCGTCCCGATGAAAAGGCCATCATGACGTATGTGTCATGTTACTACCACGCCTTCTCAGGCAAACAGAAGGTGAGCGCAGACTGACATCAGCCAATCACAAACCCAGTTAAGTCTAGACAGCTAATCAGATCTCTGCTTTCATCAGAACCCCAAAAAGCAGTGCCAATAAAGAAATGTAAGAGATGTGTTCTTTACTAACCTGAACTCCTTTTGAAAAAGAGGGATGTGTTTAGCATACTTTTAAAAAGAGTACTTATTACGGAAATAATATACTTTAAAAAGAATATTCTTAAGTGCAAACTGAATGTAATGTTTTCAGACATTTACTTGCATGTTATTTGCAATTAAATGAAAATGATTTACATTCATATTAAATCCAATTTGATGCAAAGAGTGTTTTTTGACCCACTTAAGTAGGTGTTAAGTACAATTTTATATGTAATTTCATAAATACTTCTACTGATTTTCTGTGAAATATTGTGAAAGTGTTCTGCTGCATGTGCATTTATGGTAAACTAAAATATACTTTAAAGTCATTTCTATTGAAACTTCAACAGAATACATTTCTGTGTGTCATGTATTTAAATATATTTGTAACTACAAATTTGCAATTAAGTTGCAATTTAGTACAATTTAAAATATAAACTTCAAATGTGATGTTGAATAACACTACAGTTTAAAATTAAAATCAAGTATTTTTACATTTGCATGAATATGTTAGTCAACACATCAACATATACATTAAAGTAAAAAAATTTATTTACAAAGTTTTTAAAATTGTTTTTAAGTGTGTTTAGAAACATACAAACATTTAAGTACACTAAAGTGGCCTTTTATTTAATTAATATTGTAAGTATGTTGCTATCTGCAAGAACAGTTTTTTTTAATATACTTTTAAGATTTGATGTGGTCATTAAATACAATTAAGCACACTTCTTTTTAACAAGGGATATTGTGGTGAGGTCAGTCTTGAATGATGTCACTTACAGGTCAAGAACGCACCTGCTCTTTTGATGACAGGCCAGAACCTGTCTGCTTTGCAACTTCATTGTGATTTCTTACTTATTTCTTTTTTGGCTGTGATATTTCTTTCTTTCTTTCCTGGGTTTTGTGTCAGTTCTGGCTGTTTCCATGGCAACCCTGCTGTAGTATTACATAACACACCTAGCTCTGTTTCTCCACACATCTGTATGCACACACAAAGCTCTGGTATAGAAACCATCAAACTTCTTTACATATCAAAATAGATGTCGATGATCATGTCCAGCTAAAATTAAGCAGCAGGCTTCACTGGGACAGTCAGTTCATTCCTATTCAAGTTACTTTTATTGTTCATAATTCATTGTGTTAGTACAGAGTTAGTCCAGAAAATTAGTTTAAAATCAATAGCCATTTCCACAGCAGTGAATCAGCTTAGACAATCTCTTGAGCCTTAAGCCTGAGAAGCCACATCCTAAGCAGCATATACCACATAATAATGTTTATACTTTTTAGTGCACATAGACTTGTAATTCTATATCAGTTTAGACTTGATGTGTACTTGAATCAGTTCAAATAGACTCACTTTAGAAAGTAATAGTTTATTCAGAGAAAGCATGTTTCTCACTGACAGAGTGAAAGTTACTTCTTTACTGTGCTGATTCATCACATTCAGCTGGGTTTCCTCAACTCTTTGTGAGTGTTTCTGAGCTGATGACTAACATCCCTCGATAAATAGTTTCTACATGCTGGGTGTGTGTTCTCTGCACACTCAGATCCTGTCGGCTCTTATAAGGCACGAGTCTGACTGTAAACCCACCAGACAGTTTTGCATTCAAAAAAACTTCCTCACATCCACACCCATGCACGATTGTTGTGTGCAAGATTAGGATTTTTCTAAAAAAAAAAAAAAAAAACTTGATCAAACTGGCTAATTTAATAAGAAAAGACACTATTATATTGTTTCACAGACTCTTTGTTTTCCACAGAATTAAAAATAAAATAAAATTATATATATATATATATATATATATATAAATTCAAAAGTTGGGTTTAAAGTGTCCTGAAGTTGAGTAGATGATGACAGAATTTTGATATTTTGATGGCCAGTTCTGTATTATTTGTACAAAGCAACTTTTTTTGTTTAATTCATTTTTGGATTTTAATGTTAATCAATTTAAATTTAAATATTTTCGATATGTCTTGTTTTAAATATTTTTACTTTAAACACGAAGTACAAAAATAACATCAATAGTAACAAAAAATTAATTTAGTTTTTTTTTTAACTGATCAATGGAAACTAAAACATGTTTCGTGTTTTAATTGATTTTTTAAAATGAAAAAGTTAAACCATTGCACTATTCAACAGAAATGATAAAGAAAATGATTTTTCACAGCAGCTTTTCCAATAAAAAAGTATATCTTCTTAATCCACTATTGATAACCTTTTTGTGCCAACAATAAGCAACATTTCAGATTAGCATTCATAAGATGATCATAAAACTGAGAGCCATTTCCTGAACTCTGTCTGTCACTGACAGCGCTAAACTGAGCTTATCATTGTTTTCTCTTCTTCCTTTCTGGCTTTCAGACTTGCAACTCACTTCCTCACCTCCACCCCGCCCCCCTCCAAAAATACATACATTCATAATTAAACACGCACAGAAGGGTTATATGATATTGACGTAGCAGTTGATTGTTTTTGGTAATGGTAATAAAGTGACTTGAACACCTCAACACACTTAAACACACAGAACCTTAATAGTGTTGCCATGGCGCTGATGTGGTTTCCACAGAAACAGAAGCAGATTCACTCTGTCCTTTACCCCCTCAGGCCGAGACAGCAGCCAATCGGATCTGCAAAGTCCTGGCTGTCAATCAGGAGAATGAGCAACTGATGGAAGACTATGAGAAACTGGCCAGTGATGTGAGCACATTCATTCATGTTCTCTCCTGTTCACTCCTGTCCTTCTCTCCTCTCATCTCCCACTTCTCTTCTCCTGTTGTCTCAACCTGTGCTCATTTAGGGCCAGTGAGAAGTTTCAGTAATCGAAACTCATGTCTAGCACATTTACTCTCCAGTTTTATAAAGGTCATGGAAAACAGGGCATTTAAAATTCTGCTTTCCAGTCCATGCAGATATATGGAAATTAAGAAAATCTTAAAGGATCATGGACATTTTTATACTGAAAATTAATTGTTTTAGTAATGCTCAGCTTTAAAATATTTAATTAGCAAATCACTATTTGTGAGAGGAATCTCTAAAATAAATAATTCTACAATAATTACCCTAGTAAAAAAGTAATATATTTAAAATACATTTATTTCATACTAAGTATAGTTCAGATCTATTAACATATTTACTGACATATCGTTCAAGACTTACTGATATAAAAATTTGAATTAAACTTTATTAGGAGTACTATTTGTGCACAATGCACATTTCTTAATATTAAGCCTAAAATGTGTTTTAATGTCACTATTGATGAGAATTGTATCATTTTCGAATAATATCAGTCTTTAAATGCAAAATATTTAAATTGTACCTAAAGTATACTTGCAGTAGTTCCACTTTAGCACAATCACATATACTTCAGTATATCTTTAGTTGAACTTCAGCACTACTTCTGCACAATTAAAGTGCATTAAGTACAAAATTAGTTGTGCCCATTTAGCAGACTTTAAGAATACCAGTTTAGTATACCAAAAGTACAGTTGCAGGGTATTTTTGATAAGCACATAAATATGTAAATGTATTTGTAGTATACTTAGCATGAAGTAAATGTATTTCAAATACATTTTAGTATATTCATTTTTCACTAGGGTATATAAATGTAAAAAAAAAAAAAAAAGAATAAAGAAATAAAAAAAATAAAATAAAATCCAGAATGACTGGAAATGTCATGGAAATGTATTATTTAAATTATGTGAACCCTGTGTCGAATTCATAATAAAAAAAAATAATATATACCATATTTAAAACTTTCTCTTTTTCTCTCTCTACCTCCTTTATCTCATTCTGTCTGCTCCTAACTTTTTCCAATATGTTTTCTCCTATTTTCCCCCCGTTTTTTGTTGTTTCCCCCGTTTTTTTCTGTCCCTTGCTCTCTTCAGCTCCTGGAGTGGATTCGCAGAACAATCCCATGGTTGGAGAACCGTGTTCCAGAGAACACCATGCAGGCCATGCAGCAGAAGTTGGAGGATTTCCGAGACTACCGACGACTTCACAAACCGCCCAAAGTTCAGGAGAAATGTCAGCTGGAGATCAACTTCAACACACTGCAGACCAAACTCCGCCTCAGCAACCGGCCTGCATTCATGCCCTCAGAGGGGAAGATGGTCTCGGTGAGAACCTAACAAGCTTACAACCTAAGTATCTCCCCAGTATTCAAAGCATTCAGCTCTCTTATTTGGATCTGTGATGTTCAATTAATCGTCTGCTTGTGTAGGACATCTCCAATGCTTGGGGAAGTCTTGAGGGAGCAGAGAAGGGTTATGAAGAGTGGCTACTGAATGAGATTCGCAGACTGGAGAGACTCGACCATCTTGCAGAGAAATTCCGCCAGAAAGCCGCCATCCATGAGGCTTGGACTGATGGTAACACATCTTTTTATTGGTATTTTTATTTATAAGAATTGACTTCCTCATTCTCTCTATGGTATAGCTGATCTTTGCTGCTCCCTGTAGGTAAGGAGGAGATGCTGCAGCAAAAAGACTACGAGACAGCATCCCTCTCTGACATCAAAGCTTTGCTGAAGAAGCATGAGGCGTTTGAGAGTGACCTTGCAGCTCATCAGGACAGAGTGGAACAGATCGCTGCCATCGCACAAGAGCTGAAGTCAGTAAATTTGTTCTGAAGCAGAACACACAGAACATTTCATCTGTAGCTTATATAATCTGTAATCTTTTGTTGAAGTAGTTTAATAGTTTCACTCTTATTCTCTCTCTAGTGAGTTGGAGTACTATGACTCTCCCAGTGTAAATGCTCGCTGTCAGCAGATCTGTGATCAGTGGGATTCACTGGGGGTTTTAACTCAGAAACGCAGCGAGGCTTTGAAGGTAAAACACTTCTATCATACGCCCCCATGGAATTAATCCTTTCTATTCTGACTCGCAGGAAAGAGCAGTATTGCTTCTTTGGTGACATACTTGTGATACTGTGCTTTAGGTGCATTGCATTCATATGTGTGTCTTGGCTCTGTCTCTTCCTTCAGAGGACCGAGAAACTGTTGGAAACGATTGATCAGCTGTACCTGGAGTTTGCCAAAAGGGCGGCGCCCTTTAACAACTGGATGGAGGGAGCCATGGAAGATCTGCAGGACACTTTTATCGTCCACACCATTGAGGAGATACAGGTATTGCAGATTCATCTTTTATCCATCTCTGTTGTACAGCACTTTGTTTACCGAGAATTTAAAGGAATTATTAAAATTTTGTTTTATTACAGTTAAAAAGATTAATTAGTTTTATGCCTTAATTTGACCACTGTTTTTGATAATAAATGTGTATTAGAATCCAGAAAAATTAAAACAGGAAACACAGAATTTCTGAAAAACTAATACATACAGGTGCATCTCAATAAATTAGAATGTCGTGGAAAAGTTCATTTATTTCAGTAATTCTACTCAAATTGTGAAACTCGTGTATTAAATAAATTCAATGCACACAGATTGAAGTAGTTTAAGTCTTTGGTTCTTTTAATTGTGATGATTTTGGCTCACATTTAAGAAAAACCCACCAATTCACTAACTCAACAAATTAGAATACTTCATAAGACCAATAAAAAAAAAAAACATTTTTAGTGAATTGTTGGCCTTCTGGAAAGTATGTTCATTTACTGTATATGTACTCAATACTTGGTAGGGGCTCCTTTTACTTTAATTACTGCCTCAATTCGGTGTGGCATGAAGGTGATCAGTTTGTGGCACTGCTGAGGTGGTATGGAACCCCAGGTTTCTTTGACAGTGGCCTTCAGCTCATCTGCATTTTTTGGTCTCTTGTTTCTCATTTTCTTCTTGACAATACCCTATATATTCTCTATGGGGTTCAGGTCTGGTGAGTTTCAAGCGCACCAACACCATGGTCATTTAACCAACTTTTGGTGCTTTTGGCAGTGTGGGCAGGTGCCAAATCCTGCTGGAAAATGAAATCAGCATCTTTAAAAAGCTGGTCAGCAGAAGGAAGCATGAAGTGCTCCAAAATTTCTTGGTAAACGGGTAAAAATTTCTTTGGTTTTCAAAAAACACAATGGACCAACACCAGCAGATGACATTGCACCCCAAATCATCACAGACTGTGGAAACTTAACACTGGACTTCAAGCAACTTGGGCTATGAGCTTCTCCACCCTTCCTCCAGACTCTAGGACCTTGGTTTCCAAATGAAATACAAAACTTGCTCTCATCTGAAAAGAGGACTTTGGACCACTGGGCAACAGTCCAGTCTTCTTCTCCTTAGCCCAGGTAAGAAGCCTCTGACGTTGTCTGTGGTTCAGGAGTGGCTTAACAAGAGGAATACGACAACTGTAGCCAAATTCCTTGACACGTCTGTGTGTGGTGGCTCTTGATGCCTTGACCCCAGCCTCAGTCCATTCCTTGTGAAGTTCACCCAAATTCTTGAATCGATTTTGCTTGACAATCCTCATAAGGCTGCGGTTCTCTCGGTTGGTTGTGCATCTTTTTCTTCCACACTTTTTCCTTCCACTCAACTTTCTGTTAACATGCTTGGATACAGCACTGTGTGAACAGTCAGCTTCTTTGGCAATGAATGTTTGTGGCTTACCCTCCTTGTGATGGGTGTCAATGATTGTCTTCTGGACAACTGTCAGATCAGCAGTCTTCCCCATGATTGTGTAGCCTCGTGAACCAAACTGAGAGACCATTTTGAAGGCTCAGGAAACCTTTGCAGGTGTTTTGAGTTGATTAGCTGATTGGCATGTCACCATATTCTAATTTGTTGAGTTAGTGAATTGGTGGGTTTTCGTTAAATGTGAGCCAAAATCATCACAATTAAAAGAACCAAAGACTTAAACTACTTCAGTCTGTGTGCACTGAATTTATTTAATACAAGAGTTTCACAATAAGTTGAATTACTGAAATAGATGAACTTTTCCACGACATTCTAATTTATTGAAATGCACCTGTATATCATAGGGCACTATTGTTACATTTTTAATAAATTATTAAATTGTTAGTTTTATGAGTTCAACTGATTAGAGATTCTTTTTAATTATTAAAATTTAATTAAAACATTGAAATGAAAGGGACAACACAGAATTACCTCATCTATCTGTCCATCCGTTCATCCATGCATCTATCCATTTGGTGGATTTCAAATGTGACTGTGAAGTGTTCTGCTGCATTCCACATAAAAGTTGATATAAGAGTGAAAATTGAAAAGTTGCAGAGGGGGAATCTTTTGGAAAGTTATAGTAAGTCTCTTTGTGTATGTGTGTGTGTGTGTGTGTGTGTGTGTGTGTGTGTGTGTGTGTTTGTGTGTGTGTATCAGGGACTCAGCACAGCCCATGAGCAGTTTAAAGCCACACTGCCCGAGGCAGATAAGGAACGACAGGCCATCCTGGGCATCCATAATGAAATTGCTAAAATTGTTCAGACATACCACGTCAACATGGCTGGCACCAACCCCTACACCACCATCAACCCCCAGGAGATCAATGCCAAATGGGATAAGGTCAGAAAATACACTTGAGCAGGACAAACAGAAGGGAGTCATACAAATATATGACATGTTATATAATTATGTAAGAAAATGGGTACAATGAGGGATGCTTAATTCACCTCCACACTGCTTTCTCCTAATCTTCCTTTCTCTCTCTGTCGTCTCAGGTGAGGCAGTTAGTACCCCAGAGAGATCAGGCCCTGATAGAAGAACACGCTCGTCAGCAGAATAACGAGAGACTGCGCAGACAGTTTGCTAATCAGGCAAATGTCATTGGGCCCTGGATCCAGACCAAGATGGAGGTGAGACATTAGTTCAACTAACAGAAAATGAATCACATTCTCTTATGATACTTCAGAGATGTTCTGAGAAGAAAGACATCAAAAATGTCTTTGGTGATTAACTTACATACATGATGACACAAGCAAATTTGGTTGATTTATATACACTACCGTTGAAAAGTTTTTGTTTTTGAAAGGAAATTAATACTTTTATTCAGCAAGAATGCATTAAATTTAAGAAAAGTGACAGTAAAGACATTTATAATGTTACAAATGACTTCAATGAATCAAATAAATGCTGTTCTTTTACTCTTTCTATTTGTCAAAGAATCCTGAAATATTAAAGTTTAATATATGTTTTTGGTAACTAGGATATATAGATCAACTAACCATTTGGAGCAAAGTAAACAAAGGACTTTCTAATTTAAAATACTATGGGAAGTTAAACAAAAAAAATATGCTATGGGAAGTTAAGCAAAAAATAACCATGTGTAAGTAGGTCTAGTCAAAATATGACTAGTCATATATTTTAACTACCCCTACTTTGTACTTAGCCACATTAAAATTCACCATATGTTAACAATCATCTTAGAGAAAAAATGCATCAGATACTGCTAAATTAGTTCTAAAGACCATTTAGGTGGCTGCAGAAAAGTTTTGCAAAGAAAAACCTTGGGGCAAAGATTCAGGAAGGACTGGTTGGCCTCTTAATTTAGTATTTTTTTTTTTTAATTTTCTGTGCTTAGGAAATTGGCCGAATCTCTATTGAGATGCATGGGACCCTGGAGGATCAGCTGACCCACCTTCGGCAGTATGAGAAGAGCATTGTAAACTACAAACCAAAGATCGACCAGCTAGAGGGAGACCATCAACAAATACAGGAAGCACTTATATTTGACAACAAACACACTAACTACACCATGGAGGTATACATGCATATAAACTCTCAAATGCTCACATGCAAACCCCAGTGCATTGGTATGTTTCTGAAGTCTCTTTTCTTCTTCTAGCACATCCGTGTAGGTTGGGAGCAGCTCCTCACCACCATCGCTCGCACCATCAATGAGATCGAGAACCAGATTCTGACCCGTGACGCCAAAGGCATCAGCCAGGAACAAATGAATGAGTTCAGAGCCTCTTTCAACCACTTTGATCGAGTCAGTATCACACTGCACAGTCCATCACCATCATTAAGAGCAGTAGGATGCTTGAGACCGTAACTCTGTTACTTCATCTGGGTGGGAACCGACAGAGAATTGCCTAACTTAGTTAAAAACATTTCTTTTTTTAATTTTGTGATTGGCTGCTGCTGCGTGTGGTACCTTGCAGACTTGGGCAAAATTCAAAGTTTAAAGGCCCATTTACACAGAGGATGATAAAGATAATGATGTAGTTTTAAAAATTGTTCTACGTGTAAAAGAATAGCAGAGTCCACACCACAACTTAACAATAATGGCACAGAGGAAATGATATCATTTGAATCATTTTCACAATGATTTTTTTCCAGATGATGAATGATAAAAACATTGAATCAGTATTCCAATTAGTAATCATCCTTCTTAAAAGGGCTTGACATTTAATGCTGCAGACAACAAATTTGTAGCTTGCTCATAATAAACACACCTTTATCGTACATTGGTGTGGGTGCTAATATACTCATGGTTATAGGTATCTTTTTTAGTGTGAACAGAAAAAATGTGTTCCCTTTTAGCTGACAAGTTACAGTATATGAACTGAATTGGGCACGAGTTATAGGAAGTTGAATTGGAATTTAAAAAAGTAGAACTTAATAAATTACGCTTCAGAGAAATTCAGCAGGTAATGACATTCTGGGAAATTAAATGTTTTTCCATCCTGGTCCAAGTCTGTAAGGCCTAAAAACCTTGAAACTTCAAGCCTTTTTAAAACTTTCAGTCAAGACCAAGAAAGTTCATCTTGCCAAACATATTTGTTTTTTGTTAAAATGACAACTTCTTTGAATTTCAGTTCACTTTAATTCTACCTCCTTTAAAATCAAATTTTAGTTCTACTTCCTTTTTGCAACCTTAAATAATATTCAACTCAGTAGTTGAATTGAATTTAACTTCCCAAATAAATAATTTTAATTCCAAGTGGAGCACAACCCTGGTACATTGCAGTTCCTGTCCTGTTTAAGTACTCAACTTACACACATTCAAAATTGACAAAATCCACAAATATCTGAGTTCTTACTTTAATAACAATGCATTTGTATAATTGACCTGATTTGTATAGAGTGGAATTATGATATGTCACCCACACAAGTCCCAGATTACAGGCTGCCATGCTGAAACCTAACGCTGCACTAAAAACCCACACAGTGCCACCCAAGACACCTTAACATCGTTAAAACAACACAAAATAGTTAACTGAGCACAGCGGGCACAGATTTTGAGCAGATCTGTCCTCACAATCACTCTCTGTCCTCACTCACGGCACAGTACTGCACAGTTTGTCCTAACGTTTGTGCACTTTTCTCTTCTTTTGTCTTGTTTTTCACTTCTGCATGGACCCTCTTCCACCCCTCCACATGTCTGCATGACATTCCCTCACCCTTCCCATGTGTGTACTGCATGTCCACGCTGCTGACCTCTGACCCCGCCCACGACTCTGACACCCAGGACCACTCGGGCACACTGGGCGCTGAGGAGTTCAAAGCCTGCCTTATCAGTCTGGGCTTCGATATCGGGAACGACGCACAGGTACACACACCAACACCGGTTAGGGAGTTCAACCATTAACCACACTCTTTTTGTTTTGTTTTTTCCTTTCTACTCTATTTTTCTTTCTCCTTTCGCTCTGTCTCATTTTCTCTCAAACCTTCCTCTAAAATGACTTCCTTCACCTATACTCCTCCCATCCTCTTTCGCTCTTCATCTTTCTCTCTACTACTATCTGGTTGTGTTTGTCCCTGGTGGGTTCCTGTAGAAGAGAACAGGCATGATGGATGCAGAAGACTTCAGAGCCTGCCTCATCTCCATGGGTTATAATATGGTAAAGCAGAGAGTTCGAATCTCCATGGGTTGTGATCAGGCTAAACTGAGAGTTTTAGTCCCTATGGATAATGAACTGGTAACTCATATAATCTGAATCTGAAACTGATATTAATAATCCCTCTGGATTAACCTGAAAATAAATCAGAGATTTATGATCAACACAGAGTATACTATGGTAAAGCGGTTTAAATCTCCATGTTTTATCTGGTAAATCAGAGTTATCATCTGGTTTCGGACAGATTTTTCTGGGTTAGTTATATCTATGTGGGTTATTATTTTAGTAAGTATTTCTGGAAAAAAGTAGCATGAACTGTTAAAAAAGTCCATGGATTATAGTCACGTTATAATCTCTATTGAATATGACTCATTCTAAACAGAAGATATAATAGAGGTTTATATTTTTTTCCATGGTAATACTATAGATGTATATCTACTATTTGGTAAAACCTGGAAAATTTATAAGATTTATATTCTACATGGTACTGCCATTTTTAACTTGAATGTGCAAGGCTTCTGGTTTCAGCCAAGTCCAGTTACTTTAGCTGTACAAAAACAGTCCATTATGCTGCTTGATGCAGCAAATTGGTATAGGCTATCATATTATTTTTATTTATTTGTCTAATCATAAATGTACTGGTTTGTTGCACAAGTAGTTGTACTGTTTAATGCACTTTGTTATTTTTGTAGTTATTTATCTACAGCGGTGTATAAATCGGAAGTCTCACACATTCACAGGAAATAGCTTACTTCCACATTGAAAAAAAAGGTGGATAATATGGTAAAGCAGAAAGTTAGAATCTCAATGTTTTATCTTGTAAGGCAGTTATGCGGTTTTCTCTTGATTAGTCTGGTTAGATATATGTGGTTCAGTGATATTTTAGTATTATTTAATATACTACTATAATATTTATTAACATTTTGAATTATATATATATATATATATATATATATATATTCAGTTTTCATTTTAGCTTTAAGTTTTTGTAATTCTATGTTTTTTCCCCCTTTTTTATTATTATTTTTTTCTATATAGCTTTAGTTTTATATATTTCAATAATGCAACATTTCTAATTTTCATGTAATATTTATACTTTATTTTATTTCAGCTTTATATCAAGTGATTTTTAAAATAGTTTTAGCATTAGTCTTATATAACAGTAGCAACACTAATGTGGTCATTACTTGAGAAAGTGTCTTTCAACTGGTAAAAAAAAAAAAAATAAAGTCCATGGATTTTTATTGAGTTAAACTAAGTTACAATTCCCATGGACATCACTCATTATAAGCAGAAAGTTAACATGGGATATAATCTGGACAAGCTGAGATTTACATTTATCAGGATGTAAGAAAATAGATCATTTTGTTTTCCATGGATTAAAAAAGATATATTAGACAATTATCTCTAAATAAAGCAGTTATTGAAAAAGAGTTACTTAAGTATTCCTGGTAAAAAAAAAAAAAAAAAAAAAAGTAGCATCAACTCCCAGTGAGGAACAATCAACTCCTAACCCAGTGAAGAACAATCTTTCATATTGTCTTCATAGTGATTTTTAAGAGCCGTTTCTCTGTTGTGTAGGGAGAGGCAGAGTTTGCCCGCATCATGAGCATTGTGGATCCAAACAGACTGGGAGTGGTCACATTCCAGGCCTTCATTGACTTCATGTCCCGCGAAACGGCCGACACGGACACTGCTGATCAGGTCATGGCATCCTTTAAAGTCCTTGCTGGAGACAAGGTACATATACAGCATCCAACGAATCATTTCCCAGTGTTAAAGTGTCTAAATGAATAACCAAATGAATAACCCTCTCCTCATGCAGAACTATATCCTGGCGGATGAGCTGAGGCGTGAGCTCCCCCCTGACCAGGCCGAGTACTGCATCGCCCGCATGACGCCTTACACCGGCCCTGACGCCATCCCAGGAGCTCTTGACTACATGTCCTTCTCCACCGCTCTCTATGGGGAGAGTGACCTCTGAACCGTAACCCCGCCAACCTGCCTTCTGATACAAACACACAAATAATGCGTATTCATACACACATACATAGCTCGCGCACTATGAGAATAAAAGCAGCTCTTCAGTGCTGATCTAGCACCAACAAGCAGAGCTGGTCCCAGATCAGCCCATCAGAGCAGCTTCCATCAGCACCACCCAATGACGTTTGGTCATTTTTGTATCCTCCTATCAGCCCAGGCCCTTCCTGTGTGTCATATACAACTTCCTGTTCTTTCTCCAGGTGTGTTCATGAAGCCTGTTTTGCCTGTCTTGGGGTTTGTGTCACAAAGATGCTGCCTTCACATGCTTGTCAGAAGATCTTACTTCTCACTGAAGTTGTAATTGAAGCTTATCACATTGAAGGAGAGAATAGGAAATGGGACAGGAAATCCTGATACTCTTTTCTCTGTGTAAATGTACAATATGCAACAAACGGTTATGAATATACTGTACATAAAGCATGTGGTAGGCAGCATCATCATGACCTCTGACCCATGTGATACTGTATGACCATGTGTTACGATTGATCCGCTTTTTTACATACAGTAAATGCTTGTTGATGAGACGTTTTCTTGTGATGGTGAGTCAGACTTCATGAACAGATCTTCCCCTTTCTGCTTCCAAGCGCAACATTGAGAAACTCCCTCCCAGGAGGAATGTTTTCTGTATTTTTACTTCTTATTTTATTTGTGTGTTTTTTCCTCTTCATAAAGGAATAAAGTTAACATATTTTATTATACAGAACAAAAAAGGTATTTTTCTTCACCTTATTAAAAAAACTTTAAAAATTATGAAAATTTAAATAAAGAAACAATCACAGTTGTGTGTTTGTGTTTTTAATTGCTTGTGTGAAGGAAAAATCTGTTATATTAACTGAAGATGATTTATTTTAATGTTAAAAGGAAAGACATTATTTTCAAAGCTCATTTTAACATTTATTCATTTTATTTACTCAGCTTACCAATATTTAAATTAAATTTGCTGTATTTTCTAATGAAACAGGAAAGTGTGGAACATATATAAGAAATCCTATATTTTCTGATAATGTACATGATTTATTTAATTTCTTTGTGTGTTTCTCTGTGATGTACTAACAAACACCATGAAAAGAATTAATTTTTTTAAGTACCTATAGGACTAGGAAAAGATTTATTTTAAGTGCTTCGATTCTGACAGCATTTTTCAGCTTAGATGTCCTCATGTCGAAGTTTAGAAAGTACACCAGCATATAGATAGATGGTCTCAAAGCCACAAAACTGTAGTTTTGATTTCTTGAATTTTATTATGTTTTCTTGTATGAAGGTCCTTTTTTATTTCTATGACGAAGATATAAAGTTCTAATATAAGTTCAAATATAAAGTTAAGAAATCTAATGTGTTCCTTTATAGTTTAACTAAACTAACTCTAAAAAATGTGCTTTCAGTTGCAATTCAAACACAGTAATTTAATTTATATCCCTCATTTCTAAAAGAGGAACCAATAACTCCTTTCTCAGTTCTACACGGACGCAATATGAGGCTGTACGATGTCGCTGAGGGGATTATGGGTTTACATGGCGGCGCCCAGTGGAGTCATGTTAAATTATGTCCTACTGACTTTATTCTTACTAATATGAAGTTGTAGAATGACATACATGAACTAGACATGTGGAGTCAAGTTCGTAAACTGCAAAAGAACAGGACAGTGATATACGGGGTCCCGATGCTGGTGAGCTGTCATTCATTACCGTCAAGTGTTTATAGTTACGATTTAAAAAGTCGTGTAACACAAGCCTTAGGAATAACTAGACCGAAATCATGGTTTAAATAATGATAATAATATTTATTCTAATTTACTGTAATAATAAATCTTGTTTAAATGACCGTCAACTGTTGTTTTTGAGTGTGATGCAATTTTTGTCCAATATTACTAATGTTTAATGTTTTTTTAAGGTGTTTTTTTAATTATTATTTTTTTATTATTACGATTTTTTATTTTATTTTTTATTTTTTTGCCTTTTCAGGTTTTATCAGCGTATGTGTTCATTTATACGCAGTAATGTGAAAACATTATGTAAATCAACCCATTGGTGCCTAAAACAATGAAAAATAAATACAATTATAGGATAGAGTGACAAGAGAGAATATGTTCTCAGATGATTCATATATATATATATATATATATATCTCAAATGTCTCTTTTTCTATGTAAAACACTGTTATCAACTTTCTGCCTTTGTAAAATCAATAATTTAGCCTGTGCATAATGAAACACCCTAGTGCTCACATTTCTGCTCATATTTAATGTTTGTATAATGTTTGTCTGAAGCTGCTGGTTGTGGGAGGGTCGTTTGGATTGAGAGAATTCACTCAGATTAGATATGATGCACAGAAGATAAAAAAGAAGGTATGTAAATGTTCATAGACTAAAATATAACCTCATATAATGGCCAAGTGACAGAACTTCAGCCAGAACAGATTCATGCTGTTCAATAAAACATTATTGTACTTTCTTTCTTATCTTTTTTTTTTTGTTTTGTTTTTTTGTGCGTGTTTGTTTTAGCTGGACCCTGCACTGGAAGCTCGGGTGAGCACTAAAAAACAGTCGGTTATCCTTCAGGACGAGTATGAGGTAAGGAGAGAATGAGTGATGAATAGATGGAGAATCTGTGTGTGCGTGTGTACTAATGTTTTATAGTGCTATATAATGTTTTATAGAACCATCTGCTATTTTGCTGCGGATTGGAAGTTATGTTTACTTGCTAGTGAGGTTGTGGTAGTCTAATGGTTAAGCATCTGGCTTGTTAAATGCAGTTGTGCAGTTTTGGACCTGACACAGGGTGACTCAGGAGCTGTAATCCCAGTTTTGTCATGCAGTTTGTCAAGCAGGACACGTAACACTAGGTTTCTCCAGGGAGACCGACTGACCTGGCAATTAGCGTGCTGTAAGTTATTTTGGACAGAAACTGTCTAGTTAGCTGTTTAGTCCCAACTAAGGATGGCACTTGGTTCATTTAGCATCTCCATTTCAGGCTGTGGGTGGTTGAGGCTGTCATTATACTCTGATGGTGATTCTCCTTGACTTTAAAAACTTTATTTTTAGCCTTGCAGCCATTATAAGAAGTTACAATGCCATTAAATCTGACCTTCTGCTTCCAGACAGTAATAGAAGAGCGCCCTCAAGTGGAACCAGGGAAATTTAGTCTATCCACAGATGTTCATTAGATGATAAATATTAATTCGGGTCATGTGTCATCTTAATTATCTTATTTTAGATCTTATATTGACCCACCATGAATCATAAAACAAACAAACGCCCTGCTGTAGCTGATTCATCTTTGATACACTATTGTTTGGGGTTATGAAAATTTAATTCAGCAAGTTTGATTGAAAGTGACAGCAAAGACATTTATAATGTTACATAATATTTCTATTTCAAATAAATGCTGTTCTTTTGAGCTTGTATTCATCCTGGAAAAAAGCTATCATTATTTCCACACAAATATTGAGCAGCATAACTGTTTTCAACATTCATAATAATAAAAAATGTTTCTTGAGCAGCAAATCGTATTAGAATGATTTCTGAAGGCTCATGTGATGCTGAAGACTGGGGTAATGATGCTGAAAATTCAGCTTTGCCATCACAGGAATAAATTAAGTTTTAAAACATATTCAAATAGAAAAGTGTTGTTTTAAATTGTAATAATATTTTGCAACATTACTATTTTTACTGCATTTTTGATCAAATAAATGCAGCTTTGGTGAGCATAAGAGACTTTTTTTCGACAACATTTTTAAATATCAGTGTATGTACTGTAGCATTCAGGCCATTTATTAAATTACCAACAACTTGATTAAAGTTTAATACATTTGCTATGAATTTCTTTTGGTTTTGAGACCTGACAATTGCTATTAAATTTCTGTGTGTTTTTGCAGTTTATTTGTAGCTTTGAAAAAAAAAAAAAAAAGGTAATTTAATATAACATAATCTCTTTGGTTTCTACAGAAATTAAAGGATTTGGACTTGGATGGATGGAAGAATATTCGTGGCCCACGTCCCTGGGAGGATTCGAAGGAGTACCAGGAGGAGCAGCGAGCTCCACTCAATAAAGGCACATAGAACTCTAAAACCTTAAACTCCCCCTGCTGGCCAAAGATGTAAGACACTCGTAAAAACAGTGCAGTGTACCATGCTTGTCACTGTATAATAAATCAGCACAATCACATTATATCTAAATCAGAAACTACCAATTTGGACTCTACTGTCTGGCATATGGAATGCCACTTTGTTGTCTTTTTTGGAAATATACATCCTTGTGCACTTGTGTGGCTGGGTATGTGTGTAGCAGACTCTCTGTCCACTTTGGGGCTCCTGTATTTTTATGTCATCAGGAAGGTTGTAACCATTGTTCTATGTCAGTTCACATTCACAGTAATGCATAACTCAAGCCCCAGTACTGCATTTGAGTGAATAAAACCCCTTGTTCTTTCAGTGGTGCGAACAGAACCAATGGTGCCAGTGCACATGGTGGCTGAATGATACAGTCTAAAGGCAGTAGGCATGAATGAACTTCTGTACACCTATGCTGGATCAGCCTACTGCTCGCTGTACACCTTATTCCAGCAAGCATGTCTTTAATTATCAAATATTCATTTTATTATTTTACAGGACAATTGTAATTTGAAACAGTGATGTATCTTCATTTTTGTAATTAGAGTTTAAAACAATGTGCCATTTGCACCGTTAACCAAAATCAGAGAACCATGAACATCTGAATGGGCCTTCTTGTACATAACTGCTGTATTATGTCCATTTAAGTCCATTAAAGTCAGTTGTAAATGTGAATTGCCATGTATTTGTATGAAAGAATCAACTATCTCCATGTCTCAGCCATGGGCCCTTTTATCTTTGGAAGTTTCCAGTTTCTAGTTTCTTTTCACATTAATTTGCAAGAAAACGGGTTTGCAAACTTGATTATTTTTACTCAGATTGGTGCTACAAGTGGTACAGAAATGACTTTTAATTTTAACAGTATTTATGCTAATATCCATATCTACATTTTACATGGTTCAATACCAAGGACCCCCCCCCCCCCCCCATTTTAAAATAATCAAAAACATTATTTTTAGCAATGTGTTTTTATAGTTTACAATTCAATTTCATTTAATGTAAAGTTTCTTTACAAAAAATATTTTTACAAAAATGAATGATTTTACTGACATTTTCAGTAATACTATCAAGTCTTTTTTTTTACATTATCTTGGTGACAAATCAGCAGAATTTGCAACAGCAATGTAGAATGCATCTTAGAAAACCAAATGTTTAAGTTTGCAAGGCATAAAACTGGATGTAAAAGATAAGTGAATGCAAGATTTTCTGTGTCACTGCAGAACTAGCCCAAAAGGACCAGTGACTATCACCTGCTGTCTCTCAGCTGGCCCAAAAATCTCAAAAAAGTTTGAGATTTATATTATCATTTATTGTGATAATCCTACCTTAAGCCCACAGAAATTTTGGTTGATTCACTTTGTGGTTGTGGTGATTTTCATGCTGCTCATCGTTGTTATGTACAGTACTATGCAACCTGCACATCATCATCCATAAATGCATCAGTGAGATTCTAAAGAGCAAGAGCTAATATCTGGGTAGAATATCACCTCCTGCTGCTTTGATCAATGCTACACCTATGGTTGTGTGATTTTAAAAGGTTGCATCTTTGGTTTACATTGCGTCCAGCTGTGAAGCAGCACACGGTCTTGATTCAGTCCTGGAGTGCATGTGTATTTATCCGAACAGGATCCGGGCACGGGCTGCAGCTCTCGGGCTAATGTTAACGCCAGCACTGACTCATCTGTGTGATGTGAAGCTTTGTTCGGAGGCACATTTTAACAAGCCCCTGCTGACTTTCCCTCTTCCCCCTCGTCACTCTCCTGCTGGAAATTCCAGCACTGTCATATCATGTGCTCCGTCACTTTAATTGCTCAAGTGGGAATGATCCTCAGGGGCCGAAGGGAACACATCAACAAATCTGACTTCAGGAGTCCAGATATCCTCAGGGGACATTAAAGCCACTCATGTGTCCAGTTCGAGACAAAACAGTGTTGACAGGGAAAGGCTCTAGTATGTTTCAATAAATTTTTGAGATGTTTTGGCTGGTCAGGTGAGGAGCACAAAAACAGACTAATTAATTTGTCCTGACAAGTGTTGCTGTAGTAGAGAAGTGCTTTTATGACAGTGAATTCTCTACAGGACATTCATTTGATGCTGGTTGAAAGTGTTTAATTTATTAATTATCATTAATTTGTTATTAGCCTGTCATTAATTAGCAAAAAGAGACATTTGTTCTGTATTTTGCACAGTGACCAATTATTTGCTATGATTTGGTCTTTGAATAAGGTACTAATTCAAGATGTGGTTAGCTTTCATTGTCACTTAATTGTATATTTCTTATTTTTTTTTAAGTAATATATATATATATATATATGTCTTTACTGTCACTTTTGACCAATTTAATGCGTAAATATTAAAGTATTATTTTCTTAAACATATAATAAAAGAGTTAAATGCCTTGCTCAAAGAGTTAAATGCCTTGCTCAAAAACCCAGACATGACAGAGCTGAACTGTGATCTCAACAGCTCCTCAGTCGCCTCAGCTTGACAAGTAGTGGCGACTTGAACCCGCAACCTCTTCCGCCCCCAGATCCTTAACTATTAGATTAACAACCCACTAAAAGATTTATGTGGACAAGCCTCCTTTACTGCAGTGTGAGGAATCCACTTCTCCCTGAAACACTGAGCAATTTATCTGACTCCTCCACTAAGGTTGGCACTTGCATTTAAATTAGACCTCTTGAACTACAGTCAGACCTCCACCACAGAGCTGAAGCCTTATTGATGTTAGTAAACATCTTTATTTTTATTCGTCATTGCAGAGATGAAGATTTCAGCCTAATTCATTCCACTTTCACTGCCGCAGAGGGACAAATGGGGCTGCAAATATTTAAATGTATGATGTTGCCTAGTGGGTTTATGTATGTGTGTGTGTGTGTGTGTCTGTGTGTATGCATGCTTCTAAGATTAGTTTTGCAGACTAAATCTTTAACAGTGTTTTAGAAATCTGGCTTAGGCATTGTCAAAATCACACATAGACACATGTACAGTGTAACTTCTCAATTAATTCTGAGGGAACATTTTGTAACCTTATTTCATCTGTTATTTTGCTATTATAATGATATTTGTTAGCTTTTACATTTTCTGAATAAAACATGGGTGTTTTTGCTCGCCAAAACTAACCACTACAACACTAGGGCTTTGTGGGCTGTTGCCTGGAAGTTGCTACGTGGTTGCTAACCCTGAGGTGTTCAGGGTGGTTTTAACATATTGTTTTGTGGTTGCTTAAATGATCTGGCTAGTATAGTAAGGGGGCGTTCATACATAACGTGTTTTTCCATTCCACTGAGCTACTTTTCCACTCTTTTTCTATGTAAACACAAGTAGACAGACATCTTTGACGTTGCGTTTGGGTCTTTTGTAGCGTCTCGCACATGACGCGGCGTTCAAAAACTGGGGCGCTCAAGTTAAAAGAAGTTTGACGTTTAAAAAAGATGCCTCAAAACTTTTTTCTCCTTCATGTTTTTTTCAAAGATAAACGCGTTCTCTGTGAATGGTCTCTTATCATTTCTCTCTATTTTATACCACTGGTTGTTGACAGTGTCTGTATAGTATGTTGAATTAAATGCAAATTATTATAAGATTTTAGGAAGCCAAATGAGTGTCAGAGACCCAGATCAGACATTTGAAAGCAGCCAGGAACAAAGTATCTCCTCCTTCCAGTGTCCTTCAAAATTGGACCAATTCAAAGTCAAAGGTCAGTGGGAGCTTTGTGACTTGGACGATGGTGGCACAAATTAATCAGTTCCCACAGGAAGACAATCCAGCAGCTATTGCAATGCACAAAGAAGACTTGTGGACTTGTGGACGTGTCAGCTGTAAATATGACTCAGTATGTTTGGCTCAAAACCATCAGATTTCACCTGCAGAGCCTCATCACAGAGGAGACGTAAGTGCTCTCTTCTTCTCTAAAGGGCCTAAGGTTCCTGTTCTAATAGATTATTATAAAATGTCCTGAATTAACATTAATATAAACTAGGTTTATGCATTCTCTGAAGCCGTATGTACGTTAAGTTTCAGTAAGATTTTAATTGGTAAGAAATTAATACTTTTTTCAGCAAGGATGCATTAAATAAGAAATTAATAGGCTACTTTTTTTCAGCAAGGATGCATTAAATTGATCAAAAGTGACAGTAAAGATATTGTTTTGTTCAAAAGATTTCCATTTAAAATACATGATGTTCTTTTGAACTATTCATCAGAGAATCCTGAAATGCATCACAGTTTCCACAAAAATATTAAGCAGCATGACTGTTTTGAACATTAAAATAATAAGAAATGTTTCTTGAACGGTAAGTCAGAATATTAAAATGATTTCTGAAGGAAACAGAAGACTGGAATAATGGCAGGTTTTTTTTTTCCTCTTCTGATTTTGAACCTTGTTTAGTATTAAATTTGAGATTGAAGTTTTAAAAATCTCACATTGATTTACATTGATAGAAAATTTGTAGAAATTAAAACCAAGTTTGAATGAAGTCTGTATATTAGGCAGTTGATTCAGAAGTTTAATACCTAGGGTTTGGGGTTTAGAACAAACTCTGAACACAGTGTTTAAAGAATATCTATTTAGTGCTTTCTTGCCAGCACAGTAACTAATAAACTGCCTTCTGCAAGTAAACATGCCTATATGTGGCATTCATAAAGTACATAGGCCTGTACTGTATGTCACACGTGTAGTGTGTGTGCATGTGTGTGTGTATTTAAGCATTTCGTATTTGTAAGTGTGCAGTCGTGTTCTGAGACTGTGGTTTGAGACTCCCTCACACGTGTGCTTAAATTTTTCATCACAAACTGCAAGAAAACGGCATCAATTATTAATCGGAGCACTAAGAAAAGAAGAAATCAAATTCAATATTTACTGCATACTTCCTGAGCTAGCAAATCACATGGCAGAGAGGACAGAAAGGTGTGTGTGTGTGAAGGTTACACAAGGGGCCCTGCTGTGAAATTGGCAACGTTTAGAGGAAAACCCCCTTTTCCCCCTCCTAGAACAAACACCCACATGAACTCTTAGTATTGTAATTATCTTTTAGAGCTCGTACCGTATAATTAGTGTGACACACACACCTCTACGCTGAAGCAGATAACATCAGTATCATACACACTTAAACCATTATATCCAACAAAATTATACTCACACTGCACCGTTACTGACTGATAATCCTTTTCTTGCATGTGATGCTGTATATGCATAGCTTATTGTTTTTCTTTGTCATAATTCTGTGTATAAATATCCTGATGCTCTGCAGCAGAAGGACTGTTCAGGCAGAAAATACACACACGTACACACCCTCTGGCAGAACTATGGCACAGCACACACACACACATGAACGCATTATCTCGTAGACACACAATCTCAGATTCATTCATACTTCAGCACACACACACACGTTTCAGCTCTGCCAATCATGTTTGCACACACAAATATACTGGCACTAACAAGCCATCTGGGCATCTACGCACAGAGCACAGACTTACTCCATCCCTTTACTCTGTGGCATCACTACACGGATAGACAATATTGTTGTGATGTTACGTCACAAATACACATATTATTACAATTTTAAATTAGTGCTTTCTATTCTCATGTTTTTCAAAATGTTATTCCTGTGATGGCAAAGCTGAATTTTCAGCAGTCATTACTCCAGTCTTCAATGTCACATGATCCTTCAGAAGTTGTTCTAATATGCTGATTCGCTGCTCAAGCAACATTTCTTATTGTCAGTGTTGAAAACAGTTGTGCTGCTTAATATTATGTGGAAACCATGGTGCGTTTTCCCCCAGAATTCTTTGATGAATAGAAAGTTCAAAAGAACAGCATTCTTACTCAATAAAAGTATTAATGTCTTTATAAAAAACTTTAAATGGTAATGTTGTTATTTCTATTTTATTTAAAATTTATCTTTTTATTTTGTTTAGTTTTCATTTGTTCTCACAATACTTATTATTTTCCCAGACTTGTTTTTTTGTTTTTTGTTTTGTTGCTTTTTTAATTTTTATATTAAATATGCTACCGCTGCTAAAGATAATGTGCAAACAGGTATCATTTAAAAATGTTTAAGGTTTGTTAATTTCTTACATTCTAGTGTAATTGCATTACATTTTAATGTTTAATGCAGGTGGCTTGTATAGGTTTCATGTTTTACCATGTTTCAAAAATTAAAATTAATTTTCAGTCATTTTTATTTTATTTTAGTTAATTTTGGTGTCATAAAATGTATTTTAGTTTAGTATCAATTTTCTTAAATGATAACACATTTTGAAAGTTATGGGAATGCGATTTTCATTCTTCAGTGCAAAAGTATTTACACTTCTTAAGCACGGATTGTCCAATTTATTTATCTAGAAGCATTAAGCTTTGCTGCATGCCTGTAGTGTGTGTGTGTGTGTGTGTACCTGGTATTCCCTACATTATGGAGACCAGATGTTCCCACAAGGATAGTAATACCAGTAAATTTTGATCTTGTGGGGACATTTTTTTGTGTCCTCATGAGGAAAACAGCTTATAAATGATACAGAATGAAGATTTTTGAAAAGTAAAAAATGACGTTATTATTCTGTGAGGGAATACAGTTTGTACAGTATAAAAATCATTATGTCTATGGAATGCCCCCATAAAACATGAAAACCAGTGTGTATATGTGTGTGTGTAGGATGTTCTAGACAGCCTTGGCTTTGAAGCAGCTGTGGTTTTGAGGAGTCAGAGGAGAGGGTGAGGATACACACACAGTTTGACCTCTGTTAAAGATGACAGAAGAGATGAATGTCCCTTCATTTACTGTGTGTCTGTGTGTTAATTTCCCATCAACATGCATTAGAGCTGGCTACTATAGGTGTTGTCCCCAGTAGGTAAGACGACTGAGGGTGGACAGACGTGCTGAGTCAGCTGATGGACCTTTTGCCTGCCACACGCCTGTCTCACCGCAGGAGACAGACAGCTGAGGTCTATATCTGCTGTTCTCTGACTCTCGCTGCATCAGCCTCTCCGTGACTGCTGTGGGCACAGTGTCCACCAGAGTCTGCCCATTGATGAAAATGTGAGTAGTGTTTGCTTGTGCAAAACTCGCCACCACAATGCTAGAGTGTTTTCAGGACTCAGAGGAGAGAGTGAGGACACACACCGTTAGAGCTCTGGTAAAGATGACAGAAAGAATAACTGTCATTTTAACTTCAACAGCAAGGACTTTGAATGTTGGCTTGACAAAGACTTGTTTGAACATTTTGAAAAATGTTTAAAAAGGCCTGACAGATAGATAGATAGATAGATAGATAGATAGATAGATAGATAGATAGATAGATAGATAGATAGATAGATAGATAGATAGATAGATAGATAGATAGACTTAAAAATCGGTACCATTTATGAATGTTTTTGAAAGAAGTATTGCTAACACTTTATTGTACCGTGTCCTTATTACACGTTACATGTACATACTGTAGTAATTAGGGTTGGGCGATGTCTACAAAATTGGCATCGGACGATGTCTACAGTAAAACATCGCGACGATGGACGATGGCAACTAACCCTAAACCAAACCCTCATCCTAATCCTAACCATATAGTAAGAACATGAAGTTAATATTACTCAATAATTAAATGTATTATTATAGTGTAATAATACTTAAATGTACTGTTACACTGTAACAAGGACACTGTGAAATAAAGTGTAACAAAAATATCTTATACTCATCAAGGCTACATTTATTTGATCAAAAATACACTAAAAACAGTAATATAGTGTGAAATATTATTACAATGTAAAATAACAGTTTTCTAATTTAATATACTTTAAAATATAATTTATTCCTGTGATGGCAAAACTGAATTTCGGCACCCGTTACTCCAGTCTTCAGTGTCACATGATCCTTCAGAAATCATAATCATATACTGATTTGATGCTCAAGAGACATTTCTTAATATTATCAATGTTGAAAACAGTTGTGCTGCTTAATATTTTTGTGGTGGTAGCATTTTCAGAATTTTCTTGTGAATAAAAAGTTATTTATAATAGCATTATTTAAAAAAAATATACTTTTTTTTCTGTAAAGTGACACGTGTAACAATGTCAAAATCTTTACTGTCACATTTGATCAATTGAATGCATCCTTTCTGAAATTAATGTAAATTTATTTAATTTTTTTATCCCCAAACTTCTTGTATATTTATTCATATTTAATAAATAAATTTTTGTGGTCCAGCGTACAACACCACATAATTTATATTTCTTTGAATTGTAACTGAGAATTGCAAATTCTCTCTTCCTGCTGTTCCAATTCAAATTCCAGTTCTACTTCCTGTGGGTGTGACCAAATTCACACTCATGAAGAGGAAGTTTTGTGCAACCCAGTGATCTGAATTGGTTGAATATGGAGTAAAAATGGCTACTAGCATCCAGCAGCACTGATTTAACTGATGTCAGTGTGAATGACGCTTTAGAAACCAAGTTGCATGCCATTGTTTAATATTTAAGATTGGTTTGTTCAAATCCCTGGTTTGTTAGTTGGTTAATTTTTATGTCCGTCTAGTGTTTGCGTTCATTTAAATTATTATGAGACTCACATTAGGCAGCCAATTGAGCATCAAAGATCCAGAGATTTGGAAGCAACTGGGAATGTGCTGTGAAAATATTTAAGGTTTTATTACCAAACACCAGAGAGATGTTTGACTATCAGCTCGGCAATGATTGATTCATTAATTGATTCACTTCTCAGCTGATTTGTCCTTCGCTCTAGATATCCACAATCCTCCTCAACGGAACAGCTGGAGTGTGTGTTAACAGGTCATTACACGTGTGTGCGTCTGTGGTAATTTGTTTGAGCTTTGTTATATGTGTGATAAATGATTTGGTCATGTGAAGGGCAGCCATAATTAGAAGAGGCTGGTACAGTGGGCTGATTACCCTGGGCACAGTCTTTCTCTCTCTTACACACACACACATACACACACACACACACACTTTCCTTGGCTGGAAATAGGACTGATAATATCAGCATTAATGATATCTGCAGGAACACAGATTAGGTGACTGATATGTTTTGGATCTGATTGTCAGTAAAAGCCCTCATAGATTTTCACTTGTAAACAGCTGATCTGAGATCATTTGTTAACCCTTTACAGCCCTGTATGTCAACAAAATTGAGCTTAAATTCAAAACCATCTGTTACATTTTCTTATGACTGTAAATGTTATATCCTCAGTTCAGAATATGTTGTGAAGGGAGTTTTATAGTTAACATAAAATGTGTTTGCAACCCATTTTGTTACATTTATGCTAGCAGCAGATGCTTTTATTTTAAGCAACCTACAGTGCAACTTTCAGTGTATACTTTTTATCAGTATATGTATTTCAGCTGACCTTGGCACTGCACCAGTCACAGGAACAAATAGTTACATAATGTGAGGCATTTCAAGGTAGGATAAAATCGGAAAGTCAATGAGAAAAAAGGGCAGACAAGATTTGATTTTTCTCTCTGTGACAGGTGGTTTGGAAGAAAAGGTTTGAAAAATAAGAGGGTTTGGTTATGGCTGAAAAAAATGTTTCAGTTGAGCAGGTTTTCACATTTTGATTAAATATTATGAAAATTTTTTTTTTTTTCTTTTGAATAACATACACAGTAAAATAGTTCAGAATATTATAAGGGTAGTTTAATGGAATAATCAGAACAGGGTAAATGAAAGCCATAGAAATGCAATTTAAAAGAATTGGTAACCCAAAAATGTAAAATCTGTCATAATTTACTCGTCCCAATATTGTTCCAAACCTGTATTACTTTCTTTATGAGGATCACAAAAGATGAAATGTTATTTCCACACAAATGTTCTTTTATGAGGGTGAGTAAATGATGACAGAATTTACATTTTTGGTAATGTAAATTACCAAATGAAATGTACACAAATAATGAACAAATAAGATGTACACAAAATTGCTTAATATAAATGATTTTAGAACAAACTCTATTCAAAAATGGCCAGTTCAGTTATTCATCCAATCTGGCACAGGCAATCTCAAAATGGCCCAATAATGTTCAATTATTCAGACTGGTTGATGTGTCAGTCTGTCAGTAGTAGAGAATGCGATATTGAATTAGATCTAAAATCATAAAATTACACATGTTATGGAGTATATTTTTAGGTGCACAGATGTAAGCTGAAGGACAACATTAGACGGCATGCAGCATTAAGACTTAATGCTCCTCTATAGACCAAATGAGATATTTTTGACCTCTTGCTCCACGCAATTATTCCACATATGGTCATGCGTGGTATTTTAAACATTGTTTCAAGGCACGCACGCAGATGTGATATTACATGCACATGAATTATGGTGCATCTTCTCGGTCCCAGCTGATGCGATGACGTAGACGCGTGTGTCCGCGTGTGTTCGGCGGAGGGTGTGTTTCCAAGACGAAATCTGGAGAAGGGAGGCGGAGATTGAACTGGGGGGGGAGGGAGAGGTGACTTTAATTCTCAATATTTGCCATCTTAAAATTCTCCCTCTCGTGATGCACGAGAAAACGAGCAGGACAAGTCGCGCAGTCTCTCAGCTGCATGATCAAATGAAGCCGTAATTAAGCAAGCGGGTTTGTGATGCCTGCAGATGAAATGCACAGATGCTGCTGACGAATGGAAGGTTGTAGATGCAGCGGTTCTGAGAACACCAACTTGTTTCTTGCGCTATAACGTGAGACTGAGAGAGAGAGAGAGAGAGAGAGAGAGAGAGAGGGGGGGAGGAGGGGGCGCGAGCGTTCGTTCGCCGCTGTTGCTCGGGGCGCGCGGAAGAACCGATCACATGGATTCCAAGGTTCCATTTTTCAACGGCGCTTCGATCTGAGCGCGCACTGACAGCCCCGGTGACCGGCGCATCCATCAGAGCCGCGCGAGGGAAAGAGGCATCACTTCGCCGGTTCCATCGATCTGCCGGAACTGGGCAGGCACCGGAGTCGGTCCGTGTGTGCGTGTGCGCACGAGTGAGGAGGGCGAAAGCGGCCCTGGGGTATTTCTGCCACCGAGGAGCAGCCAGCTGCACGCTTACCGGAGAGGAAACTGATCTGGCTGGAATATTTGGCGCTGCCGAAAAGCATTTAGGAGGAAAGCATTCCTCATTTGCTCAAATCACAGGTACGTACCTTCCGTTCAATGCGTTTGTGCGTCGCTATTGGTTAGTCAGCGATAATTAGTGCAGTTAGAGGCGCCACCGGCTTTATTTAGGGGTAGTTGGAATCTAGCGAATTTGCTTCGGTAAACGGCGGACGCTGTTCGGTGTGGATGTGATCAGCGCGATGTGGAATTAGTGTGGAGAGAAAACGTCTCCAAATTTGCGTCACAGGATCATTTCCACCATAATGCCACTCAAACGTAAAATAATCACTGGCAGTGCTGAATTCGTCATTGTAGTGATTACAGAAACGACCATAGTGATCGATGCCTTTATTTTTATGATAAAATGTGTGGATTTAGTATATAGTGATTTAGAGACTCATATGGATCATTTGGGCTGAGAACCGAGAACCGGTTTCTTTTTTTAAACGAATATTTTCCTGACGTTTCGGTCAGCGGTTTTCAAACGTGCCTAATGCGGACAGATCACCGAACTAAAATACTCTTCACAGTGTTTCCTCCACTACTATTCAGCGGCAACACCGCTACCGAATCTAGTGATCAGTTCGAGTCCCGAACAAATGACTCTTGTGAGCCGGTTCTTTTTGAGTGAATCATCAACAAGCCGCGCGGCCAGTGCAGGCCGATTCCTGAACGAGTTACTCTTATGAGCCGGTTCTTTTATTGGGAATCAAAAACATTTATCAATCACTCGGAGCCGTTTGAGTGGCTTGCTGAACCCCAATTTATTAGTTTCATCATGTTCATCTTTTAACTGCTGTTAGAAGTAAATATAAATGTTTCATATTTCAATTTTTTGTGTTCAAAAGTACTAAAAAATCTCTCATAGAACTGGAATCGGAACTAGCATTGTTAAATATCTTACTACTCCCATCCCTGTGGAAGATTTATGAGAAGTGTCGCTCGAGGCCGGCGTGAAACCATTTATGATCTGTTTGTTCAGTTCCTTCTCCATTTCCCATTTAAACGGAGGACGTGCGCGTTTCTGCGTACGTAACTGAACGTAAATTTCACAGAATCCCAGCATCCTACACGTCAAATTTGGTCCACCGGTTTTTAGGTCCCTCATGTTGTATTTCTGTCAAATATGATTGTAAACTCATACTTAAGGCAGAGGGGATTTGTAAGATGTACATATGGGATTGTAGAGTTAGTCATCTGATGTGAGTTCCTCATGTTCTTTTGGGGGTCCGAACAGGTAAAGAGAATTTGCTGAGATATGTGATTAATTCAGGACAGCTGCCACCTGCCACACTTTCCTACACTCTGTTTATATCCCTATCAGGTGTTGCCCCAACTGGGAATTTCTTAAAATAGGATGGGGGGAGGCTCATGTTTGTGGGTGTCTCTAGTTCGCCCTGTCTCCTGTTACCCTGAGAGACGTGTAGCACTTCTGCTTTCCTCACCAGGCCGGTGAAAGCCAGAACTTTGGGAAAGAGAGAGGCTGCCGATGGCAAACTTGCTGTTGTGCATTTGTGTGCTATTTGGCTTTACGGTGTCGAATGTGTACGATAAAAATACCTACATTTGTATACACACCCGCAGACATGACTGACTGCCTCCAATTTTTTCTCTGAGCACACAAAATTCGTTAGCTTAAAGGCCCCATTAGTATGTTAATTAGCCTGAGTTGTTCATAGGCCTTTTGTGTGAATATTTGTAGTCTATTCATTGTCTGAAGTGAGAACACTAAGATGCCTCTCAGCAGCAGTTGTCAACAGTTGCGTATGAACGGATTTGCTGAGGGTTCTGCAACGCAGGCTGTGGTGTGATATACGAGAAGCAGAGAGCGGAGGAGTGAAGACAGAAGTTCCCAAACATACTTTTTTTCCCACGATTTACGCCTAGTGCGTTGCCCATTTGCTAGTAAGTCCCCGTCATGGAGAATGTGTGCGCTTCAGAAAGCATTGAGGCAGCTATTTGCTGTTTGCCCATTGATTACAGGTGCCAACGAGGTACTTTAACGCATGCTGAGATCCACATGATCGTATTAGCCTGCAACCCATCTCATTGCCATGGGAACAGCTGAGGCGGTGGAAAAGAGGTTACCCACGATTGGCTCACCATCCTGAAACACTGCCAGTCATGTTTCTTGAGAGGTCTGACCTGATCTTGGTATGAATGAGATTCAAACCCACCATCTGTGTGATTGGATCAAGACATTGCCGTTGGCTCATAGTTTAACCTGGTGATTTCGTTGAGTTTCATTTCATTGAACCAGTGTTGGAGAAGTAGCCATAAGCTACTCGTAATTAAAAGTAGTTAAAGGGATCGTTTACCCATAAATTAAAATTCTGCCATCATTTACTCATCCTCATGTTGTTACAAACCAGTATGACTTAGTTTTTTTTTTTTTTCTATGGAACTCAAAAGAAGATATTTTGAAAATCTCTTCTTTTTTTTAACAATACGTTGACAGAAAAGTCAATGGGGACCCATGAATTGTTGTTATTGTTTAAATCTATTAAAAATAATTTTTCGGTAATTGAAATAAATCTGAAATAAATGTATAAATTATATCTATAAACAGCAGAGTATGGTTCTAGCAATGGGAAGGTCATGGGTTCGATTCCCAGAAAAAGCAAGAACTGCTAAAATGTAAATTTGTACCTTGAATGCATTGTAAATCACACTGGATAAAAGCGTCTGCCAGTTGCATAAATTTAAATGTAAATGTAAAATATAAATATTAGATGAACTTAAACCTAAGAAAAACATAACTTGAAATGTTGCCTTGGAAACAAAATGAAATAAATAAGTTACTAAATTAGTAACTTAATAATAATAGTAACTTAATAATAATAAGTACTAAATTAGTAACTAAATTACTAATTTAGTACTATTAGTAACTTAATAATAAGTACTAAATTAGTAAAACGAAAGCACAATAGAAATGACTAATAAAAGCACATAACAGAATTACTAAAACTTAAAGGGTTAGTTCACCCCAAAATGAAAATTATGTAATTAATTACTCACCCTCATGTCGTTCCAAACCCGTAAGACCTTCGTTCATCTTCGGAACACAAATTAAGATATTTTTGTTTAAATCGGAGAGCTATCTGGCCCTCCATAGACAGCAACGCAACTGAAATGTTCCCAGGTCCAGAAAAGTAGTAAATACATCTGTAAAACAGGTCCATGTGACATCAGTGGCTCAGCTTCAGTTTTGCGACGCTACGAGAGTACTTTTTTTTTGCGCAAAGAAAACAAAAATAACATAATTTACTCAACAATTATTCTCCCCCGAGTTACATCTTCCGCCATTTTAGAGAGTACCCAAGAACGTATTTGACGTATTCAGCGTTATTTCCGTTCGGGGGGAAAGTGTGCATGAACGTATAATCTGCGTAATAAGCGTTGTTTACGCTTAGGGGAAAGCATGCGTATGTATTGTGATACTCTCTAAAATGGCAGAAGATGTAACTCGGGGGAGAAGAATGGTTGAGTAAATTGTTATTTTTGTTTTCTTTGAGCAAAAAAAAGTATTCTCGTAGCGTTGCAAAACTGAAGCTGAGCCACTGATGTCACATGGACCAGTTTTACTGATGTATTCACTACTTTTCTGGACCTATGTATTACCTACTTTTCAGATAGCTCTCCGATTTAATCAAAAATATCTTAATTTGTGTTCCAAAGATGAACGAAGATCTTACGGGTTTGGAGCGACATGAGGGTGAGTAATTAATGACAAAATTTTCATTTTGGGGTGAACTAACCCTTTAAGATTAGAACAGCAAAATAAAAGCTAATTCAACATATTAAATATTATAGTAATATGTAAATAATAATAAAAAATAGTCTCAGATTGTTTGGACTACAGTATTCTTCAGAATATCTTTTTTCTTCTTTCACAGAAGAAAGTCAGTCATACAATTTTAGTACATACAACAGAAATAGTATGCAGATAGTCTTTAAATTTCAATAATCAGATTATTTCGAACCAATGAATTTGCATCTGACAGAAAAAGAGTGGGAAAAACAGACCAAGAGCAGGAGGAGGATGAAAGAAGAAATGTGTAATTGTAAGAATGGAAGAGCAACTTGCTCTCCGACCTATCTCTGTGTGGGCTTTCCTAGCAATGCTGTGTGAAAGTGTGTGTGTCATCTCTTCTACTGTATTTTTAGTGCATTACTTTTTCATGCTGGCATTGACTCTGATGCTGAGAGAGTGAAAGAGATGGTATGTGTGTGTGTTGTCGTCTCTGTCAGCACTCTGCCATCTCATGGGTGTATTTGGAATAATGTATAAGATCTTTTTCATGTTCTGAAGTGTGTTTGCTTACTTCCAAGAGTGCATCAGCATGCACACACACACACACACACACACACACACACACACACACACAGGAGACCTGCACCTCCAGACTTGGAGAATCAAATTGTGGTTTTATTACACAGTGCTTTTGGAGGGTCAAATTGGGATTACACTCTTACACATATGAGTGCATTTGACCAGAGCTGAAGATCTCCTGAGGTCTTCTGTGTGGGTGTTAAGCAGAGAGAGCTTTCCTTCCAGTCCTCCGAGCAGCTACACACTCCTAATACCATGACCTGGGGATTATCAGTTTATTTTCCTCATTATTAACTTTAAAGTGCCCCTATTATGGGTTATATTTGCGGGTCTTGTCTTTTTATCTTACAGATGACTTGCAGGACCCTGTATGTTATGATATTAAATTAGTTTTAATTGTTTAACCACCACAGCGTCTCGTCTCCATTGGCAACATGCACGGTTTGTGTGGATTGCAAGTGACGTCACAGGTAGCAAAAAGTGCAAGTGTCGATTGCAAATGACATTGTAATTTAGTTTATTTTTTCTTGTCTTCACCACCTGGCTACTTGTGTAAAATGTTGAGAGATTCAATTTATACAATAAAATAAAAAATAAAAAAGACTACAAGTGACGTCACTTGCAGAAGTGAAGGTGTCTGAGAGTACAAGTCTGCAGCCAGACCCTTCTGGTAAACACCCAAGCAGCCATGGTGTATGCGTTAGCCCAGTGGTTCCCAACCACGTTCCTGGAGGCCCCCCAACACTGCATGTTTTCCATGTCTCCCTAATCAAACACACCTGATTCAGATCATCAGCTCATTAGTAGAGACTCCAAGACCTGAAATGGGTGTGTCAGACAAAGGAGAGATGCAAAATGTGCAGTGTTGGGGGGCCTCCAGGAACATGGTTGGGAACCACTGCGTTAGCCCAATGCAGAAACGCTTTGATAAAGCACTGCAGTTTGTACACCAATGTATTGCTCTAACGACAAACATTCACTATTCATCGACACATTTCTAGACAATTGCGAGCGAACAGATATTGCTGTTAGCCGGTTACGGAGACCTACATGCTGCGCGGAGCAACACAACACACACAACTAAATATGTATTTTGCATGCTACAGTACAGAGTACATGACAGCAACGGTTTTTAAAATAATTACTTCACTTTCAGAATAAAAAATTCCTGATAATTTACTCACCCACATGTCATCTAAGATGTTCATGTCTCTCTTTCTTCAGTCGCAAAGAAATTAAGTTTTTTGAGGAAAACATTCCAGTATTTTTCTCCATATAGTGGACTTCAGTGGTGTTTAACGGATTAGGTCAAAAATGCAGTTTCAGTGCAGCTTCAAAGGGCTCTACACGATCCCAGCGAGGAATAAGGGTCTTATCTAGTGAAACGGTAGGTCATTTTCTTAAAAAAAAAATATATATATATATATATTTATACACATTTTAACCACAAATGCTCGTCTTGTCTAGCTCTGCGAGGCGCATGCGTACTCTGTCTGTGTACAACGGTTCAAGACAGGGTATGTCTAAAAACTCCCAACACTTTTCTCCTACAACTTCAAAATCATCCTACATCGTTGTTTTACCTTCTTCTTCTTTTTTTTTTGTTTTTTTTTTGTAAAGGGTGTTTGACCCTCCTTGCACGTTCACTTTGTAAACACTGGGTCGGTGCTTTTGCAGCAATGTAGGATGATTTTGAAGTTGGAGGAGAAAATGAGTTGGGAGTTTTTCGACATACCCTAACTGTACCCAAATGGATTTACCCTCACAGTGCAGAGCACAGCGTCTTCTCCACAGGAGTCCACTACGGTGTTTGAGGGAGGGGAGGTTCAAGTTTTCCCAGGTCTGCGCACGCAACAAATGGGTGGGCATAAGTATGCTAATGTTTCACTTTGACGTCATCATGAAACGGCTAAAGATTCGTTTTAAGAACGACTCGTTTCAATGACTCTGAGTCGACTCTTTCTTTTGAGAGATAATAACTTTATACACGGTGCACTTTCAGATTTAAAACTTTGCAGGATGTTTTCATTTACTTAGAGCTGTGTTACACACTGCATGAAAGGTAATTTTCAAAAATCCATAATAGGGGCACTTTAATAATCAAGGGATTTTGTTAAATTAGTGCTGTTTAGTTATGTTTAGTTAATTATTGGTGAACATGTTACTGAGAAAATACCATTCCATTTTTCTACTTCAAAGATTCATGTTTAAATCAATGTGTTATTTCTAACTTTGCTAACAGTTTCTAAGCGAAAATTGTTTCTACATCATTTTTTTTTGAGTGTATGTAAAACATCGGAGCAAATTGTGATTTAAGTATCACCTTTGTGTGTTTTGAAAATCTGCTGTCATCGAAGCCATACTATACCAAATGTGTCTTGAAAAGCCACAGATGAGTGCGGAGCTGCTCACAGAGGACATTTTTGTTGCATTTTTGTCTTTCAGGATGTTTAATTTTTTCACGTAATGGCCAGACTGACTCCAGGTTCAGTTTCATATGATTTGTGAGCAGAAAATGAACAGTTAAGTTTAAAATGACCCAGAGGAAGGGCTGTAAAGGAGTGTTCAGACTACTGGAGATGTTAAGCGTGTGAAAATGTTTATGCTCAACAAAGCTGCATTTATTTGACAGAAAATACAGTAATATTGTGAAATATTATTACAATTTAAAATATCTTTTTTCTATTGAAATATATTTTAAAATGTAATTTATTCCTCTGATGTAAAGCTGAATTTTCAGCATCATTACACAAGCCTTCAGTGTCACATGATCCTTCAGAAATCATTCTAATATGCTGATTTGCTGCTCAGGAAACATTATTATTTTTAACATTCTTATTATTATCATCAATGTTGAAAATCAGTATTGCTTAAATATTTTGTGGAAACAGTGATTTTTATTCAAAAGTATTTAAATTAAAATTATTATAATTATAAATTCAATTATGAATGTATTTACTGTCCTTTTTGACCAATTTAATGCATCCTTGCTAAATAAAAGTACTGATTTCTTAAACCCTAAATTTTTCAACCTTGTGTGTGTGTGTGTGTGTGTGTATACTATATATATATATATATATATATATATATACATATATATATGCAGCAAAAGATAGAAATTCTGTGTGAGTACTTGAGTGTTTTTGCATGTATATGAATTTAGCAATCGTAGTGAAACAGTAGTAACTCTGCATCCATGTGACTACAAACTGCATGTGGTGCTCACTATGCTTTGACGGTAATGTTGTGTGATAATTTGGTTGTTTGGCAGTAAATAAACCGTCTGGTCACTGTGGTCCAGTGGATTGGATTCAGTTTCTCTGATGAGCAGATACAAACCCGCGCCGGGCCCCAAACGCACACACATCTGAGCTTTGTTTGATTTTTATGAGCATGATTTCAGAGACTCATAAAAATATTCCTGTCCCACGCGTTCCACTGTGTTGCTATGGTAACAGGTGCTGACTTCATGTGCAGGGATAAGACAGATCTTTAGCTTCAGACGGATATAATGCTACACAGCGCCACCTCAGACACGCACACACTTTTGGTTACGCTCTCTGAGGAGCAACTCAAAGCTTTTAAATGTGATGTTCATGTTTGAGATTATTTGCTGATGCCTGTGCTGTTAATGTGAGGGACATGTTTTAGTGTCCTAAAAGTAAGATGAAAAGATGAAGAGAGATTACAAACACAGACAAGTGTCTTTGTGTCATTGTGTGTAGCAGTGTGCTTGTAGTAAATTAGAGTTTCACCAGTTATCACCCACAATCTGCTGACTAGTTTTTCCCACATTCTCTAACTTATCAATAGTAGGTTTTACACACACACACACACACACACACACACACACACACACACAGACAGAGTCTAAATCACATCAGTCTAAATCTAATCATCTATAATCAATTGGCTTGCAACTTCCATAACTTCTACTCAATTACAGGCACATTCACATACATACACAAGACAGGAAATCCTGTTAAACTGTCTGGTAGACCACTGTGGCCCAGTTTAGAAGCATCTCTGTAACTCTATTTAACTATTTCAACTTTACAACATTTCAGTTCTTTCAACAGGATCTGTAAAAGAAACATTTTGGCTGTTTTGAGCATATAGCTGTAAGACTTAAAGGGATAGTTCATTCTAAAATTAATATTCTTTAAAAAAAATCATAAAAGGGGATATTTTGAGAAATGTCTCAGTGGGAATTTTCATTTTGGGTGAACTATCCCTTTAAATGTCATACAGTTGCCTCCAAAATTTGGAAAATGCAAAGTGGAATTTAAATACGTATAATTTTATGATATGTTTGCAGTGATAAGGTACAACACATACTATGAAAACATATTGTATTAAATCAAATGTATTAAGCATCTCTAAACTGTTTTTTAATTTGTCTGTTGTGTACTAACCTTAATTGTCACTAAAAAAGAAGTTTCACTTCAGTAATGAAGATTACAGATGCCAAAGGAGTTTTTATTGTATTATTATGTAATCAGAAAGAAAGTGTATTGCTGAAAATCAGCATTTCTGGTCTTCAATAATAATTGGAAGGTGCATTAATGCATTTATGCCAAGAAATAAGGATTTATCCACTTTAAAAAAAACTAGGGCATTTTCAAACTTTCGGATAGCATTATGTGTGTATTAAAGGATTAGTTCACTTCCAGAATAAAAATTTCCTGATAATTTACTCATCCCTATGTCATCCAAGATGATAATGTCTTTCTTTTTTCGGTCAAAAAGAAATTAAGGTTTAAAACTTTACAGGGTTTTTCTCCATATAGTGGACTTCAGTGGGAGCCAAGTTGAAAGTCCAAATTGCAGTTTCAGTGTCACTTCAAAGGGCTATAAATACACAATCCCAGCCAAGGAATAAGGGTCTTATCTAGCAAAATGAGACAAGTAATAGTCTTTCATGTGTAAAGTTTATGACTGTTAACACAGTATAACACACATCATGTGACTACAGGCTTCCTCCTCCTCTTCTCTTCTTTCTTCCTTCATTTATTGTTATATATGTATATGGTAGTGTAGACAGAGAGGAGGGGGCAGCTCAAGGCTTCAGGCTGGGCTCTTTTGCTTTACAAAACAGTTTTTCCTCATTAGGCCTTCTGTTTCTACACTGTGCTGTTTACTTACAGCCCACTGCATATGTGTGAGTGTGAGAGTGTTTGTTTTACTCTACGCTATAATCAGGTCTGGCCTGGTGGCTCTTACATAGTCCATTTATGCTCATCTGCATCTGTCTCGCAACATCTTTTGGGTTTATGAGTTTTAGGAGTTTGTTCATGCAACGTATTAAACAGCTTCCTGAATGTTAGGAAGCAGTCGCAGGAATCATCAAATATTTAATGATTCTGGTTCATTACGGTTCTTTTTACTAATTTGTAGAAAGAAATAATTAAGATTAAATGCAGGCTTTTCACAAGTTAAGATCTCACATGTGTCTCCTCTAGAAACGGTGCTTATATTTGCCAAGATACTGAAATCTGCAGTTAAAAAGTGAGAGAGTGAGTACAAACTCAAGACCAAGTTATCTGAAATATGCTGTACATATACATACATTACACAGCCATATACATTTTATAGCTCCATACCCTTACTGTATCAAACTTACACTACTGATCAAAAAAATCTGGGATCGGTAAGATTTGTTTAATGTATTTGAAATAAGTCTCTTATACTTATCAAGGCTGCATTTATATTCAAGAATACAGTAGAGGTCGACCAATTGATCGGCCGGCCGATTTTTGGCATTTTTTAATTAATCGGCATCGGCCGATTGTGCTGCAAATTAGGCCGATTTATAGGCAGGCGCATCTGCGGGCAGCTAAGCGTTGTTGCGGAATGCCAGAGAATCTCTCTCCCTCTGCGGCGGCGTGAGATGGAGCAGCTCACACTCTGCAGCCGCGGCTTGTTCACACACAGCTTCAGCTAACAATGGCAGGGCATTAAATTCAGACATATTAAATTCAGACGAAACTTCTGGGCTGATTATTACGTGCACATTAACTTTCCTCATGAAATGTGTGTGTGGGTCCGACAATAGCCTCCACGATGTCATCGCTCGTGGCCAGTGCACTCTTAAGCAGTTATGATCAGCAGGTTATGTAATGAACTCTTTTATTTATGTTATCACTATGGCCATTTGACTTATAGCAGTGTTCAGTGTTTCCCATACATTGAGTTATTTGTGGCGGTTCGTCACAATATCAAAACTGACCGCCACAAATAGATTTTCCAAAAGGCTTATACTTCCTTGAATAAACTGAGCACTGCACGTTTGGGCTACTGCTACTAAATTGGGCTACTACTACTATTACTATCTTGTACCCTGCAATAATCATTTACTCAAACTCACTTTTATGAGATGAATGGGGGAAAAAAAGAAAATCGGCCAAACATATTAAAAAAAAAAAAAAAAAAATCGGCATCATATATCGGCCATCGGCTACTCTGATTTCTAAATATCGGCATCGGTCGATGAAAAACCCATATCGGTCGACCTCTAGAATACAGTAAAACAGTAGTACTATGAAATACTATTAAAATAGCTGTTTTTCATTAATATATTTAAAAATGTAATTTATTAATGTGATGGCAAAGCTGTATTTTCAGCAGGTATTTCTCCAGTCTTCAGTGTCATATGTTCCTTCAGAAATCATTCTAATACGGCGATTTTGTTTAAGAAACATTTCTTATCATCAACATTGAAAGCAGCTATGCTGCTTAATACTTTTGTATCTTTTTCATTATGAAATACAAAGTTTAAAATCTTCAGTTCAGCAAAGTTCAAAACATTATAAAGTATCTACTGTAACTTTTGGTCAATTTAATACATCCTTGTTTAATAAAAGTTTAATTTCCTTCAAAAATTCTGATTCAAAAAACTTACAGACCCCAAACATTATTTATTTGAGTCTAATTTTTATTTCTCCTTAGGAATTTGAAGAGAAACATGAGACACAGTGTATACTTAAATGAGACATCCATTCTGAGTTTTCAAAAAGCAACCCCGTGAGCAAAACAAATTTCCTCTGGGTGCATTTCTGTGTTAGAGAAAGAGCAAATGAACTGCACACACACCACCTCCATCTCCATGTGGATTCACCAGATCTGCTCCCACACACTCCCACATACACACTCTGATCTCCACTGGTGCAGTGGGATAAAAATGTAATGAAATAATCTGTGTCCATATTAGTTAATTATTCCCAGCTCTCTGGGTGAAACCTGCATACATTTCATTTCCAGAATAGACACACAGAAGCTCTGCTACAAAACCTACATAGGCAGGATTCTAACAGTCATGCAATCTTCTAGTTAAAGACACATTTTACCCAGAAATGAAACTCACCCATTTACTCACCCTTTCGTCATTCTAAACCTGTACGACTTGCTTTTTCTGTGGAACATGAGAAGATCTTCAAAAGTTCTTATATTTTCTTTAGTGTTTCACAGAAGAAATAAAGTCATACAAGTTTAGAGGGACATGAAGGTGAGTAAATAATGTACAAAATATCCATTTTTGAGTCTTATTATCTGGTTTGTGATGCTCCACATAGACACCAACTCTGTGTGCCACTCTTTACACTAAAAGCTCAATTTATTTAAACAGCTTTTGGCTTTAGCATTTTGCTAAGCTAACAGCAGCATATTATGTGTATAACCCTGAACCATTTTTATAATTCTTTTTAGTATTTATTTAATTTCATCCACCACCTTGGGCAAACCAATTTCCCCAAAAAAAGTATTTTAGGATTAAAAGCCTTTTAAAACAGGAGCCTTAAAATGCTACCTCAATAGGTAGCATGTTGGAACTGAGCAACACGCTGCCCTTGCTCTGTTGTTGATGTTTTCCAGTGCGTCATTTTGGACATTGCTTATTCTGGCAACATTCACACCTGCTGAGTGAGGCCTTTTAGCTTTCTGCTGTGTGGACCTTTAGTATTTCACCATATTATATCACACACACACGCACCGCTCGCAAATCTAACTCAGTATAATGGCTTTATTTGCTGAATTCTCAGATGGACTTGCTTACATTACTTTTGCACTGCTCATACTCCTGACCGCTGATGTCAGGTGTCTTTCCTCGGCCATTAGGAAGGGGTTTTGATGGTTTAAGTATCGGTTTGTTGTTCTCTGATTCACTCCCTGCTTTTCTTCTCTCACAGGTGGCGTGTGGAACCAAAGACAGCCCAGTGCTGGATTCCCGAAGGACAGCTAGAGATCACAGACCCTTGAGGTGAAAGAGGGTGCATGGATCGCTCAAGGACAAAGACTTCTGCCTACCTCTGGTTGGGCGTGGTCTCCGTGGCATCAGCCTTCCTCTGCACAGAGGCGGGAGTCACGCCGAGCCCGTCCCTCTCGAATAACATCACATGCGTCGGGGAGACGAGTCGATGCCAGCCTGGCATCATCTTACCCATTTGGTACCCCGAGGACCCTTCCATGGGTGACAAGATCGCCAGGGTCATTGTGTACTTCGTGGCAATGATCTACATGTTCCTGGGGGTATCGATTATTGCGGATCGCTTCATGGCCGCCATTGAAGTCATCACCTCCCAGGAAAAGGAAATCATCATCAAGCGTCCGAATGGTGAGACGACGACAACGACAATCCGAGTGTGGAACGAGACGGTGTCCAACCTCACACTTATGGCGTTTGGCTCATCCACCCCTGAGATCCTTCTTTCCATCATTGAGATTTGCGGGCACGGGTTTCACGCCGGTGAGCTCGGCCCATCCACCATTGTAGGCAGTGCTGCTTTCAACATGTTTGTGATCATCGGCCTGTGCGTGTCAGTTATCCCAGAAGGCGAGGTCCGGAAGGTAAAACACCTGCGTGTGTTTTTTGTGACAGCCGCATGGAGCATGTTTGCCTACATCTGGCTCTACATGATCTTGGCTGTGTTCTCGCCCAACGTAGTCCAAGTATGGGAAGGGCTTCTCACCTTGGCATTCTTCCCCATCTGTGTCATTCTAGCTTGGGTGGCCGACCGTCGCCTGCTCTTCTACAAGTTCATGCACAAGAAATACCGCACGGACAAGCACCGAGGCGTCATCATTGAGACAGAGGGTGACCGTTCAAAAGGCATCGAAATGGACGGAAAGATGATGAATTCTCATTTTGTCGACGGCGGAGCTGCTAGTAATTTGATGGGCCTGATTGAAGGCAAGGAGGTGGACGAGTCTCGCAGAGATATGATCCGTATCCTGAAGGACCTGAAGCAGAAACACCCAGAGAAGGAGCTGGACCAGCTGGTGGAGATGGCCAACTACTATGCACTGTCACACCAACAGAAGAGCAGAGCGTTTTATCGTATCCAGGCCACGAGGATGATGACCGGCGCTGGGAACATCCTCAAGAAGCATGTGGCTGAGCAGGCCAAACGCAGCGCTAGCGTTCAAGAAGTTCACGTAGAAGAACCCGAGGAGTATGTGTCTCGCATTATGTTCGAACCTGCCATTTACCAGTGTCTGGAGAACTGTGGGGCCGTTCTGCTCACGATAGTGCGTAAAGGCGGCGACATCGCTAAGACAATCTATGTGGATTATAAAACGGAAGACGGCTCTGCGAACGCCGGTGCGGACTACGAGTTCACCGAGGGCACGGTGGTGTTCAAACCTGGTGAGGTTGTCAAAGAGATCACTGTTGGCATTATCGATGATGATATCTTTGAAGAGGACGAGCATTTCTTTGTGCGGCTCAGTAACGTGCATGTTCTGGAGACTGAGGATGAGGTGCTGTCACCCAGTAGCCTGCCGTACCCAAAGGCCTTGATAGGATTCCCTGCTGTTGCCACTGTTACCATCCTCGACGATGACCACGCAGGCATCTTCACTTTTGAAAGCGAGTCCATGCACGTGAGTGAGAGTGTGGGCATCATGGAAGTGAAAGTGCTGCGGACGTCAGGGGCGAGAGGGACGGTCATCATTCCATTCCGCACGGTGGAGGGACTTGCTAAGGGCGGCGGAGAGGACTTCGAGGACGCGTATGGAGAGCTAGAGTTCAAAAACGACGAGACCTGGTAAATATGCTGTATTTATTTCACATTTATTCCCTTTTTCAAGGCCAGAGGGTAAAGAGGGTGAGATTTATAAAACTTAAAGATATACAGTGCTCCCAAAAGGTTTTTTGGAATGTCATTGCATTAGACGTCATTCCAATTTCATTCCAGTGTCATTCCAATTACTGTTGCACAAGCTGGTGTCAAGTTAATGGATGTATGAAATTATGGTGTCCTAGCAGAATTCTTAATACCATATACTTCTAAATCAAAATACTTTTTAATCTTGATTTTGAATAATACATCTATTGTTTTATTAATGAAAACCTATTAAAATTCCTTGTTTGTGAAATACTTTGCATGAAAAGTGTATTTGCAATTGTATTTCTTAATGTATGATGCATTTTAAGTGCGCAAATAGTTTTTGTGGCCACTGTAAGGATGAATACACATAGCTGAGGAGTTGTGGTTTTATGTTTGAGATTTGTGGCTGTTGAGTTGGTCAGATTTGCTCATGTATTTGGTCATGTGATGCTGTGTTATAATGGCTGTAATAGAAGGGCCGGAAATTACAAAGACTTATTTCCTGCTGTTTGTATTCTCTCTGCTTTGTAAATCTTTTGTGACTTCCAATATGAGTGATATGCCGTTTAATCACTTTTACATATATACATTTTCTCTATTTAAGCACACACAGTCACTCCATAGAGGTTTGGGGAGGGGGTCTGAGATTTCTCTCAGGAATTTTGGTGTTTTAATTAATTTAGTTCATTTATGTGAGATTTGGAAAGAGATTCAGTAATACAGTAACACACAGACCAGATAGAGACAGCGAGACGTGTGGTGTGCTGGTCCAGATATGCTGCTGGGTATTAATAGTTCAGTAAGAATATTCACAGCATATTCCACATGACACTCCAACCCACCCACGGTCTATATGTAAGAGTATGTGAGTAGCTGACACATGTCCATGGACTCTTTTTTTTTAATTAACATCAAGATTTTTGGTTGGAATGCATATTAATATTTAAGGGAATGTGTGTGTCTTAGTTTCTGTGTCTGGTCATTAAGTGTTTCAGCATTTTTAATCCCATTTTTTTCCCTTTTTAAATGGTCCTGTGGTGAGACCAATGAATTTTTAAACTCTAACTTTTGCAAGTAGTCTCTGAATTAATATGAGATTATAAAACATGCATGGATCATAATGAATAAAAGAGTTTTAAATGGAGTATAGTGTCACATCGCAGAACATGTCAACTTTCCAGAAGTATTTTATGTCAATTACCCATGTGCTGTATGCATTAACCAGAATGTTAGGAAGATTTCCATTCATCCGCATTAAGTGACTGTTTTAAAACTTAAAAAAAAAAAAATAAAAAGTTATTTTTTAAAAAGTTTTTATTTATTATTATCCATGTATGTTTCATTTATTTATTTTTAAATAAATTAATTTTAAAATTAGTTGAACTTTGTTGCCAGTGGTCACCATGCATTTCTATTGTATGATTTTTTTTTTTGTTGCAATTTTGATAACTTCCATGTAGAAAACATTTCAGTCAACATAAGGGTGAGCACATAACAAAAGAGTTTTTAGCTTAAAGCAAATGATCCTGCATAAGGAGCAGCTTGATTGAACTGACCAAATTTAGACATGAATGCATTATTCCTCCAGTGTTTTAAATAAACACATTTTACCTTCTTTTTAATTACACAAAAAATTAATTAAAAGTTTCATTGGAAGTGCACTGGGCTGAAAAATCTCAGGAGGCACAGACAATCTGCTTGTCAATGCAAACTTGCATAAGGAACAATGCATCCAAACAGCGTGAGTGGTATCATGTCTAGAAAGTGACACTTCAGCTGGTGTCGTACAGTAAATAGTGATGAAGGTATCGTGACAGCCCTAGTACACGAATAGCAGGCACCATTCGTCAGTTACGGTTGAGCCTATGGACTGCTTGTAGAGAGAAAGTTGATTAAAGGCATCTGCATCTATCATAACCAAGCACCTGCCATTGCCACCAGCAGGGTTTAAATCACCGGCACCCTAACCAGTGCGCTAACTAACTAGATTATATGGAGCTATCCAGCCTTCTGTTCTGCTTTAAGAAAGGTCAGCAGTCAGCACATGCTAGATATACACAATTTGTCTCTCTCTCCTTTGTAACAGGTTTCTGGAGTCACTGTGACGTTACAATATAACATTTCTGTATTACTATCAGAGATGTTCATGAGTCTTTAACTTGGAGTCCGAGTCAAGTCTGAAGTCTTTAACCTGGAGTCCGAGTCAAGTCTGAAGTCTTTGACGCTGGAGTCTGAGTCAAGTCTCGAGTCTTTGGTCACGAGTCCGAGTCAAGTCTCAAGTCATTTAATGGCTTGCTAAAAAAAAATCCCATTCATAGTCCTCATGTATTGAAATCTTCCTATTTACAAAGCTGTTTTATAGGCTATAGACAAAATATATGATCTATGATCTGCTTCTTTTTTTTTTTATATATATAAAAAGAGGTGTTAAGATGTAAGGTTAATGTACATCCAGCCTGTTACTGTTTAATCCATTCCCATGTTCAAAACTGTTTTTCTGTAATCAAATTTTATAATAAGATAATAAGTCCTATCTACCATGACATATAAGGAAATACAGGTGCATCTCAATAAATTAGAATGTCGTGGAAAAGTTCATTTATTTCAGTAATTCAACTCAAATTGTGAAACTCGTGTATTAAATAAATTCAGTGCACACAGACTGAAGTAGTTTAAGTCTTTGGTTATTTTAATTGTGATGATTTTGGCTCACATTTAACAAAAACCCATCTCAACAAATTAGAATACTTCATAAGACCAATAAAAAAAACATTTTTAGTGAATTGTTGGCCTGCTGGAAAGTATGTTCATTTTCTGTATATGTACTCAATAATTGGTAGGGGCTCCATTTGCTTTAATTACTGCCTCAATTCGGCGTGGCATGGAGGTGATCAGTTTGTGGCACTGCTGAGGTGGTGACACAGATATTACAAAACCAAAAAATCAAGTATTTCTTTTTGATAAAAGTCAGGGGTGTTCAATTAAAGTTCCAAGAGGCACGGACTCTATATTTTCTTCCAAGCAGAGGTCCGGACAAAAATAAATAAATAATTAAATAAATACAAAAATATATATTTTTACATGTATTGTACTTTTACATTTAGATACATGCGAGGCCATATGACAAAAAGCACTGTTTCTGTTCAGGGTTTTCCTCCTGAAATCTATACTATTTAAATATATTATAAGCATTATCTACTAAAAATGTCTAAAATAATAAAAAACATTCTCATCTTGAGCAGAAAAGAAAGATAACCAGCAGTTTCAAAGTTTAAGTTCTATCCTAGCCATCTAACAACAAATTTCCCAATTATAATTACATGATTCTTTTGAAATGCTCTTAACCTACAGATTAATAATGGTAAATGTAGATCAGAAACGTCTTGTCACATCTGGTTTGAACAGTCAGAGTCATAGGCTATTGAGAGATAAATAGATAGTAAGAAAAATAACTAGATTTGCAGCATTGTTTCTGTTGTTGTTAAAATAACCGTGTCATCCGCAGCTCTTAAACTTGGCGTCCAGAGAGAGAGAGAAAGCGCATGGAGCTGAAAGGGCTTGAATTAAGCGCGTTTGGCTTTAGATAAAAATACCAGAGTATATAGCGCTGAAAGATATTTGCCATAAACGACTCTTGTTATGTGATCCGCTCCACTGTTTTGACGCGCTGCTCACTTAAAATGGTGCTGCTGTTATGGCTCACGGTCCGGATGAATGCCGGTGTGCGGATGCGGTCTGCCTTTTGAAAATCAGTTATAGAAATTGTATTTAAGAATAAAAGACTCTAGTTGCTTTTAAAATATTCAAGAGTCCTTTTTCCTCGAGTCGAGTCAAGTCTGGAGTCATTTCAGGTCGAGTCTGAGTCAAGTCTGAAGTCTATAAAAATGCGACTCGAGTCCGAGTCACTAACTCGAGTCCCCATCTCTGAATACTATAATGCCAAAAGTATTGGGTCACCCCCTTCTAATGAACAGGTTTGACTACTTTAGTAATTTCCATGAGTACAAATCTGAATGTTTAAGCATATAACGATATTCTAGGGAATTGTTTGCTTCTAATTTTAAAGCAACAGTTTGGACAGGACCCTTTTCTATTCTAACATGACAATGCCTCTGTGTATAAGGCAAGGTTAAAAAAAGAAATGATTAATTTAGTCAGTGTGGAAGAACTTGACTGGTCTGCAGAAAGCCAAGTCCTAATCCAAGCTGAACACCTCTGGTGTGACTTTAAATGCAGACCTTGAGCCAAAAACTCATCACCAAACAACAATGACTTGTACATATGGGTACAGTCATTTTAGACACTTCCAAAACTGTTGCAACAGAGATGGAAATACAATTTCTAAATACATGAATTATGTTTCCATCTTTGTTGCCACAGTTTTGGAAGTGCCTTTTTCTGTTCTAAAGAAGGTGTCCCAATACGTTTGTCCATATAGTGTATATACAAGTCATTGGTGTTTGGTAAAGAGTTTTTGGCTCAAGATTCGTACCCCGCAGTTTTTCGGGCAAGTGTGTTCGCATAGAGGTTTTCAAGAGCCGATATGAAAAAATATAGATTTAAAAAAGACAAGTCCCCCGCGTGATCTACGCCCCTGCTACTAAAGCTGACAGAGTAAAGGAAAGAGCTCCACCTCTCCGTCTCTTTATATCCATCTCTCTCCATTTTTTCCTGTGTACACTGTCATTGCGTTACACACAGTGTGTAAGTGTGAGTTAGAGAGAACGTGTGCATTGTGTGTGTGTCGGGGATCTCCTGCTCGGCTGGTGCTTGTTATATTCCCATGATGCTGCAGCACGATGCACCAGAATGCACCAGGAACCAATTCTCTCTTTCTCTCAAGTATTTTCATTTCAGATCACCAGAAATGATGTCTTTCTGGCCCAGTTTTATTAGCTTGAAATTATTACTTACATTGTTTGGTAGTAATTTTTGTTAGTAAAAAAGCTTTATTTGAGCTCATTAATAATTAGGTGTGATTTGAGTTGTTGTAGTTTATGACCTTCTGTAATTTGAGTCCACATAGGCTAGTTGAAGTAGATGAAAGGCAAGTTACTTTACGATCAAGTTTAGATACTGTAGTTTATGGGTTAGTAGCTGTGGTTATAGTCTGGTTGAATTACTAGTTGTAATTTTAGACACTGTAGTTTATGAGTTTGCTGTAAATATAGTCACTGGGAGTTAAGTATTATATTGTGTGCATATATATATATATATATATATATTTCAATTCAGATGCAGTTTTGATTGATTATTCATAATTCAGCAAGGACACATTAAACTGATGAAAAGTGACAGTAAAGCAATTATAATGTTACAAAATTTTCCTTTTAAAACAAATGCTGTTCAGTGTTTTGTTCATCAAAAAACATCACTGTTTCCACAAAAGAATATTAATCAGCACAACAGTTTTCAACACTGATAATAATAAGAAATGTTTTTGAGAATCAAATCAGCATGTTTGAGTGATTTCTGAAGAATAATGTGTCTGGATGCTGGGAAAAATGTTATAAATGTATAGTCACATAATCACTGGAGCTGTTGTTATAGTCTCTGGAGTTTGTGTGTTAGTAGCTTTAATTATTGTGCCTGTAGTTCAGTCGGCGTTTGGTAGAATGATGAAAGGAAAGCAACAGTAGAAAGAGGATGTGTATCATTAGCCTTCTCTGATTTTTCTTTGCCCTGTTTTTCTGTCTCTCGCCTCCCTTTGGACTTTCAAACCTTTTTCCGTAAATCTGCAGTTATAGCAGAGCTCCACTGTGTAATGATGAATCATTTAGTATAGTAAACATTATTCATTTATTATGATGAATTAACAGGTGCTTCTAGAGAATATGCTTTGATTTCTTCATAGAACACAAACATGTTTAGGCAGATGTATCAGGAATAGCTGTTATATGAAGCGTAATAAGCTGCTGTCATGAGGTCTTTAGGCATGAGGCTTATTGGTAATTGTGTAAAATTAGAAAGATATCCAGAACTACATTGTGCTTAATGTAATGATATTTAGTTCTTCAGCGCTGGAAGCCTGTTTCTGCCACTGAATAAAAAAATGTGGAAATAATTGAGATAAGATGTCACAACTACCTTTTTAAATGTTTTATTCTGTGGCGGAAACAAAAAGTTAAGAATTGTGAGATGTAAACTAAGAATTCTGAGGAAAAAAAGTCAGAATTGTGAGATGTAAAACTCGGAATTGTGAGAAAAAATGTCAGAATTCTGAGTTTATATCTTGTAATTCTGACTTTTCTGACCTTTTTTTAAATTATTTATTTATTCTGTGGCAGAAATAGGGTTCCATAGCACTTTGCCTAATTATTTTAACAATAATAAGTCAATACAGTTTATAAAAGCTGTACAGCCCAGTCACCAAGTAGTTTTTAATTGACCATCATAATTCTATGTGGTATGTGTAATGGCAGTATTTTAAAACTGTCTATCTTCTATCTTCTACATTTACCGTTACTTTTATTTATAACCTCCAAGCCGTCTGACACAGTTGAGAGAAATACATGCAAGGATCTAGGATTATATAGAAGGACTGTGCTTGTGTCTGTGTGAATTTGAGTTCACTTCACTCTTGTTTTACTACATTCACTCCAGACATCAGCTTGAACATCTTAGTGACTCCTGTGATTGGAAAAATCCCTCGTGACAGGGAGTGAGAGAGCAGACGAGGAGAGCTGCTTGAATAATGGATTGAATAGCAAAAAGGATGAATATAAAATGTAAATCATAAATTATTTTGGATTTCAAGGAATAGTTCATCCAAAAGTGAAACTTCTGTCATCATTTACACACTCAAACCGGTGTGACGTTCCTTTTCCAGTTTTGTGTGAGGAACAAACTGAAATGGAAGTCTTTGAAGTATCGCTGTTTTTATCAGTATTGGCAATATTGACCTTTGATTATACTTGGTTAAAAGAAGATAAGTGATATTGTCCATGGCTAATGTTGAATTATGTATTATGTACTCTTCTGGGCCGGAGGAGCAGCATGGTGGAATGTTGTTTGTGTATGTGTGTGACTTTCCTCCGGGCTCCGGTTTAATATGTAGGAGTGTAAATTCAGTTTGATCCTAGCACACTTTGCTCATCTCTCTCTCTCTTGAGTCCTATCAGACAAGACTAGTTTTCCCTGAGGAGGTCAGGTAAATTTGTGTTTCGCAGACGTACTTGTGATTTCAATCCTGTCAAAACGCATCTGTTTTTCTCTCACAAACTTGGTAAAGAGTAAATTACCTACTGTTTTTGTGTAAACTCTGGAATCCTCTGAGAAATGTAGTTTAATTCTGCCTGGACAGGAGTGTCACTGATTGTGGATTATATTGAGATTGTTTCTTTCACCACACGACTCATTTATTTTGATCTTAACTGTTATTGTAAAGGTAAGTTTCTTAGTTTCTATGGATTTAGACGTTTTTGGATGGTAAAAAGTTTTTTTTAAATACTGTTTCTGTCATTCTGTTAAAAATGTATAACATAACCACATAAACAGTGGTTAAGTACTTCTCTAACAAAAAAAAAGAAACTTAAATCAACTAAAAAAGTAAATTAAATCACGGAGAGTCTGAGCACAGATTGCTCAGAAGAAAAACTAATTTATCCTCAAAGTAATTGATTTCTTCTCTATATTATATAGGATACATACTGTAATTTTCTGTTTGATTATATTTTAAAATGTAATTTATTTCTGTAATGGCAAAGTTGAATTTTCAGAAACCCTTACTTCAGTCTTCAGTGTCACATGATCCTTCAGAGATCATTCTAATATGCTGATTTGGTGCTCAAGAATCATTTTCAATTATTATCAATGTTGAAAACAGTTGTGCTGCTTAATACTTTTGTGGAAACTGTGGTGCATTTTTTCCCAGGATTCTTTTATGAATAGAAAGTTCAAAAGAACTGCATTTATTTAAAATAAAAATCAAATCTGTTGTGACAATGTAAATGAATTTACTGTCACTTTTGATCAATTAAATGCATCCTTGCTGAATAAAAGTATTAATTTCTAAAAACAAACAAACAAACAAACACATACTGACCCTAAACATCTGAAAGGTAGTGCTGTTTACAATTGTTGAAAGCCGAGGTCACAGTCAAGACTTAAAGACTGAAGTATGCGGCACACATTCATCAACGAGTTTCATTGAGATTCTGACCACTGAGCCGTTATAATTAACATACACAGAAAGAGACAGAGGAGCCCTTTGGAATTCCCTTTGTAATCTAAAACACAGTTCGACTGAACACCGGCAGTAGCATTACAGACAGGGATCGATCAATGAAATGATTACAGCACTCTCCACCGTGAAACAGAATCCAATCCAAGAGTCCCTCTACAGCCATTTTCCACAGAGAAATTGCTGATTAAGAACATGCTCAAATAACAAATACACTGTGGCTACAGTGAATCATTGCATGGATCAAACCAGTAGTGCACTGGAATATTTCCCTGGGTACCATGTCTGGATCTAATGATCCAGTCTCAGCATGATAAAGCTCAATTCAAAAGTTTGAGGTTGGTAAGATTGTTTAATGTTTTTGAAAGAAGTCTCTTATACTTACTAAAGCTGAATTTATTTGATCAAAAATACAGAAAACCCCCCCCAGTAATATTGTGAAATATTATTACAATTTAAAATGACTGTTTTCCATTTTAATATGTTTCAAATATAATTTATTCCCATGATGGCAAAGCTGCATTACTCCAGTCTTCAGTGTCACATGAGCCTTCAGAAATCATTCTAATTTGCTGATTTGGTGCTCAAGAAACATTTCTTATTATCAATGTTGTAAACAGTTGTGCTGCTTAATATTTCGTGGAAAATGTGGTACATTATTATTTTCAAAGATTCTTTGATGAATAGAACATTTTAAAATTTCATTTTCATTTATTTGAAATAGAAACATTATAAATGTTTTTACTGTCACTTTTGATCAGTTTAATGTTTTCTTGCTGCATAAAAGTATTAGTCTTTCTGACCCCAAACTTTTGATTGGTGGTGCATATATATAAAACAAATTTTTATAATTTATATATTTTAACTTTAGGCATCCTATAGAATTTCTAAGGAAATAAAAGTTGGATGTCGGCTATTAATGTTGGGCGATATGCCTGTGAGATCACCGATACACGATATCATCGTGCTAATTTATTTAATTATTTACTTACTTAAATTCATAGCACTCCCATTTTAATCAGTGAAGCTATCTCTTATACTTTGTATGTACATCTGCACTTTGTTGTTTATGATGAAAGAATTCACGAGAGCAGAATTCAGTCAGCAAGCACGCACTCAACAACAAAACTCCGGTGTTTCAGTGATGACTCATCTGAACACCTCTGATTGGCCGCTGCAATCATAAGCTCAACAGAACCATGTGTGATTGGTTATAACGCGCAACACTGTAAAAATGCGGAAAAAGAAATATGATGGGACAAATTAGCCTTAATATTATTTAGATAATAATACTAGCCTAATAATAATAATTGTCTTGATATCGTCAAAGGCATCAGCCACAGGCGATATTTTGACTATCGTCGATACACGATACTATCGTCTATCAGTACAACCCTGTTTTTAGTTGCTGTCAGCTTGTATGTGTTTTAATTTGAATCACAGACTGTATCATCCTTACAATCGATTTCAACCATGTATCACACTGCAGTTCCAGCCACTAGCGAGTAACCATTTTGTTAGTTTGCCAAAGCCAATTTTTACCTGCATTTGGCACTCAGCAAGTGTTAATATGGACTCTGCCGGTAAGTTGCAGGTTAATCAGAGGGTAATACTCACAGTTGAGTACAGAAGTGGCCCCATCTGAGTCTCAGCGTCACGCTAGCAGCTAGCTAAGCATGTTATTAGCGCCACTAGCGCTGACCACCCTGGGGTATGAGGTTACAGTCTATTGTTAATAGCCGCCAGTGGAGTGTTGCCTGAGGTGAGCTCCAGGAAACAACACTAACAAGAGTAAGTTAACTTATATAGACATTTTCACACACAAATGTGTGTGTTAGCATACCGAATCCAGAAATTATCTGGGAAGGCTAAAGTGTGTGTGTGTGTGTGTGTGTGTGTGTGTGTGTGTGTGTGTGTGGGGAGCCAGAGCTTTGCTCCATTTCAGCTGAAGGAAGCTGTGTCTCCTTGGCAACCACAGAGAGCGCGAGCTCGCAGGCATGTGTGTGTATGTGTGTGCACAGTGTGTGTTTGTGTTTGCGTTGAGTCAAATTAGTCTGTGAACGTGTATCTCTGGTTGTGTGTGTATTTGACCATCAGTGCAGACATGCATGCACTCACACAAACACACACACACCCTTTTCACTGCAGGGTTTATTTTTAGCACGTGTCTCTTATATAATCAGGGTGACACTGGGGAGAACATAGACTCTCTCCCTCTCCTTCCTCCTCATTCTTGATTTGGATATCTGTGTGTGTGGGTGTGTGTGTGTGTGTGTTGTACGCAGATGAGACAAAGGTTTTCTTAGTTGCATATTTCTGGTGCAGTAATGATGCTCGAGAGTGTCTCTGTGCCTGCAGTTCTGAATTACTGAATACAGACGAAAAGATGCTGCATAAACACAACCAATATGCACAGAACACCTCAGAAACACAACACTACTCAATTCGCACAGAGAGTGCGTGGGAGGGAGTGTGTGCAAGTTTATATTAGTTTTAAATGAAATTGATGTCCATCAATCAGCTCAGGGCCTGATAATAATTCACTTCAGCAGTGTTGTTGTTGTTAGCTGAAAATAAACTATTATTTTTATTAACTGAAATAAAGCTGAAATAAAACATAAATTTTAGATGAAAAAACTTAAACTGGTAACTAACTGAAATAAACTAATAAAATAAGTACTATTTTTTCTTAAACTAAAGCTGAAAATTTTAAGTAATTAACTTAAACTTAGGTAAATAAACTTAAGTATTTAAGTAAAAAAATGTAAAAAATTTTTTTAAAGCTAAATAGAAATATTTAAAAGCACGTAATAAAATTACTTAAACTAAAGTAAAAATTTAAATAAAAACTGAAAATGTTAATTACAACTAAAAGTTGACTAAAATAGTTAAAAAAAACTAATAAAATCATTTTCGTTAATTGAAATAAAGCTGAACTAAAATATAATAAAACAGATATTAGATGAAAAACTTAAGCGAAAATGACAAATGTTGCCAACTAAATGAAATATGATACATTTACGTTTGAGTACTAGTTTTACTAAAACTAAAATAAAAAAATAAATTAAAGTGAAATAGAAATATTAAAAAAACCTAATAAAAGCACATAAAATTACTAAAACTGAAATGAAAATGAAATGCGCATCCACATTGCATGGAATACTGTATCCCACAATCCCAAGCACTCAGCTTGACCTTTTTCCCGTGTGACAAATGAATCGAAAGCAACAGTAAATGCCATTTAAACGTGCTTTTTGACTCATTATTTAGTTGGACTGGCAGAAGTTGGCATTTTTACATAAAACTTGATAAATAAACAAACAAACGTAAAAAAAAAAAAAGAAACTATTTTTAAATGTTAGCGATAGTTTTTTTTTTTTTTTTTGAAAACCTTTTTACCACTCTCTTCCTTCATCCATTTTCTCCTTTCTCTTCTTTTTTCTCTTCTCTATTTGTTCCTGCTTTCTTCTTTCTCCCTCTCTGTAGATCTGCTAACATGAGGAGTTTAGCCTCCACTGTATTTTCATCTGAACTCTTGATTAGCCGGTTCAGGTGTGCTTGATTAGAGACGGCACTACACTCTGCGGGAAAGTAGATCTCTGTGTGCGCTGAAAGATCTCCGGTTTTGATTTGTACGAATAAATTAGTTAGGAAATTCTAACACAAAATGTCCCACCACTTATCATGGGCACAACTGTTTAGGGCACAAATTCTCATTAACGTGAGCAAGATTTTATCATTTGTCACTGCATCATGCTTGGTTAGGACATGGTGTAAAGCTGTGTTCAGAGAGAGAGTAAAAATTCAGTTTTTATGATGTATGCAACTGAAGCCCATGTTTTTTTTGTTTTTTTAAAATATGAAAAGCAATCAAAAAGCATATGAATTCTAAAATTTGCCAATCCACACCTCATCTGCCATATACAGTATGTGGTTTGTATGATTAAAATACATTTTTGAAAATGTTATTTAGTCTAAATAGTCAAGTCATATTTAAAGTGTTTTTTTTTTTCTTTGTCATTCAGGAAACCCTAACGCCAAGCACAGTATTCACAGCTGTGTCTGAATTCATTTATTTCAACTCACATGTGGCATTCACTATGTATGAATGGTGATTGAGTGAATGAGTAAGTGGTCTTGAAAACAGGATATGCATCAATGTAAATGCATGTTCCTCACACAATCCATACCATGACAAGATGAATGGACTTGAAAGTTTTTCATTTTTTCTTTCCACTATGACTACTACTATATTGTCCCTTGGCATTGTATTGACTTTATCCAAGATAAATATACCAAATATTGACTACGCAGTTTGCTCCAGTTTTATTACTTGCAAAATGAGTGTATAAAATGAGTGCAGAAGGATTGGGGCAGCGTGAACAAAGCATTTGAGATCAGAGCATCATTCTCTAATATTGATACCTTTAGTAGTCAGGTCTACTAAGAAATGTATTGATTGTGTGTTTTGTCAGTCTGACAAAATTGTAGTAACCTTGGCTGAAGTGGGCAGCATTAGTGCAAATAGAAATAACAAACCTGTATTATTTAGTAAATACTGTGTAAAAAATATTAATTTCAGCAATTGTTCTGCATGCATTTTCAATATTTTTAAATGAAATAGTGTGGTATCATATACAGCTTTATATCGGCCACCATGCTTTTTAAGATTTCAGCAGTGGACTATCGGCCATCAAAAAATCCATAATGGTTGATTGTATGGACACTTCAGGTTCATTGGAACCTAAAACTGTTAAATTCAAATCCACATGTAACATTCTAGTGCTTGTACTTTGTAGAATGGCTGGGAGCAAAAGCAGCAGCATGCGCCTGAAGTTGTTATGGCAACCAGATACATTCCAAGTAGATTTGCTGATAGATGTTCTAGAATGAAGGTATCGGCAAATCAGCTTGCAATGGCAATGAGACAGTTCTGCAGTGTGACTCTGTTGAAAATCCTGAATGATGCCAGAGACTGTAGACAGCTGAAACTTGGAGGTATTTATGCTTTTTAGTGCATTATCAGGATACACCTTGTGAAACTGGGATCGTCTCGGGTAAATCCTTGATCACATTTTGGAATGCAGCGGTCCATGAAAGTGTGTTTCAGGCTTAAGATTCCATTTAGTTCCCAGAATGGTAAAAGAACAGAGGAGGAATGTTGTCTTTTCTGATTTCGAGCACATGTGCAAGGTTTAGATTCATTTGTGGTAAGCTCAGGCAGTCTGCCGAGTCAGCTCGGAGCAGGTGGAGGAGCCACTGTAGGGATTTTTTTTCACTGTACATGAATAAATCTTGTTTACTGTTTGTCTTTTACTTTTAGCATTCACACTCAAAGACACACACACATATGCATATACACATGTGTCTTGGCCCAGGCAAATGGATATAAGACTGTTAACCACAGCACATGTGTCATTCCTTTTTAACTTTATATTAAATATACATATTATAAATATGATTGTGTCGTAATTTAAGGAAGTATTTCAATCACTTTATTTTAAGGTCTAATTCTTGCTATTAACAAACCATTAACTATGACTTTTACCTCAATAAACTCCTAATTTGTTACTTATTAATAGTTAGTAAGGTAGTTGTTAAGTTTAGGTATTGGGTAGGATTAGAGATGTAGAATATGGTTATGCAGAATATGTGCTTTATAAGTACTAATAAACAGCCAATATGTTAATAAAAGTCATGCTAATAAGCAACTAGTTAATAGTGAGAATTGGTTCTTATACTAAAGTGTTACCAGTATTTCTATACATTCTTTACCAGTCTGGTCAAAATCAGCATACACAATGGCAAGAAAACAAAATGACTAGCAGAATGGAAATAAAGAGCTAGTGAAACTTAATTTTAATATTTGGATTTTTTTTTCCTGGTATCATACTGATTTCTGTAATTTCATAAAAACAAGATGTAATGTAATGTCTTTGAGGATAATGTCATTACTGAACTGTTTTGAAATGATTTAGAGACCTATGTGAATAAAAAATTGGGGTTTATGATAGAAATTTTGTGTATTAAATGTGCTTTTTTTTATTTTCAGAATGACATTTAAGCTCTTTGCAAACCATTTCTTACATTTTATAAAAGAAAACATGTTCAGTGCTTTTTGTTTATAATTTGTTCCAAAAGGTTTATTTATAATTTAAAGAAATTAAATAAAAAAGAAAAAGCGCTGAACATGTAATTGTAAAAGATGGAAAGTTAAAGTTTAGCCTTACTTTATTTAATTGTGACATTTTGATATAAATTTTTTTTATAATTATTAGTAAAATGAAGCTTCTGTCATTATTTTCCTACAAAAAGCCATTATAAGGTTTTAAATTACTTAGAATGTAAGTCATACAGACCTCTTTTATTAAACTTGTGGGGTTTTTTTTCCTCAAAGAAATTAGTACTTTTATTCAGCAAGGATGCAATAAATTGATGAAAAGTAACAGCAAAGGCTTATATTGTTACAAAAGATTTCTATTTTAAGTAAATGATGTTCTTTTGAACTTCTTACTCATCAAAGAATTCTGGAAAAGATGTATCACAGTTTCCACAAAAATATTAAGCTGCACAACTGTTTTCAACATTGATAATATTAAGAAATGTATCCTGAGCACCAAATCAGCATATTAAAATGATTTTTGAAGGATCACGTGACCGAAGACCGAAGTAATGGCTGCTGAAAATTCAGCTAATTGTACAGTTCCTTTAAGACGTATATGATGGAGACACGAAAATGTACTGCATGGTAGGAATGACCTACATCAGATCACAGACCAAGCACGCAGCTCTGTCACAGTCTCATTTGTGTGTGCATTTATCGTCTCTCTTCACTGTGTGAGAGTGAGTGAGAGAGGCTGAGGACGTTTGAGTATAATGTGTCCGCTAATGGAGGGGAAACAGGGCAGAGCAGAAGGGAATGAGAACATGAGTATGTTAGACTGAAAGACATATTAGAGAGAGATGAAGCGGCATGGGTCTGCGGACAGCTGTACTGTGAGTAACTGATCCGAATGGAGGGAGGGGGATGTTCACAGGTCGAACACGCACACACACACACACACACACACACACACACAGAAACTTTCATTGAAACACAACTGAAACAGGTGTTACTCACAGTCACAGAGAAACCAGGTCAACATCAATCACATGCTGAGTTATAAATACACACACACATGCTGAGAATTTAGCAATGAAAGAGTGACAGAGTGTGAGAGAGAAATGGATGTTACAGATAAGAGGTGTTAAGAGATTGATTCTTTAATGCTGCAGTCCGTAAGTTTTGCCTCTTTGTCGCCATCTCTGTTTGAAAACCTGGAATTGCAGCCTCTTGCGGGATTATCTTCCATGCGTGGGGTTGTGATCTGGTGTTCCGGAGCGGCTCCAGCGTGGATGAATCTAATGTTTTGAGGTGAATGTGTGACAGTCAGTCACCGCACCAGTAGCCCCTCACTGCAGAACAAAGATACTGTACTCAGGAATCACAGATTCTAGCCTACGTCTTGGAATATATGACCCAAATAAGAATTTTCACCATATATTGCCATCTGAACAAGTAAGTAACAAGTCTGCCAAGTTTGTTCTGCCCAACTGAGGAAAAAAGAATTGCAATAAATCGCGCTACCAATGGTAATTAAATCTAATGATCGGTTAGCTCATTTCACAATTAACCGTGCAAATTATTATTATTGTTATAATTTATTCTCAAATTATTAATGTTAACAACATCAGCATTGTGTGACAATGAGTATAGTGTGTATTAACGTGTAGATTTCAATTTCTGTACAGTCTAATATCTAATTGTCATGCCATTCGAATTTCATATTAAGAAATTCTTTTAACCCAAAAAGCAAATTATGCTCCCTTCGAAACCTAACCGTACCACTCAAATTAGAAAACATTATTATAAGATAACTGTTGTGAATCGGGCTAAAGTAAGGTGATAGTTTTGAACACTGGCTGGTTATGTACTTGCTCAAATATTGATTTCGGATCATTTTTAACCCAAAAAAGTTACGGACTGCAGCTTTAAATAAACACTCATGTAGGCTGAAAAACAATTTGCCAATCTCTGGCTACCGCTGTGTTGCTAAGATACTAACTACTAGTGATGTTCGGTTCTTGAACGAATCGTTCTTTTGAGCCGGTTCTCAGGAAGTACCCGGTCGAGCCGGTTCACAAATCGAACTGAATCGAACTTTTAGTTCCGGGTTGATGACGCAGGACGTACAACCGAAGTATAGCACGTCCGAGTCAAAAAGAATCTAATGAGCCGGTTAAACCTGTCGAAGTTTGTCGAGGATTACCGAGCGAGGATTGTGATGAGTGAATTACTGGGGCAAGCCTGAGGCACGTACTGGAAATTTGCTTATTATGATTACTGTTATAAATTAACATTTTAATAAAACCTGCAAAAACCTTTCTGTCGAGTAAATAAATTTCACTACAGTTTATTGTGCTTGCAGATTATTTTTTAAGTTGTTTAAGTGAAATCAATGAGTTTGTAAGACTGGTTTAAAAATATCCGCGTTTGTGCATCAGTGTTTGTAATGTGTGCTGTAGGTGCGAAACGTTTAGGAATCTTATCCAAGTTGTAGGCTAGTCAATATTGGTGGTACCTGACATAAAGGATCTGCAAATGAAACTGTGAACACAAACACCATTAACTTTTTATTTGAATGTTTCAATATGTGTTGACACAAATGACTTTGTTTGAATGTTTTATTGATACAACATGACACTGAGTTGTTAGGAAAAAGAAGCATCGTGACATTATTGTTTGACGGCGTCAGGAACCGATGAATCGGCTTTTTGAACCGGTTCAATGAGCCGAACTGTCCGAAAAGAACCGGTTCGCGGAAATGAATCGGACTTTGCTTCACTACTAACTACTCTATAGGGAAATGAGCTAAGCTAAGGGGACAGCTAGCTTTTAGAGAATGAGCTTGCTACATTTAGGATACTTTATAATTCATCATGTAGTTCAATCTAATACATGTTTATTGAGGAACCATCTCCAAAAGGCAGCAGAAAAAAATGTATTGGCTGTTTTTATCTATGTGTATTTATCTATATACTACCATTCAAACTTTGGTGTTGGTAACATTTTTAAATGTTTTTGAAGTCTTCTCAACAAGGCTGCATTTATTTGATCAAAAATATAGTAAAACAGTAATATTGTGAATTATTATAAGTGTTTTCCATGTTAATATATTTTAAAATGTAATTTATTCTTGTGATGCCAAGCTGAATTTTCAGCAGCCATTACCCTAGTTTTCAGTGTCACATGATCCTTCAGAAATCATTCTAATATGCTGATTTGGTGCTCAAGAAACATTTCTTGTTATTATCAATGTTGAAAACAGTTGTGCTGCTTAAAAATTTTGTGGAAACCATGATAATTTTTTTTTTTTTTTCAGAATTCTTCTTATTAGGAATCTTTTATTTAAAATAGAAAACTTCTGTAAAATTAATAAGTATCTTAAGTCTCAGTAAGTATTCATTTCTTAAAAAAAAATCTTAGTAAGCCCAAACTTTTGAACTACAGTACATGTATGTTTTTACCTGTAGTATTTCACAATCTTCACATGCAGTTGTTGAACCTAAAGACTTTCTTCATAGCTGTAAAATGATGGAATGCATTTGCATTGGTTTTGTTTCAGTTGACTGTATGATCAAAAGAGTGATTTATTTGCAAATTGGGCATCATTAATTCTGATTCTAATCTCTAATCTTGATTGCTGAAATATTGTCAGGGAGAATTAAATATCTTTGTCAACAGTACAGCTACCTATAAAACTACTTTATAAAACAACTTTGCAACTGTAAAACTACGTGATTTCAAATAGCAGTGTTACAACCTCACTACTGAGACATATAATTAACATATTAACTTTATTATTAATGTATTATTTGTAACAATGCTACAAACAGTTGAAAACCATATACCACTGTTTTATCTTGCCAGCTAACATTATTGATGGTACAAGACAGCTAGGGGAATGAATCATAGAAAGATGATATAGTGTGTTTGCATGACCTGTTTGATCTCTGACCTCAGGACAGCCTACTGACCCCTCACTTGATAAGTGACCCCTGATGTTGTGTTTCTCTCTCTTCCTCTCTCAGTAAAACCATACAGGTTAAAATCATCGATGATGAGGAGTATGAAAAAAACAAAAACTTCTATCTGGAGCTAGCAGAACCACGCATGGTGGACATGAGCCTTCAGAAAGGTAAAACACACACACATATAATGTACACACAAAAAGATCACATCCTGTGACCATTGTCCTCTTTTGCTGTTCATTTAATCTATTCACTCATTTCTAAATTCATTTCCATTCATCCAGTGGCCCTTTATCAGGTCATGTTTTATGTCTTCATGTTGTTTTTTATTGGGAGTAGCGAGCGTCTTGTTGTTTGAGATTCACTGTATAAAACATTCACATACAGTACCTTTCAAAGGTTTGAGGTCAGTAAGATTTTTTTTTTAAAAGAAGTGAATAATTTTATTCCGCAAGGGTGCATTGAATTGATCAAAAGTGACAGTAAATGCTGTTTTTTCTAGTCATCAAAGAATCCTAAGAAAATATATCACAGTTTCCACAAAAATATTAAGCAGCATAGCTGTTTTCAACATTGACAATAATAGGAAATTTTTCTCAAACACCAAATAATGGATCATGATCAATGGATCATGTGACTTTGAAAACTGGAATAATGACATCACAGGAATAAATTAAATTCTAAAATATATAAAATAAAAACAGTTATTTTAAATTGTATTATTATTTCACAATATTACTGTTTTACTGTATGTTTGATCAAATAAATGCAGCTTTGTGGACCATAAGAGACTTATTTCAAAGACATTAAAAAAAAAAAAAAATTCCACTTTTGAATTTTGTGGTCTATATCTGCTTTCACTGTATTTTGACTATAATTTTGCAAATTTTCTGACTCTACGAATGGATGCTACCAGTAGAGGGCACCCGGATGACCCCACAGGTTCAAATAGAGCCAGTATAAAGAAATGGACTAGTCATAGAAAAATATGTAATAGAATAGAAAATAGATATGTTTTTAAAAATATGTGTTTTGCCTAATTTTAGCTGAAGAAGCAACAATTTTGGTCAGATTTTATTTCTTATATACATTATTGAAACATAAGTTTAACCAACAGTTTCTGAGATTTCCCCATTCAAGTATATAGGATGCCTATTGCCTAGATAAAAAAAAAATAGCTACCCAGCGGCATGGCCAAGATGGCCGCCGAGTGGACCGACATGCCTTAAAGGGACTTTGACTCAAAGCACATGAATTCAATGAAGACCCACAGGGTGCAGCTCTCAAACTGACTCATCTCCAACTCACACAAGAAATGCTGCCATGACGTTTTTGTATTGCTTTAAAAATGGCAACATTACTGTCTTTGACTTCCAGTTTTTATATAGTTTTCTGAATGTCTTGAGATTATTGTTTAGGAAACTATGTGAAGGATTAGCTGGCAGTGTTGTTTTTTTCTCTGACTTCTTTGGAGTTTCAGTATACATTGACCTTATACTCCAGTGTGGGATCTCAGAGTGTGAGAAATGAATACAAACATACACACACACACACACACACACACTCCAAGTAGTCAAGTGTGTCTCTCAATATCTCACCATAAATCAGGCAGACGTGGTCAATGCTACCAGCACACACGCTGTTGGTCAATGCTGCTGCGGTGCAGTGTGTGTGTGTGTGTGTGTGTTTGTGAGTTTGCATGTATGCATGTGTCCTTGTCCCAGTATTATACCCTTCAGAAAGAATGAGAAATGAAGAACAGCTGGTCCTCTCTGTTTGAGCTCTCATCTTGCCTGGACAACATTAAACAACCTACTTATTAACTTACCTAAGCCACAAAAACAACATGTTGGCTTGTCTCCTCACTTGTGTGCTTGTAAACAAGCAGTTTATTAATTATTCATTAGATATTTCTTTATTTTCATGCCAACATGGATTCAAATAAGATTCAATTTTGATATCCTGGGGAAAAAAGTTCCTTAAAGGGATACTCCACCCCAAAATGAAAATTCTGTCATTAATCACTTACCCCCACTTAATCTGCCATCAGTGCTTCAACCATAAGGTTATGAAGCGACAAGAATACTTTTTGTACGGAAATAAAACAAAAATAATGACTTTTCGGTGATGCTATGGTGATGTTACGGTGCCGAATTGTTGAATAAAGTCATTATTTTTGTTTTATTTCCGTACAAAAAGTATTCTCTACGCCTCATAACATTACGGTTGAACCACTGATGGCAGATGGAGTATTCTGACAAAGTCTTTCATACTTTTCTGGACCTTGACAATGTTATTTACTTGGCAGTCAATGGGACAGTCACAAGCCTCCCGGTTTTCATCTAAAATATCTTAAATTATGTTCTGAAGACTAATGAAGCTTTCACGGGTTTGGAACGACATGGGGGTAAGTGATTAAGGACAAAATTTCCATTTTGGGGTGGAGTAACCCTTTAAAGTCAGATATATGCGCATTCATAACTATAATTTGTTTGCCAAACAATAATATGCAAAATATGAACATTCTATGTTTGATTCCATGGGAAAATGCACTCTGTTAATTGTAGGAATTTTATATAGCACTGTTTGTAATTTAATTATTGTGGTTCCTATTCTGATTCATCCTAATAATTCCGAATCTTTGATGATTCAGTGAACAGTTCTAATAATTCAGTGAGTGAGTCAGATTGAAGGAGTTATTCAACCAAAAATAAAAATTCTGTCGTTAATTACTCATCTTCATGCCTTCCCAAACATTTATAATTTTCCTTTCATTTTTATTCCTTAAATTTAGTAACCGAACTGACTCACTCATAAGGATTTTTGATTTGCTTAAAAGAACCAGAGTTTTTTATTTTTGTACACTATTTGCACTGGTATGATTCACATTGTAGATTCAGTAACGCAAGTTGTTTTTTTCTTTGCAGAGAGATAAAACATTGCATCAAATGGGTTGTAGGTATTTTTGACACTGAACTTGTAATAGAAGACACATCACTTGTCCTACATCAAAACATGACTTTAGAACTGCTGATCCTGTGCTGTCGCTGCAAAATATGTGAGAGCGGTTGAGGGATCTAAAGAAACATTCCCAGCTTTATACATCTGAATACAGGATGCTTTCTTTGGCATTGAACCCTCTTATACACCAACTGGATAAATATAAAAATGTGACGGTAGAGACGATTGTGAAGAAGGGGGTGAGACAGGCAGGAAAGCTGTAAGACAGGAGAAAGTTAGAGAGAGAGAGACAGGTGAGCGATGGAAAAAAGGACAGGAAATAGTGAGGAGAGAAAAACAGGAAAGGGAGAGGGTCAACGTTGTTTATTTTACGTACTTTTTGCTAAATTATGTTTTTTTTCTCTTCGTTTTAGTCATATTTTTTGCCTTGACAAAATATACGAAAAGACAGGAAATGTCTTAAAACATTCTTTAAAACATTAAAATGTATTTTAAAAATATTCAAAAAATATTTTAAAAAAATTACTCTTGACAAAAAATTAATTAAATGTAGACATATTTATTGATTTTAGTCCATTTTACTTAATTTAGTGCTTGAAAAAAATGTAATGCAAAATTTGTGAAAAAATATATATTTGTAAAAACAATATTTTTAATTTTATATATATTTAAATGTGTATTGACATATAAAAAAAGTGTTAACATTGTACAGAAATCTTACAGTATTTTTTCTCATCATGTTTTCCTCAACAGTGTGTTTTAGTTAAATTTGTTTAATTCTCATAATTCTCATGATCCCCATTTTTCATCTCATCTTTGTTATAGAAAAAATATTTTAAAAAATGTTAACTAATGGCTCGTTTCCATTGAGCGGTACTGTACAGTACAGTTCAGTACAGTACGATTCGGTACGGGTAACCCTGATCAGGTTTGTGTTTCCACTGCCAATAGTACCCTTACTTGGTAGGCGTGGTGTATGACGGAAAGTAGCAATTGACGATAAAGCGTGACAATAAGCACAACTCTGCCTCTTTTTGTTAAATGTCAGTTTTAATGAACAATAATAGCCATATTAAGTATAAGTACAAAGTATAAGAGGCTTATATAAGAAGAAATAAAGACAAAAGCAAACAATTCAGTCAAACGTATGCTACAGGTCAGCGCTGTGCTACAGTAAAGTTCAAAATAAATATATAAAGTTAAACGTAACTTTGTGCTCAGACAAAACGATATGACCAGGAACAAATAGTAGATTCATGAGAGCATGAATGCCTGTTAAATATAGCCTACCTAAAACGAATTGTATCTCATGTTTAATCACTACAGAGACATCAGAGCCAGCGGCAAATGTTGGAAGGACTAGCCCAGCTAAAGCTGCTCTATGCGGATACATGAGCACTGAGTGCCCGGTGATCGGATGGAGCTCCGAAATCGGTATATCAAATTTTAAAACAGGCACTATCTTTATAAATAAACCACAGATTTGAGTTTTAAACAACTACATTTGTTACAACTACAACTATATTTGTAACTACAACTACAGTTCTTCTCCTTAGCCCAGGTAAGACGCCTCTGACGTTGTCTGTGGTTCAGGAGTGGCTTAACAAGAGGAATACGGCAACTGTAGCCAAATTCCTTGACACTTCTGTGTGTGGTGTCTCTTGATACCTTGACCCCAGCCTCAGTCTATTCCTTGTGAAGTTCACCCAAATTCTTGAATCGATTTTGCTTGACAATCCTCATAAGGCTGCGGTTCTCTCGGTTGGTTGTGCATCTTTTTCTTCCATACTTTTTCCTTCCACTCAACTTTCTGTTAACATGCTTGGATACAGCACTCTGTGAACAGCCAGATTCTTTGGCAATGAATGTTTGTGGCTTACCCTTCTTGTGAAGGGTGTCAATGATTGTCTTCTGGACAACTGTCAGATCATCAGTCTTCCCCATGATTATGTAGCCTTGTGAACCAAACTGAGAGACCATTTTAAAGGCTCAGGAAACCTTTGCAGGTGTTTTGAGTTGATTAACTGATTGGCATGTCACCATATTCTAATTTGCTGAGATGGTGAATTGGTGGGTTTTTGTTAAATGTGAGCCAAAATCATCACAATTAAAAGAACCAAAGACTTAAACTACTTCAGTCTGTGTGCATTGAATTTATTTAATAGTTTAAAAGAGTTTCACAATTTGAGTTGAATTACTGAAATAAATGAGCTTTTCCACAACATTCTAATTTACTGAGATGCACCTGTAAGTCCAACACTCACGGACAGCAGTGTGGAACGAGTGAAGGAGAAGCTTTGCAGGGTTGCCAGGTTTTCATGGCGAAACCCGCCCAATTGCTACTCAAAACTAGCCCAATTGCTTTTCAGGGGGGATTCCCAGTAAAAATCGCGTTCCGGTGGGGTAAAATACATGTTTTTTGGCGGGGGTCACCTGATAAAAGTCGCATTGCAGGGGCTAAATATCACGTTATTGGGGTTACTTTAACCCGCGGACATGAAAAACGTTAAACCGCGGACTTGGCAACACTGAAGCTTTATCCCTTTGTATCACGCAAAAGTGACGATTCTAGTCAACCAATCAGCATTCTGCAGTGAATTTAGCTCCACCCTTTTGGTACCCTTTGCTGTGCTAGGTACCCCAACGGAAGGGTACCAAAAAAGTGGTACGGTACGGTTCGCTATTTTGGTACCATTCACAACTTCTGAGAGTGGAAACGGAAATAATTGCGTACTGTACTGTACCGAACCGTACCACTCAGTGGAAACGAGCCATAACATTTTTGTCAGACATTCATATGACATTAACACTGAAACTTTGTTTGGTAGGTGGTAAAGAAAGACAGTGAGAGATAGACAGGAGATGCTGATAAAGGTGAGGAGAAAAGGACAAGCAGAAGTGGTGTGAGACAAATAAGCAGAGATGGGTGAGACAGGCGAAGAAAGACAGAAAGGAAAGGGGTGAGCCAGGTGAGGAGAGAATGACAGACAGAATAGAGTGAGAGAGACATGAGAAAAGTAGGAGAGGGGTGATACAACTGAGGACAGAGAGACAGACAGGAGATCTGTTGCGCTGCATCTGTGTGCGATTAATATTCCATAGAGCCCAAACCTGCAACACCCCTGCCACATGTCCCAGATTAGTGTGTTTAAAGAGAAGATCATCGGTAGTGAATCACTCAGTGTGTGTGTGTGTATGTGTTAGAGGAAGAGATCTCTGCATTCACATGTGTGTGATGATGGAATAGCTGTGAATGAGCCAATGACGGGAGTTTTCGTCTGAATATCGACACCTACATCCCACGATCCCATTGCCTCACAGAACGCAGGGAGGAGAGAGCTGTCTGGTATCTGTTGCCAGGGTACCATCAGCTGTTGCTAGCGCTGATGTGCAATAGATTTACACTGAACCGTTGAATCAAAGCTTCCAGGAACGAACAGTGAGAGAGAAAATGTGGCGAATAGATTAAATGAATTCCTTTGTGCATTAGCCACGTCTATGTGTGTTATCATGAAGCAGACGTGTTGAAAAGCCTAGAGCTGACGACGCTACACAAATTACAGGTTAATAATGTGCATCAAGACACATCCCCCCCTCCACCCCCAACCCTACTTGCAGACACATTCGAGCATAAATTATGGGCTTATTTACACATCCAGCTTCTCATTATAGGTTGATATTTTCATCTCAGCACTCACACACACACACACTTAATCAAAGCTTGTTTGTTCGCCATCTCATTCATCCTCAGCAACAGAAAATTACAGCACTGATTACAGAACTATTAAAGTCATTATATACACACAGAGAAAGAAAAAAGAGTAATGGAGAGACAAAGAAATTGATTCCTTTAGTTAGTGCTATTTTTGTAAATGTGCATGGGTCTGGGTGCTAGATTAATAAATGTTGTAAAAAAATGATTTATTGTTAATTCAGGAAACCTGATCCATTAACCAATTGGAGCTTATTGTTATAGGGATGGTTCACCTAAAAATGAAATTTCTCTCATCATTTAGTCCAGTGGTTCTCAGAAAACATCCAAGGGACCTCAAGATTACTTAAAGTAAGATAGAACTAGCATTAAAATTAAGCTAAAATCAAGAATTTGAAGAACTAGAGCTCACATTATCTTGAAAAATCTTGATATATAAGGAATGCTAGTTTTAAAAGTGTTGTTTCTAGACCTGGTAAAGTCATGTAAAATAATATCTTAAAGGTGACAAATGAAAATCTGACTTTTTTGCATCTACTAACTCAGAAAATGTGAAAACAAAGAGCGTCAGATTTATTGATTTATTTAATGTGTATTACACTGCTGCCACACAGATCTAATATAAACGTGATTTCTTTCCCAGCTGTTTACCTTCACAGACCTAACTGACTGTTTTTGTAACTCGTATGTTTTTTACATAAACTTGTGTGTATTTGATAGTTTAAGCGCAATAAGACATGAAAGAGAGCTTAGTTTAGTACTCACATGCCGTGTGACAGCTGTTTTTTGTGTGCGTGCTTTGGATGTGTGGGCTCAGAAAACCGTATATCAGAAGTTTAAACTAATATGGTTTAAAGTGTCAGGATTGTCTTGTGTGTCTTGTGTTCCCCTTCCTCTTGTATGCCCATATTTGGTTAGTTTCCTGTTCCTGTGATTATTAGTTAATTCTTGTCCAGCTGTGTGTGTTTTATTATCTAGTTATGTTGTGTATTTATAGTGTGTTCTGCCCTGTGTTTCCTGTCGAGTATTATACGTCATATCCTGTCTGTCGCGTGAGTGTTCCCAGCCCGTATGTTTCTTGCCTGTTTTGATTTATTAAAGACTCTTGTTTTGGATGTATTCTACGTCTCCCCGTTCCTGGTATCCGTCTAGTGTAATCCGTGACATAAAGCGCATGATTTATGCCCGATAGACATGATGATCAAAACCAAAAACATGTTTTTTTAGCAGGGTATCTGAGGTAGGAGCTGAAAAGGCACAGTCCTATTCTGGAAAAGGGGGCGGGGAGCAGCAGCTCATTTGCATTTAAAGAGACATGCACAAAAACAGTGTGTTTCTGCTTCCACTCAAAATAGGCATTTTCAAAATGATATAATAAATGATCTGTGGGGTATTTTAAGCTGAAAGTTCAAAGACACATTCAGGGGACACCTGAGACTTATATTACATATTGTAAAAAGGGGCATAATAGGTCTCCTTTAAAACTCCTTAGGCATTTTTATAGTGAATATACATTTTTGCAGTCATGCCAAGCTCTAAAATATTTTGTTGGGTAGAAATTGTTAGTATTTTTTTAAAACGTCCTTAATTCTTAGCCAGAAAGTCATGAACAACTGGGGGGCCTTGGAGTCAAAATAGTTAAGAACTACTGCGTACTGTTAAAGTTCCTTCTTAATAAAACTTTAAATTATTATTATTATTTTTTATTTTTTATTTTTGTCAATGTAATATAAATTGGGTTTAAAACAACCAAAATTAGACCCCATTGACTACTGAGAAATATTTTCGATAACACTTTATTTTAGGGTCTCTTAACTAGTTGCTTGTAGCATGCATATTACTAGAATATTAGCCATTTATTAGTACTAATTAAGCACATATTAATGCTTATTGTACATGACCTTATTCTACATTCCTAATCCTACCCAATACCTAAACTTAACAACTACCTTACTAACTATTAATAAGCAGCAAATTAGGAATTTATTGAGGGAAAAGTCGTAGTTAATAGTGAATAAGTGTTCCCCATTCTAAAGTGTTACCATATTTTCTTTTGTGTTCCACAAAAAAAAAGAATGTCTTATAGGTTTGGAATGACATGAGGGTGAATAAATAATAACAGAATTTTCATTTTTGGGGGTGAAATATCCATTGAATTGTTACCAAACAATGTTTCAAATTTAAATGCAAAAATCTAAAATGCAAAAAGGGTTTTGTGAGGGTTAGGGGACAGACAATATCATTAGCACACTATAAAAGCATTTGAAGTCAATGGGAAATCCGCATCCCTATAGGAAAGCAAACGTGTGTGAATAATCAGCATAGCTTTAGCACCTCTTTGTTCTGTCACCACATCTCAAATGCTATTACGACACTCCTGTTACCAGGAGCAACCACCTGCTCTGGCGCTCTGGATCAGCCCACGCTATCACATCTGATCACATCTGCTCAGTCACACCTGTCGCACCTGTCCGGCTCAGAGATTCCGGGCAGGGTGATGAAACGCCGGAGGCTGCGAATATTTTTATTCATATTTATCTGATTAAATAAATCCTGTCCAACATCTCATTGCATTTCCCTCCACCATTATCTGTCTAATGTTTTCTTAATGTCATTCCACCCCTCCGTCTCTTTTTTTCTCCATACAGCTCTGTTATTAGCTGATGGTAAGTTTGAGTGAGTGTGTGTGAATGCGTGAGGTAAGATGAGGCCATCTGCGGTAACTGTTGTCTCGTCTGCCTCACACACGTGTGTCTCCAGGTTTGTGTGTGTTTTAACACGTGCACGAGAAGATAAGCTTTGGGTTGCAGGGGGTTTTGAAAGTTCATCTCAACTTTCAGGCTTTTCTGTGTGTATTTGTGGTGTGCGTGTGGATGTTGTGCTGTTGTCCTTCTGAATCACTCAGTTCTGCAGCACAACTCACACTTGGTTCAGTCAAAAGTTTAGCTGTTAATCTGTTGTGTGTGTTTGCATGTGTAGTCTTTCAAATAAGAGAAACTATAGTGACAGTTGGCCTCATTCATAAAATAAACCAGAACCAATTTCTTTACAAAAATTGTTTGTAAAAACGGTGTTACGTAAGTAGTCACATTCGATTCAGTGCGACAAGTTACGTAAGAATGACATTATGAACATTTTACATGACTTCGCTGTGCTTGTGTTTCATGAATGAACCCTGTTGACACTAAATATGCACATGAGTTTAGTGCAGCTTATAGAAATCATAAATGAATATCAATGAGTATTCAAAAGAATATTTGCAAGTGTATAAATCATAAGTCATTTAAAAGGGACAAAAAGCCCACTTGTAGAGACTGATTATAGGGTGCACGTGAATGATTAGTATTTACTACTGAGTGTGTGTGTGTTTGATGTACTAATATGACAAAATACAACACAAGTTTCGTTTTGTCTCTTTATCTCTTGTAGATATTCCAGACAGAAAGTTGTCATCAGAAGAGGAGGAAGCAAGAAGAATAGCAGAGATGGGAAAGCCTGTATTGGGCGAGCATGCAAAAATAGAGATTATCATTGAGGAGTCGTATGAGTTTAAGGTACACACACACGCACGCACACAAAATCCCAGAGACCAGCAGTCTTTTGCATTATGGAAGAATTTTCATTATGCATATTTATGTTTAATGTAATACCTTTTGTGTTTTTTGTGTTTGCTGTAGAGTACAGTAGATAAGCTGATTAAGAAGACTAACTTGGCTCTGGTCGTGGGCACAAATTCCTGGAGAGAACAATTCATGGAGGCCATAACTGTCAGTGCAGGTGATTAACAACACTGAACTAAAAGTGAAAAAACAAAATTGTGTTCAAATGTTTTGCTTTTATTCAGCAATTATACTTTTTTCTCCTTCTATTCTATCTACTTGTTTAAATTAAATTAAATGTAAATGTACTTTTATTCTGCAAGGATGTATTGAACTGATTAAAATTGTTAATAAAGGGAAGGGAAGGTCACTTTGGAAATCTAATAGGCTACATATTACAAGTTACCCTATTTAAAATGTAATAAGTAGTGTAACTATTTCAATTACTTTATTAATGTAACTGATTACATTTAATTACTTTTTGATTACTTTTCAAAATTTCTAAGGAATGTTTTCAACTGTTAATCATTTTGAAATATTTAAACCAGGGTTAACTTTACGGTAGTACTCAACACTGATTACTGTCAGACTTCTCAAAATCCTTCATCACTCGAATTAAGATTATAAAAAATTAATTTTAAAGCACAGCCACCTCTTTTTACTTTGAGATTGTTCTGGGGTTAAATACTGATTTAAAATCATAACAGATGTAGTTTAAATCAAATCTTTGCATAGCTATGACAGGAAACACCTGGCATCTAACAATGCTTTGTAAAAAAAGTTATCGAATATACATAAAACCAAATAGGAAATAAAACAGTTATTAAATAAGCATTTGTTCTATTCTGTCCTAAGCTCCAGATACATTGGTGTCTTATATTTTAGACCAGTCAATGCAATTTGGGAAAGAAATCAATCATATCTGTATGTGTGTGAAAATATTCAGATGTAACCTCCTTTGTAATCGTTAACATTTTCATAAGTAACTGTATTTAATTACACATTTTTTTCCTCAGAAACTGTAACAGATTGTAGTTACATTTATTTTCTAATTAAATTACGTAATTCTGTTACATGTAGCTAGTTACTCCCCAACACTGTTTATAGCGTTACAAAAGATTTCTATTTCAAATAAATTCTGTTCTTTTGAACATTCTATTCATCAAAGAATCCTGGAAAAAATGCAAATCAGCATATTAGAATGATTTTTGAAGGATCATGTGACACTGAAGACTGGAGTAATGATGCTAAAAAATTAATTTGCCGTCACAGGAATAAATTACATTTTAAAATGTATTCAAATAGTTATTATAAATTGTAATAATATCTCACAATATTACTGTTTTACTTGATTATTGATCAAACAAATGCAGCTTTGGTGATCACAAGATCAGCACGAGATTTCTTTGAAAAACATTTACAAATACCGCCCCCAAATATTTGAACAGTAGTGCAGATCATCTCAAAACTCACAAAATTTACTAAAAGCAACAAAAGTCAGTTATTATATAAACATACACTCATATTGCTCACACACAAATATTTCTATCACTGTTGTGACACATTACCCGGCCCACATGAAAACTGAGCCCACAGAACTCCTACACGCTTCTCCAAATCCTGCAACCTTTGTGTCTTCTAAACATTTTGGCTAATTTGATCATTTCAGATATCAGTAAGAATGTAGTATTATCAGCTCTGTTTGATACTTTTCACTATGTAGATTTCCCCCAAAATTAAAATGGAAATGTCCTGCATATTAGTCTTTTATGAACCTGTGTTGAAATAAAAACGCTGCTCTCACAGTATGTAGCCTTCAATTACCGTGACTATCAAACAGCCAGTGTTTCCAAGGCAACAGGACCCCTAAATCATCATGGTGTCAAATAAATGGCTTTAGTCAGGTGTGGAAGTTGTAACATGACAATACTAACATTTTTCATTTTCTTGTTTTTCTACCCCCATTCTGCTTTCATTTCTTTCTTTCTTTCTTGTTTTTGCTCTTTATTTCTGTCATCCTGTCTTTATCTCAGGAGATGAGGACGAGGATGAGGGGGGAGAGGAACGTCTGCCATCTTGTTTTGACTACGTCATGCACTTTCTGACTGTGTTCTGGAAGGTTCTGTTCGCCTGCGTCCCACCCACGGAATACTGGAACGGGTGGGCGTGTTTCATTGTTTCCATAGTGATCATCGGTCTTTTGACTGCTGTGATCGGTGATCTGGCTAGTCACTTCGGCTGCACCATTGGGCTAAAGGACTCAGTCACCGCTGTGGTGTTTGTAGCCCTGGGAACATCCATCCCTGGTGAGTTTGTGTATGCTTTTATTTGCCTACATTTTTTCATAAATACCTTTTTATTGGGGTCACATCTTATTCTACTTTTCAAAAGGTTTTAGAAATTCTTCTGTTTAGCAATTGCATTCAGTTCATTAAGAGTAACTTTTAAGAGATTTATAATAATTCAAGATTTCACTTGAACTTTCTATTCATTAAAGGAGTCCTGGGAAAAAAATTTGCATGGTTTCCACAAAAATATTAAGCAGCACAAATGTTTTCAACATGAATAAAACAAAGAAATGTTTAATGAGCACCCGATCAGCATATTATAATGATTTCTGAAGAATCATGTGACACTGAAGACTGGATTAATGACTACTGAAAATGCCATCACAAAAATAAATTACATTTTAAGTATATTAAAATAGAAAACACTTATTTTAATTTGTAATAATATATCACAATATTACAGTATTTTGGATCAAAGAAATGCAGCCTTGGTGAGTGTAAGAGACTTCTTCCAAAAACATTAAAATATCTTACCAACCACAAACTTTTGAACAGTAGTGAATAGTGATTTCTCCGAGGTCCACTTATAATTAATAAAGTTGTTTCTGCCAAAATCAATCATAATTTTGTTTTGTATACAAGATTTCACTTCATTTAACTTTCTGTTTATCAAAGTAATCCTGGAAAAAAATTATCATGGTTTCCACAAAAATATTAAGCAGCACAACTGTTTTCAACATTAATAAAATAAAGAAATGTTTAATGAGCATTAAATTAGCATATTAGAATTATTTCTGAAGGATCATGTGACACTGCATTCTGGAGTAATGATACTGAATATTTAACTTTGCTATTACAGGAATAAATTATATGTTTAAATATATTAAAATAGATATAAATTATTTTCATTTGTAATAATATTTCATAATATTAATGTTTTTACTGTATTTTTGATCAAATAAATACAGGCTTGGTGAGTGTAAGAGACTTCTTCCAAAAAACATTAAAATATCTTACAGACCCCAAACTACTGAACAGTACAGTAGTTGTAAAGTTTTTCTCCCAAGGTCCACTTACAGTTAATAAAGTTGTTTTTAACAAAGTCAATCATAATTTAGTTTTGTATGACCATTTCAACCCTCTCTCAGACCCTTGAATTTAATGAGGCTGATCTGACTGACATCAAAAAAATTGGATGGGTTCATGAGTCTGTTTTGCTGATTAAGTTTAATAAATGCTCTTTTTGGATTAGGAGGAAGTTTTGACAGTTACAGTGTATTTTTATCATACAGTTAACTATGTTAGCTCATAAAATCAATACAAATCCGATTCCTCCTAATCTGAATCCTTTTAATGCTTGTTAATTATATATTATTGCACTATTTTATGAAAGCATCTACATCAACATCTCTCTTTTCTCCTCAGATACCTTTGCCAGTAAAGTTGCAGCGGTGCAGGACAGTTACGCAGACGCATCTATCGGTAACGTGACCGGTAGCAACGCTGTGAACGTTTTCTTGGGAATCGGTGTGGCGTGGTCAGTGGCCGCCATCTACTGGCACATGCAGGGTCGTGCGTTCGAGGTGCAAGCAGGTTCCCTGGCATTTTCTGTCACTCTCTTCACCATCTTTGCCTTCCTGGCGGTGAGCGTCCTGCTGTACCGGCGCAGGCCTCACATCGGTGGAGAGCTGGGCGGCCCGCGCACACAGCGCATCTTCACGACACTCTTTTTCTTTGGCCTCTGGTTTCTCTACATCTTTTTCTCCAGTCTTGAGGCTTACTGTCATATACAGGGCTTCTGAAGAGAAGAGATGGGGTGGGATGGGGCGGGGATTGGAGATGAGGAGAGATAGATGCCAGGAAACTTCTTCTAGTCGTAAATTACAGAGTAAGAGCTAAGGATCGATTCGAAAAGGTCGCTAGGGTTTTAAGCAGGAGCTACAAAAAGGACATTCGTTCTTCAGATACCTTCATGCTGAAGATGAAGAGTGTGAAACATCTCTCTAAGGGGTGGGACAGTCTTAACCTGGAGTCTGAGCTTTTCACAGTCTATATTTTTCTCAACACCTGCTGAGAACAACTTTTTTCTAATGAAGTATTTTGGGAAAAAAATACACAAAAAAATAACAAAAAGAATTAAAGGATTCAAAGGACTATTTTCAAATCTGCTTCCAGGATTAGAAATAATATTTCAACAAAAAAAAAGAAAATATATAACTACATGAAATCTGTTATTGAGTGACATTTGAAGGACCCATAAAGTTATTTATTTATTTTTTTCCTCGTTTAGTTTGGTAAGAACTCACAGAGCTTACAGCTTTTACCGTCAGGCCAAAGTCCCGGCTAGGGAGAGTGGCTCGGAAACACCGAACGCTGAGTAGACAAACGGAGAAGAGAGACGAATATGAACAATGGCTGAACACTGCATTTTCTCCCTGATATTCCTGTATGGATATAATCTGCTTCCATATTTTTTCTGTACTTTTGTGTATTTCCTTGCCAAGTGTTGTTATTTCGAGAATCACAGAGGCTTCAGAGGGTTGCGGTAGAACAGAATGCAAAAAAACAACAACAAACAAACAAAAAACATGATACAGAGGGAAAATGAGGCCTTTTTGCATTTGAACATTCATCAAAACAACTAGTGTATTTTCTGATAACAACGTGGAGGAGAGTGCACTGCATCTGCTATTACAGTTGTTGTTTTTTTTTATCTGTTTGTATTTCAGTCTTTCAGTGTCGTTGAACAAACATAAAGCACCCCAAAGAAATCTCCCACCCCCACTTCACCCCAGAGAGTCCCGCTATATAGAGTCACGTGACCATTTAACCAGAAGCTCCTTAAGTGCGCATCTAAACAGTGTCTGAAGTGTCAGTGATGTCGGTGGTGAATTCTAAGTATGTTTCATTGGGGCCTTTAATGTGGTTCGTAATGTTTACAGGCCTTCGGTCCAGAAAAGTGAGAATGGTGCAGTACAAACAGATTCGTTTAACATGGTGAGGAGTGTTAGTTGCATTTCAGGGAGCAGTAGAGAAATTTTGAGCTACGTAAGCTATGTAAGTTCAAATAAATAGTTCACCTTAAATTAGAAAAATTGTTAAAAATTTACTTACCCTCAGGCCATCCAAGATGTAGATGAGTTTGTTTCTTCATCAGAACAGATTTGGAGAAATTAAGCATTATATCACTTCCTCACTAATGGACCCTCTACAGTGAATGGGTGCCGTCAGAATGTTTGTGACGAACAAGTCCATCAAAGAGATTTAACTTTGAACTGACACTTCTGGCCAAAATACCAATCCATAATCTATAATAAAGCTTCCTCCTGTAAAAAAGTCCATCATCTGTTGTCCTCTCTCATCAAAATCCACCAACATATTTGTTTAGAACTGTTTGGGACTGTTTTCACTTGTAAACGGTGCTTGATCTGTGATCTGATTCAGAAGAGATCATTTTTTCACTTGAGAAAGCAGTATTATGGATAGAAGGCTTACATTTTAGCCTGAGGCAACAGTTTGAAGTTACAAATGTGTAGGTTTTTGCTTCAGAAGATATTAATTAATGGACTGGATTATTGTTTTTATCAGCTATTCGGACTCTCATTCTGACGGCACCCATTCACTGCAGAGGAACCATTGGTGAGCAAGTGATGTAATGCTAAATTTCACCAAATCTGTTTTGATGAAGAAACGAACTCATCTACGTCTTGGAGGATGAGTACATTTTCAGCAATTTTTCATTTTTGGGTGAACTATTCTTTTAAAAGCAGTCATTAACTCATCTGACTGACTAAAGTGTTTCCGTGTCTATTTTTGCTGTAGTGAGCTGAAAAAGAATGATGTGGATGTTGTTTCTGTATTATTTGGGGAAGTGATGTCATAAAGAATTGTTTAGGGTGGCCAATAAGAGCCCAGAACCAAAGAACAGAACCTTAGACTGCCACCCAGAAGCTGCAGTGGTTCTCTGGGCCACAGGGGTGCCACAGCCCCGCTCCACCTCTGTATGTTTGTACAACTCTTGCATTTTGTGTGCATGAGTGTGTGTATGTTGATGTCTTTGTGTTTGCTCATTACAAATACAGGCCAAATCAGTTGTATACGGGACACCAGTGTTGGGATCACAGCATCTACAACAGACGTGTTTCATTTTTATTATGTTTACATTCATATATAGCTGTGTAAGTGTTGCTTGTGAGTGAGAGCAGTTGAAAACGCATTTATTCTCTGAAAATCTCTCCATCCAAATTGCAAATGTAACTGCTGCCATCGCTTCAGCCTGCTCTGTGCTTCCTACTCAGTGGCTACTCAGTACATAATCGATGTGCTTTACAGTACAAGAATCACACAGAAATCACAACAAATCGCACTGAACATTCACCAGTGCTTGTTATGACTCATACAGGCTCGTGTTAATGGGTTTTTAGTGTTTAAACTTTTGTTTTTGTGCAGAAAGGCAGGAGTGTATGTCAGCTTGGCTACACAACAGACACTTTCTTTATCCACACACACACTGACTTTGTGAGCAAGTACTGCCTACATAGACAGCATCATATACATCTAGTATATCCAATTAATTATGCAGCTTTCTAAGATGCCTTACTTTGGACATATTTTAGGCAGCAATGCTTGTATTCATTAAGCTGAATCTCCAAAAAGGATTGTTAAAAATAGGTCAGTCTAATTTAAAATTGATTTTTTTTTTTGCATAGGTGATTTATATTACCTGATATGTACACTACCATTCAAACAATTCAGTTTGTTTTGGAAATAAATGAACACTATTTTTTTTCAGCACTAAATTGATCAAAAGTGACAGTAAAGATCTTTATAATGTCACAAAACATTTAGATTTAAAATAAATGCTGTTCTTCAAATTTGTATTCATCAAAGAATCCTGAAAGAATAAAGTATTATGGTTTCCACAAAAATTTTAAGCAGCACAACTATTTATACATTGATAATATTAAGAAATATTTCTTGAGCACTAAATCAGCATATTAGAATGATTTCTGAAAGATCATGTGACACTGAAGACTGGAGTAAAGGCTAGTAATAGGAGTTATTTTAAATTTTACTAATATTTTACGTTATTACTGTCTTTACTGTATTTTTGACCAAATAAATGCAAGCTGTGTATTTATATGCAAACAAATTGTTAGCTTAGCAGCATGATAACAACAAACTTCTTTGAATCATTTCTGAGTCGAGACTCCCAAGGAGCACAATTTACACGAAACACTGAGTTGCTGCCTGTGTAGAGCGTTCCAAATCAGTCACTTCTGATGTTCCCTGTGTAGGCAGTAGACAGCAAGGCAGCTCACTAGGTTCTGGAACACAGCCACTCACACACCTCATAAGCTGTTCTGTGCACCAGTATTAGGCTTGATAAAGAATATGAAGAGAAATATCATTTACACTGTATTCAGTTTGAACACTTTCAGCGTGCTGCTTGTTTTCTGCCAGCATGTGTTGTTGAATGTGTCTGGTGTGAGTCAGAGGGCAGCTAAAGTAGATCACAGTTGATCTTCACCACATCTGTGCACATGTGTATCTTTGAGATGGTTTGAGTTAACTAAACACTGCTGATGATTGGGGAGGGTTGTTATGAATATGCGGGTTGGGCTTCATGTAGTATGATGGTTGAGCATGAAAGTCAGCTGCAACCACCAGCTTTAAACATTTCTACTGCCAGCTAACACTTCCAGCTGTTTAGATGCAGGTGAACTGGTTTAAAAGAGATTTCAGATGATGTCACTTATAACCTTGAAGTCACACAAGTCTTACAAATGTATCAGGGGTCTGAGTCTCTCTCTCTCTCACACACACACAAATACACTCCTCTTCAGCCTGGTGATGAAGCAGATGGTGGTTATGTTCATATATTGTTGTTTTCTTTCTCTTTTGATTTGTTTTTTACTCTTCTCTCACAAAAAAAAAAATTAAAAAATCATGTTTTATTTTCAGGGAATTATGCATGAAATTTACCTTAATTTAATTAATTTATGTCCACTGATTTATTTATTTTGAATTCTGTTGGTCAACAGAAAAATAAAAAATAAAAATTGAAAAATCTCTGATATCAGTTGTGATAAATTTTATATGGTCAAAGATCCGATTGTGTCACATGGTCACCAACAGTTACAAATCTTATTTTATTATAAAATCATATTTTTGCTATATTAGTAGGGTAGCACTATTGAGGTAATTCAATATATAATTAAGGTAAATTTTAACCACACACTTTGGCTTTCTTAGCGAAAACTGTATTTTTCATGTAAGTCAAGGGTGGGGAAATTGTCATGTGTTTTAATATCATAAATTTATACTGATATTAAAACACGTTTCGTAATTACAATATTTGTGGGATGAAACGATGATTTGTCAGTTTTGTGCATGGTTACATTTTTGCTATTTCATTAAATATTTTGCTTAAGAATTATTTTATAAAAGTAATATTTTGTTTTATAATTATAGAAAGTGTGACAACATGCCTGCGATTAGTCAAAAAAAGTCAATATTACTTATACAAAAAGGCTACATCGTTTTTTCCTATGCAACAACTGTTTGAAGTCTTAGAAAGGTATATCTGAGCTATTCACTGGTGTAAATGTGTGACAGCTAACCCCAATCTCGTTTTATAAACTGATCTCCTTGTCCTTTTCAAAGATAATGTGTTAAAACAAGCTACTTATGATAATTCGGACTATTTGCTGTGTTAAATAGAAATGTATTGATCTTTCTGCTCAACTCAACCTTTTTCTACTGTAGTGCGCCCGCGCGCTGTCCAGCCCCGTGGTGCTGAAATGATTCTCCCGCATTTGCTGTGAAAGAGATTTAGTGGGCGGGTCTTATAAAGAGGTGAGACTTGATTGATGCTCCACTGCGCCAATCAAAACGCAGCAATCAGGAATTCGTTAATACGTTAAACCACTGGGTTCATGTGCTGGGAGGGGGTGAGTGTTGCTGGCTCGGGAGCGGATGAGGGGTGCGGGACAATGTTGTAGCCAATTAAAGCAAAAAGTGCCTTATGTTCGGGACCGAAAGATCATTTAACCAGCCCGAGCGCTTCCTTATGAGCCGGGCTGCAGGTCTGGAGCTCGTTGAGGCGAGAGGTTGCTCGGATTAATTGCTACTTATGCTGCGGCTTTGCGGCCGGTCTTGAGCTCTGCGGCAGGTGAGGAGCTGAACCGGGCCGGGTCGCCCTTATGGATCGGCAGAATGGATGCTTTCAGTTTCCCCTTTAACAGCAGCAGCGGACCGGAGAGCAAAGACGGAGATGAAGCCGCAGAGCCCCGGCCGGGAGCTAGTCTCCTCGGGTTTGGCCCTGCAGCGGCGGCGACCCCGACCGGAGCCGGTTACTGGACCGCCGTGTTCGATTACGAAGCTACCGCCGAGGATGAGCTCAGTCTGCGGAAGGGGGATCGGGTCGAGGTGTTGTCCAAGGACTCGCTGGTGTCCGGGGATGAGGGGTGGTGGACAGGTATGATCGAGGACCGGGTCGGTATTTTCCCTAGTAACTACGTGAGCAGTAACGGCATCTCGGAGAAGATTCGGGACACGCCGGAAGACTATGGCGATTATTCGGTGCCTCAGTTACACTGTGAGTAACCATACATTTATTTACATAAAACATACATACATCCGCCTTCACTGAGAAGATAACATGCTTATTTTGGGTTTAGTTGTTTTGGCCCACACTAATCAATAACCATATCAACAATGCAATGCTTTTGCTGCACATTTTCCACATTCTCTACTGAGGAGAAAAAAACTAAACCAATCTAAGATGGTTTATTGATCTTCCAGCATGGCTAAACTTAAAATTTTAATTTTTAAAGGGCTAAACCTTTTAAATCCAGCCAATTTACAGGCTGGGAGACTAGCTAAGACCAGCAAACAAAGCTTAGGCATGAACTGGATTCAGACTGTACCAAGTTAGACTTTAGCTGGTTGACCAGCACTAGTTTTCCAAAAACCAGCTGATAGATCTACCAGCTAATAGGCCTAACATTGCCATGTCCCAAAAGACAACTTAAAACAATCTTAAAGGAGTTCACCTAAAAATGAAAATTCTGTCTTTATTTACTCACCCTCATTTACTCCAAACCTGAATGACTTACTTTTATGTATGTGGAAAATCAAACAACATTGGACCCCATTGACTTTCATTGTATGGACAGAAAACTGAGACATTTTTCAATATATTTTACATTAAGATTTGTACACATTTGTTTATATGTTAAGATTTGCTCCCATTTAGACTTTTGGTAATGGGGCTCATCCCAGAGGTGTTCAAAGTGGTTCACATCTGGATTCGTATTCCACACCAGACTCATTAAAACATTTTATTGGTGGCAATGTTTTGTCCTCATACTTTAGTGTATTTATTGATATGGGGTCCTTTATTTGTTTTTATGTGAATTCAAAGTGTGTTTTTGTTGTGCTGTGCGCTTATACAGTGAGAAAGCGTATCTTCTATGTTTTGCATCTCTCGTACTCTCTGTTATCGTGCGAGTGCCCTTGTGTTGTCAGTCGCATGTCATGTGTTGCTGGTGGTCGTCTGCTTTTCCTGAATGGCTGCTGGCCTACTTTTTATCATGTGGTTCTTGCCAACTGCAATATTAATAAGAGACACAGTGGCCCAGACACACTGTCATCTCGACGGCCAGGGAGAGTCGATCACACGCACATCTTTGTTTTAGTGCTTTCCATTTTCTCCCACATCAGCCATCATTTTTAAAGCACATATCCCACAGTGTGAATCAGCTTTCTGCAGATTATTGCTGGTCTCTTTCTGCTTGAATCTACCAGGCATTTGAGCTGTTTTCTATTTTAATATATTTTAAAATGTAATTTATTCCTGTTATGGAAGTTTTATGGAGTTTTCAGCTGCCATTACTCCAGTCTTCAGTGTCACATGATCCTTCAGAAATCATTCTAATATGATGTTTTGCTGCTTATTATTATCAATGTTGAAAACAGTTTTTGCTGCTTAATATATTTGTGGAAACTGTGATACACTACTATTCAAAGTTTTGGGGTAGGTAAGGTTGTTTTTATATTTATAATGCTACAAATGATTTCTTTTTAAAATAAATACTGTTAAATAAATACTTTGAACTTTCTATTTATCAAAGAAAAAAATGTATTGTGGTTTCCACAAAAATATTTTCAACACTGATAATATTAATAACCATTATCAATAATTGTGCACCAATAATAATTTAGCACTAAATCAGCATATTAGAATGATTTCTGAAGGATTATGTGACTCTGAAGACTGGAGTAATGGCTGCTGAAAATTAAGCTTTGCCATTAGGGTTAGTTAATTAATAGGGTTAATAAATTATGGTTTAAAATATATAATATAGAAAGCAGTTAAATATTGCTGTTGTTACTATATTTTATATTCTTCAACTAAATGCAGTCTTTGTAAGCATTAGAAATTTCAAGAACATAAAAAAATCTATTAATTAGTAATTAGTAAATAAGAGACATCTGTGGCAGTGTTTGAGGCATATTTTCTCTTTCTTATCAGTGCTTCAGATAGATTTCAGTGAGCTGGCGCTGGAGGAAATGATCGGCGTTGGAGGTTTTGGAAAAGTGTACCGTGCCATTTGGAAAGGGATGGAGGTGGCGGTGAAAGCCGCTCGACGGGACCCTGATGAAGATGTGTCGCAGACGCTGGAAAGTGTCCGTCAGGAGGCGAAGCTCTTTGCCATGCTGAGACACCCCAACATCATGGGCCTTCTGGGAGTGTGCCTGCAGGAGCCCAACCTCTGCTTGGTGATGGAATACGCCCGCGGCGGGCCGCTCAACCGGGCCTTAGCTGGGAAACGCATCCCTCCACACACACTGGTAGACTGGGCGGTACAGATTGCAAGGGCCATGCTGTACCTGCACTGCCAGGCCATCGTACCTGTCATCCACAGAGACCTGAAGTCCAGCAACAGTAAGATATCTGTCAATATTATTAGACCTTATGCCAAGGGTTTTTAAAAGCTTTATGCCAAAGACTCCAAATAATTGTAAGCCTCTTGCTAGGGCCCCTCTTCCTAAAATATAATGGCAGCTATATAATTTCATGTAGAAAAAAACATTTATACTGTTAGAGGAAAATAATCAACATCATATTATAAAGAAAATATATATTGTTTCCATAATTAATTAATAGGATAAAATTTTGATATATTTTATGTTAAGAAAGCAGAGTATTTATTTTGTATTCATTTGACAGTGTATCCTTTTTCTACCCACTACATTAAAAATTTTTCTGCCCACTATTAGAGTGATGTTAGATGTATAAACCTTTAAAAAGATTTGGTTTAAATTTAGTATTATTTACTAGGACTGTCAATAAAATGAAACAAATAGTTTTCAACAAGTGTTTTAAAAGGAAAATAAAACAGCAATAATCTAAAATTCATTATTATTAATTAATATTTTGTTAACATATTTAATTCTGAGATAATCAGATATTTAATTTCTGACGTTAACAATGGTAACTTTGACAACCTTAAAAAACATCTTATAAAATTTTTCTCTCAAATTTTCCCCTTATATATTTAATATATTTAATAAAATATATTATATCTTAAGTTAACATGGTCACTTTGACAACCTTAAAAAATGCATTTTGTGAAATCTTTTTTTTTCTCTTTTTTTTCACTAATATCTTTATTTATCTTTATTTATATGTTAAGATAGTATCAATGACAACCTTGAAAAATACATTTTAAAAAATCATTTTTTCTCTCAATTTTTTCCTTTAATATCTTTATTAAGTTAAAAATATGCCCAATATCTAAAGTTAACATCTTTCACAACCTTAAAAAGTACATTTTGCAAAATCCTTTTTTTCTCTTACATTTTCTCCCACACCCCTTTGCGGACCCAAATTTGAAAACCTTGGAATATGCAGCAATATGTAGCAATATGCAGCAATTTCATAGTCTGTTTGTGTCAGTAGTTTGTATAGTATTATGCATAGAAGGAGTGTGTGTTGGTGTGTATTTTTGTAGCTGGAGGGCTTGGCTGGTGTATTGGCTCTCTGAGTGTCTAAGTGGTTTGTAATACTGTGTTTGGCAGTTGACTTGTCTGATTGGATCCTCTAAACCCAAAGCGTATTACAGAGGATTTGCATTTACCTTCACTCCCTGCCACTTGATTGGCTACTCAAAACATATCCTGGGCTTTCATAGGCCACTCGGATACGATTAGCATAGGACCTTGCAGACAACTGGATGCTATAGTTCAAAGATAAGTCTCTAAGTTTTTCATTGGTTGTGTTGTGGAAAAACAAAGTCAGCTAATTTTAACAACACAAACTTAGTCAAAAACACACAGAATCTTACAGCTAAGCTGTGATGTACATAAAGACGCTTTTGAACTGTGAATCTAATATTAAACTAAACTACACAGCTAACCATCACTGGATTTGACTCATAACCTTTTTCATTCATGCAGTACTGTGTTGTAATGAGGTTTAGAGTTGGTGAAGTTGTTACAGTGAAAGATTTGACCAATTCAGCACCACTCTGGTGGACAGCTCCTTTACAAAGCTGCCTGTCAATCAATTTTTTTTGCTGTGATCATAGTAACTTCTGTTTCATGTACTTAATCATCATTATTGACGTTATCTGTGCCCCACAGTTCTGATTCTGGAACGCGTGGAGAATGACGATCTGAGCAACAAGACTCTGAAGGTGACAGATTTTGGTTTGGCTCGGGAGTGGCATCGAACCACGAAGATGAGCGCGGCGGGAACGTACGCCTGGATGGCCCCTGAAGTCATCCGCTCCTCAACCTTCACCAAGGGCAGTGATGTTTGGAGGTGGGCACCAAGAAATGTTTGTAAGTGCGTATGTTTGTGACATAGCTACACCAAAGGCAAGTCATTCCACGTGGCAGCCATCTTGGCAAGTCTTCAGCTTCTCGTACTGTCCCTGTGTAACCTTATTAAAAAAAAAAATAAAAAATATGTTGAGAAAATCTTACAGAAATGCAGTAAAATAGGTTCAAATGAATTTTTAGCCCATTTGGGACTTCTTCTGAAACATATATTGTTTATAAAAAGTTTAAAGAATGTCTATATTATAAAATAAACAATTGAAAAACATGTAGGCTTAGGTTTTGATTAGTCTGTAGTTACTGTAATTTGCTTAATCTAAGAATAATAGAAGTGTTCTTATTGTTAACTAAAACTATTAAAAATAATTTTGTTTATTGAAATAGATCTGAAATAAAATAAAATATAAATATTTGATGAAAAACTTAAACATAAAGAATTAACTACTAACTGAAATAAAACAAGCTTGAGTGCTAAAATCACTAAATGTAAAACTGAAATAAAAATATATTAGATAAAATATTTATATTATAATATACTATATATATAATATAGTATACTATCTTGTAGCTACTATTTAGTAGCATATTCATATATATATATATATATATATGGATATATAATTAATATGATAATAGTATATAAATACTAAAAACTAATTATAAATATTAATATTAATTAAATATTACAACTAATTATATATATATATATATATATGTGTGTGTGTGTGTGTGTGTGTGTACTATTATATGAATATACTAAATACTAAACTAAATTATTTTCTATTTGTGTGTGTGTGTGTGTGTGTGTGTGCGTATATATATATATATATATATATATATATATATATGATAGCATATAAATACTAAATACTATACTGAATAGAAGTCATTTCGTTATTAAGGTCATAATGGGATGTACAATACATAATGGTGAGAAGAAATCATACAGTTGTAGCACAAATTGTACAGCCATAGTACAGTGTTGTTGGCCAAACTATATCGGTCACAGATGGCAGCGTCCAATGAAGGTTTTTGTTACCACGGTAACAAACAAATGGTGTCATTAACCCGGTTTCTGAGGCTGGTCTGTGTGTTGTTTGGTGCTGTGCTTAGCTGTTAGTGTCTGAAATTTGCTTCTCACCACAAGTCCTGATTACAGAGTACAGAAGGGGAGGATGAATAGTAAAGAGATAAAAATAGAAAACTTCTCAATATGTGTCAAAGCTCTGTGGTTCTGTGGATACTTTGTTCTCTACCTACATTAACAAGGTGTGATGTGTTTGTGTTGTGTGTGTATGGCTGCAGAACAAGTTGGTTGTTCTCCATTTGATTCACTGCTACTGTAACTAGAGCTTGAAATCTACAGTAATATTTATCACTTACAGTATTTTTAAAGGTTTTGTGCCAAACATTTGCTAATGTCTTTCCATCTTTTCTATTAGGTTTCTGTCAGACATTTTTTGCCCAGTTGGCCACTGAAGCATGTATTTTACATTTGAAAGAGTATGACACTACAAAGTGTCTTTGAAATGTTAATACAGTGATTTTTTTTGGTTTACTTTGGAACACAATAGCTGTCATACATTTTATAGTGTTACTGTTTTGCTATTCCTTGCACAAAAAATGTTGGTGACAGCTTGTTATGTTAGTAGTCACTTCAAACTCTCTGTCTGTGTGTCTCTTTCTCTCAGTTATGGAGTTTTGCTGTGGGAGCTGTTGACGGGAGAGGTGCCATTTCGTGGCATTGATGGTCTGGCGGTAGCTTATGGTGTGGCCATGAACAAACTGTCCCTGCCGATCCCCTCCACCTGTCCTGAGCCATTTGCCCGGCTGATGGAAGGCACGAATCTCATATACAGCAGTTCTGCTGTAACTTATTAACTTAAGAACTGTGAATAACTAAGTTCTTGTCAACATTTACTTGCCCTGCAAAATGGCAACTAGTCATAACATAACAAGTATCAAAAACTGGCAGCTGTGGTTGCCAGAAATTGATCATAAAAAGTACTGTGACATTGTTTCTAGTATTGGGATGCCTGTATATTTTACAACTTAAAAAAAAAAATAAAGCACTAAATGAAATATATATACAATATGTATTAAAATACTAAAGTAATACTGAATAGAAGTAGTTTAGATATTAAGGTTAATGTAAAAATACTGTGACAATGTTTCTGGTATTACAGGATGCCTGTTTATTTTACAATTTATATTATGTGACATTCTGTTAACATTCCTATCTACTTGAAGTGCCAAAATCAGTTGTTTGCCTTAAAATCTACCCTTATAAAAATACAGGTGGTAAAATAGAAAGCAATTTGATAAATCAGAGCATTCTCCCTTTTTTATGTTTGTCTGAGGAAAACAGTCATATACGGTAAATGATGACAGAATTTTCATTTTTGTTTGAACTTTCTTTTTAATTGAATGAATTTGAAGACAGTATATAGAAATTAAAATAGATTCACTGATCAAAAGGCTCATTGTCCCACTTGCACCCCATCTCTGAGTGCTCAGCTGGCATTCTTTTCAGCTGACCGTCTGTCTGTGGTGTTTGTTTCTCTCACCTGCTGTAGACTGTTGGAATGTGGACCCCCATGCACGACCCCCCTTCACCAGTATTCTAGACCAGCTGACGGCTATCGAGGAGTCAGGCTTCTTTGAAATGCCGGCAGAATCCTTCCAATCCCTGCAGGATGACTGGAAGCTGGAGGTTCAGGAGATGTTCGACCAGCTCAGAGCCAAAGAGAAGGTTTACATGCTCTTGAAAGCTGTCTAAATGAGCACATACCATAGACATTTTATAATAAAGCTATAAAATACATAGATACTATTGACAAATCTGAAACCAAACTCTTTGCCTCAAAGTCTTGAGTAAAACCTTTTGTATTTTAAGAATTAAAATATATATACATATACTAATTAAATGTTTGGGTCTGAAAGATTTTTTTTTTTTTTTTTTGTGCTCACTAAGGCTGCATTCATTTGATCACAAATACAGTAAAAGCAGTGATGTTGTGAAATATTTGTACAATTTAAAACAATAGTTTTCTGTTTTATTATATTTCAAAATGTAATTTATTCCTGTGCTGCTTAATATTTTTGTAGAAACAGCAATATGTTTTTGAAGATTCTTTGATATATACATAGAAAGAAAAACATTTGATGTAGAAATCTTTTTTTAAACATTATAAATGTCTTTACTGTCACGTATTTGATCAATTTAATGAATCCTTACTGAATAAAAATATTAATTTCTTTCAAAACAATTCTTGCTGACCTCAAACTTTTAAACAGTTTAAATATACATTTGTCCCTAAAGTAAATCACACATTTACTAAGTAATAGTAAAAGTTAAATAAACTCAAAAAAAAAAAAAAAAAATTCAACTTGAAACATATAAATCAGGAAAAACTACCAGAACACTGCAGTAAGAAGATTTAGTTAACATTTTATTTGCACTCTAATCTCTGTTAAATTCAGTGCTGTGGTGGTGCCACAATCAGTATGACATAATGCTCATTAAACTCCTTAATGGATGTGTGCCAGATGAATTTACCAGATTATCCAAACTACACAGAGCAGAATGATGAGTAAATTGGATTTATCAAGTCTCTTTCTTGCTGTAGGAGTTGAGATCCTGGGAGGAGGAACTGAGTCGTGCAGCTGTACAGCAGAAGTACCAGGAAGAGGCTTTGCGGCGGCGGGAGCAGGAATTGGCGGAGAGAGAAATTCACATTCTGGAGCGAGAGCTCAATGTCATCATTCACCAGCTGTACCAGGAGAAACCACGAGTCCAAAACCGTCATGGAAAGTTCCGGCGCAGTCGACTTAAACTCCGTGACGGGAACCGCATTAGCCTGCCTTCCGGTTAGTATTTCATAGTATTAAATGAATGCATCATACAAATAGCACTACTCATGTGAATTGCACAACATTCAACTCAGATTTGATTTCATTAGATTCACATTTGGTAATATAATACATTTTTCAATTAGAATTAAGCATTAGCATTTCCAGAAAGCATTTCTCACACTTTGTTTGTCATCTTGGAGTTTTTCACAATGCATTGTGGAATTGTCTATGTGCATGTATATAATGTGAATGTTTGTGTATATAATGGTATGTTTGTGTTTCAGATTTCCAGCATAAGATAACAGTCCAAGCTTCTCCTTCTTTGGATAGAAGGCGGAGCCTCCTGGGCAGTAACTCCACCCCTCCAAACAGCCCCCCTGTTTTGCCACGCCTCCGAGCGATCCAGTGTAAGTGTGTTTATGCATCTGATTGATTTTGTTTATATTATTGTGAATATTTGGGTCTGTATATGGTCAGGTTCCTAATATAGAACATCCTTCATGCTGACAGTGACCCCTGGGGTCAGAGGTCAAGCCTGGGGTCGTAATGCTGCATTCCAGTATGATGAAGATGAAGAGAGGAAGACTTCACGAAAGAAAGGAAGAACGCAAAGGGAACACAGTGCTGATGAGAGGTGTGCGCGTATGTGTATTTCTAAACAAAGCTTAAACCTTCACCAAATGTTTATACAATCTCAAACATCCACGTGCATGTGTTCCTCACTCAGTTTGAGGACTCCTAAAGAGGGCAGTCGGCAGCGTTCCTGCAGTGCTCCAAACCTGCAACGTTCCCCCAGACACAGCCCCGCTGTTCCTGGCGTGTGCAGCCTGGCAGAGACTGGTAACACTCACATTACACTTGATGTTTGGCACCTTCATTGACAATTCTGAATGTTTTCCATTTGGAATCTACCCATACTACATCCTTGTTGCATTCATAGTAATACTGATGCACTGAACTTAACTTAGAGAGAGAACTGAATTGACAGTGATTTTTAAAAGTCAACATGAAGTGGACATTCACCGAATCAGTTTACTTATTGTGAAAGATTCACAGTTTTTGTGTGTTTGTAATTTTTAATCAAAATGTCATAACTGGATCTTGTGGTGATACAACGGACTTCTCTTTGGTGATGTATGCTGGACATCTCCAATCATTTTGTCTTCTTAAATTCTGTCCCTTTCTTACAATCAATAACAAACTCACATTTAAATCTTCCTCTATCCAATTAACAACCTATGGATAGAGCCAAGTCCTTCCCTACATATTTTCTTTTTTGATAATCCATTTCTCTTGGATGTACATCACAATATACATCACAGTTCATTTCCTGAATTTAAATTAAGGTAGCCACCAGGATGCAGAATTTGAATTTAAGGAAGTAATTAAGTGGATTTAAATGGAATGAAAGTAAAATAATTCAATAACTTCTGTAATTGTCATTTGAGTAATATTTTAGTATTTAACATATACACATAAATATTTTATCATACACACAACATATGGGGTTATTTCCAGAAAAATAATATTCAGTCATTAATTATAACAATGCCTTCATTTATTTTTAGAAAGTTCTTTAAAAACAATGGGGAGACAATGGGGAGAGTCTAAATAATGGAAATAAAGTCTATCTATCAAATAATAAATAGCCAGAACTAATCATTGTTAAACTTGAGTTGGAATAATGAATTTTTGTGTTGTGACTCTTTTCAATTCAGTAAATTCCTCTTCCAGTAATTCCAGTTCAAATGTGGATCGTGGCTAAATTCCAAGTTTTGCCCAACTCCATGTCACATGGCCATGCACCCCTAAGTGGATACTTTAAATCACATAACATTTGTGAGATTGAAAATTTGTGATGCTGGCATTATGTTGGCATCATTGCATCATGCTGATGACATATTTTCATTATTTTGACATTTCTGTCATCTCACTAATAATAGACCAGTTTAAGCTCATCTAACAAGGTTGAAATGTCACAGAAATGTCAGCTTTTTTTACATTATAATATTAGAAACAAAGGAGAATTAAGAAAAAAAAAAGATAAGTCAAAAAACTTCATCCTGTAACTGACAAGGTGAAGGCTGGTTATGGTGCAACTTTGTGTAATCTTTCTCCCCCCACCCATCTCTTTCTCTCTCTGTAGAAAATGAGGACTGCTGCTTCACATCAGAGTCAGCTGACTCCCCTGGCCAATCATACCTCTGCATCCCGTTCCACAGGGATGGATCTGCTGCGGACAGTTACGGCATGGAGTGCGGCACAACTGGAATGGCTTCTGACGTTTCCCCCAGTTATACGCGGTGGAGCCCCAGTGGAAGCCGTAGATCAGAACTGGTGTTGCTGGGCTGCGGGGCGGCCCTGGCTGCTGTCGGTTTAGGTCAAAATCTATTGGACCTGGTGCGTGTGGAGGAGAGTGTACGTCCGCGATGGGAAGGGCTGTTTCACCGTAGTGGGGGTCCAAGTCATGGCGCCAGCCCACCCACACGCAAACTCTTCAAACGGGAAAGCCCCCGTCGCCCTCCCCCTCTGCCCACGTCCCTCACACTCCTGTCTCTTTCATCGGTGTCTGATTGTAACTCAACCCGATCTCTCCTGCGCTCCGACAGAGAAGAGCTGCTTGTGATACGCCCACCTACGCCCTCTGCTCTGCCCCCTGGACAGACCCCGCCTCCTCTAAACCCACTGGTCAACACCCACCTGGAGAGCTTTAAACGCCACCCTCGACAGTCTCTGACGCCCACACACGTGCCCTCTGCGCCCAGTGCCACCTGCAGGCTTCATCGCACACCTTCAGATGGCGCAATAAAGATGGGGTGCCCACCCGCCCATAACAACCACAATCCCACCCCTACCACACCCTCCAAAACAACAGGTGAGAAACTCTGGGTCAATGACAGGATGCGTATGTTTTTGTTCAGATCTATTTCTTAAAAAGCCTCAATAAAATAATGCCATTCTTAAAAATAAAATATTATTAGGAAGTTTGGCATCATCTTTTATTATTATTTAACTTAGAAAAAAATATTTGAACAAAACAACTTCACGTTATATTCATATTAAAATATTCTTAAATTAATATTTTGAAAATAATATTGTTCACGTTTTAAATACTTTTTCAAATATTTGTCAAAATCATGTGGTGCAACCAACATGCAGAAAAATAATATTTTAGAGAGGATCTTGACTGTTTCAAAATTCACAAGTCTTTTAAATTAGATTAATTAATTCTTATATTAATTCCTTAATTACTTCTCATAATTCATATATTATAATTAAATAAATATATAATATATAATTTGGTATAAATTGTAGAAATTATTTCAATTATAAATAATAATATATAATATATTAAATATGTAAATAATATAATGTATAATAACTTATTAAATCATAAATATTGGTTTATTTATATATATTGGAATTTAATTGATAATTAAAATGTGTATCCTCGAAAAAATATTACTTTTTATGTGTTAGGTAAACTACATGGTGTCATTAAATTGAAATGTTTCTTAAAAATGGTATAAAAGTTTTGTAAAACAACATAAAAACCAACAAAGAGTACATTTAAAGAAAACTTGTTTTAAACTAGATATTTCCTTCCTTTTAAAATATTAATTTTCTTGTTACATCATTGATCCCTCAGTTAAAGGGATAGTTCACCCAAAAATGAAAATTCTGTCATTAATTACTCACCCTCATGTCGTCCCAAACCTGTAAGACCTTCGTTCATCTTCGGAACACAAATTAAGATATTTTTGATGAAATCTGAGAGCTCTCTGACCCTCCATAGACAGTAAGGGTACTACCACGGTCAAGGCACAGAAACAAGGTAAGGACATTGATAAAACAGTCCATGTGACATCTGTGGTTCAACTGTAGCTTTGTGAATCTACGAGAATACTGTTTGTGCTCAAAGTTAGGAACGGGTTTGGAATGACATGAGGGTGAGTAATTAATGACAGAATTTTCATTTTTGGGTGAACTAACCCTTTAACATAATTTGAATTCCTTTCACAGAAACTGATTCAGTTCGTAGCTGTAATTTGGTTTCATTTGTGTTGCTGTATGTGCAGTGACTCCGTGGACCTTAAGTGAGGACCCCTCAGAGGTGCCCCGTCTTCCTGATCCAAATCTCATTTTCCCACCTACGCCACGTCGGCGCTTCCAACCTGAGCGTCCCAAGACTCTGGATTTCCTGGCTAGGCCCCGCCCCTCTCCACGAGCTCGCTGTGGATCCCAGTGGGGTGAATCTCCCGCCCACACGTCCAGCACTGAAACCCCATCCACTGTGGAATTTGGAGGAGGTGTGGCTGTCTTACCCACTCCAATGGAAGGACCAACCCCCTGTTCCCCTTGGGTGAATGACAGCCTTTTGGACCAACGGGATGAAGGACAATACAGGGATGGGACACGGCCGCTCTCATCAGATCCCAGAGACTCACCTTATAGAGTGCGATCAGGGTTTTGCTCCTGATTTCACCCCTCACAAATTTAGACCCACTTGGTTTCAGATGTAGCACTTAGACTATCAAGTCAATACAAGTGGGAGCTCTGGATACCCTGGAGAAAGAAAAAACTGCTTAAACCAGACTAAGATGGTTTGCTTATCTTAGCAAATTTAAGGTTTAAGCTGGACTTAGCTGGTTTAAGATAGTCTCCCAGCCTGGTCAAGCTAGCTGGGCGGTCAACTGGTCACCCAAGTGCTCAAAACCCCTCTTAAACTGGACTAGAAGACCACCTAAAACCAACTAAAACCAGAAAACCAACTTGGTCTTGTTTGAAATGTTTTTTTTTTTCCAGCAGGGTATATATGTATTCACTATATTAAGAATTGATTTTAGTGATAAGGATTAATTAACCAGCATAAACCAAAGGTGCTTGGTTTTTGCATAATCCAGATGCAGTTATAGTCTAAACTATGTCCAGTTCAATATTACAGGTTTTCAACACATATATACACTCATTTTATTCCTCAGTATTTTGCCTCGTTTCCAGTACAGATATCTAAACATTCTTAAAAACAAGATACATTTACTTGAGAATCAAAATGATTTAAGATTTTAAGTCCTGTTTTCTTACAAATTAATCAAAATTAAGTGATCTATACTTCAAAGAAGAAGAAAAAATCAACTGTATGTAGTTTTGCGTATTTTTGAGCCCCCTACAGTTAAGTGAGTGGAATTCACTGTCATAAATACAATAGCTGTTGTTGCCATAAAGCAATCCACTCATTTCGCGGAATTTCGTACTCTCTCACTAAACTTACAAACTCCCAGAACAGATGTTTGCGGTGAGAGTGGGAAAGAAACCAACCTAATCTCATGACGAACACGTACCTCTGGGAACTTTTTTCGTAAGACGCGAAATACATACCGCCATGTACGTTTCGTGACATATTTGATGTGAAATGTCCACTGAGTAGCGCTAAAACAGTGTTTGTTTTTTTTCCCCAGAACAGATGAACGTACATATGGTACGTTTTATGTGACGTCTGTTTTTGTAGGTGTCACTGCAGTTCTGACTTGAAATGTCCATTGAGTGCCGCTATAACCATAATGCTCCGTGATGTTTTAAAATAACGTACCATCTGCATTTAGTATGAATAAAAGTGTATGTGATGTAAAAACGCAATCGCAAGCATGCTGTTTTAGTTTGTTTTTTCATCCCTCATCTTTCAGTTCTTTCATCGTGAGTCATGTTTCTCACAGGATTCGTAACTAATGATTCCGCATCGTAAATTCAATTCCGTGCTGGCTGAGCTACAGAGCAAGATCGTTACGTCCGGTGTTGTGCCAAATTCTGACCGCCGCCAGATTACGACCCCCTAGTATTGGTAGGTTAAGGGTTAGGTGTGGGGGAGGGGTTAGAATTAGGGGTGGGGTTAGGATTAGGCAATCAGGTAGCGATTTGAACGAGAGGGGGTAATAATTTGGCAGGGGTCGAAAATGGGCACAACACCGGAAAGCGAAACATATGGACAATTACAAGTGCTCGCTGTTTTACCACCTCTAGTGTTCATTTCTGTTGGAAACTGCAGTGATATGTACTTATTGGTACGTATTTTGCGTCTTGCGAAATAGTTCCCTCGGTTACGTTTTCAAGAAGTCAATCGCCTTATAAGTCAATTTACCATCAGAATGATTTTGAAACTGATATTTCAACGTAAAAAAAATTACCTACAATTAATTTTCTTACTCCTGTTGCAGATGTTTTTTTCTTGTTTTAAGCATAAATTCACTTAATTTTGTTATATTTTTCAGAAAACAATTTAATGTCATTTTGCTTTTCAAGTAATTGTATCTTGATTTAAGAATGTTTAGATATTTATGCTGGAAAACAAGACAAAAATACTGAGAAAGAATATTGTTTATTGCAGTGTGGGGTCTAACAGTGCATTTTGATAAGTTCTTCTTCAGTAAACTCTACTATTCACCACCAGGCATAATAAGCTATCGAATAAAAATACAATCCAGATGCTTCTTTAATGGCCGGACTGATTTCTGAGTGCTTTAGAAAAGTACAGGGTCTGCAGCTGAGATCTTGAATGACATTTATCAGGACACTTTTTATTTGCAAACTTCTTTTTTATTCATATTGAGTGTATTATCTCAACTGTCCTGCTGCGCTGTATTGACTTCCTCTCTGTATGTATTGTACACACGTATGCATGTTTAGCTCTCTGAACATAGCACTGAATTAGCTGGGGAACATTGAACATTTATTTCTGCTACTCATTGGAGATTTCAGGTTTTATTTTTCATACATAAATCAGATTGTACACCTTTAGAAGTGCTTTTTCCGGTCTCGTGAATGTAAAGTTCTATCATATTTCTCATATTTAGACCATTCGGGATCACTGATTGTTCTGTGGTTTTCACTGTAGCATGAAGCACATTGTCTTTCACAAATAATATGCTTGTTTAGTGACCTCTTCACTATCAAAACCACCAGTATTAAACATGGGGAAACGTCTTAAAGAGGAAAGCTAGAATTTATTGGCTCTAAATTTTCAGCTATACAATAGTCAGGTACATTATTGCAGTCTTCCGATGTTTGTTTGTGTGTGTGTGTGTGTGTGTGTGTGTGTGTGTGTGTGTGTGTGTGTGTGTGTGTGTGTGTGTGTGTAATGCATGCAGTTCAGTGTAACTGGTGAATTCCAAGGTGTGCTTTGAATTTTGTTGGAGATTTTTGAGGATGCATATTGAATTTGTTTTGCCATTTTAGTGCAATATTTGTTAATATATGTTTACACATATTTATTTATTTATTTATTTATTTATTTAAATTATTTTTTATATTTTTCACATTTTTGTTATTTAAGATAAAATTGACGAAGAGAAACATTTCTGTCTACATTTCTGGGCATGTTCAGGCATGCAAGGTGAACATTCTTTTGCATGTTTACAGCAGTGTTCTCCTCCATCTCAATCCAGTCTTTCATCTCTACACTGGTGTAAAAGTCCTCTAGAGACAAAACATTTAGAGCCAAAACACAAAAGTGCTTGTGTCTGTCTTCCCCTTTCTGTCACCTGAAACCAGATTTTGAACATAATTTTTCATGCACACGACAAAATGAACTAGTAGTAGGATGCAGAGTCCTGAAATCTGGCAAGGAAATTTAGCTGAGGATTTAGGAACTCTCATTTCATTCCACCTGGAAGTGGAACAGGGGTGTATTTTTTTCTGGCTTAAAGGAATGTGTAGCCATCATCAAGAACATCTGGTAGCATTTATCAGAACAATCACTGTTGTCCTGAAGAGCAGGTGTTTTGGGTTCAGAAGCTGCTGCTATGAAACTTGTACTTGCACCCGAGCACATTAGACTTGTAAGAGCTAAATTAAAGCCCTGAAATGCTGAGATGTGGTGTTTTGTGACTGTCTGACTGACTGTCTTAGGGTAGTACACAACTCTATGATGATTTTGACATATTATTATCATCATGGGAAGTAAATAAGGCTAGACTGCCATTTTCCAAATGCATTCTCTATTTCACTTAACATAAACATTAAGACAACACAAACCCATTATTTCTTCATAAATTGGCCAATTTTTTAGATTTTGAGCTATTTTGCTTCCACAAAATGTTTTCAAACCAGTAGAAAGAAAACATCCAAAATACACATTTTATTACTTTATCTATTTGCGTCTGTAGATTTCAATTTTGTATTTTAAAGCCTGTTTTCTCAAAATGTGTTTTTTTTTCCCATTTTATTCCTATCCATATTCTGATGGGTTTTACAGATTTCATTCATATATAAATCACCTGATTTATGTAACATTTTATTGCTAAAAACATGATGAATTTACTTTCTGATTTCTGGGCCGATCCAAACAGATATTATATAAAACAAGAATTCAAAAAATAAGAATTTTGAACATTCAGTTCAAAATTCAGTCTTTATTCAGTGTTCAAATTTCTGTTCTGGAATTGTATGCAAATCCATGCATATTTAATTAGATAATGCATCATTTGCATATTGAAGAATACATTTTCATAAAACTTCAAATACAAAACAGTTGTCTTAATGTACTGTGAATAACTAACGGATAAAATTTGACCCTATTTAATATTGGTTTATTAAAATATTTTTTACATTTAAATATAATTATATATATGGGATTTAGTGAGATTATTGTTCTGTAGTAATACAACCTCACTGGTCCACATTACAACAAATTTCAGAAATACTAAATATGTTATCAGCAATTTAATGAAATTTCATTCTTCTGTTTTACACAGAGCATGTCTAGGACAGCATCCCCATCTGTCTCCAAGAAAGATTTCTATGCAACCTCACCATAGCAACCAGAATGGAGCAGTGAATTGGACTATGTTGTGTGCCTGCTGTTTAGCTGCAAATAAAAGCCATAATAAACAGTTAGTGGAAATATACATAGATAAAATCCCTTCTCTGTCAAAATTAAATGATTATCGTCAAATTAACATCACTTCTCACCATCAGTAAGATAAATCAACCCAGCATGGACAAAAAACACACACTCCTACATATAACAATGACCACAGTTTATTTTACTCCTACATGCTTTTGTATGCGTGTCAGACTGTGCTTGATTCACATGCTTACACTCATGTCCACTGTGTGTGTGCGTGTGTATACACTTAAGCCCACTCTGTGCGTGTGAGATCTTTCCCACTGCGATTTGAATGTGGGTGTTAAGTGAAGAGTAGGTTGTATATGATTGGCATCATTTTCACTGGTAGTGACACTTAATTGCACTTCAAATGAAGGAGCATCATGTGTTTCTAGCAAAACTGATTCTCAGTCTCTAATAAAAACATCTTTGTCATGATCTGGAAACAATATGCGAACGAAAAAGCTGCAGAAATATGTAAACTTTGTTTCACCAGCCACAAAATGATCTGAGGGTGTTCTGTGGAGCACAACTTCAGACCACAACCACCTTGAGAGACCGACATCTGTTAGTTTGTAGCTTAAATACAACCAAGGAATAAAAACAAATATTTTGACAGCACTACTGTACTTCAAAAAGCATCATACATGCCATTGAGATCCCTCGTGGTCTCCATCCCTGGTCTCCACAGTCTACAGCAGGGCACAGCACACCTGATTCAGCTCTTCAATCTGAGCCAGAGACTGTTTCTGACAGGACTGAGACAGGTGTGTTGACCCACACTGGAATAAAGTCTTCCGTGAAATGCCGAACCTCGTCCACAGAGAGTGCGATGAGGGAAGTGTGGGGTGTCCGCAGTGGAAAGCTATTCGAGCGGGAGCTGCTGTTTTTATGGAACTTCGGATTTCTCTCTCTGGGCATTTCGGCGAATCTTCATTTCCGTGAGCTGGATGTAGCGGATGACATTTGTGTCTGATCCAAATACATAGACAAATAGGAAACAGCTGTTTTAACTGAGAAAGATAAATCATTTCGGTTTTGTGATTATTATTATTTATCAGCACAGTCCTGAAGAGCAGGTGTTTTGGGTTCAGATGCTGCTTCTGTGAAACATGTACTTGCACGTGAACACCTAAGACTTGTGTAAGACCTCAACTGAAACCCTGACATGCTGAGATGGTGTTTTGCGACGGTCTTCATATAGAGTATAAAAGAAGATGATTTACGAATAATACTGTATGTTATAATCATATTGGCAAGTGAATCAGACTAGACCGGCATTTTCTTCAAATCTTTTTCACTTGTTCTGTGAGATGTTTGCTCTGTAGTAATATGACCTCATTGGTCTAAATTATGGCAATTACAACATAATTACAATTACTTACTCAGCATTTTAATGACATTAAGACAGAATTTTCAAAAGTTTTACACAGTTTTGTGATGATAGCAGAAAGACAGCATTGCATTTGGTGTTTGTCAAACTTTTTTGAACCAAGGACTTCTTAACCACAAATTGTAGATGGCCTGATCGAATGCGTCTCCTCACTCTTAATCAATTTGCAATTCTCAACAATATATCATACTTATAACAAATAAAATGTTGCAATGTTGTGGTTCATTTCAGAGCTTGGTTATGTTCCAAGGCAAACATTTTTAAAGGAAACTAAATGAATAGGAACCAAGGTCACTGGAAAAGTTAGTGTTTGGCACTCTAACGGCTTTCCGTGGTTATGTTGTGAGATTTGAGACAGACTTCCGGAGGTCCACGAACCCTAGTTTGAGAAATGTTGTTGTAGTGTGTGAGAGTTTGATCTGACTGACCTGTGGGCTGCTGTTTGTGTGACTCCTTTAGGTAGTGCAGGGCTTTGTTGAAGTCTCCCAGATGATAATACGCCACACCAGAGCGATATAGGGCTTTAAAATTCTCACCCTCCTTTCTCAAAACCTTCAGACAGTACTCTTTCACTCGTTCATAATTCACTAGCTCCATCTGCAACAGACATGCTGCATGCAAACACAGACAAAACGAACTGCACCAATGCAAAATCGATGATTCGAGTTTATGATTACTTGTTTTGTTTTTTTGCATGAATTAATCATGTTTTATGCAGTTTAATAATCAAATGGAGGTATAAGACCTGTAATCTAGACAAGCCATGACGTCATTCTGCATGCAGAATTTTAGACATTCACTCGCAGATTACTTTCTTTCAAGGCATCAGGGTTGGAGGGAGCAAATCAAAAGTTTGCACTGAAACCCCGTGCTAATTTGAATATTATGGTCTGCTTGCATTCAGTCTTAACAGGTGGAATACACAGAAAACAGACCTAAGTGCACTGAAAATCCTCTGGTCAAAGTGGTGAAACATGATGTGCGCTCTCACCTGCCAGACTGTTGTAGCACTCCAGCTCCGCGTTCTCCACCGCGCCTTTCTGCTCGTCTGTCAGGCTGGATTTGCTGATGCTGGTCAGGACGGTGGAGGGGGACTTGCTGGTGTCCGGGTCCCCCAGCACGCGACACAGACCCTTCATTTCCAGCAGCGCGCGGTGGTACTTGCCGATGGCCTCGCGGTATTTTTTATCCTTGTAGCACTGCGTGCCCTGCGTCTTGAAGTCCAGGGCTCGTTTGACCAGGTCCGCCGGCTCGTTTTGGGGTTTCACCATCATACCGCTCTGATGGGGCGCGTACTGCGGGTAGCGTGCGTCTCCGCGGCTCCGTCCACCGGGAGGCTGCATAACGGTGGTGTTCGCGTTGCCGCTCATGACGCTCATCGTGCCGTTTCCCTTGCGTATCATTCCTTCAAACCTGCCCTGCTCCACGCTCATCCCACCGATTCGACAATTCCCTAAAACGCACGCTTCCGAGGTCCGTTCGTTGCCTCTTTGCGCGTTTAGATGCCCGCGTGACGAGCACGTCTTCACGGTTCTGTTTTAAAGATGGATTCCCGGATGATTCACACACAATACGATGATTTTTTTCCTCTTTTTCGTCGCCTCTCTCTTTTTTTTCAGCAGTCTAGCGGAACGGACAGGGATCTGCACGTCCTGCTCTCACCAAATGACTCAAAAGGGAGTGAGCGTGCGCATGAAGCCACAGCTCGCGCTGCCCTTAAGAAATGCGGTCATCACGGATGGAGCGCGACACCCGGTCTGTCAGCCCCCCGCGCGAGCTCTCGTTTCCATTGAAATCCAGCTGAGCGCAACTCAGCCGGTAACAAACGCATTTCACTTGCTCAAACGATGATTTCGTGTGACGTGGTTTCTGCCCCCAGAACACTGAACAGAAAAACAGCTGCTGTTAGACTGAAAATAGCTGTTTAAATACAGTTTAATCCTCTACCTTTGATCTTCCCTTGATTCAGAAGACCTGTTCTTCTCTCTTTCATTACGCTCACAACAAAGTTATTGTCAATCCACATTCATTTAATTAAGAAGTAATGGTGGATATCTGCGTAATGGAATGAATCACTTTGGGAAACGTCATGTTTGTCCCACAGGTAGGTGTGTGTGTGTGTGTGTGTTGTAAGCGGCTGGCTGGTACGGTTGTTGTGTCTGGGTGTGTCGTGATTGCGGTAAATCGTGCTGGGTGGGGAGTTCTGATTTGCTCGGTCTGTTATTTTTATACTCTCAAACACATGTGCATGTCATATGCACATATAGAGTTCGACCTGACTCAAGAAAAAAAAAAGTGCATTCGTTTCTTTCTTTCTTTCTTTCTTTCTTTCTTTCTTTCTTTCTTTCTTTCTTTCTTTCTTTCGTTCTTTTTTTTTGTCCAGTATTTTTCTGTCTGAAGTTAAGTTTTTAAATTCTTTTTTTTTATCACAACTATTATTCTCTTAACTGCTGATTGAAAGTTTGAATGTCAGATGCTATCACTTTAACTCAGCGTCTATAAAAAAAAAAAAAAATATGACTGCAGGGTGGTGGTTGATATTTTTAAAATATTTATATTAATATTAATATTTATATTAGCTTTAAACAGGTAATCTATAATAAGCAACTGGCAGAAACCTGATTTGTTGATCAATGTGTTTTAATAAAACACAATCTTTCTCGATGTATATATATGTATATATTTATTATTAATTTGGGGAATATTAAACATACTGTTTATTGCCAAAAGATGGCAGGTTGGTATAGTTTGTGATTTCTGAAGGATTTCTTTTGATTATTTTAAAAAAGTTCTAAAAACTTTCTGAGGATAATATATTAATTAATCATGATCCTAAAATAGTTTTTGGCAAAAAATATTGTTACCATAATGGTAAATTTCTCAGAGGGTAATCAGAGCACAGCTTGTCCTCAGTCTTGTCCTGAATCTTTTTCAGCCTGTCTTCAGGGCAAAGCTATGATTGTAAAATGCTGAGTTTGTACATCCAGTAGTCAGGACTTTACTTATTTTGTTGGTCACAGTCACATATTCTTTGGAAATTCTGTTTAGGCATAACACACAGATAGAATTCTGTTTTTCCCCCCAAAACTAAGAAAAGGTTGCTAAAGTCAGGTCAGGTATTTTTTTTAGTTAGGTTTTTCCCTTGTTTATGTATGCATGTATTTATTCATTTTGAAGGAACTATATTTTGTGTTCTTTCTTACATGTGGTTTGTAATAAGAACATTACACTTGACATGACTGAAACCAGCTTGCTGAGGGAACTATATTGCCATCTCTTGGTAGGTTAAGGATAAGTGACATTTAAGCTTGACTGGCTTTGGGGTTGTAGAGTTCGACTGTGGCTCATGTAGATGTGGAATGTAATGGTCCTTTTCTGGATTTTTATGGGTATAATCCTGTTTTTGCTCTGCAGGCGTTATGTGGTGTTTTCCGCTGCGTTGCACTCATAGGATATTCTTGCAGAATTCTGCCTGCAGGGAGTCTGTTAGGTATTTGTCCTATCTGATGAATTCTTCTGTAGTGATGATGTTCCAACCAATGCAGTTTTAATTAAGTCCAAAGGCATCTTTCCTAATTGCTTTCATGGTCATGTTGACTATACATTATTAAGAATATAATTATTTTTGTCTTAAATGAACTCCTTTAAAATCTAAAATGTTGTATATCATTGTGTGTGTATGACTGAACACTTGTAAACATAGCAAGACTGATCTTAGACTGATCTTGGTGAGTTCCCGGGTGCTACCTTATTTTTTAGATTAAACTTAGACTAATATATATGACTAATATATATATAATATATATGACTAATATATTATTTAACTGAATTAAAGAAGTTATGGCCAGTTTTAAATTATATATTTAAAGTATATATATTTAAAGTATATATACTGAAGACAGGCTGAAAAAGATTCAGGACAAGACTATTAATATATATATATGTATTAATAAACATTGAATCAACCCATTATGTAATGCTCTGCACAATGCAAATATAATAATAAAACTTATTAAATAGGACTTGCTTCAATACTTCAATAGCAAACTATGTTTTCGCAGCAAAACACACAAGTGTTGATTGATAAATTAAAAAAAAAAAACAGCAAAAGAAAGAAAAAAGGATTTTGTATATTCAAAAGAGAGTGGGAAGGTATCAGCAAGTCTTTTTCCATTAAAAAAGAACCACAAAAAAGATACAGATGTTCCTCAATGTAGGAATTTCATAAGGAGCAGCAAGTATTTTCAACACTTAATTTTAACCATGAAACGAAATAGAATGGACTTTATTCATAATTTTGAATTGGGTTTATTTTGACTACTACATGGAGTAATTGAAAGGGTCCGCAGCTAAGTGTCTTTTAAAGAGGTTAGAGGTTATTCAGAATCAAGCTTTAAGAATTTGCTGTGGTGCTTTTAAAACATCTTCAGTACATGCCATACAAGTGGAAATGGGAGAATTGCCACTGGAATTAAGAAGGATTCAACTGATGGCTAATTACTGGGCTGGATTGCAGGGACATAATGACTCTCATCCCACGAAAGCAGTATTGCAGGATTGCTGGGAAAATGGATGAAATTTAAAGGAAAACTTTGGTCGAATTGGAAACAATGTAGTAAAAGAGTTTGATCTGCGATTAAGCGCTACAGTAGTTTTTCCAGAGACTGCCCCTTGGATGTTGACATGGCCTGAGGTAGACTGGTTTGTGCTTGAGGAGAAAAGAAAAGCAAAGGAAGAAGTTAATTTGAAAAGCATATTTAACAATCGAGTAGGAGGAAACTATAGTGAATTTATACAGATTTATTCAGACGGAATAAACAGGGTTTGGGGTGGCAGTTCCAGGGAAGGAAGTAGAAATTAGTAAAAGAACATCTAATAATTTAGAGGTATCTACAGTAGAGGTGATCGCAAATTTAATTTGCTTTGCAATGGGTGGAAAAGGTAGGGCAGGAAAAGGTGCTGATATGATCTGATTCCTTATCAGTCCTGGCAAGTTTAAGGTCATTTTAATCTAAAGCTCGGCAAGATATCCTGTATGAAGTGCTTCAAATAAACACAAGGATAAGTCATAAGGGATGTCAGGTTAAATTTATGTGGGTCCCAGCACATGTTGGCATTACTGGTAATGAGTTGGCGGATAGGCTGGCTAAAAGGCGCTAACAAAAGAGAACGTAGAAGTGCAGGTTAATGTACATAAAGCAGAGGTTAAATGTATAATTTGGGAGAAAATCAATAAAAGGTGGCAAGAGAGGTGGGATAGAGAGGAGAAAGGGAGGCACTTATACCAAATTCAGAGAAATGTTGAAGAGGATAGGGTGGGAATTGGGGATAAGAGAGAAGAGGCAGTGATGACGAGGTTAAGGTTGGGACACCTAAACACTAAAGATGATAGGGAAGCACCACACAGGGTTGTGTGAGGGATGTCGAGAAGAGGAGACAGTGGAGCTCATAATCATGACTTGTAAGAGATATGAAACACACAGGCAGGTAATGAAGAATAAGCTGAGGGAGATTGGTGTGCAGGGGTTCACATTAATAGGGTTATTAAGCACAGTAAATAGGACACAGAATAGAATATTGATTTCATTTTTAAGGGAGGCAGGAGTTTTCAACAGGATTTAATGGATAATTAAAGTTTGATGTGTGTGTGTGTGTGTGTACTGGTATATATGGTTTATGAGGACACAAATGTATATAATGACATGGTACTACAACGTAAACATGGTTTATGAGGACACTTCCTGTGTCCCCGTAAAACAAAAGGCTTAAAAAACATACTAAACGGTGTTTTATGAAATTCAAAAATTGCCAGTAGTTTCCTATAAGGGGTAGGTTTGGGTGTAGGGTTGGTGTAGGGCGATAGCACATACAGTTTGTACAGTATAAAAACCATTACGCCTATGGAGAGTCCCTGTAAACCACAAATTCAAGTATGTGTGTGTGTGTGTGTGTGTGTGTGTGTGTGTGTGTGTGTGTGTGGTTATGTGAGGGGATTAAGTGAGTGTCATGTAAGTGTAGGAAAGGGAATAGACTAAGTTTTTAATATAACCTATTATCTGATCCACACTCCGGAGCAGAGGCGGCGGTAATGCACCAAAAAGCTGGATGCCAACCGCCGTAAAACTGGAAAGAAGAAGAAGAAGAAGTAATTGAAAGGGAAGCGTCATAGAGCGTCGACAGTTATTGTGTCATCAGCCTGCGTCAGAGTGCGAAGATGGCGTCGGTGGATTTAAGAGGTAGTTTGTTATAGATTTTGCGAATTAATTAACAGATATTTTATTTTCTTTGACACCTTTATTCCCGGCAAATCCCATTCGCCATCACATTGGAATGCTCTATAAGAAATATAAGATAGATTAACAGAATGCTGGCTTTGTCAGGCTAACATAATCACTGCTCTTTAGCATTGTCGCTATAGTTTGTTGTTGTTGTAGAAGGAGGCGCGCAGTATTATCTGCATTTTCTACGATATATTTTGTTTTCTTTTTTTCCCTTGACGGAAATATTCTCATTCGAATATGATTTTGTGTTTTGTGTTTGTCAGATAATTTGCTTGGCATCTCTTGGGTGGACAGTGGCTGGGTGCCCATCCTGAACCCCAGCAATGTACTGGAGTATTTCTCCGAGAGAAGCAACCCCTTTTATGATCGCACCTGCAACAACGAGGTGGTGAAAATGCAGAGATTAACCCTGGATCACCTCAAGTAAGCACTGCACTATGCCATTAAAACTGTTATGCATTGTCTGTTTTGTATGTTGTGTTTTTGCTATTTTGTATATTTGTATATTATTCTTTTTATTATCTGTGTCTTGTCACTGTCATTCTGTTGCACTGTCGAAGCTTCTGTCACTAAAATAAATTCCTCGTATGTGTACACATACCTGGCAATAAAGCTCATTCTGATTCAACAGATGTATACTCTGTCATGTGGGTTATATTTTGATATACGTCTAAAATACATGAATGTGTTTATTTTACTGTCACTACTGATTGCTTTATTTCCTATTTGATTAAAATAGTAGAGCTGTGTTTGTGTCTAATTGTGTTTTCTATGTGTGTAGTCAGATGGTGGGTGTGGAATATATATTGCTTCACGCTCAGGAGCCGATTCTATACATCATCAGAAAACAGCAGAGACAGTCGCCAACACAAGGTGAGTTTCTGTACTGCTGTTCAGTTTCTGATGTCTGTGTTTCTGTTTTTGCTTGTACTATTGTAATTTAAGAATATCTTTGATTTGATGTCTGCATTTTATTTTCAGATGATGCTTTTTTTGTATCAATTACAATGTTGACAGACTTGCAATCCAGGTCAAGTAGAGTTTGACATGATACTTAACACAAAGGACAATGTATGATATAGTTTCAAAGCCATGTTGTTGTTAGGATTAGAAATAGTGATGATAATAATAATAATAATTATAAATTCATTATATTCAACAGGTTTAGCTTCCTAAATCATCAGTGTGAATGTAATGTGGACTGAGGCACTCACTAACACTAAAGAATTCTGAGTCCCCTTTAAAGTCCTGGTACAAGTCAATGTATATATTTTTTTTGTTCTCTTTAAGTTGGACACTGAAAAGGTTCAAGCTCTTAATTTTGCTTTCAAAGTGCACAAGAATGACAGAAAGGACAATGATACAATTTCAAAACATTTTAAACATAGGATGTTGTTGCAGTATATTTACTGCTTTCTGTATGTGTTTTGCTTCAAGACAAAGACATTTGAATGTTTAATAGATTAAATGCCTTGTTCTGCAGTCACTCTGTGTTAATTTATATTGAGAGATTGAATTGCAAGAGAATTGTTACATTTTATTATTGCTTATTATTATTATTATTATTATTATTATTATTAGTAGTAGTAGTAGTAGTATTTTTACAATACTATTTTTTGAATTTTGAAAGGCTAGGAAAGTTTATCACAATAAATGGGGTCCTTTTTGTTCACTTTGTTGACATTCAACATTAAATTACTTTGCAGAAAAACATTAAAATCTTTTTGTATGTACTTTTTCCCCTTGCTGTAATTTTCCTGCAGTGATCCCTCTTGCTGACTACTATATCATAGCTGGAGTGGTGTATCAAGCGCCTGACCTGGGATCAGTCATAAGCTCCAGAGTGGTGCGTTTATAATCCTAGAACAATCTCTGTAACTCCTGTCAGTATGAATATTAATATTTTGTTTGTTTTGATGTGTCCTAGCTCTCAGCAGTTCATGGGATTCAGTCTGCGTTTGATGAGGCGATGTCTTTCTGCAGGTACCACCCATCCAAAGGGTACTGGTGGCACTTTAAAGACCAGGAAGAGAGAGGTGAGAACACACACACATATAGCAGGAAACATCGCTCAACAAGTACAACTGTACCTGTCAGAAGTGCTAAAATTGTGTTGTGTATGTGTTATTTATAGAAAGGGTAAAGCCTAAATCTAAGCGGAAAGAGGAGCCAAGTTCTTTGTTCCAAAGGCAGAGAGTTGACACACTGCTACTGGATCTGCGTAATAAATTTCCCCCAACTTTCTATCAGGTATTGCTAATATACACAAAACATTTCTAACAGGTTTCTGAATGTTGTTTTAATTAGAGCACAATATTCCATTTCAATTCTCATTTTATGTCTGTTTCAGACCAAACCAGGAGAGAAGCCTGTCCCAGGTACGCAAATACTCGACTCAATCTCACCTTATCACACGCTACAGATAAAAATTTGTCAGATTTACTGTAGATGGTATGGATTATGCACAATGCGTTTATTGTGTACATACATGTCTCTACATCATACTTGCATTTAAAAAAATACTTGGATGTAATTACATCTGTAATTCATTTATTTGAAAAAGCAGCATAATATAGTACTGTTTACATGTGGTTTGATTGAAGACTGACTATCCATTGGAAATTTTAACTGATTAAATGCTTTCATCACTAATATACAAGAAAAGAAAAGCTAAGGCTTTGTTGACATTAGAAGTATCCTGCACTCAGTGCTAAGTAATTTTTTTCATATATATATTAACTCTCACGCTCTGTCCATAGTGGAAGTAAAAAAAGAACCAGAAGTGCCAGTTGAGACAGTGAAGCCTCCAGAAGAGCGAGAGACGAAACCTCCAGCCCCTCCTGGCCCTCCTCGGCCAGCCCCACAAACTACACCAAACAAACCACCACCTGAGAAACGTGCACGCCTGCAGTGACGCATGCTGCTCAGCCACATGCAGGACTTATATGGACATTTCTCTGCACCAGCTAACCAAGGGTGGACTGTTACGGTTATTGTATATAAATGCAGTTCTTCATAATTTAATAGTTTTTGTAATAAGGGAACTGAAATTTGTCTGTATTTCAGTGTTGCTGAGTTGTAGTATTTTGCCATTTCATCACTCACAGTAAAAATACACTGTTTTTCAAAACCTGTACAGCCTTCTTCTGTTTAAAAATTTATGTATGTCCTTTGTAAATGATTCAATAACTACATAATAATCAACTTAAATTTGATTGTGCATAATGGTCTTTCGACAGAGATGCTCTAGTGCGCAGCGCCCTCTAGTGTTCAGATGGGTAGGCGCATCTTTAGCGCTCTGTTTTAGTGCACTCATAGCCAGCAGACATGTTCTGATGAGAATTCAGCTTTATTCATATAACCGTGATAATTAGCTCGACCCAAATACTGCCAGTCCTGGCCTAATTTATTCCACCCGACAGTAACTGCGTACAGTAAAATACATAACGGTACGATAGATCTTTGTAAATATTTTTTCTTGTGCTAGCAAACTGACTAAGAGGATCTCGAGAGGGATTGGTTTATTTATTAAATAGTGTATTTAGGTAAACAGGTTGCAAAAAATAAAAAATAAAAAAAAAATCACAGCGCGTTTAGCAGCATCACCCCAGATGTTTTTGATCGTCGATACTCGCGTTCGCCGCGCGGGAGCGCTGCAGAGTAACGCGCATCTGTAGCACGCGCAGCGCCACTCTCTGCGCGAGCTGCCTGGTGCGCGCAGAGCACGATGGGAAGGGAAGCGCAGCGCTGGAGGACCGCAGAGAAGAAGATGGCTGCGACGGGGCTCGACGGGCCAGCGCTGTACCTCCTGCTCCGAGACGGCTAGAGAGGGGATAGGGGGTAAAAATGGGGTCGCAGACCCTCCAGATCCTGCGGCAGGGCGTGTGGGCGTCGGTGACGGGAGGATGGTACTACGACCCCCACCAGAACACCTTCGTGAACGCGCTTCACCTTTACCTGTGGCTGCTGCTGCTCTGCCTCCCGTTCACGCTCTACATGGTGAGAGATGCAGCCGTCGCTTTCCCTCTTCTCTCCATCCTTCAGTCGTTATCAGCTCATCTCTATCTCTCTGTCTTTTCCTCATTCTTTTCCTATCTCTCCACCCCCTCTCTCTATCATGCTTGTTCCTCTAGCTCATCTCTCTATTTCCAGTAACGTTACACACAGGCTGTATTTCTCTTTTCATCTCCCTTACGTTGTTTCCGTGGTCATTGATTTCCAGACCTGGAAATGTCAAGAAATTTATATGCTGCTGTGTATATTTTCTGGTTATGCTCAGCTTTGTGAGGTTTCATTGCGATGGGGGTTAAATTAAATCCACTGAATCTGTTCTGTTCTGGTTTGGGGAGTATTTGTTTTGGTTTTAACTGAGTTTTTAAGCAGAGTTGGGTATTTCTGATCTGCTGTCATGAGGTTTGGTCTGTGTTTAGTCTCTGTCTGCTTTAAAGGGATAGTCCGGCCATATATTAATATTGTGTCATAATTTACTCACCCTCATGTCCTTCAGAATCTGTGTGACTTGCTTTCTTCTGTGGAACACAAAAGGAGATATTTAGAAGAATGTTGGTGAGCAAAACTGTTTGGCTTCCCTTATTTAGGAAGAAAAGATACATAGAAGAAAGAAATTTGAACATACATTAACACACTGGCATTGCCGTAGATTATTAATTTTGGGTTTCCAAAAGAACCTTTCAACGTATAGTTCTTAAAAGACCATTTTAATAGTCTGTAGAACCTTTTTCATCTACAAAGAACCGTTATTGTAACATAAAGGTTCCATCATTTTTTAGCTGAGTTTTCAGCAGTCATTACTCAGAAATCATTCTAATATGCTGATTTGGTGCTCAAGAAACATTTGTTATTATTATCAGTGTTGAAAATAGATGTGCTGAATAACTAATGTGGAAACCAGGGTACATTTTTAAGGATTTATTTAAAAAACTGTGTTTTTTACATTATAAATGTCTTGAATGTCACTTTTGGTTTAGTTTAATGTATCTTTGCTGAATAAAACCATTACTTTTTTTTTTTTAAAGAATCTGACCCCAAACTTTTGAACACTGTTAGCTCAAAACCACAAACATTGCTTGTTTCCTACTAATTTAAAATCTCTTGCTGTGTCCTTCTAAATGTTAACGGTTTTTCATGGAACCATAGGTGCCAATTAAAAAAAAACTTCCCACCAACCCATTGTGGCTTTGTTTATAACATATATTAGCTAATTTTTTATTATGCTTTCAGCCACTGAAGTGTAGTACCCTCAAATCAGTTGAGGGTACTACATTTGACAATATTTAAAGTAATTGCACATATTTTATTCTAAATTCATTACAGAAAATGCAGGAGAAAAAAACACACATTCCAACTTTGTCATAACGACTCGTGTGCAAAAAATCCCTCTTCACTGTGAAACATTATACTCCTGTTTTCAGTCTATTTTTAAAAAGACACTTGTAATAATTTTTAAAGCCATGCTCGTTCTGTGGGTGAGGTATCAGGGCAGTATTCTGTGTTAGCGTCTGGTGCCACTCAGTCCATATTTAACTTTCTTAACAGATCCATCCATCTAGGTTCTGCTTGAAGACTCAGTTACCTTTCAACCACAGCTAAACAATATCACGCACAGCAGTGCTGCAATCACTGTATCAATAAGCCAATATATGTGTTTTTTTGGGAATGAATATTGGTCTGGGTGTGTGTCGGGATATGGAGAGCTGTTTAGGGCAGTATGGTGTTGGGTGGCTGTGCTAGAGACACAGATGTCCGTTCAGTGCCAGGCTGTTTTTAGCTTCTGCCCTCTGGTTGTGACTGAAATATTGTTGCCTCTTTTCATAACCCTGTAACTCTGTATAACATGGTCCTATATTTGTGTATGATATTTATACAACAGAAGGATGTTAATAGGCTGGCGCATGTGAGCATAGCACAATATCACACCCCCAATGCTTTGGTTTGCTTGAATGTCAACATTTGAAATGCAGTGGCTTTTTTTTTTAATTCGTTGATGGGGGAAAATAATAGATCAATAATAGATAATAAAAGATTGTACACAAATGTTCACAAAGTTGTGGTTGGTAAGGTTTTTCATGTTTTTGAAAGAAGACTTTTATGGTCACCAAGGCTGCATTTTATACAGTAAAAGCTGTAATATTGTGAAATATTTTTACTAATGAAAATAATTGTTTTCTAAGTTAATTTTATATTTTAAAATGTAATTTATTTCTGTCAGGAAAGCTCAGTTTTCAGCAGCCATTGCTTCAGTCTTCAGTGTCACATGATCCTTCAAAATCATTTAATAGGCTAATTTGGTGCTCACGAAACATTTCTTATCATCATTTATTCTGAAAACAGTTGTGCTGCTTAGTATTTTTGTGGAAACTGTGATTTTTTTTTTTTTTTTCTTTTTTGCAGGATTATTTGATGAATACAAAGTTCAGAAGAACAGTAATTTATACAAATAAAAGATATCTTTGATAACATTAATCTCTTTACGGTCATTATTGTCTGTGCATCCTTTGCTGAATAAAAGTGTTATCTTCTTTAAACAAAAACAACGTATAAATAACGTAAAAATAGCTCAAAACCACAATAAATGCTTGTTTTCTACTCATTTAAAATCTCTTGCTGTGTCTCTTTTTCTCTGTAGGCCTTGCCCCCCACGATGGTGATTGTGGGTATCTACTGTGGGGTGATAGCAGGTATGTTTGCGCTGCTGAAGGCAGTGAATTATCGCCTGCACACTACGCTGGATGAGGGGGAGGTGGTGGAGCTGCGGGCCAAAGGGAGCGAGGGACGGAGCCAGGGGGCAGAGCGCCAACGTGAGGGTACCGGCACCCGGCAGGAAGACTCAAACGGGCCTGGGTAAGAATCATGGTTTACTTATAAGCCATAACAAAGTGTAGAGAGTCACTGCACAGTAAACAGGTCTGATTTAGCTTAGGAAGGCTCGGAATGGGTTTGAATCACTTTAGATTTTGAAACGTCTCAGTCTGAATCATCTCAGGGTTTAAGCCTTCTCAATAAACATTCTGATTTGACTCAGGAAAGTAATGACTCAGTTTTAAAAAAGGTTTTGAATCATCTCACATTTTGAATCTTTTTAGGTCTCGAGTCTTTACAGGAAAGATTCTGATTCTGCTTAGAAAGGTTCTAGTTCAGCTCAGTAAAGTTTTGATTAAAGGGACAGTGCTGTTGCTCAGCGGTAGGGATGTTTCTGAGAACTAATCTGTTGTCATGCTGGATCCATTCATCGCCCACTGTGAGAGAGAAAAAGGGAGGAGGGAAAGGGGTGAGTGAATAAGGAGAACTGAAATAGAGCCTTATAAACCAACACACACAGGCTGCTGCTCTTGTTCATTCACGCAGAGGAGTCAGAAATGGTCTGCAAACTTTCAGAGGTGAAATAATTGCTGGGTTGCATATTTTCTACGAGAGCAAGCATTGCTGACAGAGTCAGAGCACATTAAACACAGTAACTCAAATCATGAATCAAGCATTTTAGAAAGGTTTTCTTTTTACAGACATCAACAACTTTTCATGTACTAGAAAAGAACATATAGCTTATGTTCTTGCATTCTTATCTGTATTTAAAAGAGAAATGGAGCGCCTCTTAAATGAAGTATAAACACACATCTGGAGAGACATTCCTGGTTGTCCAGATCTGTATGTGGTAAGACAGCACTAATTAAGAAATATATGATATTTCTGCCTCAGGGCCCCTGATCTGAAAAGCTCATGTGTTCCTAATTTTTCCAGAGACCTGCATGCACGTCCTAAATGAAATAAATAAACTGCCTCTAGCGGCACCAAATGGAATGGCGAAAATAATGAAATAGATGGATGCTGGTTTCTAGCTGTGGGATTACCATTCAACACTACATTTTATCCTTTGGGGGGCCAAGCAAAATAAACCTTCTAAAAATATTAAAAATAGTATAATCTCCTAAAAAGTGAAGGGAGGAGGGGTGGCTCTCTGCCTAATGGGTGGCAGACATTAGATAGAGAGACGCTAAAAATGATCTCCTCTCTGCCGGTGCCTGAGCTGCTGTGCAAGTTTGATCATAAATGACACTGTTAACTCTCTTGAACCCTTGGGGCTGTTCCTCTGTTAGTGTTGCTAGGTAACTAACCTTTTGTGTGTGTGTGTGTGTGCAGGGATCCAGGGGGTGGAATAGAGATGTCTGATTTTGCACGGGAGGAGACACCACCGGTCGACTGCAGTTCACGGAACTCTTACGTAGGAATGGACTCCAACCATCAGGTGTGTTTGTGTGTGTTTGCTTTTTTGTATATAGTTTGTATATAGTTCACAGAAATTCATTTCCACTGTGATTTGCCAGTGCCACCACAGCCAAAAATGTTTTTTAAAGTCACAACACTTACGTTAATAGATGAGCACTACTTGCAAATGTCCCCATAAATAAAAATAATACTTTTTTGCTTTATAATTAGATAAAGACTGAAATAATTGTTCTGTGATTATGAAAAAAGAATTAAAATCTCTGCAATAGTTTCATTGAATTTTTTAACCTTATGTTCCAGAACATCTAAAATTGGCAGTGAGAACATTTATTATAAACGGATTCCATTATAATCCATTATAAATGGATTATGTTCATTGTAACCAGAGTTGGGTGTAATGCATTACTAAGTAATTAGTTACTGTAATTTGATTTAAAGTAAAAGATTACCCTTTCTGTAATTTAAATGCAGTAATTAAATTACAGGGAAATGGACTGATGTGATTGCCTTAAATATGGTATAGACTATAGAACCATTCTGTTTAAAACATTTTACATCAAAATTGAACGTCTAATGTTAAAATGTATGTTTATAATTTAACCTTCTCCCTTTAAATACTTTGGACTGTTCAAGAAGAATTTATGCAATTTTATATTTTTTATTTGAAAGAATTAAAAGAGCAGTTTCTTGTCAATCCTTGTACTGTTAAACTGATTGAGGCTGATATGGTATTTAGAAATCACATACTTACATACTTTTTTTTTTTTTTTTTTGCATGTACTGATTATGTGGTAAAATTTGTGAACATTAGTGTTATTAGCGAAATGATGCTGTCCTGGTTTAGAGTCTTTGTCTGTTTGAGGGCATCCCTTCAGTCAGAATCTCTGCCTTTCGCTCCAGTTTAATTGGTGAAACCTCAGGGGTGTTATGTTCTGGCTTATAGTACTGCTTGTCCCAGACTGTCTGTGTGTGTGTTTGGTCAGAAACTGTTAGTTGAATCCTGAAATCACAGCAGAATTTCAAGCTGAAAGTCATGTCAGTTGGTTATGTCATATGATTAAATGACTGTGATGTGTTCTTGTGCAAGTCTGCTAAATTGGTAACAGTGATGGGAAGTTACAAACGTCATGATCTCATGTAAATGACTCATCAGAGCTGTTTCATTGATCTTATCCATCTCTTTCTCCCTACAGATAACATCCCATGGAGGCTCAGTCACAACCAAACGTGAGACCGAATTTTGTTTTTAAACTTATGACAGTATTTGTATCTAGTAACAAAAAAGGAATAGTTGAAAATGAAAATTCTGTCATTATTTATTTACCCGCATTTAAACAAAAGTCTTGTCTGTCAAGAATCTCCTGTCTTTTGATCAATCTTTATTGAAATAGCAACTCAGTTGCCTAATATGACAGCAGCAGGAACATTACAGGGTGTTCTGAAGTGTTCACTAGAAGTTGTATGACTTTTTTGGGTTGTTAAAAACTCAGAGGACACTGTGTTGTGAACCAGGTTTACCGTAGCTATAAATAGAAGTGTTTAGGATCAAAGAGAAGAGGTTTTTGCAGACAGCAGCGATATGTCAGAAAACCTGCAGTACTGCGGGCACAGGCCAGGTCAGGGATGTGTTTGAATAAAGTTGAAAAGGTGAGTGAGAGAGAGAGAGAGAGAGAGAGAGAGAGAGAGAGAGGAGGGCAGATGTGTTAGGTTAATGAATAAGTTATAAAACTTGACCTTCTCTGACTCTCTCTCTCTGTCTGTCTGTTTGCAGGGGCAAGTGTTGGAAAGGCTCCGGATGACATCAGCTTGAGTTTGGCTCAGAGTTGCAGTCAGGATCAAGGTGTGAATCTTAATTAACATCAGCTATAGTATAATGAAATGCAAATTAGTTTCTTTTCACCCAAAAATGAAAATTTTGTCATTATTTACTCACCCTCATTTCATTCTAACACTTTTTCTAATGGCAATGAAAATGTGCAATTTATGTGTTTTTTTTAAATTTTTTTATACTGGCTCAGAAGGTGCTGTTGTGGTTTGTCATACATCTCATAAAACGTCTTTGTGTCCTCAGCAGAACTGAGCATTGGTCGGTTAGGCTCGTATTCTTACATACTGCAGATTTATTCAACTGTAAAATGTTTCATAAAAGCTGAAAACCTGTAATATAGAGCTGAAACTTCTCTATCCTGAAAATAGATGTCTCTCTCTCCTAACGAAAAGTTTGTGATCAGTATAAAAAAAAAACCTTTTGTGAATAATGAGATGACACAGAGAGGTAACGTCAGCACTGCACACTGGGCTCAGACTTTCTAAAGCACATAATCAAAAGACCTTATGGACAGTGTGGTTTTTGGATAGTGTGCAGAATGGATTCCTGGTAATGTAGATGTAAATGATTTTGGCAGATGACTGTATCGGTTCTTAACATTGCATTAATGCTCAGGAAACTTGTGTGTTTATTATGGATGTGCACAACTACATTTTGACTTGACCCTGATTTATTTAAGTGTTTAAACATGTTTTTGGATTCAAAAACTGCTAAATGGAGCACAGTGGGGTCTCAGGGCTTGTTTTGAAATTTTGTATTGTAATGCTGGATTGTCATTGATCCAATGATTGAAAAGTGGCTATTTGGTTATTGATTAACTTTATCATAAGACCTGCACTGCCTAACAATGCGTGAACATTGCAGCAGAAAAACTTAGCTCAGTGCCACTCAAAAAACTCCAACACAGCCACTTTGGGTTGTGTATGTAATGTGTATGTAATTTTTTTTTTTCATTGCACTGCTTATATAATCATTATATATGCACACATTTACATTCGGAAAGATGCAAGCTTTGCTTCCGAATGCCCAAAGTAAAGACACAGTGTCAGTTTAATAACGTTTGTTAACCCAGCAAGTTGAATTCACAATGAAATTCCAAACTGCAATATTTATTTCATGTGTAACAACTGGAAAACAATATGATTTACACACCAAATCCAGCAGAAACTCCTGCTCAATCTGCATATTTTAAAATGACATTTTTGGATTGCAATTTTCGCTTGATGTTTATATAAAGTTGACAATTCTGGACTTTTCGACCTTCACCACTTTCTCTGATCCGATGTCAGTCCTGCAATCAGTCCCACAAGCGTGATGCTTGATTCCCATAAGAATGAATTGAAAGCACCCACTCCCCTCCTCTTGCACTGTGCCAATGTAAACACATCGTAAATAACTTAAGTGAAAAAAGGAAAGTCACAGGAAGAGCAAGTCATTAGATTTTTATAACATAACACGCACCGATAAATCATTTTATCGAGTAAAGGTCCTTGCACACTGAGTACGAAAATTTTGTCCGACAGTTTCGCACATTCAAAATAAACACTACCTCACCTTGTCAATCACGTTTATGCACTGCCTCCAAAACTTTCATCGGTCATTAAAAAATTTGGATCAGGTTCAATTTTCTGCATTTTTCGCATCCATGGCAAGCATTTTGAGAGGTGTTTTGATGCATCTGACTCTGTACAAGGTTTGGATGATGAATATGAAAAATGCATACGAAAATGTCGGACTCAGTGTGTGAGGACCTTAAGACCTGGATTGTCTGTTATGCACATAGGGTCAATCTTGATTCCAAGACGATGTAATTTTCTTAAACTTTTTGTTTTTATATTTTTCTTTCACTCTAGATTTGATGTCAGACCCAAAGATGTTCTGCCTCGTCTCCAATGACTCTTTTGCCTCCATGCAGCCATCAACCTCATTGGCTCAGGACCTTTATGGCTCCACCCCTCACCCTTTTAGTCAGTCCCTGTCCTCTTGTGACACAGAAATTACTGCCCATCTTTCCACCCACTCACAATCTTTCCGGAAAGAGTCATCTCGACCTCGCGGATTGCCTCGCACCTCAAGTTCTGCGGGATCTGCTTTTCCTGATCCATCTCTGCCCGAGTTCAGCCTGTACCCTCCACCACGTCGGGGAGGACTGGATCCTGTCTGCGAAATGGAGTCCTCCAGGTCACAGAGGGCGACAGAGAGCTCTGAGCAGCCGGACTCTGGAACTCCCAGCACTTCAGGAACGGAATGTCACAGATATCATCCGAAGGAGCGCCGCAGGATATCACGATCTGTCTCCCGAGAGACAGGGGAAGGAGAGTGCGCTGGGGAAGGGGGATCTGGGTTGTACCAGTCGGAGGGTGTGCAGATGAGTCGGGAAAGAAAAGGTGGACGGTGTGCCGAAAGTTTGCGGAGTTTAAGTACACGCAGTAGTGGCTCCACTGAGAGCTACTGCAGTGGGACGGACCGTGATACGAACAGTACTCTGAGTAGCCTGCACAGCGAGCAGACCAGCTCCACTCACGTAGAGAGCCTGCTGTCACTGTCCGGGGACGAGAAGGTAAATGCGGGACATGCCGACCCGCGTAACTCTAATGTGGCCTCGGGGGAGGCTAATAAAAACCCCCATGCCAACGAACTTGCTACCAAATTGCCTGTTGGCGATGCTCCCAAACTCGCAATTTCAGAGGGCCAACAGGGGGAGGGAACTGTGGAGGCAGCATCAAGGACTAGCGTAGATGTCTCTTCTGGTCTCGCTCACCAGCACCAGGAGGCGGAACCAGACAAAATGCGTCCCAAAACAGCCAGTCTTGTTCACCGGGCTGCCTCCTCATCTGCCGCCAGCCGTAGTGGCCGGCGACGAAACGGTAAGCAGCGCGCAAGCAGTTTTGACGCCAGCAGACACCGGGAATACATTTGCGGACGTGGCATGGCAAAGCCTCGCTCTGCGGTGTTCATGAAAGGAGAGGAAGACTCCAGTGATCAGAGCGAACTTAGTTGTGCCTCAAGCCTACACTCCACCCACCAGCTCAGCACAGACTCCTCATCCAGCACACCCCACTCCTGGCCCTCTCCCGAGGATCGCCGTGGCCCTTCGCTACGGGCCAAAATGAACGGCGTGCAAACCCACGGTCAGAAGGACAAGGAAAAGGAACGGGAGAAAGACAAGGAGAAGGGCAAACGCAAAGCTTCGCGACGCACTTCGAGTACAGGCAGCGCCAAAACTCATGCCCGGGTCTTGAGCCTGGACAGCAGCACTACTGCTTGCCTTAATGACCCCCACCATTTGGGGGCACCAGCAAGTTCCAGACCCCTTACCACCTCCAAGTCGGACCTGGAGGCAAAAGAGGGGGAGGTGTTGGATGCGGCATCCCTGCTGGGAAGAGCCTCTCAGCTTGAGTCAGTGACCCGGTCGAGAAACAGTCTGCCCTGCCCTATTTCCCTTAGTCACACACAAGACGCAACCACAGGATCTCGAGGTGAGCACACAGTAATGCGAGTTTTGTACATGCACTTATTTGCTAAGGACCGTGAGATGAGGTAGTTCACATAGAAATAAAAGTTCAGTCGTTATTTACTCACTCTCATGTCATTCCAAGCCTGTATATTTGCTTCCATGAATCGCAAAAAAGAGAAGTTTATCAGGATTTTCATGCTGCTCTTTTCCATACATTGGAAGTCCAAAAATGATAAAAAGCAATATAAAATACCCAAGCTATACGACAGCTTTGTGTCAGGTTCAGACTTAAATTTAAAGTTGCAATGTAACAGAAGTAAAGACAGATCATTTCTTGATCTGTTATGACATACATCTGAGTAAAATGGATTATTGAAAAAGAAAAAATTGTAGGATGGGGACTTGATTCAATCCATTGGTTGTTGATTGGATGGCGGCAGATCTGAATGCAAGGTTGCAGTTGGGTTGTAATAAGGGGCGATGTTTAATGGAACTGAATGATTGGAGAAGTCTGTCACCAGAGAGTCCAGAGATGTTTTATTGGAAGATTATAAGAGTTATAACATTTTGATTAAATATTACAAGGTAAAAAAATGAAACCCATTCATGGATTATTTCCATTTCATGTCACCAGGTCATTATTCACTTTCAAATCTCATTGATGTTTGCATATATTAAAGTATGTCATGACAAGACGTGGCATGGCAGGTTTGGCATCAGTAATGCAGAGTCAGTAGTACATCACAATTTGTAACTGATGATGATTGTTGAACAAAATTTGAATATGCGCACATTCAAATCACACAAACGAAATTTTCAGTAAACAAAGACTTTTGTCTGTTCCTCACACAAGGATATTTGTCTTGAAAGCCATTGGTCACCATTCAATTTTAATGTATGACAAAGAACATTCAACATTTTGCCCAACATGAAAACAGAAAATCAAATAGGTTTGTAATGAAATCAGGGTGAGTAAATGATTACTGAATTTAATTTCTTGGTGAACTATCCCTGTAAGTAGTGATCTCATTCTGAGATCAGTCTGAAGTGCTAGACATCTGAGGTCTGCAGCAGGTCAGAGCTCAGATGGATGTTTTCCAGCAGAGTGTAGCCGATCAAATAAACAAGCTTTGCCCAGAAGCTAGTAGATGTACATGTAGTCTGTTTTGCCAGTGCAGCTGTGACCCACAAACCCCTGCAGAATTACTGAAGACTTACTCTGACAGCCTGTTGAGTCTATATACGGAAGATCTGCAGGGTTTGTTCTTTCCTCTAGTCCACAGTGATCATGCAGTCTTTGTGCAAAATTTGCTTGTATGAAAGTGAATTGCAGTGTGAATGTGGATTCAGTAATGATAATTAAGTAATTTTGGCCTCTTAATTTCAGATTTAAACATGACATCTTTCTCCATTCTCAATCTGTTTGGAAGCACAGAATGTGATGTATAGAGGTGTGTGTGATGTTTAGATGTGTGCTTATGTATGATATCTTTTCTTCTTGTGTCTTATGTATGATATCTTTTCTTCTGTGTTTGTGCTAATGTTTAGAGGGTTTGAAATTTTAGCTCTGTGCGTTTCTGATGTGTGATGCACCAGTAACTGGATCATGTTTTAAGGGAGCATTGTCTAATGTTCTTTGTCACGTTTCTGTTGTCTTCTCTTAAGGCTTATTGCCCAAAAATGAACTTGTCTGAACACGGCAAAAGCATTGTTCTAGAATAAACCATTCTGTCTTGGTTTACAGCCCTTTTAGTCCAGGATGAGACTGTTTAGACTGTTTTTATTGTAGTAATAAAGTTTTACTTTCAGTGAAAAGTCATCAGATAAGGTCAAAGTTCATCCGCAGTGGGAGTGCTGCAGTTAAAGTCCATGTTTAAAACTGCTTGCAAAGGCAATGCGATTAACCATCTGGATGTAGGAAGATGACAAAGCAGGTTTATTATATGCGTTGGAAACCATAACCTTGAATTTTACTTTTTTTCTTTTAATCACAATATGTGCAAGTTCCTAAGTATGTTTTTTTAAATTATTGCCGCCTTTGCCTGCCCAATTCTTAGCAAAATTTTGCTCTATATTTAATATTTAAATATTTTTGTAAATAAATACAATTAATGACAAATAAAAATAAATATGCAAAAAAAAAAAAAAAAAAATAATATATATATATATATATATATATAATATATATATATATATATATATATATATATATATATATATATATATATAATTTTAAATATTTTTTTAACATTTAAGTCTTATATAATAGTTAATATTTTTAATATTTTTATTTTTAATATTTTTTTTAAATCTTATATAATTTATGTTAAATAGTTTATTAAAATATTTACATGTATTATATAATATAAAAAGTAATTTGGATATATATATATATATATATATATATATATATATATATATATATATATATATATATATATATATATATATAAAAAAGATATCCAATAATGTGTTGCATTAATTGACATGGGTAAGCATCAGGAACTTTGCATTTGTTTAATGGGTGTTTTTGACGATTCTTGTCTACTCTGGTCTTGCATGTAACATTGCATGTTGCTAGTTCAATTAAAGCTCATTTTTGGTGACTCCCCTACTGATGGACTCCCTCTTGGCTTTCTCTTCTTACAGCAGCCCCAGGGAATGACGACACAGTCACATTTCGCCGAGAGCGTAGTACGTTTCGCAGACAAGCGGTGCGTAGACGGCACAACGCAGGAAGTAACTCCACACCCCCCGCCTCTCTCATCGGATCCCCGCTCAGGTACGACTCACCTGGGGAGCGACTGACTGGCTGTAGAACACAAGCTTTGACTCTCCTGTTCTGATGTCCACTTAATTATTCTCATCAGCACATTTCATCTCCTTTCTCTTTTGCTTATACACCTTTAACTGTTATTTCCACACTTCTCTGGTGAATTGCATGAAATTTAATTCTTAATTTGCTTGCTTCCCTCTTCTTACTTCTGTACGGAACTTTAACCCATCCACAGAGAAGCCCAAACTAATCTTGTTCTGACCAGTGTGCTAGTACAGGAAGCCAACGCCTTTTCCATGCAATTCAAGTCTTATTTTTGTTCTTGCATGAGTTGTTTCAGTACTTCTGTTTATTTTTTTCCCAGTATCTATTTTTTGAGTCTTTCATGTGCTTTTACTTATTTTATCCTGTTCTGATGAACCACGTCACATGGTGTCTAACTTCACCCTCACTGTCACACATTTACACCTGCTGCTTCTGGAGTCTCTACTACTGTATCCTGGAGAGTTACAGTCACTGCATCCTTCTCTCACAAACTAAATCTTTCCATAACCCCCAGACACAGTCATCCTTGCCGTCATAGACGGCTTCAGATGAAGAGAGAGTGTTTGAGTGCTTTGTTTCATCATGAGGCCCTGGGCATGTCTGTCTCTCTTGAAGTATCATGATGCTTTCAGTTCTCTGAAATCACTCACAGGCTTTGTTCAGACAGGCAGCAAAAATCCAATTTATTTAGCATATCCAAATTAATTTTTAGTTGTTGTTTTTTTTTTTTTTTGGCCAAAGAGCAAAAACCACATGGAGATTTAATTTTATAGGCCTGATCCAAACAAAATCAACACTCTACTGTTCAAAAGTTTAGAATCAGTAAGATTTTTTTTTTTTTTAAATTAATACTTTTGTTCAGCAAAGATGAACATTCTTTCAAATGCTATTCTTTTGAACTTTCTATTTATCAAAGAATCCTGAAAAGTTTGACAGCTTCCGTAAAAATATTAAGCAGCACAACTACTTTTAACGATAGTAAAAATAAGTATTTCTTGAGCACCAAACTAGCATATTAAAATGATTGTGGCATTTACTTTCTTTTGAATGGTGAATGAGCAAGCAAGTGTATGTTTCACACACAGAGATGAGTTCAGCAGTTTTTCATTTTTCCATCATCTCTTTCCAAAATGACAGTCAGCAACTCTCTTATTTCACTTGTTTTGCTGATGCTTATGTCATTACTATGGGAACTTATGTAGACATTAGAAATGTGCAAAACAAAATTTTCAAAACTGAATAGTCGGTTGGTTGCCTGAGTGACCAGTCAATTAATCAACAACAAATAAACAAATCTGATTTTGTCTCTTGCAAGATCAGATTTAAGAAACAAATTGGATTTTTGTGCATTGTGAACAAAGCCATCTATTTTCCCTCAGTCTGTTTCTACCTGGTGATGTTCTGTTTGCACACACACACACAAACCTCAAAACCGCTCTTGCTTTTTCTGGCGGTGAAATCGGAATACTCATCCTCTTCTCTTCCCGTTCAGCACCCCTATCATTTTACACTTCCTGTCAGCTCTCATAACACCTCCAGAACCCCCATTCCTCTGTCTGTCACAACCATCTGTCTGTTTTTCTTTCTAAAATGTGACCTTACACTTCCTTCCAGCATCTTGTTCTGTTTTTGTCTGCCTTATCTTTACATACACAAACACACACACTTACTCTTACATTATGGATGGACACAAGTATTCAGTTCTTTTTCATCTTCCAAAACATTTCACTGAACAAAAATCAGAAACAACAAATTTTGGCATTAATTTTGGGAAGTCGTAATCTTGATGTAACTCTTATGAAACAGTGTTATTTTAGTATCATTATTTATATGTACTATTAGAGTATTTATTAGTATTTTGAAATTTGAACTATTTTAAGTTGACAGAATATTAAAGCAAAGCTTATGATACAATCAGTGTTATTTTAGTATTATTTATATACTATTATAGTATTTATTAGTATTTTAAATTAGACTTTCAGTTAATTTTAGTTTTTGTAATTTTGTTATGTGCTTTTGTCATTTATTTTTGTTATTTATATTTCTATTTAGCTGTAATTTATTTTAACTGCAGTTTTAGTTTTTGTAATTCAGTATTTCATAAGGCCAGATTTATATTTTAGTATTTCATCTAAAATTTGTTTTGTTTTATTATCAAATAACCAAAAAAAAAAAAAAAAACTTAATAGTCTTAGTTGTAGTTATATAACAATAACAACACAGGTGCAACATTCATCAAAGGGTACTCACTGAATACTAAGTTGACCTCTTTGTTGAGTACTAAAGCTGACAACATGACCAAAATGCTCATCCCTGTATCCCACATCCGAAGTCTGTTACTCATTTCCGAATCATGCATATTTCTGCTCCTCCAGTCTGCAGGAAGCTCTGAGTCAGGTATCTCAAGCTTCAGGGTCACAGGTCAGAGGTCAGCCATCCCGCACGCCGTCTCAGGTGACGGTATTGAGCACTAGCACCTCCCTGCTGGTCAGGAATGGAAGTGCGCAGCTGGAGGGCTGTCCGGATAAGACGTCCACTGTGGGCGTGGCCAGCCTGCAGGATGACTTTGGTATGCACTGTAAAATTGCCTGCTGTCTGTCACATCATCTTGTTATCGTCACACCTGCCTGTTATATTTGCATTCTGTGTGTCTCACATTTGCATGCTGTCTGTCAGACTATTTGTCACGGCTGCATGCTGTTTCTTATCACACTCCATTTGCATGTCATATTCAGTCAGTGCATGAATATTCAGTCAGTGTGCATCTGTAGGTTTTCATCAGATCGACAGGTTGTATTGGCCGTGGGACTTAATCCTTATTTATCAGTTTACTGATTTTTCTGCATGGATTTGTGTGTTTTGGATCACACTGATTACACTGCTAACATCATGATCTTATATCTGATTTTGCATGCATGTACATGTGACATGGTCTTTCTTTGGTCAGTCAAACTCTTCGCTGGTGGTCTAGAGGTATTGATGTACTCCCACTGCTGCGGTTAAGGTTTGCTTCCGGTCGGGGAACATGCTTGCTTATTTCCTCCTGGGATCAATAGTGCATCTATATGTCTATAAATATCTCTTGTTTTTGAATAGACAAAGACAACAAAATCACAGTATAGTGGGTTTTTATGAACTTATGAGGTTCATACAGTCATAATAAACAAATGTAAAAAAAAAAAAAAAAAAAAAGTAAAATGTAACAAAAAAAGTGCACCTGTAGACGAAGGATTCTTTAGGCCTTTTTTATACCTGATATTAACTTTGATCCCATGGAAGACATTCAATGAACTCATGCGCATGTATAAATTTCATTGTATGTATTAATTGTTTGTATGTATTCATTTTGCATGTATTAATTTTAACATACATTTCTGATTTTGTCTGAATGTGGTTTTATTTCGTCTGAACCCATTAAACCCCGTTAGAGTTATTTTTTTAATTTCCTCTAGAATTTTATTCTTGCAACTATATTACATTAAGAATTTCTTATGCTGTAATGTAGCATTTTCAGCGGTTCTCTTCTACCCCCTTCCAACTGAGATGTCATATTCCTAATTTTTTAGCCTTTGTAGCATTGCATGATAAATTGGACATAAACTACCATTAAATGTTTTTTAAATAGCAATAGATACTTTTATTCAGCAAGGATGCATTAAATTGATCAAAAATGACATTAAAGACATTTATAATGTTAAAAAAGAGTTCAGTTGCAAATAAATGCTGTTCTTTTGAACTTTCTATACAGAATTTGTATTAATTTTCAATATTAAGCAGTAACTGTTTTTGTAAATTGTAATATTTCACAATATTACTGTTTTTACTGTATTTTTTTAACCAAACGAATACAGCCCTAGTGAGCATAAAAGGCTTCTTTCAAGAATATAAAAAAAATCTTATCAACCCAAAACTTGTCATTTAAATGTCATTAAACTAAATCATTAAACAATTTTAAAAAAATTAGCTGTCACATGTAATGTATAAATAACATGGTTTTATTATAGACAGACAGGAAAAATAAAGCTTTTAGAGCCACTGTGCAATTCTGCATACACAGTAGTTGGGTGTTTTCATTGATCTAGTTTTGTTGGCATCTGTCTTGCAAGATTGAGGTTTTATTGTTCTGAAAACTTTACTTAGTGCAGAACAGCAGGTATTGGGGTTCAGTGTCCTGTCTCTGGCAAAAGGCTCAAGTGCCACAATAATATGACCCTGCGTGATGTCTGCTATGTGACCCCTGACCCCTGTGTGTTTGTGTGACTCAGGGAAGCTGACCCCACCTCTCTATGAGGTCGGAGGATGTGACATGTCCCTGGTGAACTTTGAACCTGCAACCAGACGAGCCTCCAACAACCTCTGGTGAGTTACAGCCAGTGTTGTTATTGTGATACTATTAAAATTAGTATTAATATTTAGATTTTTTTTTTCAGCATTTTTATTGGGAAATTTTTCATTTTCATTTTAGTTTTAGGAAAAGCTAAAATAAATAAATACATAAAAATAAATAAACAATAATATCCTGGCCAGAGGAGAACTGGCCCCCCGACTGAGCCTGGTTTCTCCCAAGGTTTTTTTCTCCATTCTGTCACAGAGGGAGTTTTGGTTCCTTGCCGCTGTCGCCTCTGGCTTGCTCAGTTGGGGACACTTAATTTCTAGCGATTATCGTCAATTTGATTTCATAGATACTATCTAACTAAACTGAGCTAGACAGTGACATCTCTGAATTCAATTATGAAATGCCTTTAACTGAAAATTGAGTGTTTAATCTTATTATTATACATTACTGACACTCTATCCTACAATTTGATACTGTTAAGTGCTTTGACACAATCTGTATTGTTAAAAGCGCTATATAAATAAAGGTGACTTGACTTGAAAAGCTGTAGTAATTTTGTTTTTGTCATTTTTATTTGTTTTTGTTGTTGTTTTAAATATGTCTATATAGTTTGTATTAATTCATATTTCAGTTTTAGTCACTTCAGTATATCAAGTTGAACAAAATGAAAATGAGATATGTTGCTTTGGCGACCAGCTGAAGTAAAAAAAACAAAAAACAATAATTTTTTAAAAATTTTATTTCAGTAAACATTTATTTTATTTCAAATAAAAAATGTTTTTTTGAATGGTTTTAGATTTAGTTTTACAGCACAATGTACAATACAACCAGAACCCAGAATCCTTTGTTGAATATCCCAGAACTAACAAAGTCTTTCTCTCTGCAGGGAAACAGACTCTCACCTCTCCAGTTCTACCTCAGTTCGTTTTTACCCTCATGACCTGGTGAGTGCTGAACACACACACACATACAGACTGAATGTTTTCTTTATGCAAACACTCTGAGATATAATTCAGCCACAGACTCTGAGAAAATACATTGACATACAGAATGAGATTATGCATTGCGCACAATAGCGCTTGTGTGAGAAGCACCACAATTGAGACAATGAGCTCAATGTGTGTGTGTGTGTGTACGCTCACACTGGCTTAGTTCTCCTTTCCTCAGATGCGTCTGAATCGTTTGCTGTCCATGGACCCAGAGCTGTTGGAACAGCACGATGTGGACGGGAGTCCTGACCTGCAGGAGGCTTCGCACTGCACGCAGGACTCCACGCATAATCACACACACTCACACACGCACCCACACAAAACCAAGCAGTACTACCGCCTCTGGCTGCTGCCGTACCTGTGGGTCGGGCTGCACTTTGACAGACTCACGCTACTTGCCCTCTTCGACAGGTACACAAAAACGCACACATTAATGTGCATTACTGATGTGTCTCAGCTCATATCCTGATGATGCTGCATGTGTTTGTGTGTGTTTGTCAGGAACCGGGAGGTTCTGGAGAATGTGCTCTCAGTGGCTCTGGCGGTTCTCGTGGCCTTCCTAGGTTCTGTGCTGCTAGTTAATGGGTTCTTCACTGACATTTGGGTCTTTCAGTTCTGCCTTGTTATTGCCAGTTGCCAGTACTCATTGCTGAAGGTGAGAGTCACACACTTTTCAAATACACACCAATCTAATGAATCGTTTTTAATGAAAAATTGTCTTTCTGTTCTTCAATCAGAGTGTCCAACCCGACTCTTCATCACCCCGACATGTGAGTAACACACACAATAACACAATTATAAGGATCTAAAAGCATGTAAATTAGTGCTGACAAACGAATGTGTTAATTTCAGTGATTAAAGGGATGGTTCAACCAAAAATGAAAGTTCTGTGATCATTTAATCTCCCTTAAGTTGTTCCAAACCTGTATGAATTTCTTTCTTCTGCTGAACAAAAAAAGATGTTTTGTATAATGTTGGTAACCAAACAGTTACAAAAATATTAAGCAGCACAATCGTTTTCAACATTAAAAATGATAAGAATGATTCTTGAGCACCAAATCATCATATTAGAATGATTTCTGAAGGATCATGTGACTCTGCAGACTGGAGTAATGGCTGCTAAAAATTTGGCTTTGCCGTCACTCAAAATTAAGTTATCTTTTAAAATATATTAAAATAGAAAAAAAAGTTCTTATTACATTGTTGATCAAATAAATGCAGCCTTGATGAGCAAAATAGACTTCTTTCAAAAACATTGAAGTCATATTTCCTTCAACCCTCTGATATATATTCAAGATTATATATGTTATTTAATTAATAGCACCTAACATGATGAATTGCGATTAATTACTGAAAGTCCATTACTTTTTGTTGAGTATAAAAGCATTTTAAGTTAAATGACAGATTGAGGGTCTTAGTTCAGAGATGCAATGTTTTTCTCTCCCTTCTGTGTGTGTTTGTTTAGGGTCATAATCGAATCATCGCTTACAGCAGGCCTGTGTATTTCTGTCTCTGCTGTGGGCTGATCTGGCTGTTGCACTATGGGAGTGTAAACAGCAGCTCCACTGCAGTGTCTCTGTATGGAGTCGCTCTCACCAGCTCCGTCCTGCTGTCTCAGGCACGGGATCTCCTAATTGGTGAGCACTGATACACACGAGGACATAAATTCCCAGCAGATGAATATGTAGCAGTTATTGTTTCGCTCTTTTATTGAAATAAGCATGCTGTACGATTTTTCTCAGCATTTCTATGAAGGTGGAAAGACGTTCCAGAGCTGAGTACAGAGAAAATCCTGCTGATGTTACGAGACTTAAGTACTCCAGCTGTACATTATCTCTCTCTCTTTGTCTCTCTCCAGTTTTCACCTTGTGCTTTCCCATCATCTTCTTCATTGGGCTGCTTCCTCAGATTAACACTTTCGTCATGTACCTGCTTGAGCAACTTGACATTCACGTCTTCGGAGGAAACGGTAAAATAAATGCACACTTTTACATTAGGACTGGGGAAAATAAGCATATGCATTGTGATTCTTTCTGAAGTGATTCCTTTTCATTTTAACAAATTATTATTACTATTAATGTATTAATAAATGTTGAAATCAACATTAACCAAAATTAATACATGCTTTTTATGTAATTTTTATTGTTAGTTTCTTTTAATGTTGACAAATAGAACCTTCTTGTAAAATGTTACCAATGTTTCTACTGTTTCTTTTTATTTACTTACATTTCAAGGGATAGTTCACCCAAAAATGAAAATTCTGTCATTAATTACTCACCCTCATGTCATTCCAAACCCATAAGACCTTCTTTCATCTTCGGATCACAAATTAAGATATTTTTGATGAAATCCAAGAGCTTTCTGACCCTCCATAGACAGCAAGGGAACTACCATGTTCAAGGCACAGAAACATAATAAGGACAACAAAAATAAAGACTTTATTCAACAATTTCTTCTCTTCATGTGTCGTGGTACTCTCGTGAATGGCTGTGGAGCTGGTGGACTGACCCAGAAAAGAAGAAATTGTTGAATAAAGTCATTATTTTTGTCTTAGGGGTTTGGAACAACATGAGGGTGAGTGATTAATGACAGAATTTTCATTTTTGGGTGAACTATCTCTTTAATAAACTAAAAAAACTGTGTTGTGTTTGTAATGAGATGGTGTTTTAATGACTCATTATGTCTTTCTTCCCTCCCAGCATGCACCAGTCTGCTCTCAGCTCTCTATAGTGTTGTGCGCAGCATCATCACAATAGTGATGCTCTATGGGTTCTGCTATGGCGCCCTAAAGGTGATGAATCACTCTACATTTCTTTTGAATTCTTTCTGGATTTCAGTTGTATCTGTATGGATGCTTATTAAATATTCCTCTGAATCTTATGTTTGTTTTCAGGACTCGTGGGATCCTCAGCACATTCCTGTGCTTTTCTCAGTGTTTTGTGGGTTGCTGGTTGCTGTTTCATACCATCTCAGCCGCCAAAGCAGTGAACCCTCTGTTCTCATGTAAGTCTTTCTGTGAGCGTGTGGGTTTGTGTTTTTGATAAATAATTTTTGCAGTTTTCCTGCTTTAGGTATGTTAAGTTCTTTGAGTATTTACTGTCTCAGACTTGATAATTAAGGACCTTTTATTGTGGTTAGTTTGAATTTTGTGAATTTTAATATTGTCCCATGTATGTGTAGTTCATTAGTGCAATCAAAGGTCTTCCCTAATGTGAAAGAGAAAAATCCAGAGGATCCCCTTTCTGAAGTTCAGGATCCTTTACCAGAGAAACTCCGCAGCTCTGTGGTGAGCAATATACACATAAATCTCACAAACATAGATATAAACAGACGTAAATAGACACAGATCTTGAATGATGCAGCTGTGTCTCTCTCTTTTCTCTCTTGCTACAGAATGAGAGACTACAGTCAGATGTGATTGTGTGTGTTGTCATTGCTGTCCTGTATTTTGCCATACATGTCAGCACTGTCTTCATTGCCTTACAGGTAAAACACTATGATTAGAGATGCAACATTGTTAAAAATCTGGCCAATACCAATATGCTGATAATTATTTCTATGTTGTGGCGGATAACCTATATGTGGTCATATTAATATATTCTGTCTTATTTTGTTTAAATAAATTATATATAAAACAATAAATATCAAATTCAGTCATTTTAAATGATACAATTGAATTTAGGCATCACATGCACAATAAAACTGTACAAAATTAATATGACAAAATCTAATATTGGCCAAAATACAATACCATTCAACGGTTTTTCAAAAAATATTAAGCAGCCCAACTGTTTTCAACACTGATAATAATAAGAAATATTTCTTGAGCAGCAAATCAGTATATTAGAATGACTTCTGAAGGATCATGTGACACTGAAGTCTGGAGCAATGACTGCTGAAAATTCAGCATTGTATCACAGGAATAAATTGCATTTAAAAATATATTAAAATAGAAAATGGTTATTTCAAATTGTAATAATTATTAGAATCAAACTAGAGTTAAATATCCAAAGGAGGAAAAAAATTGACAGTTCTTCACTGTTCTTGTCCCTCTTTATTCTTTTCTAGCCTTTTTTGAGCTATGTACTGTACGGTCTGGTCGGGGCAGTAGGGCTGTTGACTCACTACCTGTTGCCCCAGATGAGGAAGCAGTTACCCTGGTACTGTTTCTCACACCCACTGCTCAAAACCAGGGAGTACTATCAGTTTGAGATCCGGGGTAAGTCACAAATTTAGGTTATGTAAAGATAGCACTTATTCTGTTGGGACTCAGTTAGCATTAACAGTACTGAAGTGCGAGTGTGTTTTTTGTGTGCAGGTGCCGCCCATGTCATGTGGTTTGAGCGTACACATGTGTGGCTGCTGTTTGTGGAGAAAAACATCCTCTATCCACTCGTTGTGCTTAATGAGCTGAGTGGCAGCGCACAAGAGCTCGCCAGCCCCAGGAAACTCAACACAGAGTCAGTATTACCTCTTCTATTGGTCCTCCTGTCTTATGCCTTTTCTTTCAGTGTTACAGTTGTTTTTATTGACTAACCAATTGACTGTCTGCACCTGATAATTGTGTATTAGATAAACATTGTTCTGTACTATCATTTGCAAGCAGTCAATTAATTCTTTCTCTCTCTCAGGGTTGGGGCTCTAGTGATAACTATCGCTGGGCTGAAGCTGCTGCGTTCTTCCTTCAGTAGTCCAACATATCAGTACGTCACTGTCCTCTTCACGGTCCTGTTCTTCACATTTGATTACCGGCAGTTTTCCGAGACATTGCTGCTGGATCTTTTCGTTATGTCCATCATTTTCAGCAAGGTTAGCCCTCATTCCTATAGCATTGATTTTTGTCTTGACCTTTTACTCTTTCAGGGGTTTGATGTAGGCTTTGCCTTCTGATGAAGTACAGAATTGCGGAGTTGTGATATTGTACTAACTTTGAACATTTCCAGGTCTGTCCAGACACAACTTATGGACACTTGTAACATTCTGTTAGTTTTGTATCTTAGCATTTTAGAGTATTTTGTAGATTGATTACTAAGGAACAGATATCTGAAATACTTAATTGGTCAGTTACAGCTGTGTTTATTATCCCTAATAAATTAGGGGATATTATCCCCTATAAGCAAATTTCTAATTTCATGTGTCTCATATCACTTTACATTCACTTCATTCTTTATAACTAAAATCACTTATTTTATTTTATTTTATTTTATTTTATTATTTTATTTTTGTAAAACACTGTATTAAGCAGCATAATGTGAAGTCAGTCATTACCACAAAATAAACCCCTCCAGATGATACACCCCTCTACTTTTCTCTATTCTCTGTAGCTCAAATCAATATTTTATTTTATTTTATTTTTAATTTTATTTAATTTCATTTCATTTCATTTTATGTAAAAAGTCATATTAAGCAGTGTAATCTAAAATCGTCAACAAACCCCTTAAGATGATACTACCCCTCTCTGCTTCTCTTACATTATAAATTGTTGTTTTTCAGATAGTGTGAAAAATGTCTATTATATAACTGTGTGATGCTTTGTGTTTTGTAGTTATGGGAGCTCTTTTATAAGTTGAAGTTTGTTTATACCTACATCGCGCCGTGGCAGATCACCTGGGGCTCTGCTTTCCATGCCTTCGCCCAGCCATTTGCAGTGCCACGTATCCTTAACACACATCCTGTTTCAGATTTAACATATTTCACAAGCTTTGTCAAATTCAGGTGTCTTTGTGATTCTTCCTGTTCTTCCTTGACTTGTTCCCCTCCAGACTCTGCCATGTTGTTTGTACAGGCCATTGTGTCTGCTGTGTTCTCCACTCCATTAAACCCTTTTCTTGGCAGTGCCATTTTCATCAGCTCCTACGTACGACCTGTGCGCTTCTGGGAGAGAGAATACAAGTAAGACACTCTTGAATATCAGTATCTCCATTTTCCTTTGGCCTATATAGCCCATCCCATTTATAAGATTGTTAATTAAATTTTTGTGTTTCAGTACTAAGCGAGTCGATCACTCCAACACTAGACTTGCTTCACAGCTTGACAGAAACCCAGGTATAACTAGATACATTATTTTTTGTAAATGTAAAATCATTTGTAATTTAGTCTCTTGTCTGTGGTGGTCTAGATTTATTTTGCATCTCTAAACCTTTGGCATCTCATCTCATCTCTCATGTTGTCAGGTTCAGATGATAATAACCTGAACTCCATCTTCTATGAGCACTTGACACGGTCCCTGCAGCATTCTCTGTGTGGAGACCTGCAGCTGGGCCGCTGGGGAAACTACAGCACCGGAGACTGCTTTATCCTGGCATCTGATTACCTCAACGCTCTCGTTCACCTTGTCGAGATCGGCAACGGTCTCATCACTTTCCAGCTCAGAGGACTTGAGTTTAGAGGTGAGGAGAGAGAGACTAGATGAGCAATTGAAAGAGAAACAAACACTAAATCAAATAGTTACACTATACCATTCAAAAGTTTGGTGAAAGTGAGGTTTTTATGAAATAAATTAATACTTCTATTCATCATAGATGCATTAAATTGATCAAAAATGAAAGTAAAGATATTTATAACGTTACAAAAGTTTAATCTTACTATTTCAAACAAATTCTGTTCTTTTGAACTTTCTATTCATTAAAGAATCCTGAAAAAATGTATCACGATTTCCACAAAAAATATTAAGCAGTACAACTGTTTTCAACATTGATAATAACAAAAATGTTTCTTGAGAATGAAATTGACATATTAGAATGATTTCTGAAGGATCATGTGAAGACTGGAGTAATGGCTGCTGAAAATTCAGCTTTGCCATTACAGTAATAAACTGCATTTTTAAAATATATTAAAATAGAAAACAATCGTTTTAAAGTAAAAATATTTCACAGAATTACTGTTTTTACTGTGTGTTGGTTAAAAATTGGTGAACATAAGAGACTTATTTGAAAAACATGAAAAAGTGTTACAGACCTCAAACTTTTGAACAGAAATGTAAGTTCTGACCATTAAAGTTTTTGAAAATGTAACATGTTATGGAAAAACAGGATTTTGCTTGCTCTTTTTAAATGAAATGGCTGTACTCTAAATTTAGAAATTAAAGCTATCTCCCCAATCCGCACAAACCGTTTGTAGAAATTAAGCCTCAAAAACAGGTCATTCAGAAATCATTTTGAGCAGGTAACTAATCAATAATAGAGACTGTTTACGTATCTTCAGTGCAGTGTAGCTAAGACAGCCCTTTGTATTTCCAGGGATCATATAACATTTTAAATGAGTTATTAATTTTTTAAGGATTATATGAGTCTAGTTAACATATTCCATCTCATTTCTTTTCTTCTCTCTATCTCAGGGACGTATTGCCAGCAGAGGGAGGTGGAGGCGATAACAGAGGGAGTTGAAGAAGATGAAAGCTGTTGTTGCTGTGAGCCTGGTCATCTCCCCCATCTGCTGTCCTTTAATGCTGCGTTCGGGCAGCGCTGGTTGGCCTGGGAGGTTCTGGTCACCAAATACGCCCTGGAGGGCTACAGCATCACCGATAACAGTGCCGCGTCTATGCTGCAGGTGTTTGATCTGCGGCGAATCCTCACCACCTACTACGTTAAGGTCAGCAGACAAGTCTTCCAATCCTACCAAACTGCTCTTTTGATAATTGGCTAGGTGAGATTTAAAAAAAAAAAATGTCTTGAAATTGTTTAAAATCATTTATTTATTATTTATGTGTTTATATATTTGTAGGGCATCATTTACTATGTCATTGCATCTCCTAAACTGGAGGAGTGGCTGGCGAATGAAGCTCTTCTGGAGGGCTTGAAGAGCTGCGGAGAGCGAAACTACGTTGACCTGGATCCGACTTTTAACCCAAATATCGATGAAGACTATGACCACAGACTGGCTGGAATCTCCAGAGACAGTTTCTGCTCTGTCTACCTCAACTGGATCCAGTACTGCAACTCACGGAGAGAGAAGGTAAACACATGCTCAGCCACACAACATGTCTGATGAATATGTTAAAGCTGATGAGTGAAAAGTAATCTACGTACCATTTAAAAGTTTGGGGTCAGTAGAATTTAAAAAAAAAATTTTTTTTTAACAAAAGATTTTTTTTATACTCACCCAGGCTGCATTTTTTGATAAAAAAAAACAGTAAAAATAGTAATATTGTAAAATATTATTGCAATTTAAAGTATCTGTTTTCTATTTTAATATATTTTAAAATGTAATTTATTGTTGGCAAGTGGAATTTTCAGCAGTCATTACTCCAGTCATTACTCCGTGTCACATGGTCCTTCAGAAATCATTCTAATATGCTGATTTGGAGCTCAAAAAAATATTTCTTATTCTTATAAGTGTTGAAAACAGTTGTACTGCTTAATATTTTTTGTGGAAACCATGTTTTTTAAGCATTTTAAGATTTTTTAACATTAGAAAGTTCAAAAGAACAGCATTTAATTGTCTTTTTTATTATTAGTTTTGTAAAAAAAAAAAAAAAAACTCGTCATTTATTGCATCCTTGCTGTATAAAAGTATTAATTTCTTTGAGGAAAAAAAAAGAAATTAAAAAAATCATACTGATGCCAAATTTTTGAACTTCCGTTTGTAAACACATTTTTTACCTTCCTGCCATTTCTTTCAGCCACTGGACAGTGAGAAAGACTCTCCATTGGTTTTGTTGTGTTACGGTCTGTGTGTTTTGGGAAGAAGAGCTCTGGGAACTGCATCTCACCATATGTCCAGGTGGGGGAGCAAAATCCTTTACTGCTGGAGTTTTTCCAGGAAGCTTGTTATGAAGACATTTTGATGGTGTGATGGTGTGTATTTGTGTTACAGTAATCTGGAGTCTTTCCTGTATGGGCTGCATGCCTTGTTTAAGGGAGATTTCCGGATCTCATCTGTAAGAGACGAATGGATCTTTACTGACATGGAACTGCTGAGGAAGGTGGTTGTCCCTGGAATTCGCATGTCACTTAAACTGCACCAGGTGAGATGCATTTGTATGTGAGACGAGTATTAATGCCGTCTGTTATCAGTGTCATATCAAATGTGACTTGTATGCTTTTGGGTCATATTTTAACCACTCTCTTTGCAGGATCACTTCACCTCCCCTGATGAGTATGAGGAATCATCTGTGTTGTTTGAGGCGATCTCTTCGCACGAGCAGACACTGGTGATCGCTCACGAGGGTGACCCGGCCTGGCGCAGTGCTGTCCTGTCCAACTCTCCCTCTCTGCTTGCCCTCAGACACGTGTTGGACGAAGGGACCAACGAATACAAGATAATCATGCTTAACAGACGCTACCTCAGTTTCAGGGTCATAAAGGTGAGCAAGGACAAAAAGACAGGATCAAATGGAAGAAAGTAGACTGACAGGGTAAAGACAACTTATTTTATTACATATAAACGATTTTCCATGTGTGCATGTTCTTAGGTGAATAAGGAGTGTGTGCGAGGCCTGTGGGCGGGACAGCAGCAGGAATTGGTGTTTTTGCGAAACCGAAACCCGGAGCGTGGAAGCATCCAGAATGCCAAGCAAGCACTACGCAACATGATCAACTCTTCATGCGACCAGCCAATCGGATATCCCATCTATGTGTCGCCCCTGACAACATCTTACTGTAATACACACCCCCAGCTGGGACACATACTGGGAGGACCAATCAGCATCGCCAACATACGAAACTTTATCGTCAACACGTGGCACAGGTTTGTGCGTGTAGTTCATGGGTCGGCAACCTTTTCGGCATGACGTGCCATTTTTAATTTTTCTGGTTAACCACTGTGCCAATACCACCCTCCCCTCCCCCTTCCCCCCTCCCCCTGTGTGTGTGACAAGGCCAATGCATTAAAACCGTTCAGTTTAATCACCGTTCTATATTAATGCGCTGCTTTAATTGATGCGCGCGCACACACACACCACTCGCACACAGAGATCGTTAGGTTACTGACGTAACCCCGGTTCTCTGATAACATGAAGAAGTGAGGTATCTCACTATGGGAACGCCTCAGGCGTGACCGATCGCGGAAGCACCAGTAACACCACATCTGCCAACTATGGCAGACCAATCGCTGCAGCGATCAGGGAGTCCCGCCTCCTTGTATATAAACCGCAGCTACCTGCCGTTTCGTCATTCTCTGCATATCTCTTCTCCGTGTAGAAAGACAAGGAGGGCAATGTTTGTGAGATACCTCACTTCATGTTATCAGAGAATCGGGGTTACGTCAGTAACCTAACGTTCTCTTTCCAACATTCGTTCGGTATCTCACTATGGGATATAGACCGCTCCCGTATTGCCGATATGCTGACGAAGCAGACTGAAGAAAGAGTAGGTTGTCTGAATCATAACACCCGACAGAGGTGAAACAGACTGAAAAGAGGAATTCGCCCCTTAATAAGCTGCATTATACCTCCTGACTACTCACTTCCAGGACTGACTGGGCCAGAGAGGGTTCTGTCACATCCAGTCTATAAAAACGAGCAAATGTGTGCGGAGAAGTGGAGAAGTATAAATTTTTTGTATAGAAATGTCTCTAAACAGAGCCCAGGATGTAGCCATACCTCTAGTTGAGTGTGCTCAATCCTACTGGGGGCTCTATATTCGTATTATTGTAACATAACACGATAGCCTCCACCACCCAATGAGAAAGGCGTTGACGGGAGATAGGCTTTCCTTTGTAAGAGTCAGCCCACGAGACAAATAGCTAATTGCTCTTACGAAGTGTGCGGGTCCTCTGAACATACGTATGCAGAGCACGAACCGGACATAAACTGTGTAACCTCTCCTCCTCTGGGGATGAAAAAGGTGGTGGATGAAAAGCTAGCAGGTCCACTGATTGAACTGCACTAGCGTGATCAAACACTTTAGGCACAAACGCCACAGGGCTCGCAAAATTTCAAAATCCCTGGTAGCCCTTCGGGCAGGCACTCTTCAGTTTTTGGTAGCCCAAAATAAATTTAAGTAGCCCGAATATAAAAGAGTTTATTTTCAATGTAGAATGTTGTAAAGGAAACAAAACATCAATCAAAAACATTTTAAAACACAAATTACAACTACCGTATGAAATAGTCAAATTACAATCATCAACTCAAATATTTGGTTCTAACTGAACAGAAATTTCTGTGAACTTGTAAGAACAATATGGAACATAAATCAGTCTGTGTCAGATTCTGAATCTGAAATTTCAACTGAAGTTACGGATGAGAAAATGCCACTCGACGCTGAGGGAATAGCATCTCCTTCATCAGCTTTCTCCTGTGCATCGGTCTCCACTTCTCTGCTCTTTGTTCTTGTCAGGGTTTTATGTTCCAGGTGTCTTGAACCTTTTCCAGAAAGCATCCAGAAACGAATTGCCTTGTCAAGGCAAAAAGATTCAACTGATTCCCCATTTATGGAGAGTTGCATGCAGTCATTCAGTGTTTCAGGCTGTAGAGAGGTACGATGTGTTGTCTTCACTTGGTTCATGCAAGAAAATCCTCTCTCACAGATGGCTGTCGATGGACTAAGTGTCGGCATTAATTTCACCAGCAACAAGATATGAGAGAGGAGATCTCTGTACAAGCAATCTAGCTTGCTACCCCGGTGTTCTGCAAGCCACATTTTTAGATCCATCCATTCTTGTGGAATTTTCTCCTTCTCTTCCTCATCTAGCAAACTGGAAAAATGTGTGAAAAGATAATCCACCTCTTCATCCCCATAATTTGCCAGCTCTTCTCTGGGGCAGGGAAGAGTGGAAGGGTCAAAAACCTTGAAACAAGAGAGAGGCTTTTCACATAGATTTTTAAATCTGCTGTCCATGTACTTGACTGTGTTGTCAATAATCTTCTGAATCTCTGCACTAAGGGTTTCTTTGTCTGTGCCCTCACCTCTTCTAGCAGGTCGCTGGCTTTTTGTGAGCTGAGTTCCACAGTAGCAAATGCTGCCATCCTCATTCACTGTGAACTTTGTGTCCAAGGTTTTCTGGTATTCTCCTGGTTTTGTTTTCAGGCTGAGCAAGCGTGATGTGGTGCTCTCAACTAACTGATTTGTTCGCGTGATGTTTAAGTTGTCATGCTGAAAATCAGTACTGTACTTGGATAAGATGGTACTGTAGTCCAACATGAAATGCAGGAAGCGAACAAATTTCTCAGTCTTCATCTCCTGCACCACCCCCTTTTCTTTGGCTGCATCCTCTGACCTGATATCGCTTCCTCCTGCCATGTTCTCCATATGAACAACAGTGGGAGTGTCATTTTTTTCCACAGCCTTCAGACATCTCAGCCGGCTTGGAAGCCACCGTGTGTTCTTCAGGCCACTGAAATGTGCCACTTTCTCATTTAGCAGTTCACTTATTTCTGTCAGTTCTCTTCGCTTCTTTGGAGAATAGTAGTACATCTTAAAGATTTTTTTCAGTGTATCTTCAAATTTCACCAGGTACTCACAGCCTTTCACACTATCCAGCACGGCTAGCTCTAATTTGTGTGCCACACAGTGGATTATGATGTGGGGTATCCTGTTTCAATCTCCCAGTTACTCCTGTTTTCTCACCCATCATCACTGCAGCTCCATCTAAATTTGCACACGCTACTTTCTTTTTCCATGTGTCTTCTCTGATACCCATGGTGTTCACTGCCTCATCAATAGACTCTAAAATACCTGCAGCATTTGCACTCTTGACTGGCTGACATATGATCATGTATGTGGATATGTCACCATTATCTCTCACATACCTGACATGAACCAACTCCTGTTCTATTATACCAGTGTCTGTACTGCCATCTGCAAGAATGGATAAGAACCTGCTTTCTTGAATTTCCTTTTCGATCTGGTTTCTTGAAGTTTGTGCTATTGCTCCAATAAACTCTCTGCAAGCGTGGTCATTGAGGTAAGTGGAACCAAGGTCTAGGCCATTTGCTTTTTGAAGTTTGCAAAGACTTCTAAATTTTGCCAATGGTAATTCACTTTTTGCAACATAGTATGCTGTTTAAACAGTTCTTTTTCAGGACTTCTTGTTGTGTTTGGTTTATTTTTAGTATGTTTTTGCAATTGGTGTTTGTTCTGGGAAAGATGCTCCAGACTGAGCACCAATGCATTTCTTGTGATGCAGGGATTTCTCATGGGTTCTGATGGGGTCTTTCCTAAAATTACTGGTCCCAGTAACAAACGTGCTTGTCGAGTCAGAAATCGAGGGAAACTCACGACACACCTGGCAGAACATTGTTATTTAGCTTGTCATGTCCCAGCCACAGAAATTCTTTTGTCCATGAAACCAAAAAGCTGTGCATTCTTTTTGCCTCATGGTCTGATTTTTCAGAACTTTTCCACTTTGTGGTAGTCTGCTTTTCTTTGGCTGCCCCTTCTTCACCCTGACCTGTCTTATTTGGCTCAGCAGAACTAAAATACCTGCGTAAATCCATGCACCTCTTATTTTCACACACGCACACACATAACGGTCAGCGATTTTCTAAATTCTCTCCACTGCGCAATCAATCTCTATCACATGTTTAAGCTTGCTGCTCATCTCCACATATTGATAGTGGCTGCCCGATGCCCGAAAATTACATACAACATAATTACCCAACTATATTTGTGAAAGAATGCAAAAGCATTGAAATATATTTTCCTCCCTATAAGATAGCCCGATGGGCAGGGCGGAGATAGATTTTGGTAGCCCGACTGGAAGACACAATAGCCCCGGGACGTCGGGCTAGCGATTTTGCGAGCCCTGCGCCGGGTTAGGTCTAAAAGTTAATTTCGACCCCCCCGGAGCAAACATCATACATGAGGAGTGAATAGATAAAGCATGTAACTCACTCACCCTCTTTGCTGTAGTGAGAGCAAGTAACAGAGCCGTCTTAAAAGCAAGCAGCTTCAAGGCAATGTTATCAATAGGTTTGAAAGGGGCTTTTGAGAGCGTGTTCAAAACTACGGACAAATCCCTAGGCGGGACCAGCGGCTTCAATACTGGGTGTAGCCTACGTGCCCCTCTCATAAATCGACAAACGAGAGGGTGTTGACCAATAGTACCCACGTTCAAACCAACATGACATGCCAAGATAGCGGACAGATAAACCTTAACTGTAGAAAAGGCTCTGCCCTTATCCAGAAGGTCCTGTAGGAAGCACAGCACATCCGAAACTGAACACAAGAAAGGAACAATGTTTCTATCTGCGCACCAACCCTCAAACACCCTCCATTTGAGATTATATAAAGAACGTGTCGAGGCAGCCCTAGCGTTCTGAATTGTCTCTATCACTTTCGGAGGTAACCCAGCTGCATTCAGATTTAGCCTCTCATGGGCCAGGCCCAGAGAGCTAGTTTTGAAATATTTCCCCCCGTGCTTGTGAGAGGAGATCCCTGTGTGCTGGTAATGGCCATGGCTGGTCATAGAGCAGTTGCGCAATCTTCGCAACCCACAGTCTCCTCGGCCAGTATGGCGCGATCAGAATCATTACATGTTTGCATTGCTAAACCCTCCGTAGTGTCGGCTCGATCAGGCTCAAAGGAGGGAACGCGTACAGTAACACGTCTGGCCACTCGTGGGCTAGAGCATTCACACCCAACGGTGCATCGTCGCCTGTGAGAACGAACTCCTCCCTGCCGATTTATGTAGGCTATCACCATTGTATTGTCCGTCCTGACCAATACATGATGATTCTCTCTTTATGTGCTTCTCTCTCAGTGCGGGAGACCAAACTCCTCTCACTGTTCTGCCCTCGAACACAGCCCCCCAGCCCATGAGAGACGCAACTGTCGTCACCACTTTCCTTAACATAACAGGACCCAGAGGGCATCCTGTCCTGAGAAAAGACGGGGCTCTCCAATGACGGAGAGCGCTCATGCATTCTGGTGAGACACGCACTCTGCAGCTGAGACGGCTCTTGGGACGAATGCCCTGTGACGCTGTCCAGTTCTGAAAATCCCTCATTCGCAGCAGCCCCAGGGGAATCACTGACACTGTTGAGGCCATCAGACACAATAGCCGAAGACACATTCTGAAAGAGACTGTTCTCCCTCGTTGAAAAAGGGAGAGGCAGCTGTGAAATGTCTTGATGCGATCCTCTGATAGGAAAGGTCGAAACGCCACTGAATTCAACCTGAGACCCAAGTAGTACCCACAAAGTACCAGGAGTAAAATCGTATGTCGCTTTCTCTCGTTGGAATCACTCTTATCACTCCTTTTCTCATTAAAGAGGATATTTCTTCCTCTAAAACCTGAGCTGCTTCCCCTTGGGCCACTGAGATTACCACTCCATTGAACATAGGAGGTTTTACAGCAAATTGAAGTCTGTATCCCCTCTCTATCGTGGTTACCCATGCGCGCCAGTTCGCTGCCTGAGCTGCGAGTGGGCCCTTCTCATCTTCGCTCGCTAGCGGTGTTGCAGCACACTCTAGTGGCGAAGAAGGGGAATGCCGCTCCAGTGAAGGAGTTAGATTCGTCTTTATTTGTGATTGTTTTTAAAAAAAAATATATATATATTTCTTTATTTTTATCCCACGCTGCGCCCTCAGCCCTTGGCCTGGATGCGTCAGAGAAAACTTTATTTGTGATGGGATGCTTATGAACTTTTGTCCTTCCTCCCTCAGAACAAACCTTGTAGGTGGAGGGGGAGACAATTCTTTGGGGGGCACCAGAGGAACATGGGCCATTTCCCCGCACACATTGGACTGACCACACAAGCCCATTTCACATCTAAATTCCTTCTCCTTTTCCCCGCGGGAGGGAGAATGGAATTGTTCTGAAGGGATGGGACAGAGAAACCCTGAGTGCTGTCTCCAAACCCTTCCTGATGCCAAGCTGACGTCTCAGGTCGACCGCCTCTTTTTGTTTCCCTGAGGGACTGCCGACCGGTGTTTCGCTGCTGCGGCTGCGAAAGACTGCTTTGGTTTCACGAAACCGGGCTTTGACTGAGGGCCCGCGTTTCCCGGCTGTTGCGGTGGAGCCAGACGGGAAGGCTAATGGTCAGAATGACCCCCTCTCCCTGAAGATCTGAAGTTCGGTCGGCTCGGGTGATAAGCCGAGCTGCTGGCTTTCTGGGGAGACAGACCTCAAATGCCTCTCCCTCCTTTTTCCGCAGGTCACCATCGCGCCGAACATGGCCTTTGGATCAATAGGGGCATCCACAAACTCCACCTTCTCTTTTTGTCAGAGAGGCCTGACAAACCCAGCCATAGCGATCTCTCTCCCACAACCGCTAAGCCCATACTCTGACCGCAGTTTTGAACTGCTCCACGGGACGTGCGCAGGTTTAAATCTCCAATGACACATATCTCCTCCCAAAGCACTGGGTTGGGAGATCCGGAATCCAGCTGACGTCCCATCTCCTCTAGTAACTCTGCTTGGTAGGCAGTAAGGAGGGACGTCGCGTTCAAAGCACGAACGGTGCAGATGATTTATAGATCTTTTGAAAAACAGAGGAGGCGAAGCGCTCTGTTTTCCCTGGCAGCGAGGCTCCGGTTGAAGAGAGCGCTGCCCTGCGACCTGGGTGCAAGTGATTAGCCACAGATGATTTGACAGGGGAGGATCCGCCATCCCCAAATCCTCCATAGCCTGAACATCCAGCCTCGAGAAGCCCTTGACAGGCACACGATGGGAAAAAGGCTTGTCCCAAAACCTCTTCATTTCAGCCACACAAGCCGGGACAGCTGGAATAAACTGCCTCGCTGGAGGGAGACGTGACAGAAGTCGCTTTCCGTCATACAAATCTCTTTCAGCCCCCTGACCTGCCGGTTGGGATGGCCAGTCGATCGACAGTCTAGCCGCGGCCCTGCGACAGACCTCGAGTAGATCCATGTCCGTCTGTACAGGGGAGGGTGAACTCGCATCCTGTGCACTCGGCGGATGTGACTGAATTGGGGGAAGAATCGCATCTTCATCATCGTCATCCTCGTCATCAAGGATGGCCGACAATACTTCGTCTTCGTCATCTTCCTCTCCCGCTAACGGATACTCGAACAGCAGGGGAAGGATGGGTGACACCCTCTCTATCATCGCTCCCCACGAGCTGCTGGCCTGCGGACAATCCATCGGTTCCTCTCTGGGTTGAGCAGAGAGGCATGGGTCCGACTTACCAGCTACTGCCACGCAGAGTCTCCGCTCTAGGGTCTTAACCGAGAACTTCGAGCAGTGCGGACAGCCCTCGGGGTTGGACAGAGCTGCCTGAGCGTGTTTAGCGCCCAAACAGGCGATGCAGAGGCCGTGTGAATCCTTTGCAGAAATCCAGATTCCACAAGCACACAGATGGGGAGGATGACCTTTTCCTCCGGGGCTCTCTGGTTCTTTCGCAGTGGCCATGGGGCCTGCATTCTCTTTGTACGGGAAGCCCACCACAACGTGACAACTAGTATGGAGCTGTGCTGCGATAGAGAGCTCTCCTTTTCCTTCTTTTTGGTGCGTGGTGAGCACCCCCAAAAACTTGGAAAATAAGTAGTGACGCGTTAGTTATCTCACTCTAACTGAAGTCGCTCAACAAATGTTAGGAATCTTGCATTTGGGACGTTACCTTGCGGCTCGGTCTGTAAACTGTTAAGCAAATGATTCCCGAAGTCTGCTGAGCCAGCTTCTGAAATCTTCACGGGAAGAGAGCGAGAATGACGAAACTGCAGGTAGCTGCGGTTTATATACAGGGAGGCGGGACTCCCTGATCGCTGCAGCGATTGGTCTGCCATAGTTGGCAGACGTGGTGTTATTGGTGCTTCCGCGATCGGTCACGCCTGAGGCGTTCCCATAGTGAGATACCAAACGAATGTTGGAAAGAGAACGTGCTGTGCAAAAAGTAACATTCAGAAGGTCATACACTTCTTGTCAGTGCTGCCACGCAACTTTTATTAATCGATACTGAATTGCTACATTATATTTCTCAGCAACGAGGGGGGTAAAATCGCTGTTTTTTAAGTAACTAAACTCAGCTTCATTGTTTATAGAGAGAGACAGATGCACACATTCACACATCTCTCTCTCTCTCTCTCCCAAAATGGCCATATTTGAGAAAAAAATCAAGTAGTTTGCATCACTGGATATAGCTGTTGGTCATTTAACATTTCTATCGTAAAACAGTTGAGATTTGCAGCTTTGTCTTACCTCGCTCTCTTTCAACGTTAAACTGACGCTTCGCGCTCTGCTTATGTGAGTAGTAAACCCCGCCTACTTTGATTTAATTGGCCATCTCAGGCAATTTGACATTGATGAGCGCTGTTAGACGCTGAGGCTTTGATCTGAAGCGCCTAGTATGTGCAGTGATCGCGCGCGCATCCGTAGACTAGCAAAAGTTAATTCTCACATTTTAATAGTATTTATAGCTCCTAACAGGCTGCGTGACTATGAGAAGTTATTACCTGAAAATGTACGTCAGCATGCAATTTTCCCTATTGCTCGCGTACCAGCGATTATCCCTCTGCGTGCCACAGTTGGCACGCGTGCCGTAGGTTGCCGACCCCTGGTGTAGTTGAATGAACGAGAATGGACATGTTATGATTGTCATACTAACAGCGCTTATCTCTCTCACTGCAGACTGCGTAAGGGTTGTGGCGCTGGCTGTAACAGTGGTGGGAATGTTGAAGATTGTGATGCAGGTGGCTTGTCATGTGGCAGTGGGAATTCTGGGAATTCTGGGACAGCAGCGAGTGATTCCCAGCACAGCTCAGGACCCACAGCGCTGCACGCTTACACGCCTCATTCTCTGGGTAAACACACCGTCAGTGCTTAGACATCACAAGGTTAAACGCACACACATTTACTGTGTAATTTGAATATAATTATAATGGATTTTGTATTGTAAGGAGGCTTTACCTGGTTAATATTTGCAGATACTTTATCAGAGTCTTTAGGTTTAACATGACACTTTATGGATATATGTTTATTGCCAAAATATCTGCAAGACTAGAACAAAACTAGAAAAGTTTATCAAAACAAGCATTGCATGTTGGCGTGACAAAGCATTGTAAAGATTGTGAAGTTTATTTAGGCCTAATATAAATCTTGTTGGACAGACATGTACAGGTGCATCTCAATAAATTAGAATGTCGTGGAAAAGTTCATTTATTTCAGTAATTCAACTCAAATTGTGAAACTCGTGTATTAAATAAATTCAGTGCACACAGACTGAAGTAGTTTAAGTCTTTGGTTCTTTTAATTGTGATGATTTTGGCTAACATTTAACAAAAACCCACCAATTCACTATCTCAACAAATTAGAATACTTCATAAGACCAATAAAAAAAAACATTTTAGTGAATTGTTGGCCTTCTGGAAAGTATGTTCATTTACTGTATATTTACTCAATACTTGGTAGAGGCTCATTTTGCTTTAATTACTGCCTCAATTCGGCGTGGCATGGAGGTGATCAGTTTGTAGCACTGCTGAGGTGGTATGGAAGCCCAGGTTTCTTTGACAGTGGCCTTCAGCTCATCTGCATTTTTTGGTCTCTTGTTTCTCATTTTCCTCTTGACAATACCCCATAGATTCTCTATGGGGTTCAGGTCTGGTGAGTTTGCTGGCCAGTCAACCACACCAACACCATGGTCATTTAACCAACTTTTGGTGCTTTTGGCAGTGTGGGCAGGTGCCAAATTCTGCTGGAAAATGAAATCAGCATCTTTAAAAAGCTGGTCAGCAGAAGGAAGCACGAAGTGCTCCAAAATTTCTTGGTAAACGGGTGCAGTGACTTTGGTTTTCAAAAAACACAATGGACCAACACCAGCAGATGACATTGCACCCCAAATCATCACAGACTGTGGAAACTTAACACTGGACTTCAAGCAACTTGGGCTATGAGCTTCTCCACCCTTCCTCCAGACTCTAGGACCTTGGTTTCCAAATGAAATACAAAACTTGCTCTCATCTGAAAAGAGGACTTTGGACCACTGGGCAACAGTGCAGTTCTTCTTCTCCTTAGCCTAGGTAAGACGCCTCTGACGTTGTCTGTGGTTCAGGAGTGGCTTAACAAGAGGAATACGACAACTGTAGCCAAATTCCTTGACACGTCTGTGTGTGGTGGCTCTTGATGCCTTGACCCCAGCCTCAGTCCATTCCTTGTGAAGTTCACCCAAATTCTTGAATCGATTTTGCTTGACAATCCTCATAAGGCTGCGGTTCTCTCGATTGGTTGTGCATCTTTTTCTTCCACACTTTTTCCTTCCACTCAACTTTCTGTTAACATGCTTGGATACACCACTCTGTGAACAGCCAGCTTCTTTGGCAATGAATGTTTGTGGCTTACCCTCCTTGTGAAGGGTGTCAATGATTGTCTTCTGGACAACTGTCAGATCAGCAGTCTTCCCCATGATTGTGTAGCCTAATGAACCAAACTGAGAGACCATTTTGAAGGCTCAGGAAACCTTTGCAGGTGTTTTGAGTTGATTAGCTGATTGGCATGTCACCATATTCTAATTTGTTGAGATAGTGAATTGGTGGGTTTTTGTTAAATGTGAGCCAAAATCATCACAATTAAAAGAACCAAAGACTTAAACTACGTCAGTCTGTGTGCATTGAATTTATTTAATACACGAGTTTCAGAATTTGAGTTGAATTACTGAAATAAATGAACTTTTCCACGACATTCTAATTTATTGAAATGCACCTGTAGATATGGATGAATGGGTAAAAAGATAGATAAAAGGGATGGATTAATAGATAGATAATTGGATAGATAGATAGATAGATGGATAGATGGATTGATGGATAGACTGATGGATGGATAAAAAGATGGATGGATGGATGGATGGATGGATGGATGATAGATGGAGAGATAAAAGGATGAATGGATGGATGATAGATAAAAAATATTGATAAACAGATGGATGTATGGCTGGACTGATGAATTTATAAATAGATTAATGGATAGACGGATGGATGAATGGATGCATAAAAAGATAAATGAATGGATGAATGGATAAATAAAAAGGTAGACAATCGGCTGGATGGATGGATAAAAACAGATAAATGGATGGACTGATAGATAAAAAAGAAGGATGGATGCATGGATGGGTGGATGGATGGATAGATTTATAAAAAGATAAATTAATGATAGATAAAAAGATTGATAAGCAGATGTATGGATGGACTGATGGATGGATGGATGGATGGATAGATAAAGATAAGCAGATGGATGGACTGTTGGATAGACTAGTGGATGGATAAAAATATAGATAGATGGATAGATAAAAAAGATGGATGGACGTATGGCTGAACTGATGGATAGATAAATAGATTAATGCATAGACTGATGGATGGATAAATTAATGGATGGATAAAAAGATAGTTAAACAGGTGGAAGGATGATGGATAGATAAATGGATGGATAGATTAATGGATGGGTAAAAAGATAGATAAACAGATGGATAGATAAATGGATTGATGGATAGACTGAAGAATGGATAAAAACATAAATGGATGGAAAGATAAATGGATAGATAAATAGATGGATGATAGATAAAAAATAGATAAATGGATGGATAGATAAGATGGATGGATGGATGGATGGATGGATAGATTAACAAATAAATAGATGATGGATGGATAGATAAAAAGAGATAAACAAATGCATGGATAGAGTGATGGATATATAGATAGATAAACAGATGGATAGATAAAAACATAGATACACAGATGGATGAATCAATGGACAGATAGACAGTAGGGCTGTGTATCACCAGCAAAGTCACGATACGATACGTATCACGATACAGAGGCCATGATACGATACGATACGTATCACGATACAGAACTGCACTTAAATTTACTGACAGGACTTCACCTCAGAATAATTTAATAAAACAGCTGTTTATGAAACGCTGCATACCATAGGGCCATTGCTAACTATTGGCTGAACAGTTGACCTCTGCATTATGAAGGGCCTCCATAATTGTACCACAGTACAATATAGGTAATGGCATATGTTTCATGTTTACATTGGGCACTCTCCCCCAGGTACAATCTATGGGTTCCAAAGACGTCACTTCCGCTATGCTCGCTGTCATATTTGTGTCCGATGTGACAACGAGCACAGCACATCTCTGAGATTTAATAGATAATATTAATATATTGAAATAATAAATTACCTTTTACTACCATTTCCCACACTGATCCCTGGACTTGATTATTTTTAGGATAGCAAGTGTAACAGTTAAGCCATGTAATGTCCTGATTACTTGTAAATTTAAAACTGACATCAACTCAAAGCACTTTTGAGTCAATGATAGTGTAACAAGATAACGTTATTAGCTTACTACACAATGGCAATTTAACTAATATTAGCACAATTTATAATTACTCATTCTTTCTGGACAAATTACTGTTTGAATTGCGAACGGAGCCGCTCGATGAAGGCTTTAAGAGCTTGAAGAATCCTCTGCGGCTGGTCGCTCCTGCTTCATGTTGATCCCCTTCTCCGTCCGCCTTCTGATTTCAGCAAGTTAGTTTTGGTGAATGCAAACAACGTGATTACTGATCATGAGCCCAACATCCAGCAAGCCAAGAAAACATGCAGTCTACCTGAGGGAAGACGTCTTTCACTTCTAGTATATTCTTAAACCTGGATTTCATTACTGAAGCACAAATCCAGGCACCAAAAGCAGCCCATACCAAGTTCTCTTTAATTAAAAATATGCATTTTCATTTATTCATAGGCTACATGGCTGCAATAAAATTTCAGTTCAAAATTTTGCCATTGTTAAAAAAATGCTTTACTGACTGACGTTTCAAACTTTCAGTTGTTATGCTTTCAAAATGTATGCCATATATATGTATGTAGGCTATGTCCTAAATTATTACACCACTTGTGCAGCCAGTCACAATTCATAAAGGTAATTTACTCAGGACGATGTTTTTTTTTTTTTTTTTTTTTTTTTTTTTTTTGAATGACAAATTCAATATAATGATAAAATAGGTTTAGCAAAACAAATGTGATTATTTTTGAGAACCTTGTGATATATACACTTAACTGCAGACACAAATGACGTGGTACAATACAAATATTTTAGCGTCCTTTATTCTCCTATAAAGAATCACAGTTGTCTCTTATTATCCTTTTCTGACCATAAGTTAGCTGCCAGTGGTGCCTTCTGATTGAAGCCAACAATTTATTCCGCCGATCTAACCTCTTTGGGATCGAATAAAATTGTAGTTCGGGGTTTTTCTGACGACTGTTGTTACAGCACAACATATCCCGGGCATACTGTAACCTCGTGAACCTTCTGGGAGTGTTTGGTTGATCTTCCTCTAGTTGTGGCTGCTGTGAGCATAGACTGACAGCTCGCGCAGCTGTGACTCGGACACAAAAATGGCGGCGATAAAACACTGTGACCTCACATGAAACCTATGGATATTCTGATTGTTTGCATCTTGTTTTTAAGCCCATAAATAAGAATGTAGGCCTACTCTTTCTAATAAATTTGTATCGTATCGTACTCATTCTAATATTAAAATCATCTTAACATTGCTGGTAGGTTATCATTGCACAAATCAACACACTCTCTACGTTTAAAAAATAAAAATTACAAGAGTTCTAAACTAATGCGCTGTCTTCACTGTATCACACACACACGTCAGTCACTCACACAGATCATGTTGCGCGCGCACACAGACATTCTTTTTAGCGCTGCCACGCAATTTTATCAATAAAATAGCTTAATCGCCGAAGAGCTACATTATCTTTCTCAACAAGGAGCTGGTAACATTATCATTTCTAAAGCAATTAAATCCACAGCTTCACTGTTTATAGAGAAACACGGCAAAACGGTGGTAATTCTTACATAGCCTCTCTCTCGCTCTCATAAATGAATACTTGATAAATTACACTTTTCTGAGAATAGGACATTGATGTGGAGATCGCTAAACTGCTAAACACTGCAAGCTACCCAGTGTTTTCAGAAAGCAAGCGCGTTTATCCACAGTGGAGAAAGCGCGCGTTCACAGGGTTGACAGGTTGACAAAGATAAGTAACACACTTATCAGATATTTCTGTATTGCGCAAGAGGGAAGCTCTGTTTTGGGGATTACGTCTCTTTATGTCAGGCAATCCCAGTTGTGTTCCTCTGCAGCCAGGTTAAACCTTGTTGTAGCCTGTATTATGCTGTATTCATTCTTTTTAGAAAACTTGCACTTTTCTACTCCGTTTTAAACGGTGTTCTTGTTTTCAAATTAAGCGCAGTCCACTGCTGCACACGTGCCACAATATCGATACAGGGCCAGCTGTATTGATACTCGTATCGTCAAATCTCTGTGACGATACATCGTCGTATCAATATTTCGAACACAGCACTAATAGACAGACAGACAGACAGATAGACAGACAGACAGACAGATAGATAGACAGATAAGAAAGTAACCTACAGTCTCTCTCTCTTCAGGTACGAGTCAGAGTTCTCAGTCAGTCCAGTCTGGTTTGGTTCGTCAGTCTCCTGCTCGTGCGTCTGTTGTCAGTCAGTCGTCGTCGTATCGTCACAGCAGCAGTCGCCAGTCTTCACTCCGCACGTCTGTGACGGGTCTGGAGCCCTGCAGACGCTCCTCCAGCAGCCAGCTCTCTCTCCGCACACTACCAACTTCCCTACAACTCCGGCTGGGCACCAACGCCTCAGCCACCAACCCTGACCCGCCCGGCCCCTCCAGCTCCCTCTCAGCCCACTCCATCCCGCCCTGCAAACGACACACCCACACGCTCGCCAGCCTACTGGGAAACGAAGCCTTAGGGCTGGGGACAGACAACCATCCTCACCCCCACCATCATCTTCACTACATCCACCATCATCATCACAATCCCTCGCTGTCCTGTCTGAGAAGGGACGACATCTCCTACAGGGTGCAGGTGAGTGTCTGGCTTTCTCGTATTTGGATCTTAATTGTGTGAAATTTGTTGTAATAATAAAGCATATGCATGTTTTGTGTGGAGATTGTGGATGTGAGTCAGGTGTTGGATGTAATGAATCATCCCAAGAGGAAGGAGCTGGTGTGGCCAGATGAGAGCATGAGACTGAGATCTGGACGTAACTTTTGGAGGGACTGGAGTCCCCTAGAAGGCATGGAGGGTCACGTGAGTACATCACATACCAGTGTTGTTATTGTTAACTGAAACTTTTTTAAAATTGGTTTTGTAATTGAAAACAAGTAAAATGATTGTAATTGAAATTAAATAAAAATATCAAATGAAAAACTAAATAAAATTAGAAATGTTATTTTTGCATCTAACTAAAATAAGTTATTTTAAGTTGGAGTACTAAAATTATTCAAACTAAAACAAATAAAAATAAATTAAAGCTAAATACAAATATGTTTTTAAAAAACCTAAAATATCACAGTCCCCATACACAAATGTAATAAATGTACATGTATCGCATTTCCACATATGAAATATGTTGTCATATGAAGTAAAAATAAATTGCAACAACTTTAGATTTAAACATATATCTAGTCTATAGAAGTATGTATATTTATGTATGCGTATTAAATTGATATAAAAGATAAACTTGCTTTTTTTTTTTTTTTCATTTTTATCTTTATTGCAATAGGCCAATGTAGACAGCAACCATATATTGATGATATACACAATCAGCATATTAGAATGGTTTCTGAAGGATCATGTGACACTGACGACTGGAGTGATGATGCTGAAATTATTTTTGATCACAGGAATAAATTACATTTTAAAATATATTCAAATAGAAAACAGTTATTTTAAATAGTAAAAATATTTCAAAATTTTACTGTTTTTGCTGTACTTTGGATCAAATAAATGCAGGCTTAAAGAGACTTCTTTAAAAATCTTACTGTTTCCCCTTGGAGTGATTTAGGATGTCATTAGATGTGTTTGTAGTTTTCCTGAGCCCATCTTAGTTGGAGATCCACGGGACAGGTTTTCAAAATGCTTGATAACTGAATAATCGATGTAACCTATCAAAGAACATGTCCACTGTCCAGGCCATATTTCACACCGAAATCAAAAGAAAAACAATAATACTTTTTTTTTTTTTTTTTTTAATTCAAGCATATTTCAGGACCATATTTTAGGACTTTTTACATATTTTTAAATGACAGTTAAGCATTTTTTCACTCAAATTCACCCTACTCACTCACTCTCTCCATAGGTGGTTCATCGTTGGGTGCCTTGCAGTCGTGATCCGGTCAGTCGGTCTCACATTGATAAGACCATCCTGCTGGTCCAGGTGGATGATAAATTGGTTCCCATTATAGAGACAGGAGTGATTGAACTGGGGGCAGAAGTGTGAGGACACACTTGTCTAATGTCAGGCCAGAGGAATGAGGCCACACTCACTTCCAGCTGCTGATCAGGGCGCAGGAAGCCAGGAAATCGTGCAAATGGAGAACACAAACACTCACACATGCTGCAAGAAGCACATTTGCTCAAATCTGGCCTTGCTCTGTGTTCCTCAGATATGCTGCATGAGAGATCAGCTCCTGTAAACTCTCTTTCTCTCTCCTTTACGAGCAGCTGCTGTCTCGTTCTGTTTTTTAGGTTCTATGCATCTCATCGGCTGTCTGTAAACACATGCAAACTCACAGGGAACACTACAACCGAGCTTGATGTACACGCAGAGAAGAGATTTTTATTACAGCTATAATTAAGTTTTATTTTGTATTTCTGCCAAATTAAGTCAGGTGCACAGTGCTGCCCTGGACATGCAGTGAATCATGTGACAGACTGTGTTTTACTAGCTGCCAAGACAGATGATCATGGCGAGGATGATGATGATAAAACGGAAGCAGGTGCTTCTGATAGAGAGCATCCTTACTCTTCATCCTCATTTATCTTGTTGAGGATTTATTTGAAAACATAGGTGTTATGAGAAACTTTAACTTGCACTATGATTTGTTTTGTTTTTGATTTGCAGCTGTGCACTACTTTCTAAGATCACACGTTATTTATTCCTCCATGGTTTGAATCGCCATTGTTACCGATGCCTTTGGAATGCAAAATGCGAAATCATCGACACTTTCTTTTCTGCCATTTTGACGGTTTTTTTCTTTAGCTTGAGGACAGAAGTGGATTTTTAACCACATGTAGTTATGTATGAATATATAAATGTCTGTAAAAAGATTTGGCTTTGAATATTTATTATTGTATTTACATTTTGTTATATTATTTTTCATTTACAGGACAAATAAAGACAATGCATAAATATTATTTAGTCCTTTTCCGGAGTGACTGATGATACTCTTTTATGAGAAGGATGAATTGAAGTGCATCTAGGCCATGAACTCATATTCATGTGATTTGGGGACAAAGGTTGCTGCCCTATCAAATAGCCATGAGACGTCACAAGACGACGCAAACCACTGACTGGTTAACAAGGAAATGGCTCCATTTGCCAAACACTAATGTTTTTTTATACTGATTAAGTGCAGTTATTGATTGCTTTGGCTGTGATCACTGGCATAATCTGTATATCGGTACCATGTCTTTAAGATAAAGAAAAGCACTCAATAAATAAAGCTGATATCTTAAAATAGAAAAAATAAAAATAAAATAAAATAAAGAGTTTTTGGGAAAATGTTACATTTCACAGTGTGCCAAACCTGTTTAACTGGTGTCCTGTTACACTCTGGTACTCTCATATCTAAAAACTATAGACAAGTCCTGATTGTGGAGTAGTTTTCTTGATATTTATATTTGCTTTATCAGATATTGGTAACATACATTGTATATAACTAAGAAGCATTATTAAAATACTTTTAAAAAATCAACATTAGTTAATGGACATTCAAATAGTTATGAATGTAGTTAATGGACATTCAAATAGTTATGAATGTCATGAAACTTTGATATATAACATATATAAACTTTGATGTTTATATATGTGACAAAGTGTGTTTGTTTGGTGGCAAACTTTGCGATTGTTATGGAGGAATGACTTGATTTGAGACATGTATGAAGTGATTTGGTGGTGTTCATGCATTTTGGAAGTGTAGTTTACTGCTGTGCCAAGCTTAAAGTTGGTAAGAAGAACTAAGTGCAGTTTCAAAAAGTGACTTAAATATTAAAAAAATTAAAAAAAATAAAAATCTTTCCTAGCAATTTAAAAAAAATAAAAATGTAATGAAAGTTATTATAAATTGTTCATGTTCAATTTAATAGTCAGGTTTTGTAAGTAATCCAGCCATATAGCTAGATTTTCTTGAGCAAAATATCAATTTCCTCATGTTTTTGTTAAAATAGTTTTGACTATCATGGGGTCTCTGATCATAAGAATCAGAGATCATATATGAAAATCTATTAAAATATTGAAGGGACTTTTTGAGGAACAAGCTTGCATGTGGCTGTCAACAGACGTGTACACCTGCAGAAGAATTTACAGTGAAATCTAATATTAGAGGGTTTCTAATACTGGTGTCATAAATTATTGCTGAGATAAAACGCACATTTGGTGTCAAAGGTTTCAGAACCAAGAGGCTCTTGTCATGCAAGTTAAATATAGCATTATGAACGATAATTTGGAGGTGTGTAAATCATAATTAAACTATTGTCCTAATAAGCTTGGCTAAAGATTGAGAATCAGTATTAGTAAATTACTTTAGAAGCTGCAAAAGGGATAGCAGTACTAACTACAGATCATAGACTGATCTGAAACCATAGTGAGCAATAGCATTGCATTTAAAATGGTTGCTTACAGACACGTTATATCATGACATGCTCTGTTCATGATTTCTATTACGACACCTGTAAAAACAGAACAACAGGTGAGACCAACCCAGCTATAAAAATACGCGTGGGTGTAGTGAACTAGCAGTCATATGACAAACGGATGACTTGATCACGTGCTCGATTATTTTCTGCCCAGATAATGTTAGTGAAAAAAGAAGTGCGGGTATCTATGCTGCGGCTTTTTCTAACCAATTAATAAATCCCCTATAAGAGCTGAGGCATTTCCCCCGAACTTTCATAGCGGTTAGACTTTCCTTGTCAAGTAACAGACCACTTCAATGCAGAAAAACTTCCTAGATTTTTGTTTTGTTTTCAGTCAACTCGTTGCACATGACCAACTAACTAGTCAGGCGGTCAGTTGAAGCTCCGCCCAATGGTCAAAGATGATTGGATGCTGTACTGAGCTGTGTTGAGCTGATTGGATGGAGCATGGAGTCCGTTTGCGCTGATTGGCTGCTACGCATGCGTCCTTGTAGCGCTGTTTGTAATAAAGCGTCGCGTAGCTCCAGCACAGGCAGCTCGGGCAGCGCGTACAGAACGGGTAAGAGCATAGAAACTACTAATATGTTTATTTTATAATAACTCTACTCACTTTGTTTGGTTGTGGTTTGTATAATTACTCAACTCCAGGGTAAATACCACATTCAGCGAACAGGAGTACAGGTTAAACCCCCCCATGGCCTGTTGTTGTTGTTATTATTGTAACGTCTGATGTCCTTGTATGTTTATAGGATGATTACGAAACCATTTACAAAAATATACCATGGTAAACAGTCATTTTTAAAGTTACAGTCATTTATTACCACAATTAAATGTAGTATTTGTTACCATTATCATCTAAAATGAGACATTTAACAAAATGAAATCTTATTCTGTTTGAAGGAGATTTACTATGGCTTTATAGTAGTAACAATAGCTGTATTAATTAACTTCGGTTGATTTTTGTAAATATCAAATGACCAGCTCAAAAGAACACCTATATTTTTAAATCTTCATACTTCATCTCCTTACTGTAAACAGACTTTATATAGGACATGTTTGGACACATGATAAAGTCAACACTGCTTTATTTGCATAACTATAAAGGCTTCGTGAAACTGGGAAAAAAAAATGTGTAATGGGTATTTCCAATATACTCATATTATAATATTCATGTATATTATATTGTAAGCAAAATGAAAATCATGAAATGACTTTATGTATTATGACAAATACAAATGCTTTTTAAAGGAAGTTTACAAACTGTAAACTTTTAATAGCATGCATGGGTTTTTCTCTGATTGTTTTGCATCTGTTCCTGGTAGATTGCAGAGATGAGCCCACAGACAGTAGCAGTTTTAGGTCTTGCCCTGAGCCTGGGGCTGGTAGTGAGTGGTTTTCCTGCCGAGCAGCCAGAAAATGGGAAGCACTGGGTTGTCATCGTGGCTGGATCGAATGGCTGGTACAATTACAGACACCAGGTGAGAGTGGAACTGATCTTTGAGGTGGACAAAGTACATGGGTTTTTCCAAACTGTTAGTTAGTTGTCATATCTGAAGTCTGTTTAGATATTTATTGTAATTTATTTGTGTGTGTATAGGCCGATGTGTGCCATGCGTACCAGATTGTCCATAAGAACGGAATTCCCGATGAGCAGATTGTGGTGATGATGTATGACGATCTTGCTCAGAGCCCCGAGTGAGTATGACTTGTATTAATTAAACAAACTAGTATAGTGTAGTGGTTCTCAACCTTTTTGACTTCAAGGCCCTCAGATTGTCAAAAACAATATTCAAAGCTTATAAGTATTCCCTGTAATTCTGTTTTAATTAAAATCAGTAAACTTAAAAGTAATGTCAGTTTAATCTTGTACATCATTTTTAGTGTTCTTTTAGCATGTTAAGAGTTAAATTTTAGGTATATTAACAATTTACAGTAAATGATTTTAAGATTTATAAGATCCCCTTGGAAATTTGCTGATCATGGACTTTGGTTGAGAACCACTGGTATAGTGAGATTTGGTCTGGTAAACTGAGAGATATTGAATCAAGCCTGGTAAGAAATGATTCATGAACTTTTCTCAAATGCAATAGTGATAGAAGAACAAGCACTTTACCCTCATTGCCTTGGACTGTAGAAAATGTGCTGTTTCAGATATTTAAAAAAAAATACCTGGGTAATTTCTCACGATCACCAATATGAGCACTTCCCCCTAAATCATTTTGGTAAAGTGGTGACTTCCAAAAGCAGACCTGAAAAATTATTTAGCTCCACCACATGCATGGACGCACACACACGCACACAGAAACAAAGCTTTGAGTCCGTCACACGCATCTAATTTAACCACCAGAAGACTTAGTGTGCCAACAGGAAAAATGCATGAATTGTAACTTGTCAGGTTTTTCTGTCATGGTCGTGATAGTGGCTGGCATTTAAGATGTTTGTGTCATGATGAAGTGTTTGCTTCTTTGTAGGGTCCATAAACCAAATGGAGCCTATATCTATATAAGAGTGTAATATTAATATAATCCTAATGTAACATCTATATTTGGACCAGTTTGCATTGACATTATTTTCACTAAATTAGGTAAAACTGATTCACCCTGTAAATGGTATATATATATATATATATATATACATACATACATACATACATACATACATACATACATACATACATACATACATACATACATACATACATACACACACACACACACACACACACACACACACACACACACACATTTGAACCTTAATATTTTTATTGGAAGTTGCACAGCTGTGACATTTATTGCTTTAGTGGCTTTTTTTTATGAATTCATATGTAGGTCAGGTGTTCCGGATGAATTAAACAATGAAAGAAATCGATGCGTTATCTGATAGTTGGCTTAGTCACATGGTCTAGGGGTTAAATTTTAACCTATGTTTGATAAGTCGAGAAGAAAGAAGTCTTTTTATTATTATTTATGGTCTTTTAATAATTGTTATGCTTTTAAGAATCAATTTGCCTAAAGCCTTTTCAGTACAGAGGTTCATATGACCGTGTTTTTGTGTGTGTCCAGTAACCCTACTCCAGGAGTGGTCATAAACAGACCCAATGGATCGGATGTTTACAAAGGAGTGCTGAAGGACTACACTGGTGACGTGAGTCAATACATGCAGCTCTGAATCTGAGATTTGAAGTAGTAAGTGTTGTGTTTGCATTAATATTGTGTGTGTTTGTTATATAGGACGTGACTCCTCAGAACTTCCTGGCGGTGTTGAAAGGTGATGCCGCCAGTGTGAAGGGAGGCTCTGGAAAAGTGCTGAAAAGGCAAGTTCCCATTAAAAACTGTGGCACGGCGGGGGGGGGCGTTAGAGGTCATTAGCATGTTGTTGAAATGTAAATTAGCTTTTAGAAGATTTTAGTGTCTTACTAAATTTATTGCCCTCAGTTCCTGTGAAATCTCGGTCTCTTTTGTCTCTATTTGTGCATGTTGAGTCAAATATGTGGAAAAACAGGTCTTATGATATACTTTCCTTTCTCCGTGTATTTTTTTTATTCTTCTTTTTCCTGGCAGCGGTCCAAATGATCATGTGTTTGTGTATTTCACTGATCACGGAGCCCCAGGTCTGCTGGCCTTCCCTAATGATGATGTAAGCACTTTCTGCTTCCTGTGGTCATTTAGCTGAGTCAGATCCTTTCAGATCCTTTTTACGCATACTACACAGTTCTTTCCAAAAGTCTAAGACTATTAGTGTAAATTATTCAATTTTATATATTTTTTTTTCTAGTTTCATTACAAATTATATAAATCAACATAAGTAAACAGTTTATTTGAAAATGTGTATATTTATTTAAACAAACAAAAAAAAAATCCCAAATGATCTCAATTTTTTTTCATCCACCTCTGAAGAAGCAGTAGGTCAGCTAACATAGAAAGATCTCATTTAATGAGTAACACATTTAACTCACAGGAGGTTTAGCTGCGAGTTGCATTGGCAAATTTTTGTATCGACAACTTTTCCGGTAATTGTGCATGATCATCGGGTGGGGGAGTTATTACTTCACTTCCTTATGTGTGAGATGTTTATAAATTAATGAGAATGTTGTAAGTGTCTCATAGATGGCTTTCATCTCTAGAAACTTACAGTAAATCATGCTTAATCTGTTTTTAGCTTCTTGTAGATGACCTGATGGAAACCATCAAGTACATGCACCAAAACAACAAATACAAGAAGGTGACTGTTACATGTATTTGCTCATCAGTATTAATAAGATACAATCATTTCTGAGCTCTTTTTTAAATAAATCCTTTCTTGCACACATAGATGGTGCTTTACATTGAGGCCTGTGAATCTGGCTCTATGATGAAGCCTCTGCCGGTTGATATTAATGGTGAGCGTTTCTTTAACACCATCACACATGTTGCTGTGTGTAAATAATAACATGCATATAATCCGGGTCTACTCTCTCTTTGTATCTCAGTCTATGCTACCACCGCTGCCAACCCTGATGAGTCCTCATATGCCTGTTACTATGATGAAGCCAGAGATACCTACCTGGGAGACTGGTACAGTGTCAACTGGATGGAAGACTCTGATGCGGTTCGTGCACACATCCGACAGAGAACCTAGACTTTGTTTAGGTCCAGATTTAAGAAAGATACTAGAGAAGAGCATTTATTCAACATGAGCAGATCATAATGAAAGCAGAGCATCCCACGACCCTGAATACAGACATACAGAAGAATCTGGACGATGGGCAGGTGTTCTAAATGGTTTTGTGTGTTTGTTTCTTTAGGAGGATCTGAGCAAAGAGACTTTGGCCAAGCAATTCAAGATTGTAAAGGCCAAAACCAACACCAGCCATGTGATGCAGTATGGAAACAAGGTAATACACTCACAAACACTATATGAAAGACATTTAGTAGATATTAAAAATGAACAGATGTATTTAAAAAAAGCACACTGTCTTTACAATACCTAGCACCAATTGCAAGGTTGATCAGCATTAGTGATGCTGATTAGTGATAGGGCTCAATTATCTGTTAGTATTAGTATTAATTACTACTAATGGCAAAAAATACATGATTCATTTAATGAATATAATGCTAAATCATGGCATGTAAGTGTTAATGGCTGGTACCTTAACAGTGTACTAGTTCCAGCTGATGCAAAACATAATTTTGTACCCTGATTGGAAGAAAGTTTTAAAAAAAAAAAAAAAAAGAATAAATAATCAAATCATCTGTCTGGTCCCTAAATTGTAGCAACTGTGAGCAGCATCCTAAAATAGTTTATTAACAATATTATGTATATTGATCTGCTGTGAGGTCCTTCGTGGGTTGAGGTCAAAGTTTCCGTTTATAGTCGGGTATACTTTTTGACAAGGAAGTTTTTGATAAAAGCATAAATGCTGTTCTGAGTACTGTCTGCATGTCTGTACTTGCCAAATAGAACTCTGTTGGTTTGTTTGTGTTTTAGACGCTGTCCCACATGAAGGTGATTGCGTTCCAGGGTAATTCGAAAGGTCTTGATAAGGCACCTGAACCTGTGTCATTGCCTGTGATTACTGAACATGACCTCATGAGTAGCCCTGATGTGCCCCTTGCAATCATGAAGAGAAAACTCCAGAAGTCCAATGACGTTAATGACGTTGTCCATTACATGAAAGAAATCCATGAACATCTACAAGTATGAAGGACTGCTTTTTACCAAACAATTTAAACTGATAATTATTTATTTATTCATTTATTTTAAGTGTTAAAAGTTAATTCATTGTTCAAAAATTTGGTGTCAGTAAACTTTTAATTTAATGAAATGAATACTTTTATTCAGCAAGGATTCATTAAATTGATCAACTGACGGTAAAGACATTTATAATGTCACAAAAGATTTGCATTTAAAATAAGTGATGTTCTTTTGAACTTTCTATTAAACAAAGAATCCTAAAAAAAAAAAAAAAAAAAAAAAAATCATGATTTCCACAAAAATATTAAGCAGCACAACTGATTTAAACATTGATAATCATAAGAAATGTTTCTTGAGCGCCAGATCAGCACTTAGAATGATTTCTGAAGAATCATGTGACAATGAAGACTGGGATAATGATGCTGAAAATTCTCTATTGGCATCACAGAAATTAATTACTTTTTAAAATATATTTAAATAAAAATTGCTGGTTTTACTGTATTTTTGATCAAATAAACCCAGCCTTGGTGAGCATAAAATACTTAATTCAAAAACCTAAATCTTAATGACCCCAAACTTCAAATGTTAGAATATGTAACTTATACTGTAAGTGGTGTACGTGACATAGATTTCAGTCAAGATGATAATATTATAATGGATTTTGTTTTTGTTTGTGTGTAGGTGCGGGAGCTGCTTGGAAATACCATGCGCAAGATCGTGGAGCATGTGGTGCAGGAGAAAGAGGAAGTGCAGGATTACCTGGAAGGACGCGAAGAACTCACAGAGTATGAATGTTACAAAACTGCTGTCAAGCACTACAAGATACACTGCTTCAACTGGCACCAGCAGGAGGTATGATCAGTCAGCCTGAACAGGCCTCCTTGTTCTCTTTTGTCTGCATGATTAGTTGTGCTTTGCTGTGTGTGTGTGTGTGTGTGTGACGTCTTTTTACTCTTGTTGCAGTATGAATATGCTCTGAGACACCTGTATGCTTTAGTAAACCTGTGTCAAGGAGGATACCAGGCACAGAGGTAAAGATACATTTTTGTTCAGACCGCTTATCTTTTCTCTAGATAATGTGGTTGAAACTTTGTAAGCAATGAACCATAACAGCTGCGAAATGTGATTTCATAATAAATAGCGCCCCCTGCCCACAATAGTGAGTTATGTTGCAGAATGTTTATCTGTTATTTAAATCTCATATCTGTCCATTCTCACAGAATCACAGCAGCCATGGACGATGTGTGTTACTTCAGACAGTAGTAACATGAACTTGTGAGCCACTGAGGACTTATTTTGGATGGACTACACTTTGCACAAAAGAATCAGACCGTGGGGAAATCATCTGTATCATCACACACAACTTTGATTTTTATCTTTTTGAAAATGTTTCTTTTAATGAGGATTTGCACTTTTTAAAATTTTAATGTGATGTTTTACTGATCTTTATTTTGTTTTAAAGAAAGAAATGTGCTTTAAGATGCTGCCCAGTGACCCCTGACAGACACTCTGAGCCGTTAATGTTTTTCATATTTTGTGTGTTTGTTTTTGTTTTTTTCCTTCAGATGCCTCCTCAATGAGACCAACAGATTTTTTTGACAGTATAGCTTTAGAATGACACACTAGCATTTGTTTGCACCTTAGTTACTGTCACCATAATTAAAAAATATCTTTTAAGATGGTTTGGAAACCAAAGTATTCAAATGTCCAATCACTGAATCTTACAGGATGTTGAATAGATGCATTCAGACAATGTAAAACAAACACTAGATAGACACATTTAGCTGCATGCTGCACTAAGATTTTTTTATTTTTTATTTTTTTTTATCTGCTTGTTGACTGAGCCATGATAATACCCAATTTCTCTCCAGTAGTAAGATCAAAGGAGCTCTTCTTTGGTTATTAACTAAATGTATACCTATCAAACTAAAGTGCAAACTAACCTAACTATCTGAAGTCTGTGGTCATACTTAAGAAGTGTCTTAAATAACTGCGATCACCGCTCCAAAACAACTGCAGTTTGAGCAGTTAATGAGCAGGTGTGTTTAGTGTAATGCTCGATGTGTCAAGTTGTGCTATTATGTCAAGTGCTCTCCGTTTAGAGTATTTTGAGGCTAAAGGAAGGTGTAATGTTTGAGGAGTGTTTGCTGGAGTTTGAGCTCAGTAAGAAAAGTGAGTTTACACTGACGACATGGGTTAAAACACTCTGTGAAACAATACACTGAACTACTGTCAATGTTAAGCAGTGAGTTATTGATTACAAAAGCAAAAATAAACCTGAATTGAGTGAATTTGTTGAATGTATTTTTTTTTTTTTCATTTTATTTCAGTTCAAGTTATAGCTAGATTCTGTTGACTAATAAATTTGTTAAAATAAATTTTGTTTGCACTGCATTTTTGTTGCTATATAAAATTAAATAAATTCATTCTTATATAGCATCAAAACTAAGCTCATTAGTTGTGGGGAACATTTGCAAATAAATACACATACATAAAATGTTTTATATTTATTTTAATTTTATTTGTTTAAAATATTTTTAAAAAAGCATTTTATATAAATAAAAATAAAACTTCTTTAAAAAATATCATTTAAACTAAATGAAACTTAAATACAATGAAACATTTTATGTATAATATATAATGTGTATTTATTTGCAACAAATGTTCCACAACTAATGAGTTTATTTTTTGATATACAGTATATAAGCTCATTACTGGGGGGAACATTTGCAAATAAAGATTTTATTTATTAAATACGACATTTGATTTAATTTATTTTAAACAAATAATTATTTCAAGTATTTATTTATTTACAAAAAGGTTGACGCAAAGAAAACTCTACTTTTTACTTTTTTTTTTTTTTGGCAATGTAAATTTGTGCTACCATTTTGTCCAATTCCACTCAAATGCCTTTCTCTCCTGTTTCTCATTTTCTTCTTTTTGCTGTACAGCTGTGATCTGTTTACACAGACTTCTCATGAACTACATAACATTTACTGGTAAAGTAAACAACATCTTAGCAATTCTAATGCATGCCCTGTATGCTATCTAAAAACAAACCACCAAATTAGACTGAGAGGCCATAAGTTTCTTACATAATATCTAGTACACTCATTGTGTGATTTTTCTTCCACCTGGTGACTATTACATAAGAATTATATATATGTAATTGTAATGTAACATTTTTACCTTTAACCTGTACACCACATCTGACAAGAGAGCAAATGTGAAACAGATGAAGGTGTGTTTCACAGGTGTGAAGCAGCTCTCAATGATCAAATCTTGAACAAACAAGATAATGTTCTCAACAATCAGGCAGTGCACTCGGGAAATCTATCTGATCTACGTATTTATGCATTTTTATTTTCTTTATCCAAATCTAGAATAATGGGTTTGAATGATAGCATATTTCATAAAAGAACAAATAGCACCTAGCAAGTTTCCCACACTGCAACAGAAAAATGCGAAATGCATGTAGCGGCTGAATCTGCCCATCCAAAACCACAAAGTGATGATTCAAGAAACAATAAGGTAAAATTCAACAAAAGTAGCACGTTTCACAAGCCAGGAAACTTGACTCACAGCGGTTTGCACAAGATCACGATGTTCATCATGGGGGGATTGTGTTTATACATGCAGCTCCATAATCTTGAACGTGATTGTGGTGGGAATCACGACACGACATGTTCTTTGATTTATGATGTTGCGGTAATAATACCAATGTCTGATTGCCTGATATTAATAAAACTAAAACGAAATCCTGGATTAAATCTGTATTTAGACACTTAAAAACAGGAGATTATAATTTAACATTAGACCTGTGTATAAGACACTAATATGCATATATTAATATAATAAATAAATTATATATACAGTATATTGAATCTATTTGATGTATTAATGTATTTTAATGCTGATATATTTTAATTGTTTAATTAAAAATATTCCAATAATTGGTTTTAATTTAGTTTAATTTTTATTTAATTCCTAAAACTATGTCCTGGATGACTAAGCATCTCCATAGCAATACGTCCTGTGAGTTACGTAATCACGTCTACGGGATGTGAGTGTTTGTTGACTCTGTGGCCGCGGGGCGGCGCCACTGAGCGCAGGACCTGACAGCGTTTGGAAACTCCCTTCTAATTCTCACCTGGAGCCTCTTGAGGATTAAGCAGAGAGGAGTATCTCAAGCCAGATGAGAGCACAGTCTGCAAGGACTGTTCAAGACTGGTCGCTCTCTAAGGAACCAGAGTTTCCTAAGAAAACCGGATTACCGTGGAAATGCCTCACCTGAACTTTCCGGACCAGATTCACATGGACCGTCCGATGTGAAGGATCTTACAGCGCCGAACAAGGAAACCGAGGGATCCAGAAGTCACAGGTAACAGCCCTGCCCTGTCTGCCAACATGACACTAAAACTTGTGTAATTAGTATAATGCAAATTCAGAACTAAAGTTAGAAGTGTCTAAAAACGTCCTGTACTCTTAGTTCGCTCCGGTGTTTGTTCTTGGGGTTTAATCATTAAAATGTGTGCTCCCTGATATTTTGGTCTCAATAGGTTTTACTTTCAGTAGTATGCGCGCGCGTGCGTGTGTTTTGGTCTGTTTCACTTGTTTGCAATTTTTCATTTATTAATCCCACGTATTTATAATTCCTAAAGTCGCAAAACGACGTTTTTCTTGGAATCTAATTGAAAAATATATAAAAATAAAAATGAAAAAAACTACATAAATTCAATTCACACTGACAAGACAATACAGTTTTGTGGGACTTGTCTAAAATGACAAAGTTGTGTAACTTTTGGGAGATTAAAAAAAAAAAAAAAAGGGGAGGGCGGCAGTTTACAGCATGTTAAAATGATGACATTCTTGAAAAATTAAATGTTAGCACAAGTAGTTTGGTATGATCTTTTTATATATATATATATATATATATATATATATATTTCTTTTTCTAAGAAAATAATTAGTGTACCAAATCATTGTCAGTGTGGTGCAACCTATGTGCCAGGAAGCCATTTTGTTGCCATGTGACAACTATAAACAGGAAATGATGTCACAGAAAGGACCACTGTAGACCCTCAACCCTTATGAATGTGTCAGTAAATTGTGATGTTTATTGTGTATATATACATAATTTATTTATAATTAATTAAACAAAAAGGCAAAGGTTAACTAAGGTCAAATCATGTAAACCTATGAAAACGTATTGATATTATTATTATTATTATTATTATTATTATTATTATTATTATTATTTAAAGTAACACTCAAGTATGTTCAGGTTTGTAAGGAAAATAATTTATTTCTTTTAACTTGTAGGTTACATCACATGACTTTTTTTTTTTTTTTTTTTTTTTTTACAATTATTAAATAATTTTTATTAAATGCAATTGTTATAACACTTTACAAAAGTATATGAAATGAACATGAATACAAATATTCACGTCCTACATTTATTTGACACTTTTTTTGGTTCTCGGCTTTTTAAAAAATTCCCATTTTTGATTGATTTTTACAGATTTTATTTTTATGTTCAGGTTTGTAAGGAAAATATAAGTGAAGTGAAGTGAAGTGAATATTTTATTACTTTTAACTTGTGGGTTACACCGCATGACATTTTTTTGAATTATTAGCCTAAATAACGATTTTTGTTGAAAATGCAATTATAACATTTTACAAAAATATATGAAATGAACATGAATACAAATATTCATGTCCTACATTTTCTTGACACTTTTTTTGGTTCTCAACTTTTAAAAAAAAAATCCCCTTTTTGATAGATTTTTACATTTTCGTATAATCTCAGACATTCTTATGTCATTCGCCCATAGAATTCCTATAAATCAATAAATTCTAGGGGAAAAAAATCTGTAGCAGTTCTGGGGAAGCATGTGTCTGCGGTGTGTTTTTGCTTTACACGTGTGTCTCAAAGACACTTCACCTTGTGCAGGTTTGTACATTAACCTGAAACAGATAGGAGACCTGCAGGGTTTTGGAGGAGGTGGAGTGAGAAAGAGGGACTCCTGCTCTAATGCTCTTAGCTAGTGTGTTGTTGATCGTGGGTGACTTCAGGGAGAGTGAGAGAGAAAGAATGGTGATTGTAGGCATTGTTGATTTTGGGTGTGTCGCTGTACCCGTCAGGCTACCATGCTGGGACTTGTTTCTGTAGAGATTCCAGATGAGTTGCGCAAGTGTGTGCAGAAGCAGGAGGAGTGTGTTCTCCACTAACCAACTGTAGGAAATAAAGTTACTGACTGTTTTAATAGAGCGTCCCTTTAGTTTTATTTATGGCTGATTTGCTTTTGCATGATCTGAATCCGTCACTCAGACTATTTTGATGTGTATCAGATGCACATATCTGAACAGCAACGTGATGAAGTCAGAGCCAGTTGTCATGATGAGTTGTTTATGAAATGTGTGAGGATGACTGCCAATGCTCCTCTGAGGGTAAAACCTAATGTCACTGTGACAAGAATATTTACATTAGTTTAGCAGGTCCATTGAAGACCCCATAATATCAAAATTGGAGTATTGTGGTTTTTATTCCAGGTTTGTTGGCTTTAGGACCATCGGTATGCTTGGAACAAAACTAACTTTTGTCATATAAATGCATTAAAAATATGCTTTTCTCTTCTGGGAAAACAGACTCATCCTGGACTACAACGGATTTTTAACCATTCGGATACTCTACCAGTGCTTGAAATGGAAAAAAAGAAGTGCCGGTACTCAACCCCCCTCCCCCCTCCCTTATTTATTTATTTATTTATTTATTTATTTATTTATTTATATTAAATAAGTACTTTTTATTTTTATTTTTTTAATTCACAATGTAGTGCCACAATCAATCAATAATTAAATAAATGTTTTCAATACAAATTAGCACAAGTCAAGCTGCGATACCAAACAGGACCACAGGGAGACGCCAAAGACAACTAAATCACCCGTCTTTAATATACGGATCCATTCAGAATCACTAAGTCTCTGACCATCGCATAATCAGCGTTCATTATAAAACACTCTTGCTTTTAAGCCAAATACACGCTGAAAAGAATAATTTTACTGACATCTGGACGTAAGCCGCAATCGCTGATGAAATTGGCCGTGTTTTCTCTGCATTAGCGCTGTTTTGAGCTTACTGTTTGAATTTGTTCACTGGATCCTTGGACTTTCCAGGAGTTTACGGTTTAAAATGATGTGATTGCAAAAGCCTGCTTCTTTTCATTTTAAGATATGATTTTCGTTATAAAGTACTGATTCAAATTAGTAATCAATAATTAATTATTATTCTACTACTCCGCGCGCATCCCCTGACATGCTCTCTCATTTCATCTCATGACGAAAACATACCTGTGGGAACTTTTCTGCAAGACGCGAAATACGTACCAATAAGTACAAATCACTGCAGTTTCCAACAGAAATGAACACTAGAGGCGGTAAAACAGCGAGCACTTGTAATTGTTTTTGAATACAGTAATGATTATAGCTTATGATAAGTTTCGCTTTTCGCATGTAACAAGCTTGCTCGGTAGCTCAGCCGGCACGGACTTAGGATGCGGAGTCCTTGGGTACGAATCCCGTCAAAAACATGACTCGTGATGAAAGAGCTGAAAGATGAGAGATTGAAAAACAAGCTAAAACGGCATGTTTGCGATTGTGTTTTTAAGTCACATTCACTTTTGATCCTAGGGCTGTGCAAATAATCGAATATGATGATCATGCACATCTCGTCAGTAAAGCCGGTTCCGTGATTAGTAGTAAATCTCCATCACATGCTTTCAGATGGAGCAGCATTTAATACACAGAGCCATAGTTCACTGACAAGCTACGCGTTCATTATCGGCGATGTATCGCCTGCGATAATGAACGCGATATTGTGTAACATAAAACGTACATAAAACCAACATCACATAAAACGTACCATATGTATGTGCATCTGTTCCGGGGGAAAAAATGAATACTCTTTTATTGCCACTCAGTGGACATTTCACATAGAATATGTCACAACGTACATGGCGGTATGTAGTTTGCATCTTGTGAAAAAATTCCCAAAGGTACATTTTCGTCATGAGATCAGGTTGCTTTTGACCTTGCAATTTTTAATCAAAATGTAATAATAATTTGACCTTCTGTTGAAAACGACAGGTTATCCAATCATTTAGTTTGCCTAAACCCCACCCACATCTCAAAAACCCATCAAAAATCAGTACATAGATCCAAATCACTGCCCTACATTGTTTTTTTCTTTTTCGACAATCCGTTATAATATGGAAGAAAATATTTTAGTTTCATCATTGCTTTAACTAAAGGCTATTGGCTAATTTTTTTTTTTTTTTTTAAAAAGGGACATGTGCTCCGATATGTCTCACTCAAGTCCTGTTTTAATAGGAAATACACCACCACAGGACAGAAAACTGCTTTAAGCAAACCCAAACCCAACTTGATATTGCTAATGCCATACTTTACCAGTTGAGTTCTTAAAGGTATGTCACTGAAATAAGTGTCCTTAGAATTTGCACTGGTTTAATTAAAGTCAGTGCTTCAATCAGAAACCCCGTCTGTCTGGTTTTGAAGGCTTGTGGTTGAATTCAGCAAAATGGATTAAATCATTTACTGCACCTTTAATTCAAAATTGAGAGAGCGAGAGAGTGATCTCTTTGAGACAGTGTTGATGATCATTTTCCCACGCTAGCGCAATGTTGCTTTATTCAGGGGAAATTAAAACAGGTTTTCTTTGGCAGCTGATATGAGGTAAAGTGGCTGACAATTGTCTGGTTTTGCTCCAGGCATCATGGGTTGTAAAGTAACCCTCAGTAAACCTTCAGCTGGCACAACAGACCGTGAATCAGTGTGCTGCCACCCTGCAAATGATTGATCACTGTGTTAGCTTTATCAACAGCTGGGAGATTTTATCACATTGATGTGTGTTTGTGGAAGATTATATTAGTACAGAGCTTGAGTAGTTTCAATCTAAAACTCGTGATGAAACAGACTGATCTGACACTTAATCCATTATATAATCAGCCCTGATACCTGCAGGACTAATTGAGCGTGAGACATTCCTAATTAGTGTATGTGAATAGTTTAGTAAAGCATAATGAAAGTGAAATTTTGGAATATATCAGCATGACACAGTGAGACACTTCTTGATTTATGAAGATAATACAGTGAAACTATTCAGATTTTTTTGAAGATAATGCAGTGAGTCGATTCTGGATTGTAAGATGATACAGTGTGATGGTTCATGATTTTGTGAGACGTTTCTGATTTGATTGTATATAATACGATAAAACAGTTCTGAATTGTTGGAAGATGATACAGTGAGACGGTTTTTTTTTATGAAGGTGATACAGTGAGACAGTTCTGATTTTATTGAATATAATAGTGAAATTGTTCTGAATTGTTTGAAGATGATACAGTGAGACGGTTCTTTTTTTTTATGAAGATGATGCAGTGAGACGGTTCTTGGTTTTATGAAGATGATGCAGTGAGACATTTCTAGATTGTTTGAAGATGAAACAGTGAGATGGTTCTTGGCTTTATGAAGAAGATACACTGAGATAGTTCTTAGTTTTATGAAGATGATGCAGTGAGATGGTTCTTGTTTTATGAAGACGATACACTGAGATGGTTCTTGATTCATGAAGAAGATACACTGAGATAGTTCTTAGTTTTATGAAGATGATGGAGTGAGATGGTTCTTGGTTTTATGAAGATGATGCAGTGAGATGGTTCTTGGCTTTATGTAGATGATACAGTGAGACGGTTCTAGGTTTTATGAAGAAGATAAACTGAGATGATACTTGGTTTTATGAAGATGATAGAGTGCGACGGTTCTTGGATTTATGAAGAGGAGGCAGTGAGACATTTCTAGATTGTTTGAAGATGAAACATTGAGATAGTTCTTGGTTTTATAAAGATGATACAACTCCTGATGAAACAGGCTGATTTGACATTTAATCATTATATAATCAGCCCTGATACCAGCAGGATTAATTAAGCATGAGATGCTCCTAATTTGTGTGTGTGTGTGGATGGTTTAGTAAAACACAATGTAAAATCAAAAAATTTTGGATTTTATCAGCAGTTCTAGATTGTTTTAAGATGATGCAGTGAAACCGTTTGTGGTTTTATGAAGATGATGTAGTGAAACAGTTCTTGATTTTATTAAGATAATACAGTGAGATTCTTCTGGATTTTTTGAAAATAGTACAGTGAGACAGTTGTGGATTTTATTAAGATGATAGAGCAAGACAGTTACGGATTGTTTGAAGATGATACAGTGAGATGGTTCCAGACAGTTTGTGTTGAGACTCAAACAGCTCCATTAAAACCCAAACGTTAGCTGTCTAATGGAAGAAGGGCTGAGGAAAAACAGGATGAGAGAAAGAAGACAATGATGCAAGGAGAGGTGGAGCTGGAAGAGGGACCCACAGGAATTATACAGTTATCACAGTCGTTTAGGAATGTTACTCCTGCTCTCAACAAGCTGCTGCAAAGCCCCAGAACACACACACACACACACACACACACACAAACAAACAACTCTAAACAATAGCACAGATCACATCTAAACGTCAGAGTGTGTATTTTTGTGCGGATGAAATCAGACTGAAATGTGATACGAATGTCAGCACACACCTCTGAAGCTTGGAAGTGAAAAAGTGACTATATTTCATCATCATAAGAAATACACATCTATCCGCTGGATTTATTTCATGTCGCACAGATATCTGATATAAAAACATACCTCAGGTGGTCTTCTCAGATTCATGTGTTTTGTGTCAGTCTGTGTTATTGTGTAAATGTACTGTAATGGTAGCTGTGAGGAAAGACAGACACTCCCATTAGGATATAATGTGCAGTTAGCATGACAGCTATCAGCACTTTCCTTCACTGTTCCCCAGAAGCACTGCAATGACCCTCAGCACTTAGGGAGGAATTCAGTTCCTTAACCCTGAATTCCTTAGCTTTGGGGCTTAGAAAGAAAGGCGTTTGCTAAATGCTCTTACAGCAGTCTGCGTCTGAGAGACAGAAGTGCTCCTGTCTCACACAGTTGTGACGCTGCACATAGTTGTGCACGTAATGTCTTATGTGTAACCAACTCAAGATGTATTGCTCATGAGTGAATGTCTCATTTCTTTGACTGGAAAACCCCTGTGAACAATATGTGTGTGTTTGTGTCTCCGTGTAAGAATACCAGTCTGTACCATCCAACCTGGTGTGCACCAAATCAAACTGCAGATAAGGCAAGCATGGTTCAATTCTGCATGCGTGTGTGTTCATGTGACCACAGCTTTCCTGGTTAATACACCTCAGGCATTTTATCTTCCAGATTTACCTCCATTTCCTGTAACCCACATGACCACACACACCCTCTCCTGCTTAGCACACCTGCACACACTACAGCATAGATGATAAGCCAGGTGTCTATCTCTTGCACACACCTCACAGTTAGGGAGTGTAGTTATGCATACTATCATGCTAGTCTTGCCAAATATAGTAGTACACTACCATTCAAAAGTTTGGGGTCAGTAATGGCGCTTTTCCACTGCATGGTACGGCACGGTTTGGTACGGTTCACTTTTGGGGGGTTTTCCACTGGATACAGTACCTGGTACTTTTTTCAGTACCACCTCGGCTGAGGTTCCAGGCGAACCGTACCGTTACCAAAACGTGACGTGTAAACTCTGCTGATCACTGATTGGCCGGAGAAAATCATCACTGCCTGCGTCATTGAACTTGTGGCACGAGACCATAGACTGTATTAAAAACATGGACGTAGTGTCCGTGACGTCACCCGTAGGTTTCTGAAGACCGTTTTTGAAGCTCAAAGTGGGCGGAGCCGGCCATCGCCATCTTGGCAGCACGTCACCGCGCGTCACTCCCGGAAAATCAAAAATGGGCAAAGAGGCAGGAGCTGGTTGTTGAAACGTTTTTCAGGAGTCTCGGCAGTAAAAGCGGTGCAACTAAAACGACACGTGAATAATCCTGCCCACTCTAAAGCGGTACTAAACTGCAGTGGAAACGCAAACTGAGCCGAACTGAGCCGTGCCGTTCTGAACCGTACCGAGCCGAGTGGAGTCGTACCATGCAGTGGAGAAGCGCCATAAGATATATATATTTTTTTTAATGAAATTAAATTTTTATTCAACAAGGATGCCTTAAATTGATTAAAATTGACAGAAAAGATATTTGTTACAATTTGTTTTAAATAAATGATTCAAAAGCATAAAAAGTTCTAATCAAAGAACCCTGAATAAAACTTCCACGAAAATGTTAAGCAGCACAACTGTTTTCAGCATTGATGATGATAAATATGAGCACCAAATCAGCATATTAGAACAATTTCTGAAGTATCATGTGACACTGAAGACTGGAGTAATGATACTGAAAATTTTACTTTGCAACAAGAATAAATTTTAAATTTTTTTAAACCCAATTTTTAAAATGTATTCAAATCGAAAACATTTCTTTTAAATCGTAATAATTTTTCACAATATTGCTATTTTTAACTGTATTTATGTTTAACACCTTGGTGAACATAAAAGACTCTTTAAATTTTACATAGGCAAAAATTTGCATTTACAATATGCAAAAAACTGAGTGAGACCATAGGCATTTTCCCACACGTTTCAAACATTAGTATGATATATTGTTGTCACATGACTCCTGCATGTTTAATTAAGTGTTGTTATCAGGGTTATCTTGTAAATAAACACACATTATTTTTAACTCTATTTTATGTAAAAATGTATTAATGAGTAAAGAAAGATGTTAGAAGTTACATCTGATGTTGCTACTGATTCATCATCACACTCAAAATGAAAGTCAAACTCTCCCATTGCATTGCATCTTACAGTTTGGCAAATGTAGTAGGCCATCTGTGCAGAGTATACATACTATATACTGCAGCAGTAGTATGTAGTGTAGTAGTATAGTATGTAGTTTAGTAGTAAGTAGTATGATAACACAGCATTGCTAAAATACTAGTGCATTTCTGTATCCCATAATGCAATGCACACAATGTTCCATTTACAGTGCAATAAACAAACAATCAGAAAGCAGTTATCTTTTAATTCCTTGTTTTGACTTATTTGATTGGACTGGCAAGAGTTGTTCTGTTGTTTTTACACAAAACTGGATTAAAATGACAAAACAACCATCTGAAATGATAACATGCACCTAATGAGGTCATGTGACCTAGATAATAACATAGAATACATACTACTGCTTGAAATGTTTATCACTTTGTAATGTGTACCATTTCATATAATTGTTTTTTAATGGTAGGCAGCATACATGAAGCAGTTGTCAGTTTTTGGGGAATACCACAAAATATTTTTGTTTTTGAGTACAACATTTGAATCCACCCTAAAACTGCTGAATCATATGACACACAGACACGCCTGTTGGAATAGCAGTGCATTTTTCTCAGGGCTGTGAGTTTCAGTATGGGAGTGTGTACAGTAATTGTCTGCAAGTGTGCTTGTGTGTGTGAGGATTAAACCACACGTAGAACATCCAAACAAAACAGACCTGTGATATCATGCAAATGAGTTCCTAACATGTATATTATAATCACTAATATTATGTAACTACATGCAAAAGAATCATTTGCAGCTCGCAGAGAACATGTGAGTCAGTGTTTGTAACTCCGTGGATCAAACTGATGTGATTACAATGAAGAGTGGATAAAGTATGGCACCGCTGCATGCTGGTTCTGCTCTGTTTGTTTCTGCACATTTCTATGGTGACAGAGTGAGTCAGAATGCTGCGCTCTGGTTGGTCCGTTGACCTGCTAAACAGAGCTCTGCAGCCACGTGAGGATGTCTTGTTCTCAGTCTCGATCTCACACGTGAAATCCGCTTGTTTCCTCATTTTTAATGTTGTGTTTGTGTGTCACTGTACGTTTCCTGCTTTTCCTTTTCTCCAACATTGCTCTCTCTAGCTGTCCTGCTTCGAAGGAGCTCTGTTTATTTTAAACAGCATCATTTTCAAGTTGCTGTTTACTTTATGCCATGTGCATTTATGCGAAGTTCTGCTCTTTGTGAATGTTTGTGTGTCTCTATTAATTGAGTAAAATGACCTCCCTTGGTAAATACATCTGCTGGATGTGTTTATTCAAGATATAGTGCCTTGTGTTTAAATGTTTTACACATCATGAATGTGTGTGCTGTGTGAGGGTGTGTATCTGTGTATGTAAGGGTGGAGCCCATGACTAGATGTTCAGGAATGAGACACAATCACAATTTTGGTGTGCGATGTACAGAATTAGGGTCAGACCCTGATCAGTGCGGACCACCGATGTCAATAACAATTCCACTTCTGTTCTGTTGTGGTATAGACCTGATTAGAACAAGAATCATTTTTCTTTTCAAGCAGGATGCCATGGAAGTTTTTTTCTGAGGGGACACAAGTAGCAGTACTTGTTCCTTTTGGTTTCTTAAGTAAGATATGTTCGAAAGGGAAAAATATTTTTTTGAAGACTTAAAGTATGTTCTTTTCATAATAATTGCCCCTGGATTTAAATCCAAACTAAAGGGGCATTCACACTTAGAACAATAACTAGAAAGGTAACTATAGTGTGCTGCTGTTATGTTGTCTGCCACTTTAAATGCGCAATCTTTAAAGTCGGGTGGATTCTGATTGGCTGCCAATGTTTTTATCATTAATCAGTTGAAAAAAAAAAAAAAACAGTGATTCCAAAGATGTTGTTCCATTGGATATCATTATAGTTGTGGTGTAGACATTGCTATGCTCATAGAATTAGAATGATTATTAAAGCTTTATAGTTATAGTCATCATTGTGGTTATAATTATAGATTTTTTTTTTTAAAGTTTTAATAAGCAAAATTGCAGTAAATATTTACCATGGTGGTCATTTTTGTTTTATGGAAAAGGGTACATTTGATAATCTTTTCATCAAAATATTGTTGGTTGTACATAATGATGATCAAATGATCTAGAAGCTGCGACTTGACTGGACTGATCAAATAATCATACTTAAAGTTGGCATTAAGTGAAAATTTTGCTATTTTGTAAATGTACGTTTCATGATGTTTCTTTTTTTTATTTTTTTTATTTATTTTTTTTTTTAATGTTTTGACCTTACATTTTTTAATCAAATTGTCATAACTCAATCTTATAGTGACAACGACAGATTTTCTCCAGTATTGTTTGCCTGACTTCTCCAATCATTTAGTCCACTTAAACCCCGCCCCTCCACAATCAATTGCAAAGATTGCATTAAATTTTGAGTGCAACGCCCACGTCTCAGAATCCAGTCAACAACCGATGGATTGAACCAGGTCCTCATCCTGAATTTTTATTTATTTTTTTTTTTTCAGTAATTTCACTCCAGTATACATCATGATTTGGAAGAAAAGATCAGTTGCTATTTCAGTTTCATCTGAACTTTAATTGTCAAAGACAAATATGTATGTTTAGGAGTTGGCTCAAAAATCTGAAGGGGCATGTCTTGGCATTATAGCAATGAAAAATTTGTTTTGTAATACATGAGACAGCTGAAATATAGTGATCGGGCAATTCATCAGAACTGAGGTCTAAGGTTGAATTTCCAGCATTGCCAGACTGGAAGAAAGATTGATTGTTTAATGGTGGATTATCCAATCCTTTTTTCTTTTCAGTAACTTCTGCTTTTCTTATAGAGATGCAGCACTTGAGCATTTCATCATTCTGAATTCAATAATTATTTGCTTTTTTTTATGGCACCTATAAAAAAAATGTGTGAAGTAACCTACAGAAGACTGTTGCATGAATACTAGTGAGCAATTCCTTTTAGGGCTTGGTCTAGTGTCCAGGTAATTTACAAACCTGACAAAAACAAGCTTTACAAAACAATGACTCATGTAAATTATTTCTGTTTTTGTGGCAGGCTGCGCAATGTCGTCTGGCCGTGAGTCTGTAGGGGATCTGATTCCCCCAGATATGCTGCAGGTGTTCAGTGAGGACCGGCAGGGCGGCAGGGGCAAACGGGGCAGGAGAAGGGCAGGATCCTTCAGCCGTGCATTCAAGTGGTTGAAGAGACAGCGCAGGAAAACCCGTCGACGCGCTACAGGGATACATGGAGACCTGCTCGCCGCTGGATCACCTGTAGAACTACCAAAATCAACACTTATCACAGGTAATACATTTGCTATCATGTAGATGTCTATCATTCTTCAGATGATGTAAGGATTTCTTTTCTACTGGTGGGCCTGTTTTTCTTTTCTTTCTCGCTTGGAAGACTTGTTTTCGTATTAGCCACTAGTTTCACATCAATTATAACATAAGCAGGTTATGTAAGCAGATAAGTCTCAGGGAAATTAAAGAAAGAAAGGGGAAGTGCAGCTTGGCTAATGAAAGGTATGTTGTGCCCGGTGTGTGTTGGAAATGAATGTAGGAAGTCAGCAACAACATCAGCACGAATAAACTTATTTATAAATGTATGTTTACATTCATACATTTGACAGATGCTTTTATCCAAAGTGATGTGTATTGCATTCAATATATACCTTTTTTTTTAGTTCATGCATTCCCTGGTAATCAAAGCTGTGAAACGCTCTACTATTTGAGTTACAGGTACATCAGTAAATTTATGAAATTTACCAGACCAACACTTTTGAACCAACCAGTTGCTTGCTTTTTTCACTTATTAAACTGGGATAAATATATATTTTAGCATTGCACATTAAAACTGAAGTGTTACATTTTTAAAGACAAAAATTGTTTTAAGATGATTGTACTCCAAATCATTTGGCCCGACACATGTTCATTGAAGTATTTGATGTTTAATGGTGTCATTATCTTTAATCACCCATTAGCTGTTAGGACAAGCTGTTTTTCCATATGAAAATACTTCTGTCACTTTGAATTTACTGACAATTGCAAATAACAATATTGCAGTAAAATGTTATGACTTGGTGGAAAATATCTCTCAACCGTTTTGTAGCATTTGGTACAGCAACATGCACTAATATAACAAAAGTGAGATATTCATTTAGGTTTGTATTTAAGTAGTGCTTAAAATGTATGTGATATTAAACACTTTATCTGTCCTTGTATTGCCCAGCTAGTAAATGTTGGGTATGTGTTTTGGAAATGATTTCAGTAGTGGGTAATGTGTGCAGACATTCAGTCATTTCATTTCAGACAGTGTAATTAGTAGAGTAATCCCTTTACAATCTAGAAAAATTCATTAGTTTGGGTAACTAGTTTTCAGCATTCTCTTGCATTTTGGTTTTATAACTGATATAAGTTATAACTCGGCAGTGAGCAGCTTTAATAATAATGCAAAAGAATATATTTCACAAAGTATGAGTCTCTCATTTTTCCAGATATGAGTTTTGATCATTTCACTCATTTCTGTGGATTATTTCTTGTGTGTTGGACCAGAGAATGGAAGGCTGACACATCAAATGACCCTTAAACTTCTTGAGATATGTCTCTCAAATACCTATATATTATTGTGTGTGCTGAGAGAAGTCTAGAAAATGTTTGCTTTGTTTATCGCAAAGTCATGAGTTTTCCAGGCCGGAATTTCAACATGCCACAAAGATAAAATTTGGCCTCTACTTGAGGTCACTTTAAGTACTCGCATTGTGTGTACGAGTCTTAAGTGTTTATTTAAAAGTGTGCAGTACATTTGTGGGGGAGCTTGGGATCAGAACCAGGATTGAATGCATGTGAATTATGCCTTGTTTATATATTTTTTTTGTCTGTGCTAAGCAGAGGATGAATTGTGAAGGTTCCACATGGGCTGTAATAGCAGGGAGACCATTGTGAGACCACACCTCAACCCCACCCATTTACTGAAGCATGAATCCACTCAAACACACACACACGCCGGGCTGACAGAACAGACTGCAGCTTTCTTAATGATCGATATGGTGCATAACCACAAAAAATAAACAGCTTTTATGTGATTGTACTGAGAGTGCGGTACCTCCCTGCTGCCGAAGACTGTACAAAAAGCAGCAGGATGGATTATTTAAACCCATCACACTCGCCCGAAATTAGGATGAAATTAAATAGGCAGCATGCAGACCATCATGACACAATTAGTATTACGCACTGGAAAATGTGACTCACAGTTGATTTCAGTAAGGTTTAATGTAGCATAATGCTAATCTAATGGCATGATACACTGATCAGTTTTGTATTTTATAACACAAAAGACTTATAAATACTTTTCATTACTGAGTTTGTTGCTGCAGATTATAGGATTGTCTTTTCAGTATAGGACAAATGATTTGCATTGATAGAGCAGCTATGATGTTTATGTAGTGTTTTATCATCTGTTGTTTTGAGTGTGTGATGCGATCGATCTGGGTTCTTGTTAATGACCCTCTGTGTTGATTTTAAGAATGTGGCACTTTAAAAACACAAAATCTTAGTGTGTTTTGAAACTTGATAAGATTATCTAGTGCTGCTCCTCCGATATGGAGTTGACGTTCAGTCTCAGTAAGTGAACTGATTAGATTAGTTTGTCTGGGTAAATTGCTGATCTCAGTTTGGTCTTGCGACCAGTTTGATTTTTACATTATTATTTATTTCTGCTTTTGACAATAACTAAATAATTATTAGATTACAATAATAAAAACATGCATTATAAATATTTTTATAATTACTATAAAAATATACACTAATTTTCAAAAGTTTGGGGTCTATACTTTTTTGTCTTTTGGAAAAAGTCTGCATTTATTTGATCAAAAATAAGTAACAACAGTAATATTGCGAAAAGTTTTCAATTTGATTATATTTCAATATGAAAGTTAATCCTGCAATGCCAAATCATAATTTTCAGCATTACTCCAGTATTTAGTGTCATATGATATTTCAGAAATCATTCTAATATGCTGATTTGGTGCTCAAGAAACATTTCTTATCATTATCAGTATTTTTTTGTGGAAACTGTGATGTTTTGTTTTTAATGTATATAAAATTCAAAATAACAGCTTTTTATTTTAAATAGAATCATTTTTAACATCATAAATGTTTTTACTGACACTTTTTTTTTATCAGTTAAATGTGTCCTTGCTGAATAAAAGTAATAATTTTTATTAAAACTTTTTTTTTTTTTTTAAATTGAATGGCTGTTAAATACAAAGTTAAATATCATATATTAAATTTGACTGAATCAACCAGACTACAGTAGAAGTCATTTTTAATGTTCAGATCAGGTAGAAATAGCTCGCGTTAGCAACTGCATGTTTTCACTTTTTATGGTTTAGTGCCTCAAGAACGAAACCACACATCATATTTTAGTGGCTTTTTGGATGTGTTATGCTATGAAAACTTTTGTACCCGTGAGGCCCATTTTCATGATCTCACCTAGGGCCCCAAAAAACAGCACAAGTTACAGCAACTTTTAATATTTAGGGCAAGGGGCTTGTTCATACCCTAAATATGGGGAGTATGAATAGTAATGCTTACTTTAGCAAGTGCCGCTAATAAGAGGGTCACAGCTACTGAGAGCGCACACATAATATTGTGTTTTGCATCCTGTATCCCAGACCTTGCAACGTCAAAACTTCCTGTGGGATGTTGCCGGTTCAGTCTGAACAAAGAGCTGTTACCTTAAATCCGTTTCCCATGAAATGTTCCATTGACACACACACACACACACACACACACACACAGTTTTTTTCAATGTTTTTGACGTCTCCTGTTGGAAGTTACACACTTGCCAAGGGTTACCCACAATCTTGACCTTTCTTCTGACTTTCCTTTTACCCACAATCTTGACCTTTCTTCTTTCCTTTCCTTTTCAACTTATCATGAGAAGTGCCAGTCATTCCTTAACACCTTTTTCTACACTGTCCCTGTGAGATGAAGACAGACGGAGTTTATGTGTGCGTTTGTTTATTGTAATGCGTGGGCGTGTTTGTGCAGAATTCCATACCTTCCTGAGCTTTGCTCTGGAGATTCTGACACAATGAACAGGTGTAAAGTTGGGAAACTGGTTCTCTGCTCGGCTCTTTCTCTGTTTCTAGTTCTTGTGAACAGAACCCAGCTCTATGCCAGAACTAGACTGATTCATACTGACTTAATATGGCTCTTGCTTCCAAAATGTGAATTCTTTATTACGTCCAACATCCATATTTAGCTTGGTATGCATCTGTAGCCCCTTCAAGCGTTAGGTTGTAAAGTGTTGATTTCAAATCTGTTTCAGCTTGCCTGTTATATAGCATTTTTCTTTGGACTTGTACCTGGTCTGAATTTAAACTGGTCTAAAAATTCATTTTATTTTTAATAATAATTGCATCATAGACTATATATAGAGGTTATGTCCTCAGTTTTGTGTGCTTGCACTGCATTAGTACTGGTTCGAACCTGATTTAAAGCAAAAGTGAAAGAAATTTCAGTATTAGAATAATATGCATCATGCAAGTGACACACTGCATTATGACCATTGGGAATTAAATCTAGTTTGCACCAAGCAAATCAAAACCAAGTGTAAAAACATCCTAAATCAATGTTTCTTTAACTACATGGACACACAGCAGGCTTTAATGCAAATCTGTGGCTTTGTGTTTTCGATGATACCAGCGGAAAGAGGGCGTTTCATCAAAAGATGACATTCTGTTAGGAAGAAATGTATTACTGAACATTTTTTTTACATCAATCGCTCCTCTTCTGTGCATGTTTAACTGATGAAATGGCAAATATTACGTTACTGTTATGTGATATAGGTGTGGCATACAGAGGCCTTTCTTACCACTTTCTGAAAATCATCCAAAATCGAAGTGCAGGTTGTGTGCATGTATAATAAACCTGTAATCAGTCAACTTACTTCTCATAGACGTTTGTATCGACTTTAGCTGAGGGATGTTTGCCTCAGTTAACCTTTACCTGCATTGTGAATGGATAATGCCTCAGGGACAAACGGACAGTTTTCCAAGGGAGATTAAGTTTAAGGCCTGTTTTATACATCTCACATCTGCAGCAGCGTGTTTTCATTTCATTGCTCGTATTAACAGGTTATAGCATTCATGCTGCATGTTTAAGCAGAAGCAGCTCTACATGTAGAGTTTCGTCACTGAGCCTGTTTGTGCTGGGCGTCACACTGAATGCAGCAGAAAATGCACTTAGCATATTTATCAAGACAGTCTTTTGCAATATACTGTAGACCAAGGGTGTCAAACTCAATTCATGGAGGGCCGCAGCCCTGCAGAGTTTTGTTCCAACCCTATTCCAACACACATACTATGCAGTTTTCAATTAAGCCTGAAGGACTTGATTAGTTGGATCAGGTGTATTTAATTAGGGTTGCATCTAAACTCTGCAGGGCTCTGGCCCTCCAGGAATTGAGTTTGACACCCCTGCTGTAGACATTTTCATGAGGCAACACAAAATATGGAGTAAACCACTCACTCATTGTTTAATAAAAGATATCTGTCAGGCTTTATGCAAGTTATTACAGGTCAGAGACGACATAACACTTTAAGTAAGTCTGACTGAATACAGACAATTGAAGCAGTTTATAGTCTGAAAAGTAAAGTTTGAGTTCTGTGTAAGCCTTTTACCAATTTTATGTAAATGAATGTTTTTGTATATTAGATTTAATGTCGCCAAAATAATTTTTTTTTTTTTTTTATTCACAGCATTTATCAAAGAAAATACTCAGTGTGGTAAATCAGAAATCACTTTAATTTCTGTATTAAATTAATTAAATTATTAAATAATTATTTAAGCTTTTCTATTTTTAAGATAAAATTGCTTAAGATTTCCGTAAGACTTCATAATCATTTTCCTTCTAAATAAATAAAAAATCAATATATAAAATCAAGTATAAATATTAATATTTTAATTTTAAAAACAAAAATGTTTTATTCATTTATAAATTGCAACTTATAAAAAATTTAATATATTTATTATATATAAATGTTATTAAATATATAATATTATAAAATATTAAAAAACTATAATAATAAATAAATTACTAAATTTTCTTGCTAAATCATAAAATCATATATCATATTTAACTTTCATATGAATATTTTATAAATGGACATGAAAGCTCAAAATGTGTTTGCTCAACGTATGAAAGCTCAAGATCAACATCGATGTGTGATATGAGAAAGAGACTTAAATGCAGTTGGTGACTTTATTAACAGAAAGTAGTCTTTTTGTGTGACATGTAAACAGTCCCAAAGTGCTGCCCCCTACTGCCCAAATTCAACACAGCAGCCGCTGTCAGGGCAGAGCAGTCCTGGCAGCACACACATTGCCTGTGGGATCTAGCTGCCAGTAATGAGAACTACAATGTGTGTGTTTACATTGCTAATCTCTATCATTCATTTTAGCACATAGTGTTCCTCTTTCATTCTCTCGCTTCTCAGTCTCTTCACCTTTGGTTTGACTTTACTGATTAAATGTTTAATAAACAGGATAAAGTCTCTCGTGTTTTTTTTTTTTTTTCCTTAACAGAACTGAGATAAGCTGATATTTTCCTATCGTTTTGTTTTTGAAGGGTTTGGCTTACATTAGAAAGCCACAACCACCATAAAATGATTATAAAATTAGGTTTAGTTTGATTTTAAAGTTAAAGCTGCTCAGGGAGTCTGTGTGAGTTTTATCCAGTTTGAGACTCATTGCAGCTGTTCTGACATCTGCCCTCAGCGGGTCCAGGCATGCCTTAGTCTTTCTCATTCTGTGCTGCTTTTATTTGGCTTTCTCAGAAGGTTATCAGTTTTTTAGAAAGTCTCTGAACTTCTGAGAATACCTTCAATGATGATTTAGGTCTTGGTACAGATTATACAACCTTTAGATATCAACACAATACTCCATGCACACATACATACACTTACAAGGACTATTTACTATTAGATTAGAGCTTTCATATCAGATTTGTGTCACTAATGTCGTTTTATAATACAAATTATTCTAAGTTCTGAATGGATAAGCCATGTTCAAAAATGTAAAATTTGAAAATGCACCCCTGAGACTGCACAATTCTATATTATTGCAGCATTAATAATGCATTGGCATGCAAATGTTGGTGGTCATGTAAAAGTTTTGGGTTTGCTGCGGATTTAAAATTGTCTTACTGGACTGGAGCTTATATGTTTTCTGTCATAAATACTGAACATATTCATGTCATTTGTATTGCTTCCATTTTATAAAAGCGAGAGGACATCATGCTTGAGAATGCTATCTGTTTTGGCTTTATTATACAGTATGGTATGTTCTTCAGGGCTGAAAAGCTGACCTCTGTGGTTGTTCAACTATTTTAATTGTTTAAAACCATTGCTAGGAACATTTTATCTGTGGTTTGGCTGTCTGTATCTAAAGACGCACATATATCACTAGTGAGACAAACCAAGTGCTCCACCAAGGCTCAGAAATATCAGCGGTCAGAGAAAAGTTTCACTTTCTTTCCTCTTTATTACCGTTTCATTTTTGTTTTGTTCATTCTTCTTCAATTTTTGGTTCTTTAACTTTGTAGGTCTAGAAGGAATTTATTCCCAGTTGAAAAAATTGTGAATGTAAAGAACAAAACATTTAAATATCATTGTAGCTCATACAGGTTGTCTTCGCTTGTCGTGATTAATGAAGTTGGATGAGGAAGGCCAGTCACATGTGATAAATGAATGGGCGGGGCTTTCTGGGCTGTAGGGCGTGTCTGGTCTGGTTTGGAGGTACATTGAGATTGAGATGGAGTGAATTTTTTTTTTTTTTTTTTTTTTTTTTTTAGCATTCCTGCTGCAGTCTTCGCTGACCAGAGATCATCTAGAAATTATTATTTTAAGTGCAATATTAAGTAGGTATGTGTGAAGTGTCAGACTATGTCTCAAATGTAGAGCTGTTACTCAACCCTCTGCAAGGATAAATAATTGCTATTTGTTGTTTTACTACTAGTTTATAAAAAGGAACATTTGTCTTTTGTTCTCCAGGTTGGGCAACAAGTTTCCCCTTAAGCATAGCTGTGACCTCACAGTTCCTTTGTTCTCCTACTCCATCTAGTGGTGAGAAAGTGAAACAGTCTTAAAGGAATAGTTCACACAGTCATTTAATCAGCCCTTGTAATTTTTTTCTTCCATGAAACACAAAAGGAAGTTTAAGACACAGTGTTGTGTAAAGGTGACAAAAAGCACTAAAAAAGTGTCTTAAATGTAGTCCAAATGACTAAGGTACTTTATTCCAAGCTTTAAGCAATTCATTTTCATATTCACTTGCTTCATATTCAGTGAAGGCTATGTTTACTACAACCTAGAACCTTAAGAATTCCTACTTTTTTCTGCAGTTACACTCTTGGTCTAGCTTTTGTATAACCTTGATTTACTCTTGAAATTTTCTGGCATATAAAGACATTTTCTGGCATATTAACCCATGTGTTATCAGATATTTATCTGGATCAGGATTACAAAAGCTATCCAAATACTGTTTGTTAGTGAGTGAAGCTCTTCACTCTAAAATCACTCTTTACTAAAGAGTGTACCAGCGCACACTGAGGATGTTAAACTCCTGTGGTCATGCAGACATGCTCTTGCTAAATCAAAATGACTGTTCTCTTCTGGCCATCTTTAAAACAAAAGGTAGGTCTTTGTCAGATTTTGTTAGATGATGCATTTTGGTTAAATATGAATGGAAAGCTTTTTACAGTAGCTGTTTATTATGCATATGTTCTTAATTCATTTCTAAATTTCAATATGCATTATCAAAAATGTAAAGGCTGAATGATGCATTCATGAACAGTATTTTATTTTTAACAGTCTTAAAAGTTTGTTCTACAAAGGTTATTATCAGTATTTTGCATGGTGAATAATTGTGTGGTTTTCGCAGTACAGTAAATTACAAAAATAGCATTTCTATCCATAGCATCTCCTGTATGAAAGGGAGATGCTATGGATAGCATCTCCCCAATAGTATGAAACCATCAAAAAAATATTCCCGAAAACCAGAAAATAATCAGTGAATTAGCAGGATGAAATCAGGACATGTGGTTAATTCAAGCACAGTCTTTACCCATTTAGCATGCAGGCTAACTGTGTGATTGGCTATATAACCAGGTTACAGGACAGTCAGTCTCTTTAGTGATTAAGTGACATAATAGGATTTGGCATTAAAACACAGGAAAGTGAATGAGGTAATTGATTTTCCATTAGCTGCACTGAAACTGAGCTACCTTAGATCAGATAAGTTGCAATATTATTTTCTTGCATGCATTTTCTTGCATCTTTTGTGTATGTGTGTGTACTTTTAAAACATCCAAGCCCTGTACATTTGAAACATTCTATACTGTATTTGTCTGTCATCTGAGTATATATTAAATAAATATTAAATGCAATTATTTCTGTTCATCTCTCTGCAGCCCCTAAAGAAGTAGTTGTGGGAGCTATTTCTCTTCAGGAGTTCCAAGAAAATGTGTTTGTGGAGGGTAATCGGCCTAAATATGTGTTGGACCTGCACACAGAGGCCCAGCAGGGCCTGAAAATGCAGCAGCAAGAGGGTGAGAGTCAACTCCACACACTTTCTTTTACTCTGAACCAAACACATGCATTTCTTCAACATGCAGCAGTTTATTTTATTTGGTTAAGAGGTAATGTTTTATGTTCCAGATGATAGGAATGGGATGGACTACCCTGATGACCAAAGTATGATTGTAAGTGTTCCTCCATTCATCGATCAATCCTCAGTTCCTGTTATGAATGTTTATTTCTGTTCCCACCATAATGACAGCCTGGTTTTTACTTGTGCACATACATAATTTTATAAGTACAATATAAGTGCACTGACTACTTTTAAACTACTGATGAATGATTATAAATTTGGAGGGTTAACCATGCTGTTTCCTTTAGTCAACAGTAACAGCTCAAACTGAAGACAGCATGGCCTTCAGTGAGCTGAGAGGCTTTGAGTCTGAGAGCACGGCTGCTGATTCTGTTTCAATGCGCTCCTCCATCTCCTCACGATCAACACGCTCAGGACTCAAACGCCAAGGTGACACTTCACACATAAACATATTATTAGTCATATCAGTTATAAAAAATAAAAACACCTTGATCTGGTAAAGATATATCCTCATAAAGTTATTTAAGAATTCATATCACATGTCACAGCAACATTTTCTGTTTCCTTTCTCCAGCCTCAACGTTCAGACCTCTGAAGCCGGATAAGACTGCAGAGAAGACGAAGTCTCATAGGAGACACGTGAGAACTGTTGTAGGAATTCCTCGACATGTCCAGAGAGAACTAGGTATGTTTTGCTGCAGTCTTCTATAGTGTAAAACATGAGTTATTTAGTGAAAAACTTATGTTTAATTTTGTTTTTATATTTCATATCTGAAGGATTGGACAGAGCAGCATGGATCACCACAAATCCTCTTGATGGTCAGTTTTTCAATGGAGACATGATCGTACCCACCATAATTTCCAGTGTGGATGGCACGTCTTCCAGCTCTGAACACGAAAGTGTACAGGACTATATACAGGGCATACAGAACCTGTACAGAGTTAAGACAGACAACACAGAGCTCCCCACACTGACAAAACCCAAAGATGAAATCCTCCCAGGGCTCATGAACCATTCTGTAGATCCAGAAAAGTCAGGAGCAGGCATTCTAGGTGTTCCTTGGACAGAGAACCCAACCGGTGCGGTGATGTCCATCTCACCTCAGGCCACATACATGTCTAAAATCATTCCAAATGCTGTACTTCCACCATCTGTGGATGTTGTGGAACTCAGTCGCAGCCGAAGTCGCAGCAGTGTCCGAACCGTCAGCAAGAGCAGCCTGGTGTCAGCCAGCCCAGCATCCACACGTGCTTCCTCCAGAGTCTCCTCACATCGTTCCACAACCCGCTCAAACTACTCTGGATGGACCCACTCGGGATCATCAGAAACGCTTGTATCCGATTCTTCTACCATCTCCAGCAGTAGCACTCCCCGTGTGGCCAGCAGAGGGAGTCAGGTTGAAAACACGAATAGACCAACCAAGCTGAACAACCACGGTTCCCATGTTAAAACTACTCATGTGAATGGGGGCTCTACAGAGGAGGAGGACAGCGGAAAGACAGGATCTGCTGCTGCTTTCACACGTAACCTATCAGTGATTAAACGGGGCAAGAAACCTCCAGCTCCTCCCAGCAGGTCCTACTCTTTACACAATGGGAAACAGACCTGGAAGACATCTGAGAGTCCTACCTACTTGGCTGATATCAGCACACCAGATGGATCACCATACCCTGTTGTCATGAAGGCCACCACTTACAAGTTGAGCCCTAAGATAGGCATACGTCCCTCCAATGGACCCACAACAGTCCCATCGAAGGAGAGCCAGCCAGTCAGTTCAGACAAGAAAACAATGTTACCTGAGCTAAAGATACACAGAAATAACCTTCAAGTGTCTTCCTTTGACGCATCCAAATCATACACAAATGGCACTGGAAAGCTTGCTGAACTTAAGAACACCCTTCTGTCTGCAAAAAGTCTCATTAATGCTAACAATTCCTCCCCAGCTGTAATGGCTCTGTGGTCTCTGTTTGAGATTCCCACCCATCCCAAAGTACTGGCTCCGCCAGCTCCTCCTCCTGAGACCTGGGCTCATAACCAGCGGACTTTTGAACTGCTGTGTGGGCCCGGACCTGTTAACTATGCACGCTGGGCCAAAAAGAGAGGTCTTAAAATTGCAGATGAACCAGATGTGGCTTTGGCAAATGCTGACAGCATAAACGCAGCACCTCTATTACAGCCAGTAGAGATAAATGGCAAAGTTGAATCCGTAGCGCCACTTGCCTATGTCACCCCATCTCCATCACCTCCCCCAGAGCATTGCCCCCCAATACCAAACAACAGCCAAGCCAAACCTCCTCCGCCCCCTCCGGACTTTGTTCCTTCAACTCCTACACTAGCTGCCAAAGCAATAAAAGACTTGACTTCTTGGATCCCTCCGCCTCCTCTGTTTCCTCCTCCGGCACCTCCAGTAGGTACGGCTTCAATAGCTGCACAAAATGATACCGACCTCCCTCCACCGCCACCACCATTTTCGCCACAGTCTTTACTGACAATGCCTCAATTACCACCAGATATTCCACCGCCACCACTGCAGGAAGTTCCACCTCCACCAAGACCACCTTCTGAACCACAGAAAATCCCATCCCCTCCGCAAGAACCACAACATTTGACACACAATGTGTTACTAACATCATCTAAAACATCTCAACAAATCAACGTTCCTACACCTCCTCCAGTGCCCACTGTTGTAAGATCTCAACAAATCACCGTTCCTACACCTCCTCCAGTGCCCACTGTTGTAAGATCTCAACAAATCACCATTCCTCCACCTCCTCCAGTGCCCACTGATGCAAGATCTCAACAAGTCAGTGTTCCTCCACCTCCTCCGCTACCCACTGATGTAAGATCTCAACAAGTCAGCGTTCCTCTTCCTCCTCCACTGCCTAGTAATGTAAAAATAGAGGACAGACTAGAGACGACAGAAACAGAGAAACGGACAAGCAGTCCCTCTCCGGCCAAAGAGGAGAGCTCTGGTCCTGTGGTCACCCAGTCTCTCCTACAGATGGTTCGACTCAGGTCGGTTAAGTCCAGTCAGAGCCCTGCTGTAGATCCTGATAAACCATCACAGCCCAAACCAAAATCAAGTGTCAGTCAAGAGGCACCTCCAAAGCCAGTCAGACGATCTTTGATTTTGACATCACTGCCCCCGGATGTAGAAGCTCTTTCCAACACAGAGCCAAAAACTGAAGCTCCGTCCCTCAACACAAACACAACCACTGTATCAAATACTCAGCAAGGATCATCTGAACCAGAAACTCAGTCAAATAATATTGCTCAAAAAACAGAAATCACAGTACTTGAGCCAAAATGCTCATCAGCTACATGTCCACCGACCGAACCAAGTGTCAATCCAGCTCCTGCTGAACCAGCAACTAAAAAACCCTGTGCTGAAACAGAACTCAAACCACAAACTCTCCAGGAACAAATTCAACCTACAGTGCCTGACTCAGCAACCCTGCCAAGCACAACAGAACCAAAGTACCAATCAATCAGTGAGCCAAAGGCTCAACATCAGGCACAAGGAACCAACAAGACCCTGCATAATTCAGAGAAGCAATTAAGCACAGTTGAAATACACTCAAAGCCAGATGGTGAGCAGCCAAAAACCCAAACACCAACGCCCATTGTCTCCTCCACACCTCCCATAGTCTCTTCGCCAGCTAATCCCTCCATGCGTCTCCAGGAGGCCATTCGTCTAAAGGCTGCTGCTATGTCTTCAAAAGAAAACCAAGCCAAGCGGTTTGGTCTGCGCTCCCCTCCCCCAGCCACGGCTAATGGCACCACTGTACCATACTCCCCTGCATCTATGGCCAGCTTCATCTTCTCCAAAAGCCCAAAGAAGGTTGTAATAGAGACACCGTCATCCTTAGACGTTCAGGCTGACCTGAGGAGAACTCTGGTGGCAGAGTTAGCATCTGTCTCCGATTCAGCCAAGTCTAATGACTCGCACAAGATGGCTAACAAAGTTCCTCCACCGATTGCTAAGAAACCCAACGCTAAGGTTGAGAGTGTTGCTCAGAACTCTGCAGAGCCCGAACCTGTAGCCAAGTCTGAGCATGTGCAAACAGAGACTGTACAAACTGCCGGACAGGAAGTACAGACAGAGAGCGAAAGCAAATGAATGAATATGTGCACAAATGATTTAATAACCTTTGAGTTTTTGCTTTATTTCACAGATAAACCAGGCTTTAAATCATAGGCCCAAACTGCTTAAGCAATTTTGAAATATAAAATACCAAAAAAGTCTTTATGTACAGATAGGCATATTGCACTTTTTGTACACTGGTTTAGTGTAACTGATTCTCATTCATCATGGGAATGCATGTCACTGGTATTTGGAAATTATAAATATTCTTATTTTATTTATGTGTCCTCAGTCTTAGACAGAAGCCATGCTACCTTCCAGTTTGTAGAACTCCTCCCTGCTGGTAGCACTGTAAAAACTGTAGTAACATAGCAAGACAAATTAATCTCTATGGTGGATTTTTACAGGCATTAATGTATGCTTGAATATGAGAGCAGTGTGAAAGGAAATGAAAGTAAAGAATGTAAGTAAAAAGAATGTAAATAAGCCAAACAAAAAGAGAAGTGTTGGGAAAATGGACCACTGATTTTGGGGTGGGGTTTGTGACTATTCTGTTTTCCATTTGCAGTTTGTAACTAAGGCTATTTTTACTTTTAAAACACCAACTCAAAGGTGATTATACACATTCCCCACCCCTAGTATCCATATATAGGAATGTGGAGAAGGAATCTGAGCAAGTGTAAATGAAACACAAGGATGGAGCCGATGAATGAAATAAAAGCTGTTTCTCACCAATGTGAGCATGCAAGTAGGGCCAAGAAGGTGGTCAGAAGTCATGAAACCGCATAAACAAGAGGTCTAAGGTGTTAATCTCTGTGTAATAATTACTTTTGGATTTTTTTTTTTTTTTTTTTTTTGTATTTTCACAGAGAAGTTCATTAGTTTACATGGTTGATGTACAGTCTGCTACACTCTACAAATAAAAGAAAAAGAATGTTTTTAATATATGAATTTTCTCATGCACTATTCTGACATTTTTATTATTGTTCCTTTGATTTCAGCAATCTCTGTCTCTGATTATAATCTCTTTTTAAGAAGAAATGTCTTATTTACATATTGTGTCAACAGATTCTCTACAAATGATTCATTGTGTTTCATCGTGATGAAAGTAAAAAGTGTAAAACAAAGTTACTAAAGTAGCTTCATGGTGACTTTTCTGATCTGGCTGTTTTTTCTATTTTCTTTTTTTAAGATTTTTTTTAGTAGATGCTGCGACATTATATGTAATTCAAAATGAACACCTTGCCTCCTTTACAGTCACATAGATCTTAAGAACTGTTCTATCAGGATGGTGGCAGACTAATCTAGCCCAAATGTGGATGCCATAAGCATCATGTACTTAACTAACAGTATGGATGTCAAACAACAGTTAGACCAGTGAAGACTTAGATGTTACTGTACCATTTACTGTACCATTTACCTGCCATAATAGTTCACACTATTAAAAAAAAAAAAACTTTATTACTATATTATTAATAGAAAATACTTGAATTTGTGTATCAATATATTATTAAAATGCTGTTGCAATTATTTGTAAAAGTAATAACTCGTAAATCTTGCCAGGCTCTAACTCGCTGTACATGGCTATTCTTGTTGGTGCTTACACTTTAGATCACCGTCACTAATTTAAGAAACCGTGAAATGGTTCTGTAACCAGGCATGCACTTGTCACTTTATGCGTTTCTACTGATCAGATAGATCAGAGACGTTCTTCTCTGGCAGGTCATATCTGTGGAGATGAGTGCTGCAGTAGCGCTGTGGTATCTGGCTACCTGGATACAATATGTTGCCATATCTTTGGGAGGAGAAAAATTCATATGTGGCTCAAAAACCAGATGCATTTACACTTGTCAAGTTGCGCCTGGAATGTGTTTCTAACTTTAAAACAAGGATTTTATTTTATTTTATTTTTTAACCCTTAAATGCATACCTCTGGTTTTTAGCGACCCGGGACATCTACCTTCTCCCTTTTTCAGCAAGATTGAGTTGTTTTGAGTGGAGAGCTTCATTTTGACCTGAATATAGGAATTTTGGGGAATTGAGTTAGCAGTTATGGATTTGTGTTTAGAGTTTTGCAAAAAAAAGAGGCATAATTTCAAGAAATGTGTTTAAGCAATCGAGAAAAACTGCAATACATAAAAACAATTAAATAATGAATCAATTATTCTCAGCTTCTTTTGTCTGTGTAGCCTTTTCGTCATACACATTTTTCTATGTATTCTAATGATCAACATTAATAATCATTATTACAATATTAAGAGTCATAATATTGCAGCCTTACCCTGTAATGAGTTCCTGTTTTTTATTGTACAGTTTATATTGTCTTTGAGATTAATTATATTAATCTCATAACATTATGCAATAGCTGTTTGCCACCTCTGAGCAGCATTAAGCAGAATGTGTGAATAAACATATCTTAGATGCAGCTTCTGTGCTACCCTTGCACAGTCTGCGGTGCGAAAAAAGTGACTTTTGTTGATACTGATCATTTTTTAGTTAACAGCCTATAGTTTTCTGATTAATAGAATAAATACAAGTATTTGACATAAAAAACAACGCAGATACATTTAGTCATGTAATTCTTAAAAAATGCTCCTGGAAATAAATCCCAGGGGGCAAAAATTGCCCCTTAATGGGTAAGTAAAAGTCTGAACTTCTTGTGCACCCTATAGCAGGCAGCATGGCATTTAACAATCAACAGGTTCCCCAGAATTCACTGGGTTGAGTAGTAAAGTTATATTATCATTATAAAAAAACCTTCAATAAATCTCTCAGAATTATAGTTCATCTGTAAATTATAGCCTAAACTGCTGCTGAAGTATGGATGGCTCTGTCATATATACTGGTCACTTTACTCCAGACAAATCACCAGTGCTGGGTAGTAACTGATTACATGTAATCTGGATTGCGTTATCAGATTCCAAAAGTGTAGTACTTGTAATTAGACTATATTAAGTTTTAAAATGCTCCTAATCAAATAACAGTTACTTTTTTCTGGATTACATGATAACAAACTATTCATAATTTATTGATTCTCCCTAATTCTTATTTTTTCTCTTTAAAATGTTCCTTTCTAAGAAAATTCTACTGTGTGTCATTGAATACGGGAATTATTCGCAATGTAAAATGTCCATGTAAATGTTATGTAAATTAATTTGCAATACATGCTTCTGAATTTGGGGACAAAAGCACCTCTTAATCACTTAAAACATGCATGAGACAAATAATTATGCAAGCTAAATTTATTTACGCAAATATTTCCCCCTGTAATTTAAAGTTAGTATTCCAATCATTTTTTAAATAATAATTTAATACAAATCTATGAACAAGGTAAACTATAAGTAATCTAAAAGTAATCCAAAAGTAGTCTGAACACATTACCTAAAGTAAGTAATCTATATTACATTACTGACTACACTTTTCATCTTGTAATTTGTAATCAGTAACAGACTACAATTTGTAAGTAATCTATCCAGCAGTTCCAATCACATTCTGGATAAGGATGCATTTTAAATTGAGATTACATTTAAATTCCATTAGAATGTCAGATACCAAGCTTTAAAATTAATAGAGTTAAACAATTTTACTTGTTTAGATTAGGCCTACCAAAATAGTAGCCTATATATTTTAGTTTTGAAGCATAATACAATCTTGGGAAAAATAGAAAAGTGAGAGAGAGAGATTGAATTAAGGAAATTATATTCATCCAAAGATATACTGGGAGATAAGACTAAGATAGTTAGCAAAATAACAGCATAAACAGCATGAACTGCTTAAAAAGCGTTATGAAACTAGCGCTATGAAAACAGCAAGGGAGTTTTGCTTTCCCTTGTCATGTGCTTTTTATGATAGCAACAGCAGCCAACTTGGTTTAAGAAAAACATAGGCTAGATCACTACATTTACAATAATTTAAGGACATTTCAATTTCAAAAGTGTGACTGACACTTAATAAAACCTGTCCAGGAGTCTGCTCAACAAAATTTACAGAATATTAACATATTACAGTATGTGATTCACAGCTGTTTTTGTATTTTGAGTTTGTGTATTTTAACTGTGTTTTGTGTTAAACCACTTCTCTAGGCCTTGGCCTAGCCTATATAATATAGTTCTCTATTATAGATCAGTTGTGAAATCACTAGTGAAACCATGACGACAGGAGAGGCGGGGCTTTAGAATAAAGTAGAACGGCGATGTGGACTGACTTCTGAAAGTTCATTGGGACAGGATCTCTGGTCTTGATCTCAGAGGGCTTCCCCGACATACAGCAGAGGACATCATCATCACGAAGTTCATCTGGTCTGATTTAGGGATTTACACAGACAGGATTTACCTCTTATCAACGGCTGTGGACCGTGATATGAACCTGAAAGTGTTGCATACACGCAGAACAGTTAAGATGAAAGGATGTAATTTGCTAACAACTGAAAAAAAAGCTACAAGGTATATATTTGTACCTTATTTACCCCTAAATGGTACATATTAGAACTTTAAAACTACATAGTACATTTTAAAAGGATACAACCCCAGTATCAGTTTTGTTCATTTGAACCTGCTCATAATAAACAGCACCTGAGGTACTGATCAGTTTAAGATTGTAATTGTAATTTATGACTACAAATTAAAGCACAACCTTTTGGACATTGCTGTCATATTCAAGAATGTGTGTGCTTAAATATTTCAGGGATTTACCTGTTACTATGGGGGTGGACCGTCATAGGCTATATGAACCTGAAAGTGTTGTGTCTGTCTCTCCTTTTTGAAGCCTCCTGTTTCAGTGAGCATTTCATTAAAATTACAATGCATATTTATAAAGCCTTTCAGAAAGTCTAGATCGCCCAATCTCATTGACTTCGAAATGATTGTTCACAGTGGGTTTGCAGCTGCCGTGAATGTGATATGAACCCACTTAATCTTCCAATGACAGTATAGTCTGCCTATTTTTCCTTCATTTTGAAGTACCCTGTTATAGTGAGTTGAGAAATTATTGAAATCATTATGGAATTTCAAAATGTTCTTTATTAAAGGTGCACTGGAATAATAAGGTTAAAGTACTTCACATTGGTTATTGCATTAGGTATTATGAATTAGGAAGGAACAACATTGTAGAATTTATGTTTAGTATTTATATGAAATTGTTCACTATTACTCAGTGTTCATTGATAATACATTACAAGTAATGTAAAAATGTTTATGTGTGAAATTACCATCAATAATACTGTAAATGCTTCATGATACGTAATGCATTAACTAAGTGTTAGGCCTACTTTTGTTGATTTTTCAATAGCACATGCTGTATATACAATATTTAAATTAGAGAATTTACAAAAGGTTATAGATTATCTATTACTGGACTGATCAATCAAACAAAATTGAGACTGTTCAGCATTCCTATCATCTTAATGATTTTTCCATTCCTTGTTGTTCTGCCAGATTTGTGAGGTGTAGGTGGCATAGGGGTTTTTCATAACTCTTGTATAAGGATATAAGGAAACATTTTTATCTAGAGTTTCAGTGTGATTCAAAATGATCTCACCCCCATTTCATTCATCTTTGCTAAGAAATTGCATTACAGCTTCAACAGTTAGATCATTACACTGTACCTCAAAAAGGTGTATCTATAATAAAAACAACTGAAATATTTATTTAAATTATATAAACTTACTGAAATAATCATCTCATCATCCAAGTAATGAGTGATTGTGAAACTCAAATGTTGATATACAGGTGCATCTCAAACAATCAGAATATCGTGAGAAAGTTATTTTTTTGTAACTTATTTCAAAAAGTGAAACTTTCATATATTCTAGATTCATTACATGTAAAGTAAAACATTTCAAAAGCTTTTTTTTTTTTTTTTTGTAATTTTGATGATTAGAGCTTACAGCTCATGACAGTCAAAAATCCAGTATCTCAAAATATTATAATATTTATATTTGAGTTTCATTAAACGACTATCCCTATGGGGACTATTTAATGGATTATGCATTCTTCTTTCGTGTGGTCAAATTGTGGTAAGTTATTTACTTTGTCAGTCTTGCAATATGAAAAGAAAAGGTACTGTAATTTTAATGTTTGAAGTGTCTGTTAAATTAGTCCCAAAAAGGCCACGTCTCATTCTGAAGGTGTTCACTAACAATAACAATGTCAATAACACCTGATGCACTTCTTTCATCGTAAGAAGTATGGCATCTATGCTAATATTAGTCTGTTTCATTCTTATTCCGAGGTCAACGTAGCCACCCGGACCCAGTCTGTATCCAGATCAGATGGTCACTGCAGTCACCTAGATCCAGTCCATATCCAGATCAGATGGTGGAGACAACTCTACAGCCCTTAATGTCAGCAGAGACCATGTCAACTAGATGAGCCCCAAAGACAGATCCCCAGTGAAGGCCTCATCAACTATACGGCCATCGCCACAAAACCTCAGCAAAGACCACGATGAAAAAAACCCTGTGTGTTTGTCTGGCCAGAAGAGAACTGGCCCCCCGACTGAGCCTGCTGTCTACCAAGGTTTTTTCTCCATTTCTGTCACCTTTGGCTTGCTTATTTAGGGACACTTAATTCTTGGGAATATTAATGACTTGATTGCAGAGACACTTTTTGAAGGGAACTGAACTGAGCTGGATGATGATGACATCACTGAATCAACGATGAACTGACTTTAACTGAAATATTGACTGATTACTTTTGTCCTCTTTTTAGAGCTGCTTTACTGCATAACTGAATTTTGTTTGCATTATTGACACCATTTTCCTGTTTAACAATGTAAAGCTGCTTTGACACAATCTGTATTGTATGAAGTGCTGTATATAAAAAAGGGTGAGTTGACTTGCTTTTGACAATTCTTCATAGAAAAGTTTGTGTGCAGTCTGTTTTGAACAATTTTGTATTTTTGAGAATTGCATTAGTAGCCTTCATTGTGAAAGAAATCAGTAACATAAAATGACATCAAATCAGTGAATTGTAACTACACAAATACAATTAGTTGTGGTTACTTAATTTTCTCAAGGCAACGGGTTTCGTCAATTTAATTAAGTAGACAGAACTCAGATTAACTTGTTAGTTTTAAGTTAAGTAGATTCACACTTTTAAGTAATCGTAATTTAATGAATTTAAGTTAGTCCAACTTAAAATAAAAAGTGACAACACATTTTCTTTTGTTTATTTGTTAACGTAACTCAGAATTGTCAAGTTCACTTAACTTTTTTTCTTTTAATTATGCATGAATTTCCTTTACTTAATAATTTTAAGGCAACGGGTTTCCTCAATTTTATTAAGTAAAGTCAACTGATCGCTTTTTTACAGTGTATCTCTTGTACTTTGAAATCACAATAATGGGGAAGACTGCTGACTTGGCAATGGTCCAGAAGACAATCATTGACACCCTCCACAAAGAGGCTTAGTCACAGAAGGTCATTACTGAAAGGGGTGGCTGTTCACAGAGTGCTGTATCAAAGCATACTGTCATACTTGTGAATACTGTCAAGCAAAGCCGATTCAAACACTTGGGAGAGCTTCACAAGGAGTGGACTGAAGCTGGAGTCAGTGATCAAGAGTCACCACACTCAGACGTCTTCAGAAAAAGGGCTACCAAGCCACTTCTGAAACAGAAACAACGTTTGAAGCATCTTACCTGGGCTAAGGAGAAAAAAAACTGGACTGTTGCTCAGTGGTCCAAAGTCCTCTTTTCAGATAAAAGTAAATTTTGCATTTCATTTGGAAATCAAGGTCTGGAGTCTGGAGGAAGACTGGAGAGGCACAGAATCCAAGCTGCTTGAAGTCCAGTGTGATGTTTCCGAAGTCAGTGAGGATTTGGGGTGTCGTGACGTCTGCTGGTGTTGGTCCATTGTGTTTTATCAAGTCCAAAGTCAATGCAGCCGTCTACCAGGAGATTTTGGAGCACTTTATGCTTCCATCTGCTGACAAGCTTTATGGAGATGTTGATTTCCTTTTCCAGCAGGACTTTAGCACCTGCCCACAGTGCCAAAACCACTTCCAAGGGGTTTGCTGACCATGATTTTACAGTGCTTGATTGGCCAGCCAACATGCCTGACCTGAACCCCATAAAGAATCTATGGGATATTTTCAAGAGAAAGATGAGAAACAGTCGATCCAACAATACAGACGAGCTGAAGGCTCAATAGTGCATCAGCAGTGCCACAGGCTGACCGTTTCCATGCCACACCTCACTGATGCTGGAGTTTTTGTGCTAAAGGAGCCCCGCCCAAGTATTGAGTGCATAAATGAACATACTTTAAAGAACTTGAACTTTTCTGTTTAGCAAATCCTTTTTTTAAGGATCTTAGGAATTATTCTAATATTTTAAGAATTATTATTATATTATTATTTTAAGCAGTCTGTGTTAATAAATAAGCCATGTCAAATGCAGCTTCTGTGCCAGCTTTGCAGTTTGCAGTGCAAAGATGACTTTTGTTGATATTGATCAAATTTTATTAGGTAGAAGCATTTTCTGATTGATTGAAATAATTGAATAAATATAAGTATTTGACATAAAAGACAACACAGATACATTTAATAAGGTAAGATTCTGTCAGAAAATATCCATTTTGTCTGGTAACAGAACAACTAGTCCGCAAAACCTATTAACAGCAAGTCTTGGCTGGTACCCAAAACTGTATTAACCATCTTCTATCAACCAAGAAGTTTACTGAGTAAAGCCAGAGAAGAACAGAAGCAGGAAACCAAGTGCTGATGATAAAAAGAAGCAGATTTTGTTAAATCTTAGTTGGGCATGTTTCAATGCTCAGACTTCGTCTGACCAGCAAAAATCCAACAACTTATTATACCACAAGCAATAACAATGGAAAATTACTGCTTCACAACATCGTCCTAAAATGGAGACATTCACTTTCTCATGAAGACAAATTTGAAACCGCAAAATCATAAGAGTAAACAACAATTGAAAAATAATATAAAATAATATAAATGACTCATCAATTAATGTATCAATGAAAATAGTAGGCTATATAAATGGTTAAATGATTATTGTAAATTATTGTGAACGAACGAACGAATGATTGAATGTTTGGTTGTTCTCTTGAAGAGTCTTTATTCTTCAACAGTCTGCGATTTCTGGATCTGTTTATAATTTATTTGAGATTAAATTTAAATGATTTAGGATTAGAATGTCAGATACCAATATTTGGAAAAAAGACCTTTTTTTAGTTTTAAAGCACATAAAGCGATCCTGGAAAAAATTGAAATGTAATATATTTGCTCTTACATATTTCTCCTATATTATCTTTATTTATTTTGATGGGTTTCATAATATTTCAGCAATATATTTTGTCTTTGTGATTATTGTGAAAGTTGTATTTCTTTAACCACTAGGGGGCAGGCAAGGTTCTCTTTCTCAGTTGCTCTGATCAGTCTGTGTCTGTCCCTGCGAGTACTCATCTTTTTGCTTGCTGTTTCAATTTTTTTTTTTTTTTTTATATATACATCTTCTAAGTATAGGCCAATACTTTCGTAATGCCTCGGTATCTGATCAGGTGCACTTAAACATTAATCTCTTTCTGCACAGTTGTCTGACAAATGTGCTCCTTCATGATGAGCTCGGTTTTAACTTGTTAAATCGTCGTGTTATTAATTTATGTTTCCTTTTTAAATGTCGTTTTTTATGCACTACTGGGCCACCGTTGTAGCACAATTTTTCATAAGGAAATACGTATCTGGGTAACGTTTTGACACCTTACCACAGAAGCGTTTCTATGGATTGTAAACAATCGTGTCATGTGACGTTTGACGTAATGTTTCCATTACGTCAGATACTAGACGCATCCAGAGCGTTCTCGCTAACTCTCGCTTTTCAGGTTGCTATGGCTCTTTTGTCTTTAAGCGATTTCATTGTTTTATTAATCAGTGTAACGACAACACAAAAACAGTTCCGTTCTTTTTTTGGTGTTGTTTGTTTGCCTGATAAAGGTAATCCCATTTATAATATTTCACATATGTTCAACTATATCAATAGGTTTGGGGTTAGATTTAGGATGGCGAGTATTGAGGTTTAATAAATAAAACTTCTGTATAAAACACCGTGTATGATTTGTACCAATCAATATAAAAGAAAACAAAGTGTGTGTTTTTGTGTGTGTGTGTGTGTGTGTGTGTGTGCGTGAGAGAGAGAGAGAGAGAGAGAGAGAGAGAGAGAGAGAGAAATTCATCTAAAGATATGTACTGGGGAATAATAATACTCTAAGTGGACACACTATTGTATATATTCTCATTTTACTCTCTTGCTGTACCCACACAAAATTTCCCAGTTTAATGGTTTCAGATTTTTTTAAAAATAACTCAAATGATTGGGAAACTAATTACATAACCTTTTTATTTCCAGTTTATATTTTTTTCAGTTTTACAGTAATCTGTAAACTTAAGTCTGTGCTCCAAAGCATTTAAGATTTACAACAATTTTTAAGGACATTTCATAGTCAGTAAAAAAAAGTGGGACTGACAATTAATAAAAGCTGTCCAGGATTTTGCTCAACAACACTTACAGCATATTACAGTATGTGATTCACAGCTGTTTTTGTATTTTGACTATGTTTTATTTATTTATTTATTTATTTATTTATGTATTTATTTATTTACTAAACACTTGCTTAGGAAATACAAAAGTGAAAAAACATACGCCAAGGAAAAGAGCCAGGGGTTCAGGATGGCCAATCAATACATAAACAGATCACATAACAATCTTTCCTACAAAATATAAATTAATATTATTAAACAAAAATTATACAAAAACACCAAAAAAGGAGCATACATTGAAAGTTTTAGTTGCCCCCTTTTAAGAGGTAGAGCTATAATTCTTATTACAGATCATTGCACCAATAGTGAAACCAGTGTGACGACAGGAGAGGTGGGGCTTTAGAATAGAGTAGAATGGAGATGTGGACTGACTTCTCAAAGTTCATTGGGATAGGATCTCTGCTGTTGATCTCAGAGGGCTTCCCCGACATTCAACAGAGGACATCATCATCTCGAAGTTCATCTGGTGTGATCCAGGGACTTACAGAGGATTTACCTCTTACCAACGGCCGTGGACCGTGATATGAACCTGAAAGTGTTGTGTCTGTCTCTCCTTCTTTTTGAAGCCTCCTGTTTCAGTGAGTATTTCTGATGAATTATTGAAAATTTAATGAAATCTTAAAGTAATCTTTAAGGAGCCTCTCAAAAAAGTCCAAATTATTCAGCCAATATTTACAGAGTTGTTATATTCATAGAGCTGAAACTATACCTAATTTAATAAATCTGACATTACTTATTATAAGACTCCATAACTTAGAGCTAACATTACTTCTCAAAATAGCAAAATGAAGTGTATCAACATGCCCCAGCTTAGGGATAACTTTAATTTTTTTATTTTTATTTATTTATCTTTTTTATAAAGACATCCATACTTACACGTGTATGTAGTACACGTGAAGCATGGACGATTTCTCCATTTAGGGCGATCGGGCTACGCACCACCGAAGCGCGAAAGGGAGGGATTTTTTTCTTTCACATTCAGTCACAGTGACACGCTAGCTTTCACTCTTCTATACTGTTTGTTCTGCCTCTAGAAATATAGTCCAATCAGCGTCGAGTCACGTTCTGTGTAGTACCGCCCCTTTTTGGGCGATTTCTTTTAAGTGTTCACCCCAGACGCGAATGAAGCGTTAAGCGCGAGTGATTTACATGTTAAGTCAATGCAAAGACGCGAATAGACATCCTGCGGCGCGATTCGCGCGAATGACGCGGCGCGAATTGAGCGTTTCGAGCGTTTGACGCGCGTAAGCGTGATTCGCGCGAGTTGAAAAATCTGAACTTTGGCGAAAATTCGCGCCGCGTTGACCAATCAGGAGCTTGCTCTAGTAGTGACGTGATTACGACGTAGCGAGCGGAGGCAGAAATCCGAAACAACAATGAAGGACAAAATCATCGTCGCTGTGTGTGGATACCCGGAGCTGTACGATACATCTTCGTACTTTTATAGAAACAGGAATAAAAAGGATCTTTCTTGGAAGAAAGTGAGTGAGGAGATCGGACAATCGTTGTAAAAAACGCTCTTTACTCAATTTGAGCTATATAAGCCCCTCCCATGACGCGAATTGGCGTCTGTTGTGAAGCGAATGTAAGGCGCGAATGAAGCGAGTAAACTCAAAATGTTCAAGCCTCCTACTACCCGCGAATACACCAGAAGCGACTTGTGCGAATAAATCGCGCTATTCGCGCATAGTTGGACGCTTGAACATTTTGAGTTTACTTATATTTATATAACTTTAAGGCGACTGGGATAGTGGTGTGTTGGCGTCTCCGTGTGGTCCTGCTTAGCTTGACTTGTAGTTATTTATATACAGGTGCATCTCAATAAATTAGAATGTCGTGGAACGACGTAGCGACGTAGCGTAGTTCATTTATTTCAGTAATTCAACTCAAATTGTGAAACTCGTATATTAAATAAATTCAGTGCACACAGACTGAAGTTGTTTAAGTCTTTGGTTCTTTTAATTGTGATGATTTTGGCTCACATTTAACAAAAACCCACCAATTCACTATCTCAACAAATTAGAATATGGTGACACGCCAATCAGCTAATCAACTCAAAACACCTTCAAAGGTTTCCTGAGCCTTCAAAATGGTCTCTCAGTTTGGTTCACTAGGCTACACAATCATGGGGAAGACTGCTGATCTGACAGTTGTCCAGAAGACAATCATTGACACCCTTCACAAGGAGGGTAAGCCACAAACATTCATTGCCAAAGAAGCTGGCCGTTCACAGAGTGCTGTATCCAAGCATGTTAACAGAAAGTTGAGTGGAAGGAAAAGTGTGGAAGAAAAAGATGCACAACCAACCGAGAGAACCGCAGCCTTATAAGGATTGTCAAGCAAAATCGATTCAAGAATTTGGGTGAACTTCACAAGGAATGGACTGAGGCTGGGGTTCAAGGCATCAAGAGCCACCACACACAGACGTGTCAAGGAATTTGGCTACAGTTGTCGTATTCCTCTTGTTAAGCCACTCCTGAACCACAGACAACATCAGAGGCGTCTTACCTGGGCTAAGGAGAAGAAGAACTGGACTGTTGCCCAGTGGTCCAAAGTCCTCTTTTCAGATGAGAGCAAGTTTTGTATTTCATTTGGAAACCAAGGTCCTAGAGTCTGGAGGAAGGGTGGAGAAGCTCATAGCCCAAGTTGCTTGAAGTCCAGTGTTAAGTTTCCACAGTCTGTGATGATTTGGGGTGCAATGTCATCTGCTGGTGTTGGTCAATTGTGTTTTTTGAAAACCAAAGTCACTGCACCCGTTTACCAAGAAATTTTGGAGCACTTAATGCTTCCTTCTGCTGACCAGCTTTTTAAAGATGCTGATTTCATTTTCCAGCAGGATTTGGCACCTGCCCACACTGCCAAAAGCACCAAAAGTTGGTTAAATGACCATGGTGTTGGTGTGCTTGACTGGCCAGCAAACTCACCAGACCTGAACCCCATAGAGAATCTATAGGGTATTGTCAAGAGGAAAATGAGAAACAAGAGACCAGAAAATGCAGATGAGCTGAAGGCCACTATCAAAGAAACCTGGGCTTCCATACCACCTCAGCAGTGCCACAAACTGATCACCTCCATGCCACGCCGAATTGAGGCAGTAATTAAAGCAAAAGGAGCCCCTACCAAGTATTGAGTACATATAAAGTAAATGAACATACTTTCCAGAAGCCCAACAATTCACTAAAAATGTTTTTTTTTTTTTTTATTGGTCTTATGAAGTATTCTAATTTGTTGAGATAATTTGTTGGGTTTTTGTTAAATGTGAGCCAAAATCATCACAATTAAAAGAACCAAAGACTTAAACTACTTCAGTCTGTGTGCATTGAATTCATTTAATACACGAGTTTCACAATTTGAGTTGAATTACTGAAATAAATGAACTTTTCCACGACATTCTAATTTATTGAGATGCACCTGTATTTATAGAAAATGGTCTAAACAAATGTAACATTTATTTATTTTTCTCACAGAGTTTGCTGTTGCACTGTATACATCAATTTTGAATTATTATTAAAATTAAAAACAAAAAGTTTTCATTTTTCTTGAAAAAAGCTTGCAGAAAATATAGTTTTGTGAGAATCATGCTCAATCTTTAATTTGGTAAAACAATTTTCTTTATTTAAAATGTTTCATGTCTTAATCCTTTTCTTTTTGTTATGCTGGGATAAATCATAATGGGATGTATGCTAAAATTTTTGGATGTGGTGCCCAACCTAGAAAATTTGCCACCAGCTGCCACTGAAGTGATGTGAATTTTGTTACTGTAGGCGCAGACCAGTTAAGAGGAAAGGCTGTAATATGCTAACACTGAAACTCAAAAAAAAATGCTTATAAGTCTTTTAATTAAATTCTGATTTTAGCTTTCTCTGAAAAATAACAGAAGCAAACCCTTCTGTTACAGCACAGATACCATGTTCTGCCTTTACAGAGCAGCATGATGAGAATGGTTTATATTCATAGCAGTTTAAATGTTAGTAAATGGTGACACAGTAGATGGTGGAAATTAAAATTAATTTGATTCAAAATTTTTAGAGAAAAAGGTGCATCAGTCACTGAGGGTACCCTAAGGCACAAAGGCTACAAGGTACATATATGTACCTTATTTAACCCAAATGGTACATTAGTACCTTAAAAATAAATTTGAAGTTTTAGTACATTTTAAAAGGTTACCACCCCAGTGACAGTTTTGTTCCCGAGAGTAAACAGAAAAGGGTTCTAAAAACGGAATTAAAATTAAGAAAAAAACGGCTCTAATATGATCACAAACTTTAAATTCTTTAACTTACTGAAATTTTTAGAGACTTATTAGAACTAATAGATCTATTACTGGACTGATCAATCAAGCAAAATTGAGACTGTTCAGCATTCCTGTCATCTTACTAGTAATAATGATTTTCCATTCCTTGTTGTTCTGCCAGATTTGTGAGGTGTAGGTGGCATAGGAGTTTTTCATAACTCATGCATAAGGATAGAAGGAAACATTTTTATCTAGAGTTTCAGTGTGTTTCAAAATGATCTCACCCCCATTTAATTCATCCTTGTCAAGAAATAGCATTACAGCTTCAACAGCTAGATCATTACACTGTACCTCATAAAAGTTTATCTATAATATATATTTATTTAAATTATATAAACATACTGAAATAGTCATCTCATCAACCACGGAATGAGTGATTATGAAACTCAAACTTTAATGTTTTTTCTCTTTTTCACCTTCTAGCTGAGTTTGAGATTGCTGTTCCCAGAGACACTGTCACTGGGTTTTACGGTGAGGCACTGATCCTCCCCTGCACATTCCCTGTGGACAGCTCATGGGATCTGAGAAGCATTGTTATTACCTGGCAGCGTGGACTTGATGTTGTTCACAGCTTCTACTACAGTCAGGACCAGCTCGACCGTCAGAATCGGCATTATGTCAGTCGCACCAGTCTGTTCAGTCAGGAGATGGCACTGGGAAATGCTTCTCTCAAACTGGAAAAAGTCACTCTTCAGGATGCCGGTGTTTACACCTGCTCCGTCAGCACAAACACTGGCAGCCAGAAGAAGAGCTTTGGAGTGAATATTGCAGGTAACAAAACAACATGGACCAATGTTATTAGAAAATCATGTGAATCAATATCAAAGTCTCATAATATGACTGAATCTGCTCTGGGTTTTAATGTCTATGTTGTTGTTTTTTCAGCGTTCTACTCTGAACCTCTCCTGCAGTTCTCATTATTAACTGATGGAGTGAATCTTCTGGTGACCTCAGATGGGGGTTACCCTTCTCCCACACTGCAGTGGCTGATGGAGAATTCAGACATCACTAACCAGACAAAAACACACCTAATGCAGGACACACAGACAGGACTTTATGTTGTATCTAGTTGGATAAGTCTCACAGAAGTGTCAAATTCATCTCTGACGTTTATACTGCACAACAAACCCCTGGGACAAGACATCAGGAGAGAGATCCAGCTCTACTCAGGTAAGGACTTTCAAAAACATAAGCACTTTAAAATGCTCTTGAATCATCAATAATATTTAAGTGCCTAAAACTAATTTTTAGTTTATTTTAATTCAATTTCTTTGTACAGATAAGCGTGAGAAGCAACTAGAGTCTGCATACAGATGCCATGTATGTGTCATATTGATCCCTGCTATTCTGCTGTTGCTGCTGATCCTGATGAGTGTACTGTTTTTGTTCATTAAAAGAAGAAGAGAACAGACCAAACACAATGGCTTAACAGACATGGGACACCCTACTGAAATTCAATTTTTTAATGGAAAAAGTTCAATATGTCCATAAGGGTTGTTACAAAACCACTTCAACGAACAGTTATCCTATTTATGAAACTTATGAAAGATGTTCTGTGATTTGCAAGACCGACAACAGCATTATACATTTTTTTTTTTATATTTTTTACAATTAAACACACTATATATATATTTCTTTAATGTTATTTCCTAACCTTGGCAGCTTTTAACAAATAGTATATAGTTTATTAGTGTTACATGACCTGATCATTTACATTACTGGATGCAACATTTCAAACAATCTAGTGTTCTGTAAAACAGATAACTAGTGTCTCTGCCACCTAAACTAACCAGGATGTATTTTGGTGGTAAACAGTCTTAACAGACCCAGAATTTGTCACTCATAACATATTATGTGCAGCATTGTTAATTTACTACTGTGCAAAATTAAATATTGAGATCACTTCTATTTGTGAAAGTGCTTTGTTTGTTTGTTGAGTTTGTTCTTTACAGTTGGAAAACATTATTTTAATTTCTTTTTTACTTTTATCTGCAGGCAGGTTGGCATTGCAGTAAATGAACATAATGTTTGCTGTACTATTCATTGGTGAAAATGAAAGTGTTTTTTAAGACTGGTTTTTAAATTCATTAAACTTTTTAACTTTTAAAATTTATGAACTGTGTAAAACGACTACTGATATTAGTGACTGTAATATTCCAAATGTTCTATTCAGAATGGTCATACTTGCATCTGTAATAGGTCTATCTTGTTACATTAAGAAAACACTGGAGAAAAATAAAATGCATACTTGCAAAGTATCTCACCAGTGTTGTTTCACAGATCATGACTGTACATGTACATCTAGCTTTATTCTTTTAAAAAAATCATGTCGGTTAGTGCTGATGGAAAACTTAATCAGATGGAATTGTTGCAGAAATAATGGCAGTACACACAATCAGTACATTCAAATTCACAAGCATTACAGTCCTGTGGTGATCATCACACACATGAAAAGGCCAGTGTGGGTGAGGAACACAAAATGTCTTTTTATATCCACAACTGACGTAATGTCAATAGGCGTTGCATTGAATGACAATATTTAGTTTGATTTTACCCACAAGTCTTGAAATTTCATTGTACAGACAGCAAGACCAAACATGTTCCTACGAAGACCCATAATGACATTCGATATGAACAGCTTCTCCTAAAGTTCACAATTAACAGGGTGTTCTGATTCAAGAGTTGAAAAGGCTTTGTTTGAACATAATGAATAAAAAGGCAATACCATGGAAACCATGTAACAAAAGTAATTTAATACCTCTCAATACATTAAGCATTGCATGGTTCTTTGGTTTATTCATCAAAAAAAAAAAAAAAAAAAAAAAAAAAAAAAAAGTTCACAAATTCTTAATTTTGAATTATATTCCATCTGAAAAATAAATCATCTGAGTCTTGTGCATCACCTCAGGTCCAAGTGGAAACTCCTTAAATGGTGAAAATAACGGGAAGCCAAATCCCTCCTTTTTATTTTTAGAAGAATTCTTTTCCTCTGAGATGATGGCAAAAACACATCCAGCTGCCTAAAAATCTCCACATCCCCATGTTTCTCTTCCTCCATCTCTTTCCTTTCCTCCTCCTCCTCCTCCTCTGTGCTGGTGTGAGATGTGTGCTGTCTTTTATCATGGTCCTCCTCAGAAGATATCAGGGTAACAGAGGCAACAAAGTCCTTGTGGGTGTAGGACCTCTGGGGCTCTTTGGCCAGTTTGGCTTCAAACCAGAGAGCATCATCATTTCTATGAGCCATGAGAATGGAGTCCAGAATTGAGGAAGCCAAAGTTGAGAAAGGAGAAATTAGGGTCAGAGAACAGTACTTTATCACTGCTTACAAACCCTGATGCACAGAAAAAAGAGAGCAGAGGTCAATGCAGCTGTCATTCCTGTGCACTAATTTCAACAATTTAACCTAAAACCCCAAAACCTAACGTTTTACTAAATACTAATCCATGTTTCAAAGCTATAACCTTGCACCCATAAATATATAGGAAATGCTGAATAATTTGAGACCAAAATAATACAGTTAATGAAGGAAAAAGAAAAGGTCAGTCCATGATATCCTCAAAAAGAAATTCTATTAAAAGATATTATGATTTCACTGACGTTTGTGCATTAATGACGAAATCTACTCATTGTTAAACTACTAAAAAAAAAATAATAATAATAATTCAGAAATTAATATAAAGCTGAAATAAAACAAATGTTGGTCAGAAAAGAATAAACTTAGTTTGCAAGGCAACATTTCAAATTTTTTTTTTAGTAAAATAAACAAGCAAATTAGAAATGTGACCCTGGACAACAAAACCAGTCTTAAGTGTCAATTTTTCAAAATTGAGATTTATACATCATCTGAAAGCTGAATAAATAAGCTTTCCATTGATGTATGGTTCATTAGGATCGGACAATATTTGGCTTAGATACAACTATTTGAAAATCTGAAATCTGAGGGTGCAAAAAAATCAAAATACTGAGAAAAACACCTTTAAATTTGTCCAAATTAAGTTCTTAGCAATGCATATTACTAATCAAAAATTAAGTTTTGATACATTTACGGTAAGAAATTTACAAAATATCTTCATGGAACATGCTCTTTACTTAATATCCTAATGATTTTTGGCATAAAAGAAAAATCGATAATTTTGACCCACACAATGTATTTTTGGCTATTGCTACAAATATACCCCAGCGACTTAAGACTGGTTTTGTGGTCCAGGGTCACAAAAAAAAAAAACACTAAAATGACAAATGCACAAATTACTAAAACCTAAATTAAAATAAACTGAAAATATAAATTTAAAAAAAAAGTATTTAAATAAAAAAAATTGTGTTTGGCACTTTTTGTATTTTTTGCCTTGTAATATACATTCTTGAACATTCCTTCTGTGGATATCGTGCAAGTTTATCGTCTTTCTTTTCTAGCTGATACACTGAATTAACATGGACATACACAAGTTTTTGATGTTTGGTGCAGTTGTCTGACATCAAGGTCTTTTTTTGACCAGCATAGTAAGAAATAAAGTGATGATTTATGTTTGATGATTTACTTGCCTTCATATGTTATTTGTTTGGTTTTAGTCTGGTTGCAGACTGAATCACAGGAATCACAGATAGAACCTTGACCAAACACAGAAATCCATCTAACAAACAAAAATTTTAGTAGAACGGTTGTGGTAAAAGAGGTCTTTCATGATAGAAAGGAGTTACTCATGATCTCAGAGACAGATGTTTAGTCTTGTTAAACTTTTATCTGTGTGGCTGTAAAAACAATACTTCTGCATTGGACTAGGGCCACCACCAGAAACAGAGAGCTCACAATGGAGTGCGACCTACAATAAATCACACAGAGAACTTGATGAATTACACAATGAATGAATGCATCACAATGCACAGTATTGCATAGTTTTGTCTTCACAAATGTCAACGGTGAGAAAAGAATCAAACCTACAAACACACCTGGGCATCTGGAGCCTCAGTGAACTGGAGAGCACCAAAAGAGAACTGAACAACATTGTCTCCCCTGGAGAACCTGAATCTTGAAGCACCTGGATTTATCCGGCTTTCCTGTAAACACCTAGATGTGTATGTGAGATAGTGTTTGTGTCCAATAATTGTTCCACAAAGTCAGTGTTTTGCTCCACTCACCCGTAATTGTCTATGATGCTGTGTTTGGTTGCTTAACTCAAAGTGCACTGTAGCCGCATAACAGCTGTTGATAAAAAGCTTGACCCCACGGTAATGATGTCGCGTGGAGACCTGCACATTTACATGCTGACCCAGCAGGTACACAGCAGATCTGACTGGAGAAGACCAGGAGTCTACAGTATAGATAAATAAGTATCATTTTACAGTGCCTAGTAAACTGGTTTACAGATTAAATCAGGGCTAGTTCAAAAATGTACTAAAAAAAAAAAAAAAAAAAAAAAATGCTTCTGGGCAAGTTACAACATGCACTGTAATCGCACAGACTTTGGAATGCCACTCCTCTAATCTCCTGTGTTGCATGCTTACAGTGCATTATATAAGGGATTCCCTGCCCTGCCCTGCTATCTATATCTATATATATATATCTATCTCTATATATATATATATATATATATATGAGACTTGATCCATGAAGTGCCTGCCTGTTGTTACATCTGTTTGCCTAACGCAACTGACAACATGATTAAAATCTTGGCTTTGTTTAGTAAAGTTCATATTCATAAACATTAAACTATTCTATATTGATTTAAAACTTTTTATATAATTATATAATGATAAAACTGACAAGAAATCTCTGTCTCTGCTGTGTTGAAGATATGTTTATCTGTCAAGTTCAGACTGGTAAAATATGTGATGTAAGATTGTTATTGCATAATGATAATGTGTTCCTTTTTATAATATAGTGTATTTGTTCATAAAATACAGCTTGCCGTGTGACCCGTGGTCTTACAGTCCATCAGCTGAATCCAAAAGTCACCAGATCTGCTCCTTATAAGTTATAAGGTCTGAGATGTGGGACTCACCACCAGACTGTGCACATGATGCTTTCTAAATAATAAACAGAACAGTGTTGTTCCTCATCCTAAACTGTCAAACCATGATTAGCTAGGATTTTTACCTCTTACATAACATAATTTTTTGATTGTACCTTGGTCAACACTTTTTGGGACAAATCAAAGTGTTAACAACTATTTTTCTATTGTAATGCTGGGTTCCCTGGAGATTTTATGAGTTTTTATTGTTTTCTTTTCATGAGTAAAATAAAGTCTGTGGTATACATAATTTATACTTGTACATTTTGTTGTACAACGTAAACTGCCCAAACGTTTTTAATGTAGTTACTTATTACCAGAGCTGGGTAGATTACTTACAAACTGTAGCTCGTTACTGATTCCAAATTACATTACAAAAATTTAAGTTAGTAACAATCCATTACATTACACATTTTAGGTAATATAATCAGACTACTTTTTGATTACATCAGTCACAAAAATGCAAAAAAAAAAAAAAAAAAAAAAAAAGAAAAAAAAGAGGGCTACTGGGATGCAAAACTCTCTAAATCTCGTTGCTCTTTGGACAAGGGAAAACTTGTCTATAAATCTTTGCTGCAAAGCCAAGGCTCTCGAGAATTTGTGTGGTGTGTGTTTTCCACACCCTGATAAAGGCGTATTAGCCGCAACGCGTAGGTGTGCGGTCATCTGTGACTTGTTTTTAATGTTTAAGCCATGAAATAATAAAGGCTTTTTAATATAAATTCTCGAGTGCCTTGGCTTTGGAACAAATACTTTTTGATTACTTTTGACCTAATCGTTTGTCACGTTGATTTAAATAGGATAATCTTGTACCATGTTGATATAAAAATAAAAAGAGTAAAAAATATATTCCATTCATTGTGATTAATAACATGAAGTGCATTAAACATTACATTACGTCAAGGTTTCCCAAACTGGAGTTCGAAAATGAACTGCAGAGGGTTAGAGAGTTTAATGAAAAGCTAATAATTAATTAAATCATAAAAAGGTAAAATTAAGTCATTTTAAAACATCAATCAAAATAAAACACTTACTAAAATAAGAAAATATTTTATTTGTTTCTCTGCATGTCATGTGACTATTAACCAACGTCAGAGAACCATGAACATGCAAATGTGATACTTCATTATTAAAATAATTTGTTTTATTGAATTTGTGAATTTTAATGTTTAAAGGACAAAACAAGCTTTACAAAGCTATAGTAATACATGGTTAAATAACCTACTGAGTGATAATTCAAATAAAAATGTGTTCATCAGTAGTAGTTGATGCAATGTTGAAACACTTCTAAACCTGAAATGACTTTTGTAAATCCAGTGGTCAAATGCTGTGTAGTCATCTGACTAATGACTGGTCTTTGTGTGAATGTCCACAAACCTGGAAGACTTTCTGAATGTATAAAAGCGGTAAGCTATTTTAGAAAGGAACATTTAAAAGTTTAAAAAGAAGAATTAGGGAGATTCGCTAAATTTGGAATGATTTATTGCGTGAATAATATCGTGATCAATAAAAAAAAAATATATAACTGTAGTCTGATTACAAGCGTTTTAATATCTAATTTACTACAAGTTCTTAATTTTTGGAATTTGATTACGTAATCCAGATTACATTTAACTCAGCTCTGCTTATACAACATTAGGCATGTATTCGTTTGTTTAAACATAACTGCTTCAAATTTCGCGTTTTCAGTATGGCTTTACGTTGTAAAGTAACGTCTATTTATATTTACCACAGACCTTGGTTTAGGCTACTCATAAATTGAAAAACCTAAAAACGCATAGGAAAATCTCCAGGGAACCCGTCAATGTGAGTTTTTATTAATGAATACAAATGTTCATTTGTATTAATCTGATACATTATTCGTATTATTTTTGATTGATCCATATGCAACCTCTCTTCCGTTTAGTAAGAACTGATTCTTATTCAGAACCGGCAGAATTACCTTTTATAGCGATTACTCCACGCCCACGCTGGCTCTGTGATACTGGAGAGGGTTTCGGTGCGACTGCGGCAAGTAATGAAGGACGTATTTGTTGGTAACATAATCAGGAAACAACTTTTAGTTGGAAATGAGTCATGTCATTATTTCGTGAAATCGTAATTCTTTTCTACCCTTAAAACGAATCCGGCTCTCAAGCAAGTCACCGAAACATCCAGGAGCCGGCTGAATTTGGGCAGGTAATGCTCGCCAGGTGTTCGGCCACGGATCCGCAGGACAGGCACCAATCTCTGGCGTGTTAGTGGACGGATCTAGTTTCTCCCGAGCTGTTCTTGGGCGATTGGTTCTTTTATCTAATAAAAATGAAGATGAGACACTATTCAACAGTGTTGGGCTGGAGAAAATGCCAAGAATTAAGCATAGAACTACGCACTTTCATATCAATAATCTAATTAGTATTATGCTTTACGTATCGTTTTCCTACAAGTGGAAACTACACAATCAAAGGGCCTTTTGAGAAAGGTTCGGTCGGTGATCAGATGTGATTGGTGTATAAACGGGGTGATTTAATTGATAATTGATTTCCGCTCGCGCTGTGCATCTTTGGTCACTGGAGAGCGCCACATGGCTGAAGAAACGGTTTCCATACAATCACAACGGGTCTGCCAGTACCCACATTTGTAGTCTTCGCCACTTTGAAAGCGCATGCACGCTGCAGAAAGCAAGTGCGCAAGACTGTCCCAGGTCTGAAAAATGCAAAGCTCAGTGGCATTAATGCACATTAAATCCACACTCTAACATCTAACACCGCATCGGAGCGGTATTTAAGAACTAAGCGTATCCCATCATTCATCACGATCACGAACTCACATGCCCCAAAATCGCGAGAATTCAGATAAAAAATCGGCAGCTGGCAGCAGGACCTGCCACTCGATAGCAGCCAATCAGTATCGACCAACGCAGCAGCAGCCAATCAGATGTAAGTACGGCAGACGCTAAACACTTCAGTAATGGCGGCGATTGTTGTAGCGGTATGTTTGTAAATTAAATCGATAATTGTTGCTTTGTAAGTTTGATTTAAATTTTTATTTTAGTGAACGACAGTGTAACTTTGCCTACTTTAGTTTAATTTGTAAATTTACAAACGTAGTTTGTATACCATGTGTTATATTTATAATAATCGTTGATAGTATGTTAGGGGGCTACGATTAACTATTACTTTTACCTTTAAATACTAGCATGAATCTACTGAATCATATAAAACTAATGTTGTTTGACTGGAATTATAGAAGGCACATGTGCAACTTTAACCACATCTTTTTGTTATTATATCATTGATATCCATTCATTTTTTTTTCTTACTATTTAACTAAAAAGTTATTTTAAGAACTACCATTCTTTCTCTGGCTCTCTGGTCTTCACCTTTTGTGTACCTGGCTATCAGTTAAGAAGCCATCGCATTTCCACAATCTTACTAACTTATCTTGAACAGAACATCCAAAAACCTATCCATGGAAAATGTTATTTGATTTGTCATTTATAATGGTCTACATTCTATATGTTGAATGAGTTTGTGTTGCTATTTGAGGATTGTTATTTTCTGTAATACGGGGGTGTCAAACTCAGTTCCTGGAGGGCCGGAGCCCTGCAGAGTTTAGATTCAACCCTAATTTAACACACCTGATCCAGCTAATCAAATCCTTCAGGCTTATTTGAAAACTACATGGTATGTGTGTTGGAACTAAAATACACATTAATTTTTCATGTTTTTTTCCTGTTGATTGTTAGTCAAAATGTTTTTCTTTCTAGAAAAATACTGTGTTCCTTGTTTTGTTTGAATTCCCAACAACGGAAGAGGTGCCACTGGCATTGCCCTGAGTGCCAGCACATCTTGTGGAGTGCCCCTGACTTTAAAAAGCACCTCCAAAATCATGGTGTGTAATGTTACTAGTTACATTTTGAAGTCATCTATATTAAGTTTAATTCACCTCATCTTTTTTGTACTGTTTGCAGATCTTGCTGTTACAAGCAAAATTACCAACAAGCCAGTGTATGTGCTTTTGATACTGGTATTTCTGAATGTTTAATATTTATTGGTCTTTGTCTACATATTGTCTTTACATATGTCTATTGTTCCTCAGAAGGGTCATCATCAGAAAACCCAAAGGCAAGGCAGCATGTCCAGGAGCAGCCACCTGTAATTTGTATTGATGAGAGAAATAGTATTTTTTTCTCCCCGAAAGATGCCCATGGACCCAGAAAAGCCTGCAATGCCCTTGGAGTATCACGTGTGTAGTACCACTGACTATAAACAGACTTGAGAATCTATTCCTTTACAAGGAAGGACCTGTACCCCAAGATGTTCGTCAAATGAAAGATAAACATTATATGTTCTCTCTCCGTCTGTACTTTCATCTTCATAACAAAAGGATTAATGAGAAATACACCAAACCCTTGAAGATGCCCAGCAGGCACCAGACGTCTATGTAACGTCAGGTTGACGTTGGACATGACGTCGGACAGACGTTGCATTTTGGTTGAAAATGAAAATCGGGTTGACGTCAATATTTGACGTCAATTTGACGTTGACTTAACGTTGGATTTTGGTTGCACAACCTAAAAACAACAAAGTCTCAACGTCAGCTGACGTCGGTATTGGACATCAATTTAACATTGACATTAGACGTTGAATTTACGTTGAATTTTGGTCACCTGACGTCGCAACCAAAATTTAACCAAATATCAACGTCTTATGACGTTGTGTGCCTGTTTTGTGCCTGCTGGGTGCAAGCAAAGCAATCTGTCCACATTGGCCTACATGGGAAATTGACATTCAGAAGTGAAGGTAATTGTTTTAGTGTTTAGTGCCTTTCATATTGGCGAATGCCTTTAAAGTGTCTATAATGACATTTCATTTAGCCATAGACAACTGTTGCCATATAATAATCATACATGTCTGTTTTTTTTGTGCATGTATTCTACAGGCAGTACCACAGCACTTCAAGAAGGTAAAGCTGCTTTGAATTGCTTAATTGTAAATCTCAAGGTTAAGCTTTTTACACACACCTTTATTTGGTAGCCAGTTAAAAAAAGTGCAATGTTTTATTACAAACCTCCTAATGAAAAGAAAACAATTTTTAATGTACCTTTAATCAACATTACTTCATATTTCAAATGTCTGTATTTTGTAGTTTCAACAAGCTGACCAGAGCCTGACACTGATTGCAGGGAACAGACAAATATACATGCCAGGAAGGAGATCCCAGAATTTCAGTTGACAACCAACTAAATCCACTAGTATACATGTTTTCATGTAGGGAACATATGGTTTAAATATGAAATATCATATCTAGCCTTGAGCAAATCTTCACCCAACGGTACTATCACTGAGCAAGACCCTTAGCAACATAAACAATCAATAATATAGCATCAAAACGGTTTCATTTATGTATTTCGGCAGAATTAACTGTTTGCAACTTATTTAATGAAGTTTGAGTGACCCCCTGGTGGTGTTATGTTGCATCTTTCGTCTTTAATTTCGAGACCCCGCCCTTCCCCGTCTAATAAACGCTTCTCATGCGGAGATGTTGATGTGTGTGCAGCACGCGTCTGTGTGAAAGACTAGTTTCCGAAGTGAGGGGGGAATATTACTGTATTTATTAGTTTTCTGTTTCAGGTATGATTCTGTATGTCTATATGTCCATCATTTTACACTGTAATGACGCTTGCAAACTCGCGCTGTGCCGCGAATTGGTATGTTTTAAAACTAAAAGACAGAAAACAGACGTTTTCTCATTCTGAGAAATAAGCAGATGTGTGCATGTGAGAAAATATCATATATGGTGTTAAAAAAAAAATGACACCGCGGATGATAAGAGCTCCTATTCTCTGTTTTTATTTAAGCTCCATTAGATGAGAGGCATGTGCGGAACATTCCGTTTACTGTTGCTGTCAGGAACTATTTTTTTTTTTAGCGGAAGGACAGCATTTAACGAATTTAATTAAAAAAAGTAACATTTCAATACATAAATGTTTTGTTTCAATATTGTTTTATTGTGTGGTAACCGTTTTATAAAAACGCTTCACGTCGTGCCTAACAACGCCCTTCAGCCGTGATTTATTCACGATACAGCAAGGCCTCTGGTACCTTATTGCTTACATAAGGAAGAGTAGCCCTTGCTTATTTGCCTGTTTAGACAAGTCTACAATAAAACAAACAAAACAAGCACTGTAAGTTAATAAAAGAACACATATTATACATACTCATATTTAATGTTATCTGATGATTTGTTAATTGCATTTAATATACTTTCAATAAATCATTTACAATGGGTTTTTGTTGCGTTTACAGTTTTGACCAGCAGGCTGCGTTTCGATCGCTTCGAAACTGAATCATTTTGCAAAACTGTCGCTGTGTTCGAAACTGCATACTTCTCTAATCCCTACATAGTAGGCAAAAAGCAGTAGGCGAGCGAATAAGTATGTTTGAATCCTCAGTATTCACAAAAAGAGTAGGCGAGAAATACCTGGTTGGTGCACTAATTTCTCGCGAGATTCGGACGTACGTATACTTAAAGGTGCTGTATGTAGGATTGACACTTAGCGGTTGAACTAGGTATTACAGTCCAAATTCAAAATATTGGAGAGGGTTTTTTTTCACCCGGCCCCTCCTCTTCAGACTATTATTATTGCAATTAAAAAAAAAAAAAAAAGACTTGACGCACACGCAGGTTGCCAGATTAACAATACCAACAGGAACGAGCGCACGTGACGATGAATGACATTAAATACGCTGTGTTTTCCGGTAACTGGCAACCCGGCGTGCCGAAAAACAATTGGGTAAACTAGCAGTGGGCGAGTTTCACAAACCAAACCACAGACCGACATTTGTTGTGGAGACGCTATGGTCTTCTCAAATTTGTCAATAAAGCTCAAGAAGCAGAGTTCCAGATGCCAAAATAAGACTTTCTTGAACACAGCAACAAAGCCGAGATGACGGCCGCTGCATCTAAAGTCTCTGTCCGTCGGGGCATCCAGTTTATACCCATCTTTCGAACCAAATTTGGTAGTTCCGGTTTTTAATTGGCTACAACTGTCTTGTTAGCCACAATCTCTTAATTGTCCACCTGCTCATTTTAATTGTGGAATATGGCCATATCAGTCATTCCTTTATTCCGCCGCCAACAAGGTGGTCACATAAGACATTTATCAAACTTGTTTACAGAACCCTTCATTTTCTGGAAATCACCCAAAGTTCATAGTGTTACTCAAGGTTATAACGTAATCACGTGGAAAATACCAGAACTGCCCAATGGATGCCCCTTTAAGACTCACAATCTGTATTAAGACATCCAGTATTGGAATAATTCAGCATATTGATCAGTATATTGATTACTTTCATGACCATGCATCATATTTTAAGTAAGATAATATCATTCCTTGATGTTCCCTTGAGATTTTGAGGTTTTTTATTATTTTCATTTCATGAGTAAAATAAGGTCTGTAGTAAACATAACTTGACTATACTTGTACATTTTGTTGTAAACTGCACACATTCACATCCCAATCATTTTAATGTAGTTTTTTTTTTTTAATGAACATAACTGCTCGACAACAAAAAATGCTACCTATCAGATTGTGCTTTATTAACATATACACCTACCCCAACCCTAAACCTTCCCTTTCAGTAATGCAAATATAGTAATCTTATATAGTAAGCCTAGGTAGGACAATCTGATGGGTAGGATGAAATATCAGGACACCGGCTGAATTACCTATTATAGCGACACATCTATCATTTTATACAGTGGGGCAAAAAAGTATTTAGTCAGCCACCAATTGTGCAAGTTCTCCCACTTAAAAAGATGAGAGAGGCCTGTAATTTTCATCATAGGTATACCTCAACTATGAGAGACAAAATGAGAAAAAAAAAATCCAGAAAATCACATTGTAGGATTTTTAAAGAATTTATTGGTAAATTCCTCGGTAAAATAAGTGTTTGGTCACCTACAAACAAGCAAGATTTCTGGCTCTCACAGACCTGTAACTTCTTCTTTAAGAGGCTCCTCTGTCCTCCGCTCGTTACCTGTATTAATGGCATCTGTTTGAACTCGATATCAGTATAAAAGACACCTGTCCACAACCTCAAACAGTCCAACTCCAAACTCCACCATGGCCAAGACCAAAGAGCTGTCAAAGGACACCAGAAACAAAATTGTAGACCTGCACCAGGCTGGGAAGACTGAATCTGCAATAGGTAAGCAGCTTGGTGTGAAGAAATCAACTGTGGGAGCAATTATTAGAAAATGGAAGACATACAAGACCACTGATAATCTCCCTCGATCTGGGGCTCCACACAAGATCTCACCCCGTGGGGTCAAAATGATCACAAGAACTGTGAGCAAAAATCCCAGAACCACACGGGGGGACCTAGTGAATGACCTGCAGAGAGCTGGGACCAAAGTAACAAAGGCTACCATCAGTAACACTGCGCCGCCAGGGACTCAAATCCTGCAGTGCCAGACGTGTCCCCCTGCTTAAGCCAGTACATGTCCGGGCCCGACTGAAGTTTGCTAGAGAGCATTTGGATGATCCAGAAGAGGATTGGGAGAATGATGAAACCAAAATAGAACTTTTTGGTAAAAACTCAACTTGTTGTGTTTGGAGGAGAAAGAATGCTGAGTTGCATCCAAAGAACACCATACCTACTGTGAAGCATGGGGGTGGAAACATCATGCTTTGGGGCTGTTTTTCTGCAAAGGGACCAGGACGACTGATCCGTGTAAATGAAAGAATGAATGGGGCCATGTATCGTGAGATTTTGAGTGAAAACCTCCTTCCATCAGCAAGGGCATTGAAGATGAAACGTGGCTGGGTCTTTCAGCATGACAATGATCCCAAACACACCGCCCGGGCAACGAAGGAGTGGCTTCGTAAGAAGCATTTCAAGGTCCTGGAGTGGCCTAGCCAGTCTCCAGATCTCAACCCCATCGAAAATCTTTGGAGGGAGTTGAAAGTCCGTGTTGCCCAGAGACAGCCCCAAAACATTACTGCTCTAGAGGCCAAAATACCAGCAACAGTGTGTGAAAACCTTGTGAAGACTTACAGAAAACGTTTGACCTCTGTCATTGCCAACAAAGGGTATATAACAAAGTATTGAGATGAAATTTTGTTATTGACCAAATACTTATTTTCCACCATAATTTGCAAATAAATTCTTTAAAAATCCTACAATGTGATTTTCTGGATTTTTTTTTTTTTCTCATTTTGTCTCTCATAGTTGAGGTATACCTATGATGAAAATTACAGGCCTCTCTCATCTTTTTAAGTGGGAGAACTTGCACAATTGGTGGCTGACTAAATACTTTTTTGCCCCACTGTAGATGAGCCTATGTGTTTTGTAAAACCTTTGTAACTGTTTGTAGGAAATCTGCTCAAAAAGGGAAATGTATATAAATAATTACAATTATAATTAATTACTATATTTATATTGGCTGACAGTAATAAACTGTAGCAGAATTAAATTGCCATCAGCTGATCTGTTCATCCAGCGAACATTCAGTGTAAATTCATATCAACTCGAAGAAAGGATACTTCCGTGGCCACAGAAAATACTTTCCTATTAATGCATTAGAGCATGTAGCGAGGGTCAAAATCGTAAAGAGACATTAATTTGCAAGGCAGAACCAGAAACTTATGTAATTTGTGCACAAGAGTTTTATTAACTAAACGCTAACACCCATAACTAATCTAAACAAACAAACGAATAACATACACTCACGCATACATACAAAGGGGAGCTAAAGTGGATGAATGAAGCCATTAGAGAAAACAGAGAATGCAGTTATGGAAAGAGTCAGTTAACCACCTGAGTAAAACCATCAGCGCCGTTTATAACGGGTCTATAACTTATACTAAACCTCTGTTTCGTTTAGTTAAATGTACTATACTTGCACTGCCTTGGTCGTTGACGAGTGTCCAGAATGCAGTCTTGGATGAAAGTCTTGATGGTTTCAAGGTTTTGGACTTGCGTTCACGTTCTTCCTGGTTTGAAGAGTGATGAATTCCAAAGATGTTCTGACTCGATGGTGATTGGGAGTTTCTTCCCAGGTGAAAAGTGAAAAGTGAAGAACAGTTAAGAGACATCAGCTAAGATCTGAGAATCTTTGGTTGAATGGAAAGACAAGGCCGCAAGGCCTGGCACAAAAACTTAAGGGTCCATACACACGCATACATACACTAGTTCTAGCTCACATCCTTCTCAGAATCTAAAAGATCTGCAGACTAGAGGGGCGTCACTGATGTGAGAGCTTTATCTGATATAGAGGTCACACCTCTGGGTGTCAAAGAGCCAATGGTGTCTTGAACTTTTGGAGGGAAAGTTTTATGACTCTTTGTCTCTGAACATGGTAATTTACATGGGTAATTCACCTGGGGTTAATGCACAAACTACTAAAGATCCTTAGGACACTAATATGTTGCCTATGTCTCAATTATATCATCCGAAGACGAATTGATAGAGACCAAACATGGGATAAGTGAGGTGATATTAACTAGTGAGCTATCGTAAGCATGCATAAAACAGTATACAATACACAAGAACATATACAAGAACAGTAATAATATACACAATGACCTGAAGATATGTGTTCATTCAAAGAAAGGTTTTTCTATGAATTAATTAGAGAAGAGTCCATTTTTATGGCATAATGTTTCTTTCCTAAGGGGAAATGAAGTGAGTTGCTCTGCCCTCATTCCTTTGAGCAATAAACTAGTGTTATCAGATGGGTTGCCATGGGACCAGGTGCCTGGAGTCATCCACAGACATTCAGGCACCCAGTATGTGTAGTGTGAGTGTGTTGGGTGAGGGGTCTGTGATTATTTGTTAATCTAATAACTAATTGATTTATTAAATCAAATGAAAATTGTGTCTGATTGGTCCAAATGCTACAGTTTTTATCACTAAATTAGACGCATCACAATGAAAATATGTTGTCTGTTACATAGGGCCTACTGAACAGATATTTAAAAGTTTATTTTAAAGTGCCAAGTATTGAAAATCAAAATAGAGCTCTGTTTAAGAAAAAAAAAACTTTGCATTTTTTACAACACTTTCCAGTAATTCTATTTTATCTGATAATCTAAACTAAACAGTAGTGGTCCTCATGGTCCTAAACATTTTTTAAACACTACAGTGATTCTTCACAATTAGTTATTATTCATGAAATTAAAACTACAAACCCAGTCCAATTACATAAATTAAAGTTCTTTTGAAGGTTTGCCAGTATTCAACAGTAGTATGCAACCTCTCTTTGGGTTAGGAAGAACTGATTCTTACTCAGAACCGGCTGAATTATTACCTTTTATAGCGACGTTTTATAGCTCATTGACTCTGTGATAATGGAGGGAGTTTCGGTGTTGATAACCAGAAGTAACGAAGGACATATGTGACAATTAGTTGTTACAATGAAATTAAAACACCAAACCCAGTACAGTTACATAAATTAAAGTTCTTCTGAAGGTTTGATAGTATTTACAACACACATTTAATTAAAGCACAATATAAATACACAACGTCAGTCTGTTTATAAAGGCCATAAAATAATGTATACACACACAGTACATTTTGTAGTTGTGTAATGTTCTGGTGGTGTTTGTAGTTTTGACAAAAATAATCTCTTGTCAAGTCTACAGCTGCTTTGTTCTGCTGAACAAAAGACAAAGACACAGACTATTTCCAGACATTTCTGCATTTTAACTCAGTATTTACAGGGAGAAGTAAACTTAAGGTCGAACATTACAGACAACTATTTAGCACATACATACATAGCTCAGACCGCTCTAGATCTCGAAGCATGGAAGTTGACCTTACAGTACCATCTTTAAATTCACTATATCCAGTCTGTGAAACAGCATAAACTGCTTCATGTGTACAATCACTTTTTTTTTTACCACACACACAAATGTACAGATACACCGACATTTCATGTTGGAAAAAAAATACTGCACCAATGAACATTAAAAATTTTCCTTTAGTGTCACTGACTCTTTGGCACAGCTGCACAGATTCAGAGAATTGATGTTCCTATGAGCTGTGACTGAAATTGTGTTAATTGCCAGAATATAATTTGATCAGGTATTAGAAAATCTCTTCACTTTCTAACTCAATATAAGGCACTATAAATAAATACAGAACCATAAAAAAAATTGATGCAGACAAATGTGTGTTATCTTCCTCACGCTGACAAACTGTCCACACAAGAACAATGATTTCAGGTCATCTGTAAAGAAAGGTAAAGTGTATTTTTTTTTTTTTTTCCCACTACAAATATTTTACCTCAAGTGCAAAAACAAACCAACAATTCTTCACCACATTGAGGAAATACGTCCTCAAATAACTGCAACTCAACATATCCTTCACATTCAGAAACCAAAATATGAATCCACCATCTCAAATGAGAAATATGATGTATTAGTAGATGTTAGATTTGAACCTCATATTGATCATACAAGACTCCCTTTGTTCTCTCCCAGGGAGAGCTGTAAGTGTTACTGAAAGCAGCAAATAGGATCTTGTAGTTGGTTGGTTGTATAAATATGTAGCCGTCTTAACAGTAGTACAGATTTTTAATGGTTCATCAACTTTCATTGGTTCAGTTAACCAACTGAGTGAGGAAAGTTCTGCCTCTGAAAGTTCAGCTGATAGATTTCCTCATTGCAGTGGTTAAGATGTATTTTGGCGTCCTCTGTAGGTCAGAGATGTTATTTCATGCTGTGATGTCAGGCTTCAAGGCCTCCATCTCAGACTCTTGTTCTTCATTCCTGCAGGTGAGAAACAGTACTCTTATTTTCTCTAAGTACTCTAAGATTTTCAACAATATAAGATTTTCAACTCTTATTTTCGACACATGGCATTCATGGCATTTTATATGACCTTTGTTAAAAAAAATAAATAAAAAATACAATTATATCTGTATTTAAATTTTTAAGTATATGTCCTACCGCAGGAGCAGCTGCAGCTGTTTATTGTTGTACTGCCTGCGTTCTTCATTGATGGGATATGTTTTAAAGATGAGAAGCCCCAGAACTATAAGTGATATAGGAGCAGCCGACACCAACATCTTCAATGTCAGATTCACAGAATCAGACTGAACACAAACTCCCGTCACATAGCCTGCAAAGCTAAAGGGACAGAAATCAGAAGAACCTAAATATGAGCAGATGAAATATGAAAGCCAGAATGTAAATCGCAGATCATGATCTGTTCACAAACCCATAAAAGGGCTTTTAATACACACACACAATGAGTAAGTTAAAGTTACCTTAATGCTAGTGTTGATACTCCAAGCGACACTCCAGAGGCGAATTTGGTGAAAAAAACATAGAAAGAGTAGAAAATAGCTTCATGGCCTTGAGAGGTGGGATTCTGGACTTTAAAATCATCTACCACATCTGGAAGCATGGACCTGAAATAGAAGCATCTGTATGTGTGAAATTTGGTATTTAATGCTTACATTCTTTCTGGTATTGGTATATGGCAGTGATCCTCAAATCTGGCTCGCGAGATCCACTTTCCTGCAGAGTTTAGTTCCAACCCTGATCAAACTCACCTACCTGTGATTTTCTAATGATCCTGAAGACATCGATTAGCATGTTCAGGTGTATTTGATTAAGGTTAGAGCTAAACTCTGCAGGAAAGTGGATCTCGCAAACCAGATTTGAGTATCCCTGGTATATGGGATCACGTGTTAGTTATATCAACCCATGAATCTAGGAAAACTATCTACAACTTGTTAATATGACTATTTATTCAAGGAATTGATATCATTTACTCCTGTGACTGAGAGGAGCACATGGAAAAAGCAATGAGCATTTTCTTGCATGTCAAAGACAGAAAAATATATTTTGAGAAAACTAAATATAACTACCATTCAAACGTTTGGGGTCAGTAAGATTTTTGAATGTTTTAAAAGGTCTCTTATGCTTACCAAGGCTGCATTTCTTTGATCAAAAATACAGTAAATCTAGTAATAATATTATAAATTAAAATAACTGTTTTCTACTTAAATTTTTTTTTTTTTACAATGTAGTTTATTCCTGTGATGGCAAAACCACATTTTCAGCAGCTATTACTTAAGTCTTCAGTGTCACATGATCCATCAGAAATCATTCTAATATGCTGACTTTGATAATTAAGATTTTAGTTTTATTAGATTTCTTATTATCATCAATGTTAAAAACAGCTGCTTAATATTTTTTGGAACCATGATACAGTTTTTCAGGATTTTTTGATGAATAGAAAATTCAAAAGAACAGCATTTATTTGAAATAGAAATCTTTTGTAACATTATAAATGCCTGTACTGTCACTTTTGATCAATTTAATACATCCTTGCTAAATAAAACTGTTAATTTCTTATTTACCCCAAACTTCTGAATGATGTTTGATGAGTGTATATATATAAAATGTGAAATAATGTCTTAATTTGTTTTAATGAAGGTTCTTCTGGTTTTTAACAAAGTCATTTATTTTTAAACAATCCAAGTGTCTTAATGTATTACCATATTGAGAATATTTAATAACATTTTCATTACAAATTTTTGAGCATTGAACAGCAAAATAAGAAAAGGGCATTATTACTTGTATGAATGATGTAGGTTTATATTAGTGTTTGGCACTAGCAACATGAGCACTAGCATCATGAGTCTGATTCCTGTGTATAACAACTGCTGAATGTACAGTATAAATGTAAACATTCCCCATTCATGATTCTTTTTTTTTGGGAAGTTATATTTCTGTAGCCTTTTGTTATAGATGCTTCCCTTTAATATCAGATAGCAGACATCCTGAAATACAGCTCTGTCTTCTTTCTCTTTGACCATACAGAACACCTGGCACAGAAAAACACTCACCATGGCAGGAGGAAGGCTGCTGCCACACTGGCACCTGCTGCGATTGATACGATGTAGGACACAAAGAGACTACTCTTTACACACACCACCAGGATCATAAAAGGCACTGCCCACTAAAACAAACACAAAAACACAAGATTAATAATGACTGCCAACACACACATCTCTCAATAATGTAACAAACATCAGAAACTCACTGGTATGCCAATGTATACAGCAGTCTTTTTCCCAAAGCGGCAGAGGAACCACTGCCACATGGGAATAGTAATAGTGGCAGACAGCTGGGAAGACAAATCACACAAATATTTATTTACGTCTGACCTCTACAAAACCTCATTACCATATTATGCAACACCAAGATAATAGTGTACACAATGCTGAAGTTATAAACAGTCTTTTCATGTGTCAACTCAAAGTCATGCTGCTTTTAAACCAGAAACGCATGTCTTTCATCACTATGAAGACTGCTAACCTCATCCAAATTGTTGAGTGCTGTTATAACACCAAAGCAAACAATTCAGAAGCGCACAAAAACACTTATTCAAACAGTCGGTTGAAAACACTCTCACCATGATGAACAGTAAGATGTTCTGAAAATGCTCTCTGAATCCCAGCGTGTACTTGATGAACACAGCAAAATTTCCCTCCAGCAGCTGAGAAAGGAAAACAGAGAGACGAAATGAGATTGATGATCATTGTCCATACAGTGTCTTCATTTTAAACCCAACTTCAGTCTCAAAACAATTCTGAACTTCACTTTTGACCGCAAACCTGTCCTAATGCTGACTATGATTCTAAGCCTAATCTCTTGCATGGCAGCCTGTCTCTCTCTCTTTGTGGCTCTCTTTGTTTTAACACACGTAGCTTATCTCTGTAACGTAGAGCTGTGCTGTGGTCAGTTCCAGAAACTGCTTTCTCTCATACATGTCACAGACGTTTGTCGCCTGAGAAGCTGTCTAGTTAAAACACAAAGTTTGCATGTTTTGTAAATGATGTGGAATGAGATATCAGTCATAAAACAGGAATTAAAATAAGTATGACTGCCTTTCAAAAGACACTGACATGTTTTAAATGCATCTCTAAAGTTTTTCTTACCATGAAGGCCAGAGAAGTAAAGAGGAAGGCCAGCACCAGTTTAACATACGGTCCATGACCCATCACCAACCGCAAACCGGTCTGAAATGACACGTGCTTCTGTGCTTTTAAACCACCCTGATCTGAAAAAGACAGAGGAAAATCATTAAATGCACTAAAATACACATTCATACACATTAATACACCAAGATTTGGTGAGCATAAACAGCCTACAATTAGACCAATTAGGTATGTCCCAAAAACCTTCAAACTGGCTGTTATTAAGCCTCTCATTAAAAAAAAAACACAATTTGACCCCAAAGAATTAATTAATTACAGACCGATCTCGAATCTCCCTTTTATGTCAAAGATATTAGAAAATGTAGTATCCTCACAACTATGTTCCTTCTTAGAGAAAAATGCTATATGTAAGGATTTCCAGTCAGGTTTTAGACCATATCATAGTACTGAGACCCCTCTCATTAGAGTTACAAACGACCTGCTCTTATCATCTGATCGTGGTTGTATCTCTCTATTAGTGCTACTGGATCTTAGCGCCGCGTTTGACACTGTTGACCACAACATTCTTTTAAATAGACTAGAAAATTATGTTGGCATTAGAGGAAGTGCACTGGCATGGTTCAAATCGTACTTATCTGACCGCCATCAATTTGTGGCAGTAAATGAAGAGGTATCATACCAATCACAAGTGCAGTATGGAGTACCTCAAGGCTCAGTACTAGGCCCCTTACTTTTCACGCTTTACATGTTACCCTTGGGAGATATCATTAGGAAACATGGTGTTAGCTTTCACTGTTATGCTGATGATACTCAGCTCTATATTTCTTCGCGACCTGATGATACATACCAATTTGCAAAACTAACGGAATGTATAGTTGATATCAAAAACTGGATGACTAGCAATTTCTTATTGCTAAATTCTGAAAAAAACAGAGGTGTTAATTATTGGATCAAAAACTTTTGCATGTAATAACCTAGATCACTGTCTAATACTTGATGGCTGCTCTGTAAATTCTTCGTCATCAATTAGGAACCTAGGCGTAGTTTTTGATAGCAATCTTTCCTTCGAAAAACATGTTTCTAGCATTTGTAAAACTGCATTTTTTCATCTTGAAAATATATCTAAATTACAACCTATGCTCTCAAAGTCAAATGCAGAAACATTAATTCATGCGTTCATGACCTCGAGGCTAGATTATTTAAATGCTTTATTGGGTGGTTGCTCTGCGCGTTTAATAAACAAACTCCAGCTGGTTCAAAATGCAGCAGCTAGAGTTCTTACTAGAACCAGGAAGTATGACCACATTAGCCCGGTTCTGTCAACACTGCACTGGCTCCCTATTAAACATCGTATACATTTTAAGATCTTGGTAATTACCTATAAGGCCTTGAATGGTTTGACACCTAAGTATTTGAGTGAGCTTTTATCACATTATAGTCCTTCACGTCCGCAGCGATCTCAAAACTCTGGCCATTCGATAATACCTAGAATATCAAAATCAACTGCAGGTTGATATCCAAATCAGATGGTGGATCAGCACCTAGAGATGACCTCTACAGCCCTGAACGTCAGCGGAGACCAGGACAACTAGATGAGCCCCAGAGACTGATCCCCAGAGAAGACCCTGTCTCCTAGACGGCCATCGGGACAAGACCACAGGAACCAGATGAGTCCTTTGCACAATCTGACTCTGCTGCACCCTAGATTTAAACTGCTGATTTTGTCTGGCAAGAGGAGAATGACACTATTTCAACACACTATTTCCCCGTCTAAATACTGTAAAGCTGATGTAAAGCCACCCAGCTTTTTATCAAGCTGATGTAAAGCTGCATTGTTGCATTGTTAAAAGCGCTATACAAATAATAGTGACTTGACTTGACCAGGGTTTCCCTAACTTGGGTTCATGAGGGAACTGCAGGGAGTTTATGAGTTACTGAATAATTAAATTATAAAATGATAACATTTAAATTATAAAAATTAAATTTACATTTTCTAAAATGTAAAAACATTCTCAAATGTATTTAAATTATAAAAATGTAACAGTTAAATAAATAATTTAAAAATAAAACAATTTAAAAATGAAATATTTTATTTATTTACCTGCATAGGTAATCCACCAGGTAATACTTTACAGTAAGGTTTAATTCGAAAAGCATTAATTAATTAATTTGATCTCCTCAATAAATAGCGTATATTAATCTAGGTTTGATGTTCATTTATAAATATTCTATTGTTTATTGTTAATTCATGTTCATTCATAATAGGATACTTTAATATTATTTTAAACAACTTGAAATGCTAAAATGTGTTAAAATATGTAGAAATTAACATAAACAAAGATTAATAAACAATGTAAAAGTATTGATCATTGTTAGTTTATGATACTTAATGCGTTAGCTGAAGTAATAAAGTATTACCATTATATTGCTGTTGACTCTTTTGGCTTATTTCTTTATTTAAATGTTTTTGTATTCCATATTTTGTAAAGACTCAGTGTGAATAATGTGAATGGGTATGAAAAGAGAAGTAACTCACTGTCCTGCTCTCTCACTCCAAAAAAGAGCACACCAGCACACTGAATGTAGATTAAACTTATGACTGCAGATGCAATCATATACGCACTCCTCTGTGAAAGAGAGAGAGATATGATGATTGAGGTGCTAGAGGCTGATGAGATATGAAACAGTCTTCTGCTTTTTAATGACCACGCCCCCTCTCACCTCATTAAATACTTTGTTATCCAGTAAGATTTGAGAGTTATTGCCATGCACGGAGTGACTGGAGCTGTTGGTCGGGGATGAGCTGTTAATGCAGGGGGTGGTGGCCATGCCTACAATCTGCCCCTGAACAGCAGTGCCAATTACTGTACCCAACACCTCTACAGTCATGCCTGAGAGAGAAAGAGAACAGAAAAACAGTCAGATTGTTTACGCTGTGAAGAACAGGTGTCACATAACACACTACAATTCAGAAGGAATACTTTTAGTCAGCAAGGATGCATTAAACTGATCAAAAGTGACAGTAAAAGACATTACATAAAATGTATATTTCAAATAAATTCTGTTCTTTTGAACTTTCTCTGCATCATAGAAACCTAAGAAAAATTGGATATGGTTGTAAATGGTTTACACAAAAACATTAAGCAGCACAACTTTTTTCAACATTGATAAGAAGAAACGTTTCTTGATTTTACAGTTATTATGTGTCTGTTGCATGCATTATGTAGCTGACTGCAACAGTAAGGCATTAAAACAAGTGTAAATGCTCTTACGGTATGCTGTGGCTGAATCTCGTTCCTGC